>OZ014522.1:429237001-429837001 GCA_963966055.1 Lathyrus aphaca | reverse complement strand
TCTTTGTATGATCATTCATATGCACATTGTATGGCATTGCATCATCTCACATGCCATTTGCATTGCATAAACACTTCTGACTTTGATCTTTGCATACTACATTGCATACTAACCTCATTTCTTTGTTTTGTAGGTTTTTATTTTTGTTGTTTCTCACTTTGTTGTGGTTTCAGGAAACATTGCTCGTAGGAGAATCTTCCCCATCAACAGAGTTCACCGGTATCCGACAAGAAACAACCTTCCGAGCTTACAGATGGACCAGGTTCAACAAGATCTGACTGATGTAAGAACCCAGGTGGATAATGAAAGGGCTGAAATGAGGGCTCAGATGAACCAGTTTATGACAGTAATGACTGGGTTGGCCCAAAGCCAAGAAAGACTAAGAGAGTTGGTCGAGCGACAAACTCCTGAAGAAAACCATCCAGGTACAGGGGGCACCAACAACAATGATCATGTACAACCTCATACTGATCCCCCCCGAGTTTGGACCTCATCTTAACCCTGACATTAATGCTATCAGGAATACCCAGGGTAATACTGGAGGGTGTTCCTTGCAAGAGGACCCTCAGGAGGAACAATTTACTATAGTTAGGGCAGGAGATGAAGTCTATGATTGTCGGCTGGACGAGATAGAAGAAAAGTTGAGGTCTCTGGAGTCTCAAAACTCATTAGGTTTTGATGTTATGGATATGGGGGCTAGTGGAGGGATTTAGAATTCCTCACAAGTTCAAACCTCCTTGCTTTGAAAGATATAACGGTACATCTTGCCCTCGCACCCATCTTCAATCCTTTCTAGGAAGATTGAAGGCTTATACTATGGATGAAAAGCTATGGATGTTCTATTTTGAGGATAGCTTGACCGGGGCATCCCATGAGTGGTACTCTCAGCTGACTAGGGCCACGGTAAGAAATTGGAAAGATTTGGCTGAGGCTTTCATTCGCCAATACCAATACAATCTAGACATGGCTCCAAACAGTACACGTCTAATGGGTATGTCACAATCCTCCAGGGAAAGCTTCAGAGAGTATTCTCAGAGATGGAGGCAATTAGCTGCTGTTGTTCAACCCCCAATGTCAGAAAGAGAAATGGCAGATATGTTTATGAACACCCTCCAGGGGACAAACATTGATAAGTTGGCTGCTTTCTCTTCCACTAGCTTTGCAGACGTGGTCATAGTTGGAGAAAGGATTGAGAGTTTATTGAAAATGGGAAAGATTTCTGATAACGGCGCCAACTTAAGTAGTACAAGGAAACCATTTGGAGGGCCTCGCAGGTCTGGTGAAACAAACTCAGTACACATGGGAAGAGGGAGACCCCAGTATATGCCAAGATCAATTGCCGCTGTCACAATTTCTACTCCACCTCCTCAACAACAATACAATCCGCAGCCACAACAGTTCCCTCAACAACATTTTCCTCAACAAAGGTCCTATAACAACAACAACAACCAACAACAGCGTCCTTTCCAGCAAAGGTCATCTCAAGTCAACAGGGTAATTGAGCCTATACCAATGCCCTATGCCACTTTGTTACCGCAACTTCTGAAGCTTAACCTTGTCGAATTAAGGACTCTGGCTCCACCAGATCTTCAGAACCTTCCACGGAATTATGACGTCAATGCCAGATGTGCCTTCCATTCTAATGCACCTGGACACACCACAGAAAAGTGCAGAGCTTTGCACATGAAGGTCCAAGATCTGGTTGATTCAAAGGCCTTAAATTTTGCACCACCTCCTAATGTCACGAAGAATCCTATGCCCATCCATGGTGGGCCCCGGATAAATGCAATTGAGGAGGATCAACCCATGAATTTAATTGAAGATACTGCAAGCATTTAAAAAACCTTTGGCAGAGGTCAAAGCTCAGCTTTTAAAATGCCAGGTGTTCCCAGGTTGTGAGGCCTGCTGCGAATCTTGTAAAGTTTCTGCCAATTGGTGTGTAAGCTTGAGAAATGGTATTAATGGCCTTATCAGAGAAGGTATCCTGCAGATAACATCAATGGTTTCTACAACATCAACAATTCCTCTTATAGAAACAACAAGCACTTCTCCTACAACTTCAAAGACAATTGTTCCGACAGATTCGTCTACAAAATCAACAAACATCTCTTCCATCACTTCAACAAACACTAGTTCAACCGCATCCGCTTCTACAACTACAACAACCATTAACAACGACGTCTCCACAGTCACCATATACTACGACCCAACATTGGTCCCCGATTCCAACAGTTTTCAACAACAATTTCAGCAATAACCAAGCTTCAGTCATCCACCACCAGTCAGAAGTCCTGTCACCATATATTACGATCCACAGGCAGTAACAATTCTTACCTCCGCTACAGTCAGTCCAGTCACCATCACGGTAACTGGACCTATTCCGTATGATAAAGATAATGTTGTGCCATGGCACTATGGTTCAGACCTCTACTGCAACGGGGAAAGAGTCCTTCTTGATTCTTCAGCTCATGCATCACAAGTGGATAATGTCGGGGGAGGCGGAGGCTTCACTCGAAGCGGACGTCTCTTCCCGTCACAAGTTCCAAGAGCTAATACTGAGGCAGAGGTTGCTGCCAAAGCCAAGGGTAAAAATGTGCTGCCAGAAGAACCAGTTTTGAAAGAAGCCCATAAAACATCCTTTGATCAAGACGTGGATGAATTTATGAAGATAATCAAGATAAGCGACTACAAGGTTGTGGATCAGCTCCACCAGACTCCTTCCAAGATCTCCATCTTATCCCTGCTGTTGTGTTCAGAAGCTCATCGGGATGCGCTGCTTAAAGTCCTACACGCAACCTACGTGCCTGAGGAGATCACGGTAAATCAGTTTGAGAAAATGGTGTCTAATGTTATTACTAGCCATGGGCTAGGCTTCACCAACGCTGATTTGACAACGGAAGGTCGTCATCATAACAAGGCTTTACACATCACTTTGGAGTGTAAAGGGGTTGTGCTTTCATATGTTCTAGTTGACATTGGGTCTTCACGCAATGTCTTGCCAAAGAAAGCCCTTGTTAAGCTTAAATATGATGGTATAGCCCTCCGACCAACCAATCTGGTGGTTAGAGCTTTTGATGGTTCCAAGAGGTCTGTTCTTGGAGAGGTAGAGCTGCCTGTGATAATTGGCCCGCAGGTCTTTCAAGCTACTCTCTACGTGATGGACATTTAGCCGGCCTACAGCTGTTTGTTGGGTCGACCATGGATTCATGCCGCTGGCGCAGTTACGTCGACCCTTCACCAGAAATTGAAATAAGAGTGGGAAGGGTAGATTATCACAATCTGTGGTGAAGAGGATATTTTTGTTTTCCATTTGGCCACCTACAAATACATTGAGATTGATGGTGAAATCCACGAGACCATGCGCCAAGGTTTCGAAGCGCTGAACGTCAATGAGGCGACAACTGAAGTATTTGTTGCATCCCAGGAAGATAGGATGGGTACTTCAATTGTCTCCAATCAACAAGCTCGAAAGGTTGTTGAAGATGAAAACGCCCAAGGGTGGGGCAAGCTGCTACCTGTGGAGAAGAAGGAGGACATATTTGATTTGGGTAACAAACCATTCCGACAAGATCAAGCAGAGGCTGCTAAGGAGCCCAAGTTCATAAGTGGAGGGATGTTAACCCCATATGATGTCAATAACGTGGAAGATGAGGCAGAAAACAACCTCAACCTGGAGAGCTGGATTCGTCCAAGGATCTTGGCCAACAAGTCCTTAACTGCTCTTCCCAGGAAATTATAAGGGTTACTCCTGCAGAGTAATTATTATTTCCTGCTTTTTTAGCATGCATCAAGTCCTGCATCTTGCCCAAGGTGTCAGGAATCATTTTGTAATAGGGCCATATTTATATTTTGTGCAAATGGAATATCAATGAATATTGGACATCTTTTGCAAACAATTTTCTCTTTCGCTCACTGTCTTTCCATTTTTGTTATTTTTCGCATAAAACAATAAAATGACAATGTTTTCAAAATAAATAACTTCATCTTTTCTGAACAAGATTAAAATTGATCACTAAAAAAGAACAAATCTCAACCCTTGCAGAAATAGTCCTCCAGATTGCACCAACAACAACACTGCTATGACCTTGTATGACTTCGACAATCCAATCATTCAAGCAGATGAAGGGGATGATGAAGACTATGAGTTGCCTGAAGAGATAGCCAGGTTGTTGAGGCAAGAAGAGAAAGTGATTACTCCTCATCAGGAGGAGGTCGAAACTGTTAATCTTGGTACCAAGGAGAATTTAAAAGAAGTGAAGATTGGGTGAAAGAATAGCTCATCAGTATGCTTCGGGAATACGTCGACGTCTTTGCTTGGTCCTATCAAGACATGCCAGGTCTAGATACGGATATTGTCATGCACAGGCTACCCTTGAATGAAGATTTCCCTCCAGTGAAACAAAAGCTAAGTTGTACTCGCCCAGATATGGCCATGAAGATTAAAGAAGAGATACAAAAACAGTGGGATGTCGGTTTCCTTACTGTAACTAGTTACCCGCCGTGGGTTGCTAACATTGTACCCGTGCCAAAAAAAGATGGCAAGGTGTGTATGTGTGTGGATTACCAGGAACTGAACAGAGCTAGCCCGAAGGATGATTTCCCATTACCTCACATTGATGTATTGGTTGATAACACAGCTCAGTTCTCGGTATTTTCTTTCATGGATGGATTTTTTGGGTACAATCAGATCAAGATGTCGCCCGAAGACATGGAGAAAACAACTTTCATCACACCTTAGGGCATGTTTTGTTACAAGGTAATGCCGTTTGGACTAAAGAACGTCGGTGCAACTTATCAACGGGCTATGGTAACGTTATTCCACGATATGATCCACAAAGAAATTAAATGCTATGTGGATGACATGATTGCCAAGTCCCTTACTGAAGAAGACCATATGGTAAATCAACTGAAGTTGTTTAGGCGTCTGAGGAAGTATCAGTTGAAGTTGAACCCCAACAAGTGGACATTCGGGGTACGTTCTAATAAGTTGCTGGGATTTATCGTAAGTGAAAAAGGAATTGAGGTTGATCCCGATAAAGTCAAAGCCATTCAGGAGATGCCTGCACCTAGGACTGAAAAAGATGTTCGGGGGTTCTTAGATAGATTGAACTACATATCAAGGTTCATATCTCACCTCACTGCAACCTGTGAGCCCCTGTTCAAACTGTTAAGGAAAGAACAAACAGTCAGGTGGAACGAAGATTGTCATAAGGCTTTTCAAAAAATCAAGGAGTACCTACAAGAACCTCCAATTCTCATGCCTCCAATTGAAGGAAGACCTCTGATAATGTACCTGACAGTATTAGAAGGATCAATAGGGTGTGTGTTGGGCCAGCATGACGAGTCTGGTCGAAAAGAGTATGCAATATACTACCTAAGCAAAAAGTTTACCGATTGTGAACAACGCTATTCACTGCTCGAGAAAGCTTGATGTACTTTAGCGTAGGCTGCTCGCCGACTAAGACAGTATATGCTGACTCACACTACCTTATTGATCTCAAAGATGGACCCCGTCAAGTACATATTTGAGAAGCCAACACTTACCGGGAGGGTTGCAAGATGGAAAATGATTCTAATAGAGTATGACATTCAGTACACATCTCAAAAGGACATCAAGGGCAGTGTACTGTCTGATTATCTAGCTGAGCAACCCATTAATGATTACCAGCCCATGAGATTTGACTTCCCTGATGAAGACATCATGTACCTAAAAGAAAAAGATTGTGAAGAGCCAGTTCACACTGAAGGGCCTGACCCAGAAGAAGCATGGACAATGATGTTTGATGGGGTTGTCAATATGAATGGTCGTGGAGTTGGTGCAGTGCTCATTACACCTAAAGGAGTTCATATGCCTTTCTCGGCAAAACTTACCTTTGCCTGCACTAACAACGAATCAGAATACGAAGCATGTATCATGGGACTTGAGGAAGCCATTGACCTCAGGATCAAAACCTTGAATGTATTCCGAGATTCAGATTTGGTAATCAATCAGACCAACGACAAATGGTACACCCATCAGGAGCATCTGATTCCATACCGTGACTATACGAGGAAATTATTGACTTTCTTCACAACAGTCAAGCTTGAATACATCCCTCGAGACAAAAATCAGTTTGCAAATGCTTTAGCTACCATTTCCTCCATGATCAAGGTTCAAACTGCCAATTATGTGCCTTGGATTTTGGTATCCAGACTGGACCGACAAGCATACATATTTTCTGTTGACGCTGCTAGTGATGATAAACCTTGGTTCCATGACATCAAATGCTTCTTAGAGAATCAGACGTACCCACCTGAGGCATCATCTAATTATAAGAAGACATTGAGAAGACTGGCCGGTAGTTTCTTCTTCAATACTGATGGTTCATTATACAAGCGAAACTTCAACATGGTTCTGCTCAGATGTGTTGACAAGAAGGAAGCAGACCTGCTGATGCACGAGGTGCACGAAGGTTCTTTCGGTACCCATGCCGGAGGACATGCAATGGTAAAAACGTTGTTAAGATCGAGTTACTACTAGATCAAAATGGATGCAAACTGTTGTGCCTATGCCAGAAAATGCCACAAGTGTCAGATCTACGCAGATAAAGTACATATGCCTTTGAATCCTTTGAACGTGATGTCTTCACCTTGGCCCTTTGCCATGTGGGGCATTGACATGATTGGGAAGATTGCTTCAAATGGCCATAGATTCATCCTGGTATCCATTGATTACTTCACCAAATGGGTTGAAGCAGCTTCATATGCAAACGTCACCAGACAAGTGGTAGCCAGATTCCTGAAAAGAGACATCATCTATCGATATGGAGTTCTGAGCGAATCATTATTGATAATGGTTCCAATTTTAAGAACAAAATGATGGCATAACTGTTCTGGGACTTCAAAATCCAACATCACAACTCTTTTCCTTATAGGCCAAAGATGAACGGCGTTGTTGAGGCAGCTAACAAAAACATCAAGAAGATTGTGCAGAAGATGGTGGTTACTTACAAAGACTGGCATGAAATGCTGCCATTTTCTTTGCATGGGTACCGAACCTCAATCATAACATATATTGGGGAAACACCTTATCAGCTTATGTACGGTATGGAAGCAGTCCTACTTGTTGAAGTTGAGCTACCTTCCTTACGGGTAATGATGGATGTGAAGCTGGATGAAGCAGAATGGATCCGGTCTCGGTACAATCAATTGAATCTGATCGAGGAGAAAAGGCTAGTTGCCATCTTTCATGGGCAGTAATATCAGAAGCGAATGAAGAAATCCTTTGATCAGAAAGTCAGACTTCGGGAATACCAAGTGGGAGAGCTTGTGCTGAAAAGACTTCTTCCTCCTCATACAGACCACAGGGGTAAATGGATTCCAAACTACGAAGTCCCATTCTTATCCCCTGTGAATTCAGATGCAGTTAAAAAATACTTCGCATAAAATGACCCGCTGGACATAAAAACAGAATGTAAGTCCAGGCAAAAATAGGGCATCCCAGCGAGTCAAAAAACAAAATAAGAGACTCTGGAAAAAATAAGGGAAAAATTGAAAAAATACACCCGCTGAGTTGAAAAGCCGCATTGGACAGCTCAGGCAAAAATGGGTATCCCGGTGGATTGAAAACCCGAAAGGGTGATCCTCGCAAAATCAGGGAATAAGTGAACAACTGCATTCTGAATTCGTCTGTATCACTCACAACATGGCAAGCTCTGAAAGGACAAAGCGTCAGTCAAAATCATCCTTCTTCAGAAAGCAAGATAAGAAGAACGTCAGGGTCATACAGGTCATAGTAAAGGAAGCTCACTGGAACTTCGTTGTCAACATTGCCAAAAATTTTATTTTTCTCAATTTACAGCAATCTCCTCCTTCCAGGGGATTCGCTTCTTTAAATGTACTTTCCAATTCAGGGCCCCCAAATTAATAAGATCAGAGTTTTCAGTGACACCTTGTTTTGTACATTTTTGTTTCGTTTGCAAAATGTCCAATGTTCATAATACGACACTTGCATAAAACATATGAGCCATTTTTAATAAATGCTTGCAGGAAATATTTTTCTTTCAGGAAAGTCTAACTCCTATGATGGAATCCGGTTGCAGGAGATTAAGACAGGAAATCTCTCACAGCATGGGGCATATCATGCATTGAATCCCCATCATGCTACTTCCCAGAAGTTGTCTCCTCCCCAAGCAGGACCTCCCGAGCAATACCTGAAAACTCTTCCCCAGCAAGGTGGTCAAGAACTTCCTATTCCCCACTAGAGATGCCAAATTTCCCTCACTCTCAGTAGAGTTGATGGAACTGATTCCCCACAGAGTTGCCTCCCCGGAAGAGCAATACCTGAAACACATCCCCCACGGAGTGGCTTAAACTTCCTTCTCCCCAGTTGATTCCTCCCTCCGGATAGATCTACCAATGATCTATTTCCCCAAGTAGAGTTCTCCCTCCGGACAGATCCATCAGTGATCTCTTCCCCAGCCGGGTTATCCCTCCAAGCAGATCATCCAGAGATCTTTATCCCCGCAGGATCCAAGTCTCAGATCATTTTCTCTTTTGCATAATCATGGTATTCTCATCATTAATCACCGAAATAAGCATAGCATTCCGTCTAATACAGAGCATTACGGCAAAATTCAAAACTCTGCATGATCACGAGCCAGGTTCGAGCCAGTCACCTGCAATTACTATCAATGTTTTATCCGCAATATACATAAAATACATCCCCTGCACATAAAAGCCAAAGCATCCCCTTTTGTACTCTCAAATACAGATACCTATGCATGCCCTTTTTGACACTCGTCTGTGTCATCCCTCCCTAGTAAGGTCGCCCGAACACCTTCTACAAGCAGATACTTATTTCATACATTATTTTCTCGACACTCGTCCGTGTCATCTTATTCCCCCACAGATCGCCAGCATCTCCTTTGCACTCTCAAAACAGATGCTTGTTTATATTTATACATATTTGACACTCGTCCGTGTCATACTTCCCCATCCAATCAAACACTCGTCCGCGTCTTACTATTACTTCACCAACAAATCGATACTTGTGCATACCAATACATGAGTCTTTCGATACTCATACGTATCTTATGTATATCACCCCCTCAGCAGATTCAACACTCGTATGTGTTCCTTGTTAACCAGTTGGTACTCGTCCATATCATCATCTTTGAACACGTGTCATCGTTGTTTCTACCGATAGTCTTCTGTATCATGGTTCTAAGGATGCTCGCCCGCATCTTTAAACATATACACACCGTCAAACACTTATACCTTTTATTATTGAAAGCGTAAGCACTCGTCCGTGTTTACCATTCCCCAGTAAGTCGCCAGCAAAACAACTTTTTTCTAGCCGATATTCGTCCTATGTCGTGATATCTTCGGCAGCCGTCCCCTTCCAGGTGATCGTACTTCACCTATGGATGACCGTCCCTCATCCTTTCCCCATTCGAATCTCCATTATTGGAACCTTCTATCTGACATTCGTCCTATGTCGTGATAAAGAGCAGTCGTCCCCTGCTAGATGGTCGTCCTTTACCTTTTGATGACAGTCCCTCATCATTTTATCTGATGGTTGTCCCCATCGTTGATCTTGTTATTCGATATTCGTCCTATGTCGTGATAAACCCCGAGAGCATCCGTACCCTGCTAGGTGATCGGCCTTCACCTCTTGATGACCGTCCTTCATCATGCTTATCTGATGGTCGTCCCTATCGTCGACCTTTTCTATCCTACATTCGTCCTATGTTGTGATAAAGAGCAGTCGTCCCCTTCTAGGTGATCGTCCTTCACCCTTGATGACCGTCCCTCATCATTATTTCATTTATTCTTTAAACCGATGGCTGTCCCCATCATTGTTTACTTTACTTTCCAAAGATTGATAACCGTCCCCATCATTTCTTTTATCATTACTTTATCCTCCAGAGAATCTTTTCTTTACTCGAGGGCCGTCCCCATCATGATCTCTTTGTTTACCTAGCTTGTCGGCCGTCCCTGTCACTGCTTTACTTACCACTTTATCCCCAGCAGTCGTCCTCTTCCTGATGGTCGTCCTCCATCGTTTTCATTTGATAATCATACTATACTACCTTTTACAATTTATATCCCTTTTCTTCTTATCCCCAGCGAGTGCAAATTTCGGACTGTCTTTGGTATTCAACCACAAGTAATCTTGTTTGTCTGTTAAGCTAGGCGCTTACACCCTACACAGCTAACTCATGCTTGAATAGGGGCAGCTATAAACACCCCAAATTTCCCCTCACTCTTTATCACACCATAGATTGTGATCTTTCATTTTGTTTTAACATAAGCATTACATCTCATATTGCATATTTGTCTCACTGCACAGTTCAATTTCATCTGCATCTAGGGTTTGTGATCTGAGCAATCCAAGAATCCATATGAGAAATCCCAAAGGTCTTGAAGCCTTCCAAGAGGGTCCATGTGTGTTCTATGATCATAAATTGGCAAAGGCATGGAAGCAGAGCCAGGGTTTTTCACTCCACAGATGACCAAAACTAGGGTTTTGGTTTCAGAGGCCTTAACTCCAAATTTTTGGGTCATTCTTGTTTATAATGTTCTTAATATGTTATAAGGATCATATGTACCAAGTTTGATGAAGAAATTCATTGTGGAAGTCATCTGAGCATTGGGTAACTTCTTGAGCAAGTTAAATAAAAATCAGGGCATCTGAGGCCCCCAACAATGGAACCAAAGGGTCATTTTCATCAAATTGAAGTTCAATCATCTTTATTTGATCTTGGAAGTGGTTGGAAGTTCACAATATTGAAGAATTTTGGGCCAATTGCAAACTTGCCATTTTTGGAAATGACTTGAAATGCAAACTTTCCATTTTGGGAAAGATTTTCAACCTACTCTTTCATGACCAAAAAGGCTTCAAATGAAAAATTCTTGGGCATGAAAGTTGATGATTAGGTCTTTCCCTTTTCAAAAAGTACAAGAACATGTCTTGATTCATCCTAGAACTCAAGATATGGCCTTTCAAAGTTGGCAAAAATCACATAATTTCAAGTTTCATGTCAAAGAGGGATTTTGCATATTGGCATGTTCAAGCTTCTAAATGACTTATAATGTGCACAAATATGTTACAACATGTCAAGGGAGCATCCAAAGATCAGAATTGGCCCAAGATTTGAAGCATTTCATGACTTGAATCACAAGAAACATCAAAGAGGGAAATTTGTGTAAACCATGAGAACTCTTCATCCAAGCCTTCCAGCTGCATAACATTGATCCAAAGGCCATCCTTGATGTAAGTTGAGGCCAGAAACCCCTTCAAACAAGCTCTGACCCGTGCCATGCTTCATGTACACATAACCTTGACTTTTTGCAACTTGGCCCATACCAATCAAACTATGCCACACCAACTCTCTGAACCAATCAGCATGACTTATGTGAACCTCATGGACCTTAAACATCACAACACACAAGGCTGAAACCTCCAAGAAGCTCAGAATCACAAAAATCACCTCACCTCTTCCTCTCTTCAAATCTCATAACACAGCCATCAAAACTTCAAACTTCTTCCACCAATCAACTCAAAAACACTCAAGGATCATTTCCCAACCATTACAATGACCTGAAACACCCCACAACACAAACACGATTTCTGAGTTATTAGAACTGAATCACTTAAACCAGCTCATTTAAACTCCATTCAAGCCTTTCAGAAGCATTAGAGGGATCATTGGAGGCATTTTTCACAAAGGAAGAGGTCAGAAAGCTCCAGTTTACAAAGCTTCAACTCAGGTAGTCACCAAGAACTTTTTTTCCAGAACTATTGTTTTAAGTTCCTAAATGTTTCTTCATGTTTAGTTGATCACCCTGATATGTTTTGTTTTGAAAATGCTTGAGAAATGACCATGTATGAAGCTTCTGAAACTTTTTAACCTAATATGTTTTTGCTTCGATTCAGCTTTATTACGAATGATAAATGTGTTTTGTTTGTGGATTCATGATATATAATGTTTAGGGATCATTTCTGGGCAAGAAATTTGATGTTTAGTGACCTAGGGAAGAAGTTGGAATTTTGACTCGCCGGAGAAGATGACCGGAGCTAGCTCTGGTCACCTGAAAGTGATTAGGTTAGTTAATTAGGGTTAGAGCGTCAGTTTAAATATTGGCCTTTGGATCTTGTTTGCCGCGTGTTTGGATGGTCATGATTCACTCACTTAACCCTAATTCGTAATTAATTAAGTTAATTAATTCATTTAGCCAGAATGAATCCTAACCCTTCATCTGCACGCGCAATCAAGCCCAGTTTGAATCCCAACCTTTGGATCAGTTGACTTTGCATTTTAGTTATTTTTATTTCATTTCTTTTCATTTCTTTTGCATATTTATTTTAAAATATCAAAACACTTTCAAAAAATATGAAACTTTGCATTCTGATTTCAAATATTTTTCTCAATCTAAAAATGATTTTTATTTTATTGTTTGCATTAAAAAAGTATTTATAAAATATTTAAATGTTATTTTTAATTAATTAAAGTATTTTAATTAATTAAAAATGAATTTAGGTTTCTAAAAATCACCAAAAAAATCATGAACCATTCAAATGCATTTAGAAACATTTTCAAACTCTTCATACAAATTTATTTTTTGGTTTGATCATAGTTTTCCAATTTTCTTTGAATTAAGGGTCTTTAAAATCACAATTTGGAACCCTAACTTTGAAACATCATTTCTGCCTAACCAAGAAGAGTTTGAACTTGATTCTTTTTGCATTGTTTTACATATTGCATTTAGTTTATAGGTAATTGTTCTTATGAATTTATCTTGCATTTTCAATTTGATTTGCATTTTTCCTTTTGAATCACCCAAAAACCCTAGCAAACTTAGGAAAATCATAACTTTCAATAGGTTAGGCTTCTAACCTTCTCCTTTGGGGTGTGACCTAGTATTGGATTAGGGTTTGTTTGAGCTTGATTTCAAATTTTTATCTTGTTGTATGCTTCTGTTTTATCCATTTGCATCTCATATGTTCATAAAACCCTAATTTCTCATGTTCATTTGCATTCTCCTTTGCACAGCATCATCACATGAACTTGCCATGACATTTCAAGCATTCATATGTTATCTTAGACATCTTAGGAAATCTTAGAACCTTGCATGATCATTTCTTCATTCATTTTCCATGATTTGTATTCATTTCATTTCATAAACATCCATGTGTTTTCAAGCTTTCAAGCATGCTTTCACAACATCTCATCTTTGTATGATCATTCATATGCACATTGTATGACATTACATCATATCACATGCCATTTGCATTGCCTAAAAACTTCTGACTTTGATCTTTGCATCTCATTTCATCTCATTTCAATTCATTTCTTCATGCTTCATAACTTATGCATCCATACTAACTTTTCAGGAACTTTTGGTAAGTTATTTTTGGGAGGTGGATTTGTATTCACTTATGTCCCATCTTTCTCACTTTCTTCCTTTAAGTTAATTACCTTCTTAGGAAGTAAGTAACTTATTCTTCTGCTTCCTCCTTTTTTCATCTGCTTCTTCCATTGGTGGCTTCCTTGAAGATATTTTCTATTAAGCCTCATAAACCATAGGATATCCAAGCATGATAACATTTAGGGTTGTATATAGTCCCCCCTAGCTTTTTACCTTTGAGTCTCCTTGAGTCTCTCTTTTTATCTCAATAATCAGAGACTAAACTCTTAAAGTTTTAGGACTTTTGAATTAGGGTTATAGATGCATCCTTCTCTTAGGATGGAGTGTATAAATTTAATCCTAAGTGTTAAACCTTTAATTTTGTTTAAACCTCTTAATCAAATCACATTAATAATCACCAAGACTTTATCTTGTAACTTGGGCCTTACATTAGGGTTCTAACTCTTCCTTATGGTTAAGAGGGACTAACCCTAGTGTTTAATGGACAAGTCCCCCTCAAGTTGTCTTACAAACATAAAATTCACTTCTTAATCTCATCCCTTTAATTAAAATCCACTTAATAAAGGCTTGTTATATAATAAATTTAGTCCCTAACCATGGATTAAGTTGAGGTATCTTCCTCAGCTTAAGTGTTCTCATATATTATCCTTCTATTAGGATGGTGTAATGAGTTCACTAATCTATGATTAGAGATAAAACTCATTACTTAACACTAAACAAAAACCCAAAAAATCTAAATAATCACAAGTAGGTTAATGATCTTAATCCTACATCATCATGGTAATTAAGTTAAGATGCTTATCTCATACTTATGTAGGCTCATTATCCCTAATCAGGGAGGATATAATGAGTTTACAAGCCCTTGATTTAGGCTTAAGCTCATTAACTTATGCAAAACACCAAAAACAATAAAAAAAACTGAAAACACAAAAACAAGCAATAATTGTCTCCTTTGGGATTCTTTTCTCATCACATTCATTCACAAACGAGAACTTGCTTCTTCCGTCTAATGCAAAACAGTTAACACTCGAGCCAGACGAGTCATACACTTGAGCATAGGCAAGCAAGCAGTTCACAGTCAATTTATCTTTCACTCTCTTTGAGTCGAACTACGGTGTTCTGACTTCCTCATTGCACGAGAGGATACATAGGCATAACTTAACTGTTATCGAACAAAAGTCTCAGTGTCTTCCCCCTCTTTCAGCATTCTTTTCTAAGACTCAGTTCCTGAGAAAATTCACCTATTTGCACTGACACTTGTATATTCTTTCCTGAGCTTTTGCACACAGATAGCACATACACTACCCCTTTAAACACAATCTTGTAAGCGTGGATCCCGTCGAGTACGACAGACAATCTGGGTTCTAATACCTTCCCAGGTTGTAACCAACCCCCTTTCTCAATTTCTCTAGTTCGCAACCGTCTTATCCATCTCATTCCAGGTTTATGCAGCATTACCTTTCCTTCGGGATAAAAATGCCTAGCTGGCGACTTTATTCAATTCACTTTCATTTTCTCTTTTCGCCGAATGTTCGCGTCTGCACCGGGATGCAAATCTTCGGGAGCGACACATTGTACCTGCAGAAAACCAAAAGGGTGCTAACAGAGGTGCCTGGAGTTAACAACCATCTTTAGAATATTATCGGTACATTGGATTACTCCCCAACCGATAACATTCTTAAAATAGACCTCGTTCGAGTGTAGTATCACGTGACAACCACCTTAGGTTTACACCCAGATAGTTTCTGCACTACGTTCCTAAATTGGCTTGGATGGGTTAAGGGTTCTACGGTCCTCACTATGATCAGCTCAAGGTCAGAAAATAATGCCACGTATGATTACTCATCATGACATTGATAATCCAAGAGAGCCTAACCGAGTGGATATTATCAAATTGATATAACTTTGGACTACTCCATCGCTTATCGCTTCGAATATCGCCGTCCTATCATAAGTTCAACTCAGATCCGGGGTAGAATCTATCTCACTCACAGAGGATCACCAAAACCAAAACAGAACAAACAAATAACAAACAAATCAAACCAAAGCAGTAAATAAATCAAAGTAGGCCGAATCCACTTAGAGATTACTCTCCAACAGAGTCGCCATGTTTTTGTAGCGGTAAAAACATGACTGTAAGCTATTGGTTAACTTAACTCAAAGTAAACAGAGTCACCATCGCGCTTTTATTTTATTCCAAGATGAAAAGGAAAAAATAGCGAATAAATCCTAATGAATCTAAAAGAAAAAACGCTAAAGAAACACAATAGAGAAACAAGTAAGGGGATAGGTTACACAATGGGAAGGTTTTACACACCCAAAATGTTTGTGGTACTCCACGGGATCCCTTTGAAAAATTTATTGCTTTTGGTTTGGAAATGGTTTGTAAAATGTGAATGGAGGGATGAGAAAAGAATTATTTTTTAATATTTTTGTGTTTAGAGAGGTTTACCACCTCATGCCTACGTACCCACAAAGTGCAATGCAAGATCAAAACCCCGTAGGTCGTGGTACAAATAGTGAAAAAGGGTGGGTCATGATTCATTTTATTAAGTGAAGAGAATTTATCATCTTCAAGTGGATGGCCAAACAAACTAACATGAGAATGAAGGCATGGACTCATACATCATTATGGGTAGGGCGCTGTAAACACCCCAAATTTGCCCTCACCCATTCACACCATGGCTTGTGATCATTTCATATGCATAAACACAATCATAATACCTCATACAACAATTTTGAGTCTTTGCATTGGTTCTAAGTCATCTGCATCTAGGGTTTGTGATCTGAGCAATCCAAGAGCTTCTTGAGCCACTCCAAAAGTCATCAATCACTTCAAAGGGGTCTATGTGTGTTCAAGCATCATATTATATCTTCCCAAAGTCAAGAATGCCAAAGAATCACAAGAACTGGGATTGGTATGGAGGTAGGGCCAAGTTTGACTGCACAGTTGACCTAAAATTAGGGTTTTGGTTTCAGAGGCCATAACTCCAAATTTTTTGGTCATTCTTGTTTCTATTGGTCTCTATATGGTATAGGGAGTATGCATATCAATTTTCATGAAGAAATTCCATGGGGAAGTCATCTGATCAAGAGTTGACTTTCTGGACAAGTCAGTGCAAAATCAGGGCATCTGAGGCCCCCAATGACCCAACCAAGGGGTGATCTTCATCATTTTGAGTGCATATGATCTTTATTTGATCATGGAAGAAGGTTGAAGTTTACAAAATTCAAGAATTACAAGTTTTTGCAAAGTTGACTTTTTAGGGCATGGTTGACTTTTAATGAAATGTCATTTTATGCAACTTTTTCAACCCTTACTTTTTGATCCAAAAATGCTTCAAATGGAAAAACTTTGGTCATGAAAGTTGTAGATTGGATCTTTCCCTTTTCAAAAATTACAAGAACATGACCTAATTCATTTTGGATCAAAAGTTATGGTGCATCAAAGTTGGCTAAAATCATTGATTTTCAAAACATGCACCAAATGAGAAACATGCAAAAACTTTGTACCAAGGCATTTGTGACTTCTAGTTCATATCAAACCAATATGCAAGCATCATACAAGTTCTAAGAATCATATTTGAACCAAAAGATCACATGTTTCATGGTTTTTAAAGCAAGATCTTTTCATGAGAACCAAAGGAAACCAACTTGCAAAAAACCATCATCACACCTCATCCACTTGCTGCCTTGGATGCTGAACCACACTAGCCCTTTCCCCTCACCATGCTGCGCAACCCACAACCCTTGTACTTGGCTAGAAGTTTCCCATGCCTTCTCTTACACAAGAGTGGACTTTTTGCAAAAGCTAGCACACCTATCACAAAAGCACAAGTCACATCCACTGACCAATAGCATTTGTTTATACAAAGAAAATGCCAGCCATTTCACACAAGAAACAAGCCTGAAGCACACTAGAACTCAGCATTCCCATTTTCACTCCCTCAAGCAAAAGCCTTCGAATCTCATTCCACAAGCCACCAACATTCAAACAAGCTTCACCAACCTTCTCACCATGCCTCACTGAACCCAAACCAGCAAGACATAAGCCTGAAACCAGCAAGAACTGAACTCTCCCATTTTTCACTCTCAAAGCCAAAGCCTTCGAAACTCTTCATACAGGCCACAAACACTTGAACAAACTCCACAAACCTTCTCAAATCATCATCCTGATCACAAAGAACCCCTCACCTTTGCCTGAAACTGCCTGAATCAAAAACACCATTCTCACCTGAGCTTGAACAGAACCTGTTCAAACTCTCAAACTAGCTAACATAAATCTTCTCTAAGCATCAAGGGTTCATCAAGAGCACAAGAGGAGTGGATAGCACAAAGGAAAGCACCCAGAAAGCTTTGAACTGAAAGCTTCAAAACTCAGGTAGCTCAATAACTTTTTTTCCAGAAATCATTTTTTAAGTTCTTAAGTTGTTCTTCATGATTCACTGATTGCTCTGATGTCTTTAGTTTTGAAAATGATGAAGAAATAAGGATGTAATCGTGTTCTGAAAGTCTTGCCCTAAATTTTTGTTTGTTTCGATTCATGAGTTTGATGAAATATAAATGAGTTTTAGCTTGGGGTTTTGATTCAGTGAAGGGTGGGAATCATTTCTGTGTTTTTAGATTTCATTTTGGTTGCGTTTTGAGGATTTTAGGGATTTTCAGGTGGGGTTCCCACCGGAGAAGATGACCGGAGGTCTTCTCCGGCCACCTGAAAATCATTAGGGTTTTAATCAGGTCATTAATGGACATTTGAATCTGGAGCGTTAGATGCTTTGACCTGGTTGACTTCGCGCGCGTGTGTGTGGCTGAGATTCACCATTAGAAACCCTAATCACATTTAATTAATTCATAATTATGTTTAACTCAGTTTGAATATGGGCCACTGGATTGCGCGCGTAGTCAATCTTTCCTCTCCCAGGATTCATCTTGGCCCTCCATCCAGTTGACTTTTCTTTTTCTTTGTTCTAATTCATTTGTTTCATATTTATTTTCTACAATTTATTAAATATAGCAAAAATGCTTTAAAAATTATGAAATTTTTTACCAAGGGTTTCATTAATTTTTAAAACACAAAAATATTTTTATTTTCATTTTTAGCATTAAAAAAGTATTTTTAAATATTTAAAAGTTTATTTTTAATTGATTAATGAGAATTAATTAATTAAAAATACTTTTAGGTATTTAAAAATCACCAAAAAATTCATGAATCATTTAAAAACATTTAGAAACATTGTCCAACCCTCAAACCAAATTTATTTTTGGATCTTGATGCATTTTGAGAATTTTCCATTGAATTAAAATCATTTTTATGCATTATTTTGATCCAAACTTAAAAAAATCATTTCTGCCTAACCCTAAAGAGTTGGACCTTGATTCTTTTGGCATTGCATTGTGTTTAGCATGTAGTTTGTGAGATTAAATTAGCATGATTTGATCTTTCATTTTCCATTTGTTTGGCATTTTTTTTGTTAAGGAACCCTAAAACCCTAGAAAACTTAGAAAAACCATAACTTGAATTTGGTTAAGAGTTGAAACCTCCCCTTTGGGCAGTGAGCTAGTATAGGTCTAGGGATCCTTTGAGTGCATTTTCAATTTTTTATAATGTTGTTTGCTTCTGATTTTGGTTTGTGTTTGATGCTTTGATCATAAACCCTAATTTGGGCCTTCATATGCATCCATCTTGCATTTGCATCCATAACATAACTTGCCATGATATTTTATGCATCCATGTGATTCATTTAACATCATAAGACATATTGAAAGCATGTTTGACCATTGCATCTCTTATTTGCCATGTTGTATGCCATATGCATCTCATAACTTTTCATGCATGTTTATGTGTCTTAACTTGCTTCATTTGCATCCATAAGCTTGTATGATCATCCACATGTGTTGTTTCATGTTTGTAGCATCTCATAGCATTATTATCATCATGCATATGCTTCTGGTTTGGTCTTTCATCATACCATTTCATCTCATTTTGCATTGCATTGCATTTCTTTTCTAACTTTTCAGGTGGTAAGTAACTTTGAGAAGTGAATTTGCCTTCACTTCTCATAACTTCTCTTCATCTCTTTCATGCATCCTTGCTGCATTTTTGTATGTGTTTGAGTTTGAGCTTGCTCATTCTTCTTCTTCCCACTTTCTTTCTTCAAGTGACTTGTCTTCTTAAGTGAAGCAAGTTACTTTGCTTCTCTTGGCTCCTTTTCATCTGCTTCCTGGTGGTTCTTTTGAAGACTTCTTTTGAAAACCTCACAAACCTTAGGAACAACCAAGCATGACAATGATTAGGGTTTTGTTTAGTTTCCCCTCTTAGTTTTACCTTTGTGTCTCTTTTGAGTCTTCTCTTCTCATCTCATAATCAGGGACTAAACCCTAAAGGCTTTAAGGCTTTGTGATTAAGCTTATGCCTGCATCCTTCTATTAGGATGGAGTGTATAACTTTAATCCTAAGTGTTAAACTCTTAATGTGTTTAAATCCTTTAATCAATCCATCTAATAATCATCAAGACTTCACACTTGTAACTTGGGCCTTGCATTAGGGTTCTATTTCTTCCTTAATTGGTTAAGAAGGACTAACCCTAGTGTTAATGGACAAGTCCCCCTCAAGTTGTCTTACAAACCCTAAAAAACACTTCATCATCATATCATTAAGTAAAATCCACTTAATCAAAGGCTTGTTTTGTCATGAGTTTAATCCCTAATCATGGATTAAGTTGAGGAGCTTTCCTCAGGTTAAACATTCTCATCTATTATCCTTCTATTAGGATGGTGTAATGAGTATGTTTAATCCTTGATTATGGCTTAACCTCATTACTAAACACTAAACAAAAACACCAAAAACATCTAAATAATCACAAGTAGGTTAATGACCTTAATCCTACACCAAGGAGATTAAGTGTGAGAATCTGACTTCACACTTAAGGTACTCTCATTACCCCTAATCAGAGGGAAGATGTGATGAGTTTACTAACCCATTGGTTTAGGCTTAAGCTCATTAACTTAGGACAAACTCCAAAAAGCAATAAAAGACTGAAAACTCAAAAACAAACAATAATCGTCTCCTCCGGGATTCTTTTCTCATCTCATTCACTCACAAACGAGAGCTCGCTTCTTCCGTCTAATGCAAGACAGTTTGCACCTGAGCCAGACAGGTCATACACTTGAGCATAGACAAGCAAGCAGTTCACAAGTCAATTCATCTTTCAGTCTCTTTGGGTCGAACTACGGTGTTCTGACTTCCTCATTGCACGAGAGGATACGTAGGCATAACTTAACAGTTATCGAACAAAAGTCTCTGTATATTCCCCCTCCTTCCAGCTTCATTCTTTTAGCCTCATGATCTTGAGCAATTCATTCTCATTCTTACGCTGACACATCATTTATGCACTTCACTTCTCTTACACTGACACCTGTACATTTTCTTCCAGCCCCTTTTACACACAGATTGCACTGACACTACCCCTTTAAAACACAAATCTTTCAAGCGTGGATCCCGTCGAGTACGAGGGACAATCTGGGTGCTAATACCTTCCCAGGTTGTAACCAACCCCCTTTCTCAGTCTCTCTGGTTCGCAACCGTCTTATCCATCTTTTTCTAGGTCTATGCAGCATTGCCTTTCCTCCGGGATAAAAATGCCTAGCTGGCGACTCTATTCATCTCCAGTGAGTTCACTGCTGTGTGTTCTCATTGTTCTTTTCGCCGACCGTTCGCACTTGTACCGGGATGCAAATCTTTGGGAGCGACAGCTTGGCGACTCTGCTGGGGACCCTTATACTGTAACCAGGGCTTCTGGTTCTTTTTGTGGGTTCCTCCTAGCGCTTGATTGATTTGTGTTTACTGGGGTGTTATGTGCTACTTGTGTATTTATTTATCTTGCTTTATGTACAGTTGTTTACTGCTTTCTTTATAGCTTTGTATTATATCATACTGTCATGCTGTCTGGATGGATCTGGTTTTGCTTTGGTGGGTGGGGTTCTATTGAGAGTTGAGGTCCTATACCTGGGACCTGAGTGACACCTAGGCTAGAGTGGTTCATATTCTTTCCCATTCCATCTCGGTCTGGTGCGGGAATATGAAACACGGTTCAGATATGGGTTTCTTCTTGAGAACTCTGTGTTGCAGATTTCCTGCAATACTAGGACTATCTGGGAAGCCTGCTAAGTCTGGATGACCTTTAGTTTTGACCTTCAGAAACTGAGGTGAATTAGAGGAGGAACTTTTATGGTTATTGTAAACATTGTACCTCCGGGTTAGAAGTGTTTACATTTCTCATAACTGATCCAAGTCTGAGGATCCTTGTTTTAGAACACCACCTGTGAGGGGGTTGGGCTGTTTACAGGTTTGCAGGTACCCTTGGCCTCAGCATACCCTGTTACTTTGATTTGATTAAGAATACTCCATGTTGGAACAGTTCTTGTGATTCTAAACCCTGGATATGTGGCTCTTTATTTGAGCCCCCCACCTTGGTTACTGGATTTATAGACCTCCATCTGGATTTCTTGAACTTACCTGGACTTATATCAGAGCACTTGATCAGATCCAGCTCAGTCACAAACCCTTGCATATCATTTGCATACATAATCATTGCATCATTTTGACATTTGTTTATTGGTTTTTCAGGGTATCCATTTTCATTTTTGGCTTGGTTTTGACCCCATCTTCAGTATAGACCTATCTTCATCAACATCTGCTTCAGCTATCAGCTATCTGCTTCAGTCACCTGCATCAGCCAGTCAGTGGTCCATTCTTCAGTGTTATCATCAGCACTTGTCTCTACCCATCCTCAACATCATGGCACCTAAAAAGAGTAACATCACCTACCACTTCTTCCAGCCAGAGCTAACTGACATCAGGAGGATTCAGACCCTGATCACTCCAGACCATATACCACTGTTCAGGGAACACTATGGAGATATACTTGATGTGGTTATGGATCTGGACCCTTCACAGAGGAGCCTGATCCACACTTGCCTTCAGTTTTATGATCCCCCACTGAGGTGTTTCACTTTTCAGGACTTTCAGCTGGGCCCTTTATTGGAAGAATACTCATCATTGGTTGGTATACCTATCAGGGGTGGAGTCCCTTTCAATCCTGAGATGGTCTTTCCTGGTAATGAAGAGGTAGCAAAGGCACTGCATCTGGAACCAGTACTGATTGGGCAGCATATGACTTCTAAGGCAGGAATCCCTGGCTTACATCTGGATTTCTTGATCTCTCAAGCTACCCTGAAAGCTTCTCTGGGAGAGTGGAAAGCAGTCTGTGCTTTATTGGCCCTGAGCATATATGGGATCATATTATTTGCAGATGAGCCTCGATTCATTAGCAAGAATGCAATCCATCTATTCATTCTAAGGAACCCAGTGCCAACCTTGTTGGGGGATCTCTACTATTCAGTGCACCAAAGGAATGAAAAACAGAGGGGGAGATTAGTAAGATGCTGTGCTCCTTTATTCCATACTTGGCTTCTCATGCATCTACCCAAGACAGATGCATTTTTGAATCCTCATCAGCAGAGAAACTGAGCTAGAAGACTCACTGCTCTAACTTCAGCTGATATCAGGTGGTGCACTCAAAGCACAAAGGGCAGGGATATCATCACCAGTTGTGGGCATTTCCCTAATGTAACCCTGATAGGAGTTAAGGGTAGCATTAATTACAACCCTCTACTATTCAGAAGGCAACTGGGCTATGCACTGGTCCACACTCCTAAGGCACAAGACTTTGTTGAGACTCTTTATTGTGAGAACAAGCCTAATCTGGCTATTGTTAGGCAGGCAGCCTGGGCCTGGGACAATGTTCAAACCAAGGGGGTAACCATTCTGGGGAAGTGCAACAATGTAGCATCAGCACAGTACCATGAGTGGTCCCATGCCAGGGCTCAAATCTCTGGAATGCCCTTTACCATAGAGGATATGCCTGGATCATCCTCAGCTCCACCCCCTGCCACTATCAGTTTGGAGGAGTTTGAGGGTTTGAAGGAGAGGAATGAGAAGTTGACTCAGGCTTTGCAGAAGACCCTCCGGGAGAGGAGTGATGGTAGGATGGATATTGAGAAGTTGGAGAAGCTGAGAGTGGAGCATCTGGCTAAAATTGAGAAGTCTGAGGATTACATCAAGAATTCTAGGGCTGGAGAACAAATTCTGAAGAATGCTTGCAAGGAAGACCAGTTCCAGAAAGCCAGGACAGACTTGTATCTGAAGGAGAGTCAAGCCAGGTGGGTCAGGATCACCGAGGCTCGTGCTCTAGAGGATAAGAGGGTCCAAGACAAGATAGAGCAGCTGGAAGCTAGTGCAAAAGAGCAGCAGGAAACCCTGGCAGCAGCCCAGAGAGAGATATCAGAGCTGAAGATCAGAGCTGGAGTGAAGAGGTCAAAGGACCAAAGTCAACACAAGAAGCTAACTGCAGCTGTTACTACCCGGAATCTCCTTATTAGGAATCTCACAGAGCGTCCAGCTGATCCTGTGACCGAAGCACTTCTCAAGGAAGTTCGGGAGGATGAGTTTGGTCTTGGTGTTTGACCATTTGCTTGTTGTTGCTTTTGTTCCATGTACTTTTATTTTCTTGTAATGAATTTTGACCCCTCAGAGGGCTTGTATTTGTAAACAAACTATGTACCATTTGCCTTTTGTAATATATGTATTAGTTTGTTCCACTTCAAAAAGCAACATCAACAGCATCTTCAAGGGTCTGGAAGGGTCAAAACCGAATGCCAAACCGGATACCTTGAGAACAAATAAGCATACTGCATTGCATGCTAACCTTTTGTTTGTTTTGTAGGTTTTTGTTTATTGCTACTAACTCTGTTGTGATGTTCAGGAACTATTGCTCGACGCCGGGTATTTCCCCTCAACCGTCCACACCGATATCCAACCCGTAACAACCTTCCGGGCATACAAATGGATCAGGTACAACAGGACCTTGCAGAGGTCAGAAATCAAATGGCAAACGAAAGGTTAGAAATGAGAACCCAGATGACACAGTTTATGGAAGTAATGAACAACATGGCTCAGAGCCAAGAAAGATTGAGAGCCATGGTGGAAAGGCAAAATCAGGAGTATCCACATGTAGGGACTGCTGGCACAAGCAACAATGAGAGGGTCCAACCTCATGTCAATCCCCCAGTCTTTGGACCACACCTTCATCCTGAGGTCAACATCCCTGCAAATGTTCAAGGGACTGCCACTGCAGCCAGGGTACTGCAAGAAGACCCCCAGGAGGATCAGTTCACAGTAATGGGTGCTGGGGAAGAAGCTTATGACAGAAGGTTGGATGAGATAGCTGAGAAATTAAGATCCTTGGAGTCTCAAAACTCTTTGGGCTTTGATGTTATGGACATGGGCTTGGTAGACGGGGTCAGGATTCCCCATAAGTTTAAGCCTCCTTGTTTTGAAAAATACAACGGGACTTCATGCCCCCGGACCCACTTACAATCATTTCTGGGGAGGCTGAAGGTCTATACCATGGACGAGAAGCTCTGGATGTTTTACTTTGAAGACAGCCTGACGGGAGCTTCAAGAGAATGGTACTCTCATCTGACAAGAGCAACTATCAGGTGTTGGAAGGACCTGGCAGAGGCCTTTATCAGACAGTATCAGTACAACTTAGATATGGCACCCAACAGGACCCTCCTAATGGGAATGTCACAGTCGTCAAGGGAAAGTTTCCGAGAATATGCCCAGAGATGGAGGCAATTGGCTGCTGCTGTTCAGCCACCTATGTCAGAGAGGGAAATGGAAGATATGTTCATGAACACCCTCCAAGGAACATATATCGACAGGCTAGCTGCTTTCTCTTCCACTAGCTTTGCAGATGTTGTCATAGCTGGGGAGAGAATTGAAAGCCTGTTGAAAATGGGCAAAATTTCTGACAATGGTGCCAGCTCGTCCAGCAATACAAGGAAGCCTTTTGCAGGCCCAAGAAGAACTGGCGAGACCAATGCCATCCACACCAACAGGGGCAGACCTCAATATGTTCATAGGTCTGTGGCAGCAGTCACCATTCCCGCTCCAGCTCATCCACAACCAGCTTATTAACCTCCGCAGCCAAATTATCAGCAACAACCTCAGTACCAGCAACAAACTCAGTATCCTCCGAGAAACTACAACAACACCAACAACAACAATCAGCAAAGACCATTCCAACAGAGGCCTTCTCAAGCCAATAGGGTGATCGATCCGATCCCAATGCCCTATGCGACATTATTGCCACAACTCCTGAAACTCAACCTGGTTGAGCTAAGGACGTTGGCACCTCCGGATCCTAATAGTCTACCCAGGAATTATGACTCCAACGCCAGATGTGCTTTTCATTCAAATGCACCTGGCCACGGTACAGAAAAGTGCAGAGCCTTGCACATGAAGGTACAAGACCTGGTAGACTCTAAGGCCCTGAACTTCGCACCGCCACCGAATGTCAACAAAAACCCTATGCCACACCACGGAGGTCCCAGAATCAACGCTATTGAAGAAGACAAGCCGTCTTATTTAATAACCAGTGTGGGTCAGATTCGGACGCCGTTGGTAGAGATTAAGGCTCAACTCCTCGAATGTCAAATGTTCCCGGGGTGTGAGTTAGGGTGTGCTTACTGCAATATTTCAGTGAATGGGTGTGATAACTTGAGGGATGGCATAGATGGTCTCATCCAGAGTGACCTACTTCAGATTACAACATCAATTCCGACAAATCCAGCAATCCCATCAGCAACAATCCCAGTATCTCCTACAACTGCAACAACCATTGTTCCCGACAACTTTTCAGCTTCATCAACAAATGCTTCATCTGTCATTTCAACTGACCAGATGTCAATGAGCATTCCTTCTACAACTCCAGCACCACTTCATTTTGGATCTCCTACAACAACAACACCCATCCTTCCAATAATGTCTCCTACAACATCAGCAACAAACAATGAAGATGTCCCAACAGTTACGATTTACTATGATCCCGAAAATAATTCTGCCTATAACTCACAAAGTGCTACTCCCATCAGAGCACCAGTCACAATTTATTATGATCCACAGACTATCACAATTCCTTCCGCAGCTGCAATCAGTCCAGTCACTATCACAGTGCCTGGACCAGTACCTTATGAAAGCAGTAATGCCATCCCCTGGCATTACGGCTCTGATTTATACTGCGGGGGACAAAAAATCACTTTTGAATCATCAACCCCTGCACCACAAGTAGACAATGTGGGAGGAGGCAGAGGCTTCACTCGAAGCGGACGTCTCTTTGCTCCACAAATTCAAAGACCCACTGCCGAAGCAGAAGCTGCTGCCAAGGCAAAAGGAAAAGGCTTGGTGCAGGAAGAGCAGGTTGTTAAAGAAGCTTTGAAAACACCCTTTGATCAAGAAGTTGATGAGTTCATGAGAATCATCAAGAAAAGTGATTACAAAATAGTGGATCAGCTTCATCAGACGCCTTCCAAGATCTCAATCCTATCATTGCTTATGTGCTCCGAGGCCCATCGGAATGCACTACTCAAAGTCTTGCACGCAGCTTATGTGCCTGAAGAGATCACCGTCAATCAGTTGGAAACTGTGGTTGGAAATGTTAATGCTAGTCATGGGCTAGGGTTCACCAACACTGATTTGACTACGGAAGGCCGCAACCATAACAAGGCTTTGCACATAACCATGGAATATAAAGGTGCAGTCCTTTCCCATGTGCTGGTGGACACGGGGTCATCCCTCAATGTCTTACCTAAAAAAGCCCTTGTGAAGCTAGAGTATGACGGATTGGCGTTGCGTCCCAGCAACCTGGTGGTGAGAGCCTTTGATGGTTCTAAGAGATCGGTTCTGGGAGAGATTGAGTTGCCCATAACGATTGGCCCGCAAACTTTCAAAACGACCTTCTACGTGATGGATATACAGCCTGCCTACAGCTGTCTATTGGGTAGGCCATGGATTCACGCCGCTGGCGCCGTGACCTCAACCCTTCACCAGAAGTTAAAATTCGAGTGGGAGGGTCAAGTCGTTACTATCTGTGGAGAGGAGGATATTTTTGTCAGCCACCTGGCTACCTATAAATACATTGAGATGGATGGGGAGATCCATGAAACAATGAGTCAAGGGTTTGAGGCCTTGAACATAAATGAAACATCTTCTGTACCTGGAACCTCAATAACATCATACCAACAAGCCCGAAAGGTTGTTGAAGAAGGAAATGCCCAAGGCTGGGGCAAACTGTTACCAGTGGAGAAGAAAGAGGATAGATTTGGGTTGGGTTACAAACCAACTCAACAAGATCAAGCAGAGGCTGCAAAAAAGCCCAACTTTGTTAGTGGGGGGATGCTCACCCCCGATGCTGTCAACAATATGGAAGACGAGGATGAAGGCGACCGCAACCTGGAGAGTTGGATCCGTCCAAAGATCCCGGGGAGCAGTATCTCGAACTGGTCTTCCCAGGAAATTATAAGAGTTACTCATACAGAGTAATTATTATTTCCTGTATTTTATAGCATGCATCAAAGTCTTGCATCTTTCCCAAGATGACAAGACTCATTTTGTAATCGGGCCATCTGTACTTTTTGTGCAACAAGATTAATCAATGAAATATCAGACATCTTTTGCAAATGAGTCTTTTTTCTTTTTCGCTCACTATTTTTCCATTTTTCTTTTTGTACAAAAAAATAAATGGCAGTGTTTTCAAAATGACAACTTTATTTCACTTTTCTAAACAAGATTAAAATCAAATCACTAAAATGAACAAACTGAACCCTTGCAGAGTGTGCCTTCCAGACAGCACCGACAACAGCACGGCTATGACTTCGTATGACTTTGACAATCCAATCAATCAAGCTGATGAAGGGGTTGAAGAAGAGTATGAGCTTCCTGAAGAGCTAGCCAGGTTGTTAAGACAAGAGGAGAAGGTTATCACCCCTCACCAGGAGGAGGTTGAAACAATCAATCTTGGTACAATTGAAGACGTGAAAGAAGTTAAAATCGGGGCCTGCTTACAAGACTCAGTGAAGAGACAACTGATTGACCTGCTTCAAGAGTATGTGGACGTGTTTGCTTGGTCTTACCAAGATATGCCAGGGTTGGACACCGACATTGTTGTGCACAAGCTGCCTTTGAGAGAAGAATGCCTGCCGGTTAAACAGAAATTGCGCCGTACTCGCCCGGACATGGCAATGAAAATCAAGGAAGAGGTACAAAAGCAATGGGACGCCGGGTTCCTTGCTGTGACTAGCTATCCACCGTGGGTTGCTAATATAGTACCTGTGCCTAAGAAAGACGGCAAAGTAAGGATGTGTGTTGACTACCGGGATCTGAACAGAGCCAGCCCGAAAGATGATTTCCCATTACCTCACATTGATGTATTGGTGGATAATACGGCTCAGTTCTCGGTATTCTCCTTCATGGATGGATTTTCAGGGTATAATCAGATCAAGATGTCACCTGAAGACATGGAGAAGACAACCTTCATCACACCCTGGGGCACGTTCTGCTACAAGGTAATGCCATTTGGGCTCAAGAATGCCGGTGCAACGTATCAACGGGCTATGGTGACATTATTCCACGATATGATCCATAAAGAAATTGAATGTTATGTGGATGACATGATTGCCAAGTCCCTCACTGAAGAAGACCACCTGGTGAATCTGCTGAAGCTATTCAAGCGTCTGAGGAAGTACCAACTGAAGCCGAACCCCAACAAATGCACATTTGGGGTGCGATCCGGTAAGCTGCTGGGATTTATTGTGAGTGAGAAGGGGATTGAAGTTGACCCCGACAAAGTCAAAGCTATTCAAGAGATGCCTGCACCAAAATCTGAAAAAGAAGTTCGAGGGTTTCTAGGTAGATTGAACTACATCTCACGGTTCATATCTCATCTTACAGCAACCTGCGAACCCTTGTTCAAACTGCTAAGAAAAGAACAAACGGTCAGGTGGAACGAGGACTGCCAGAAGGCTTTTGACAAGATCAAGGAGTACTTACAAGAACCTCCAATCCTCATGCCTCCAGTTGAAGGAAGACCTCTGATAATGTACTTGACAGTATTAGAAGAGTCAATGGGGTGTGTGTTGGGCCAGCATGACGAGTCTGGTCGAAAAGAGTATGCAATATACTACCTAAGCAAAAAGTTTACCGACTATGAACAACGTTATTCACTGCTCGAGAAAACTTGCTGTGCTTTAGCGTGGGCTGCTCGCCGACTGAGACAGTATATGTTGACCCACACTACCTTGTTGATCTCAAAGATGGACCCAGTTAAGTACATATTTGAGAAGCCAGCTCTTACCAGACGGGTTGCAAGATGGCAAATGATTCTCACAGAGTATGACATCCAATACACATCTCAGAAAGACATCAAGGGCAGTGTATTGTCTGAATATCTTGCTGAGCAACCTATTGATGATTACCAGCCTATGAGATTTGACTTCCCTGATGAAGACATCATGTTCATAAAAGCAAAAGATCATGAAGAGCCTGTTCACACTGAAGGGCCCAACCCGGAAGAAGAATGGACTATGATGTTTGATGGGGCTGTCAACATGAATGGTCGTGGTGTTGGTGCAGTACTCATTACACCTAAAGGAGTTCACATGCCTTTCTCGGCAAAACTCACCTTTAACTGCACTAACAACGAAGCTGAATACGAAGCTTGCATTATGGGTCTCGAGGAAGCCATTGACCTCAGGATCAAGACATTGACCGTATTCGGAGATTCAGCTTTGATAATCAATCAAACCAACGGCAAATGGTACACCCACCAGGATCATCTGATACCTTACAGGGATTATACAAGGAGGTTATTGACTTTCTTTACAACAGTCAAGCTTGAGTATATCCCTCGGGACGAGAATCAGTTTGCAGATGCTCTGGCTACCATTTCGTCCATGATCAAAGTTCAGACCGCCAACTTTGTACCTCAGATCTCAGTGTCCAGACTTGATAGGCCAGCATATGTGTTCGCAGCAGATGTTGTTAAAGATGATAAGCCTTGGTTCCATGACATTAAGTGCTTCTTGGAGGATCAAACATACCCACCTGGGGCATCTTCCAATGATAAGAAGACTTTGAGAAGGCTTGCTGGTAGTTTCTTTCTGAACACCGATGGTTCCCTGTACAAGAGGAACTTTGATATGGTACTTCTCAGATGCGTTGATAGAACAGAAGCAGACCTTTTAATGCATGAAGTGCACGAAGGATCCTTTGGTACCCATGCTGGAGGGCATGCCATGGCCAAGAAGTTGCTGAGATCAGGCTATTACTGGATCACAATGGATGCCGACTGTTGTGCCTATGCCAGAAAATGCCACAAATGTCAGATCTATGCAGATAAGGTGCATGTGCCTCCCAATCCTTTGAATGTGATGTCTTCACCCTGGCCCTTTGCTATGTGGGGCATTGATATGATTGGCAAGATTGAGCCAACTGCTTCAAATGGCCACAGATTCATCTTGGTCGCCATTGACTATTTCACCAAGTGGGTCGAAGCAGCATCCTATGCAAATGTTACAAGACAAGTGGTAGCCAGATTTCTGAAGAGAGATATCATTTGTCGATACGGAGTTCCCGAGCGAATCATTACTGATAATGGTTCCAACTTAAACAACAAAATGATGGCAGAGCTGTGCCGGGACTTCAAGATTCAACATCACAATTCTTCTCTGTCGCTCCCGACAAATGACATGGATCAGATGAAGGTACAGACGCGAACGGTCGGCGAGGGGAACAGTGAGAACACACAACCGTGAACTCACTGGAGGATGAATAGAGTCGCCAGCTAGGCATTTTTATCCCGGAGGAAAGGCAATGCTGCATAGGCCTAGAAAAGATGGATAAGACGGTTTGCGAACCAGAGAGACTGAGAAAGGGGGTTGGTTACAACCTGGGAAGGTATTAGCACCCAGATTGTCCGCCGTACTCGACGGGATCCACGCTTAAAAGATTTGTGTTTTAAAGGGGTAGTGTCAGTGCAATCTGTGTATGAAAGAGCTGGAAAGCAATATGTACAGGTGTCAGTGTATAAGTGATGTGTATAAATGAAGTGTCAGTGTGAGATCAGGAATGAAATGAATTGCTCATGATAATGAGGCTAAAAGAAAGAAACTGGAAGAGGGGGGATATACAGAGACTTTTGTTCGATAACCGTTAAGTTATGCCTACGTATCCTCTCGTGCAATGAGGAAGTCAGAACACCGTAGTTCGACCCAAAGAGACTGAAAGGATTGACTTGACTTGTGAACTGCTTACTTGCCTATGCTCAAGTGTGTGACCTGTCTGGCTCAGGTGCTTACTGTCTTGCATTAGACGGAAGAAGCAAGTTCTCGTTTGCGAATGAAGATGATGAGAAAAGAATCCCGAAGGAGACGATTATTGTTTGCTTTTTTGTGTTTTCAGTCTTTTATTTCTTTTTGGAGTTTGTCATAAGACAATGAGCTTAAAACTAAATCAATGGGTTAGTAAACTCATCACATCTTCCCTCTGATTAGGGGTAATGAGAATTACCTTAAGTGTGAAGTCAGATTCTCACACTTAATCACCTTTGATGTAGGGTTAGGATCATTAACCTACTTGTGATTAATTAGATGTTTTTGTGATTTTTGTTTAGTGTTAAGTAATGAGGTTAAGCCATAATCAGGGATTTAACAGACTCATTACACCATCCTAAAAGAAGGATAATAGATGAGAATGTTTAAGCTGAGGAAAGCTCCTCAACTTAATCCATGATTAGAGATTAAACTCATGACAAAACAAGCCTTTGATTAAGTGGATTTTATTTAGTGGTATGATGATGAAGTGTTTTTTATGATTTGTAAGACAACTTGAGGGGGACTTGTCCATTAACACTAGGGTTAGTCCTTCTTAACCAATTAAGGAAGAATTAGAACCCTAATGCAAGGCCCAAGTTACAAGTGTATTGTCTTGATGATTATTAGATGGATTAATTAAAAGATTTCAACACCTTAAGGGTCCAAGACTTAGGATTAAAGTTATACACTCCATCCTAAAAGAAGGATGCAGGCATGATCTTAATCACAAAGTCTCAAAGCCTTGAGGGTTTAGTCCCTGATTATGAGGTGAGAAGAGATGACTCAAGGAGAGACACAAAGGTAAAAACTATGGGGGAGACTAATCAAAACCCTAATTCATTATCATGCTTGGTTGTTCCTAAGGTTTGTGAGGTTTTCAAGAACCAATCTTCAGATGAACCACCAAGAAGCAGATGAATAAGATCAAGAGAAGCAAAGTGACTTGCTTCATTCAAGAAGTCAAGTCACTTGAAGAAAGAAAGTGGGAGAAGGAAGAATGAGCAAGCTCAAACCCAAACACAAGTAAGAATGCAGCAAGGTATGCAAAATAAGATGAGAAGAAAAGTTATGAGAAGTGAAGGCAAATTCACTTCTCAAGCTCACTTACCACCTGGAAAGTTAGAAAGAAATGCAATGCAATGCAAGAATGAGATGCAATGACATGATGCAAAGCAAAACCAGAAGCATGGTGATGATGATTATGATGTTATGAAGTGCTGCAAACATGAGGCAAGACATGGAGATGCTCATACAAAGTCATGGATGCAGATGATGCAAGTATAGAAGCATGAACAAGCATGAAATGTTATGAAACATACAAGACAAATGGCATGGCAAATATGTAATGTAATGATCAATGATGCTTCATACATGTCTTAAGATGTCAAATGAATCATAAGAATGCACAAAATGCAATGGCAAGTCATGTTATGCAAGGAAATGCAAGAAGGATGCAAGAGAAAGGCCCAAATTAGGGTTCATGGATCAAACATCAAACACAAACCAAAAACAGAAGCAAACCTTAACATAAAAAATGAAAAATGGCACCCAAGGAAACCCTAGACCTATAAAGGATCACTGCCCAAAGGGGAGCTCTCAACTCTCAACCAAACTCAAGTTATGATTTTTGCAAGTTATTAGGGTTTTTTAGGGTTTGCAACAAAAGAAATGCCAATCAATTTGAAAATGCAAGATCAATTCATGGCCTTTTTATCTTTGAAAGTACATGCTAAATGGAGAACAATGCAAGAAGAATCAATGTCTTAGCCTTCACCATTAGGCAGAAAAGAATTTTTAAACTTATGATCAAAATAATGCACAAAATAGGATTTAATTCAATGAAAAATTCTTAAAATGCATCAAGATCAAAAAAGAAATTTGGTTTGAAGGTTGGACAATGTTTCTAAATGTCTTAGAACATTTCATGAATTTTTTTGTAATTTTTAAATACCTAAAAGTATTTTTAATTAATTAATTCTCATTAATCAATTAAAAATAATCTTTTAAATATTTAAAAATACTTTTTCAGTGATAAAAAATAAAATAAAAATATTTTTGTGTCATAAAAATTAATAAAACCTTAAAGAAAAAGTTTCATAATTTTTATGATTTTTTAGCTATTTTTAATAAATTGTACAAATTAAATAAAAGAAAATGAATTAAAAATTAAATAAAATGGAAGTATGCAGCATGAAGGGTTGAGATTGAATCTGGGAAAGAATGCATTGACCACGCGCCAAATCTAGTGGCTCATATTTAAACTGACTAAAATCAATTAATTAAACTAATTAAAGTGATTAGGGTTTAATGAATGAATCTGGGCCCTTCAAAGCAGCGGGAAGTCAACAAAGTCAGCTGATCAAACGCTCACCATTCAAACTCTCATTAATTACAGGGATTTGCCCTAATGACTTTCAGGTGGCCGGAGAAGACCTCCGGTCATCTTCTCCGGCCAGGGGGTCACCTGAAAATCCTCAAAACCTCTCAAAACGCATCATAAATGAAAACTAAGCTATGGGAAATGATCCCCAACACCTCACGAACTAAACCCCTCTCTCAAAACAAATTTATATTACCTAATCAAGCTGAATCGAAGCAACTAAGTTTTAGGGTTCGCAAGCTTCAAACTGAAATTAAATTCTCAAAACGCATCCATTTCAAAAACTAAGAGCATCAGCATGATCAGGAGAGCAAAAGGAACAAGTTTGTAACTAGAAAAGAGATTTCTGGAAAAAATTATTTGGAACTACCTGAGATTTGGAGCTCTTGATTTTGGAACTTTCAGGCCACTTTCCTTGATGCAATCTGCTCCTCTTGGCCCACCAAAGATGCTTGGATGCTCAAATGGAGTTTAGGTTTGCTGGAGAAGGAGATTCGAATGCTTCAGCTTCAACTTAGTCAAAAATGGCAGATGAGTTTCTGGCCCTTTCAAGTCATGGTGATGGGTTGTTTATGACCTATGAGGTGTGTTGAGAAGGTTTATGGTGGTGGTTTGTGTGTTTGTGACTTGAGGAATGAGATTCGAATGAATCTGCAGAATGAGGGTTGGTGATGGCAGTGAGTGTTTTTGGTGGTTTCAGGCCTTGTTTCTTGATGCTTTGTGTCCTATAGATCAAGGTGAGATGGATGGAAACAAAGACTTGGGTGTTTGCAGGCTGTGGGTTGGGATTCGAATGAAGTTGCAAGTTGGGGTGTTTTTTGTGTAAGTTGTCAATGATGTGGTTTCAGCCTTGGTTCTTGATATGTTTGGCTTGCAAACTGAATGAATAAAATAATGCAAGTGGCTGTGAGATGTGACTTGTGCAGCTGTGATAGGTAGTTTACTTTTTGCTCAAAAACCACTTTTGTGTAAGATAGGGCATGGCATGATACTAGCTAAGTACAAAGCAAGGGGGGCTGCACAGCAGGATGTGTGTATGAGCCTAGCTTGGTTCAGCAGCCAAGGAAATGAGTTGGTGAGATGTGATCATGAATTTTGCAACTTGGTCACCTTTTGAAACTTTGTGAAAAATGTCTTGCTACACAAACCAAACCAAGGGCATACTTGATCCAATTCTGACTTTTAGGCCTTAGGGAATGTTTGTGTACTGGTTTGAGAGGAATTAGAAGTCACAATATGCATTGGTTCAAATTTTTGCAAAGTTTCCATTTGGTGCTTAACTTGAAAAACAATGATTTTTGGCAACTTTGCATGGCCATAACTTTTGATCCATGAAGAGTTAGATCATGTTCTTGTACTTTTTGAAAAGGGAAAGATGAGATCTACAACTTTCATGACCAAAGTTTTTCCATTTGAAGCCTTTTTGGATCATAAATCAAAGCTTGAAAATTGACCTAAAAGGATGCCTTCTTGAAAAGTCAACAAAACCCAAAAAGTCAACTTTTGCAAAAACCCTAATTTCTTGATTTCCATGAACTTCAACCTTTTTCCATGATCAAATAAAGATCATATACACTCAAAATGATGAAGATCACCCATTGGTTGGGTCATTGGGGGCCTCAGATGCCCTAATTTTGCACTGACTTGTCTGAAAAGTCAACCTTTGATCAGATGACTTCCCCATGGAATTTCTTCATGAAAATTGATATGCATACTCCCTATACCATATAGAGATCAATGGAAACAAGAATGACCAAAAACTTTGGAGTTATGGCCTCTGAAACCAAAACCCTAATTTTCAGTCAACTGTGCAGTTCATCCTGGCTCTGCATCCAACCAAACCCTAGTTCTTGTGATTCCTCTGCAATCTTGACTTTGAGGAGATGGAATATGATGTATGAACACACATGGATCCCTTTGAGTTGATTAGTGGCCTTTGGAATGGCTCAAGAGGCCTTGAGGTTGCTCAGATCACAAACCCTAGGTGCAGATGCCTTAGAAACTATTCAGTGAATCAAAAATGTACTATGAGATGATATGATTGTGCATATGCATATGAGATGATCACAAGTCATGGTGTGAAAGGGTGAGGGCAAATTTGGGGTGTTTACAGCTGCCCCTATTCAAACATGAGTTAGCTGTGCAGGATGTAAGCAACGGCTTAACAGGCAAACAAGATAACTTGTGGTTGAATACCAAAGACAGTCCAAAATTTGCACTCACAGAATGAAGAAGAAAAGGGATATAGATTGTAAAAGCAAATAAAGTATATTGTAAAGTGGGTGCGACGGAGGACGACCGTCGAGCAGAGGACGACTGCTGGGTAAAGAGCAATGACGGGGACGGCCGACATGCTGGGGGTAAAAAGGTAAAGCTAAGACGGGGACGGCCGACTAGCTGGAGATAAAAGGTAAAGCTAAGACGGGGACGGCCGACTAGCTGGGAAAAATAAGATAATATGATGGGGACGGCCATCAAGATAAAGTTGGATCTTCTCCGGGAATTAATGAAACATGACGGGGACGGCCATCAAGTTCACAAAGGTAAAGTAACCAATGATGGGGACGGCCATCGGGCTAAAAGGAAAAGGGACCACGACGGGGACGGCCATCGGGTTAAAGAATGAATGAAATAAACAGATGATGGGGTACGGCCATCAAAGGTGAAGGACGATCACCTAGCAGGGTACGGCTGCTCTGTTGGAAATAAAGGGAATATGATGGGGACGGCCATCAAAGGTGGAGGACGACCACCTGGCAGGGTACGGCTGCCGGAAACATCAACGATGGGGACGGCCATCGGATAGAAAAGGTCAACGATGGGGACGGCCATCGGACGAGCATGATGGAGGACGACCATCAAGAAGTGGAGGACGACCACTCAGCAGGGGACGGCTGCTCTCGAGGTTCATCATAACACAGGACGAGTGTTAGATAACCAAAATCAACAATGGGGACGGCCATTGGATAAAGTGATGAAGGACGATCATCAAAAGGTGGAGGACGACCACCTAGCAGGGGACGGCTGCTAAAAATCAACGATGGGGACGGCCATCGGATGAGCATGATGGAGGACGACCATCAAGAAGTGGAGGACGACCACTCAGCAGGGTACGGCTGCTCTCAAGGTTATCATAACACAAGACGAGTGTCAGATAAATGAAAATTGATTGTTGGTGATCTACTGGGGATCTAGTGAACACGGACGAGCGTTCACAACCAAGAAAAGAAAGTATAAGTGTTTGGTATTGTATATAGATTAAAGATGCGGACGAGCATCCTTAAGGCTATGATACGGACGGGTATCATGTAGAAACAACCTGACACATGCTCAGAGATGATGATACGGACGAGTATCAACTGGTTAACAAAGAACACGGACGAGTGTTGCATCTGAAGGGATTCTCCTGGGGAATAGTAGACACAGACGGGTATCTATATTCAAGAAGACACAAGTGTTTGACACGGTGTATGGATTAAAGATGCGGACGAGCATCCTCAAGACTTTGATACGGACGAGTATCATGTAGAAACAAACATTAGACGCAATGTTCTGAGATGATGGTACGGACGAGTACCAACGGGTTAACAAAGAACAAGGACTACCGTCGAATCTGTGGGGATGTGAGTGATGTATACAAAATACGGACGAGTATCTGTATAAGTGTACCAATGAGTAGTGAGCATATATATGAGTGTTTATCTGCTGGGGAGAGTGATACGGACGAGTGTCAAGAGAGAAACGTATAATATTAACAAGTATATGGGTGATGAAAGTGTAAGTGAACTTGCTGGGGATGTGACACGGACGGGTGTCAAGAAAGTGTACACAGGCATAGGCGACCATGCTGGGGGTATGACACGGACGGGTGTCGAGGATGAGTATATATGAGTATATGTGAGTGCAAAGAGGGTGTCTTTGGCTTCTGCTGGTGATTTGACACGGACGGGTGTCAGGAAATATCTGTAATATTGGTGATCTTGTTTGTAAAGTATATTCAGGCAACCTGCTGGGGAAAGATGACACGGACGGGTGTCAAAAGGGGTTATGCACTGGTGTTTGTGATCTGAAAGGCAGCTGCTTTTGCTGGGACTCTGATGGGGATGTTTCTGTATATATTCTGTACGCTGACAGGTTGTCAATACTTACAAGTGTTCGATTCACATCATGACTTATGATTATGCTATGCATTTGATTTTTGCCGTAATGCTCCGTATTAGACGGAATGCTACGCTCTGAGGGTATAATATGATGCGAATGCTATGATTATGCAAGGAGGCACAGATCCGGGATGCGGATCCCGTTGCTGCAAAGATCTCTGGTTGATCTGCTTGAAGTGAACGTCCCAGCTGGGGATGAGATCATTGGTAGACCTGATAATATATCCGTTTGGGGATATCGGTCACTGATTGACATATCCTTATAATACGGGACCCAGCTGGGGTTTGTAGAAGCTTTCTCCCTCTGTTGTGACTCCGTCGTGCGTTGCTCTTCTGAATAGAGACTTGAAGCCCTGCGGGGAGATGATTCCCTGATTCTGCATCCTGCTGAGGAAGGATAGTTGGTATTTTAGCCGGGGAAATGCTATTGGTATATCAGCTGGGGAGAGCAATGGGAAGCAACTCAGCTGGGGATAGAGCATTTTGGATGCTGACATCTTTCATGCCCCAAGTTGCGTTCTGGATACCTACAATCCTGCAAAGATGAGGAAACGCACAAATGGTCCCGAGGTATCCTTTACTGGATTCCGTCATAGGAGATAAGTATATTCCCTGTAAGCATGTGCTTTATATTTTTTTTAGAGAAAAACATCTGTACTTATGCAATTGTGTTTTTAGGGATATCAGACAATTCTTTGCAAAACATAAAATGTAAAAAACGAGACATGACTGAAAATCTGATTTTATTAATTCATGTGCCCTGAATTGGCAAGATACAGTCAAAGGGACATATCTCCTGAAATGAGGAGAGTGTTACAAATTGAGAAACAAAGTGCTGGCAGTGTTGATAACGCTTCGAGGAGCTTCCTCTCCCGCTATGACTCGTATGACAATGACGCTCTTCTCGTCTTGCTTTCTGGAGGGAGTTGATTCTGATCGGAGCTTGATTCTGTTGAGTTTTCCAAGTTGTAGGGGATACAGACGAATTCAGAATGCAGTTGTTCGCTTATTCCCTTATTTTGCATGGATCGCCCTTTCGGGTTTTCAATCCATCGGGATACCCATTTTTGCCTGAGCTGTCCAATGCGGCTTTTCAACTCAGCGGGTGTACATTTTTTGTTTATTTCCCTTATTTTTGCCCGAGTCTTTTATTCTGTTTTTGACTCGCCGGGATGCCCTATTTTTGCCTGGACTTACATTCTGTTTTTGTGTCCAGCGGGTCATTTTATGCGAAGTATTTTTTAACTGCATCTGAATTCACAGGGGATGGAAAATCTTCACCATCCATGGTGCTGAGCATCAGTGCTCCACCAGAGAAAACTTTCTTGACGACGAATGGTCCTTCATAATTCGGAGTCCATTTGCCCCTGTGGTCTGTATGAGGAGGGAGGATTCTTTTTAGCACAAGATCTCCCACTTGGTATTCTCGATGCCTGACTTTCTGATCGAAGGCTTTCTTCATTCTCTTCTGATATAGCTGCCCATGGCAGATTGCAGCCAATCTTTTCTCTTCGATCAGACTTAGTTGCTCGTATCGGGACCTAACCCATTCTGCTTCACTCAGTTTGACATCCATTAATACCCGTAGCGAGGGTAATTCAACTTCAACTGGTAGGACTGCCTCCATACCATACACAAGTTGATACGGTGTTGCCCCAGTGGATGTTCGGATTGATGTGCGGTACCCATGCAAGGCGAATGGTAACATTTCATGCCAGTCTCTGTAAGTGACTACCATTTTTTGCACAATCTTCTTGATATTCTTATTTGCTGCCTCAACAGCGCCGTTCATCTTTGGCCTGTAAGGAGAAGAATTGTGATGTTGGATCTTGAAGTCCCGGCATAATTCGGCCATCATTTTGTTGTTGAGATTAGAACCATTATCAGTAATGATTCGCTCGGGTACTCCATACCGACAGATGATGTCTCTTTTTAGGAATCGGGCTACCACTTGCCTTGTGACATTTGCATATGAGGCTGCTTCAACCCACTTCGTAAAATAGTCGATGGCGACCAGGATGAATCTGTGGCCGTTCGAAGCAGTTGGCTCAATCTTGCCAATCATATCGATGCCCCACATGGCAAAGGGCCATGGTGAAGACATGATGTTCAAAGGGTTCGGAGGCACGTGCACTTTGTCTGCATAGATCTGGCATTTGTGACATCTTCTGGCGTAAGCACAACAGTCTGCATCCATTGTGATCCAGTAATAGCCTGATCTTAACAACTTCTTAGCCATTGCATGTCCTCCGGCATGGGTACCAAAAGAGCCTTCGTGCACTTCATGCATCAGTAGATCTGCTTCCACCTTATCAACGCATCTGAGAAGTACCATATCAAAGTTCCTCTTGTATAAAGACCCATCAGTGTTCAGAAAGAAACTCCCAGCGAGCCTTCTTAAAGTCTTCTTATCATTGGATGATGCCCCAGGTGGGTATGTTTGATCCTCCAAGAAGCACTTAATGTCGTGGAACCAAGGCTTATCATCTTTAGCAATGTCTGCTGCAAATACATATGCTGGTCTATCAAGTCTCGATACTGAAATCTGAGGTACAAAGTTAGCAGTCTGAACTTTGATCATGGACGAAATGGTAGCCAAGGCATCCGCAAACTGATTCTCGTCCCGAGGGATATACTCAAGTTTGACTGTTGTGAAGAAAGTCAGTAACCTTCTTGTATAGTCCCTGTAAGGTATCAGATGGTCTTGGTGCGTGTACCATTTTCCGTTGGTTTGATTGATTACCAAAGCTGAATCTCCGAATACGGTCAATGTTTTGATCCTGAGGTCAATGGCTTCCTCAAGACCCATAATACAAGCTTCGTATTCAGCTTCGTTGTTAGTGCAGTTGAACGTGAGTTTTGCCGAGAAAGGCATATGAACTCCTTTTGGTGTAATGAGTACTGCACCAACACCACGGCCATTCATGTTAACAGCCCCGTCAAACATCATAGTCCATTCTTCTTCTGGGTCAGGCCCTTCAGTGTGAACAGGCTCTTCATGATCTTTTGATTTAATGAACATGATGTCTTCATCAGGGAAGTCAAACCTCATTGGCTGGTAATCATCAATGGGTTGCTCAGCAAGATATTCAGATAGTACACTGCCCTTGATGGCTTTCTGAGAGGTGTACTGTATGTCATATTCTGTGAGAATCATCTGCCATCTTGCAACCCGTCCGGTAAGAGCTGGCTTCTCGAATATGTACTTGACTGGGTCCATCTTTGAGATTAGCAAGGTAGTGTGGGTCAACATATACTGCCTCAGTCGGCGAGCAGCCCACGCTAAAGCACAGCAAGTTTTCTCGAGCAGTGAATAACGTTGTTCACAGTCGGTAAACTTTTTGCTTAGGTAGTATATTGCATACTCTTTTCGACCAGACTCGTCATGCTGGCCCAGCACACACCCCATTGATTCTTCCAATACCGTCAAGTACATAATTAGAGGTCTTCCTTCAACTGGCGGCATGAGGATTGGAGGTTCTTGCAGATATTCTTTGATCTTGTCAAAAGCCCTTTGGCAATCTTCATTCCACTTGACCGTCTGTTCTTTTCTTAGCAGCTTGAACAAGGGTTCACAGGTTGCTGTGAGGTGAGATATGAACCTTGAGATGTAGTTCAATCTACCTAGGAACCCTCGAACTTCTTTCTCAGTTTTCGGTGCAGGCATCTCTTGGATGGCTTTGACTTTATCAGGGTCAACCTCAATCCCTTTCTCGCTTACAATAAATCCCAACAGTTTACCGGACCGCACCCCGAATGTGCATTTGTTGGGGTTCAACTTCAGTTGATACTTCCTCAGACGCTTGAACAACTTGAGCAGATTCACCAGATGGTCTTCCTCTGTAAGGGACTTGGCAATCATGTCATCCACATAACACTCGATTTCCTTATGAATCATATCGTGGAATAATGTTACCATAGCCCGTTGATATGTTGCACCGGCGTTCTTCAGTCCAAATGGCATCACCTTATAACAGAACGTGCCCCAAGGTGTAATGAAAGTTGTCTTCTCCATGTCTTCAGGTGACATCTTGATCTGGTTATATCCTGAAAACCCATCCATGAAGGAGAATACCGAGAACTGAGCCGTATTATCAACCAATACATCGATGTGAGGTAATGGGAAATCATCTTTCGGGCTGGCTCTATTCAGATCCCGGTAATCAACACACATTCTTACCTTACCGTCCTTCTTAGGCACAGGTACTATGTTAGCAACCCACGGCGGGTAGCTAGTTACAGCAAGGAATCCGGCATCCCATTGCTTTTGTACCTCTTCCTTGATTTTCATAGCCATGTCTGGACGAGTACGGCGTAGCTTTTGTTTGACCGGTGGGCACTCTTCCCTCAAAGGCAACTTGTGCACAACTATATCGGTGTCCAACCCAGGCATGTCTTGATACGACCAAGCAAACACATCAACATACTCTTGCAGTAGATCTATCAGTTGCTTCTTTACTGAATTTTGCAGGCAGGCCCCGATCTTGACTTCTTTCACATTTTCCTCTGTACCAAGATTAATCACTTCAACCTCCTCCTGATGAGGGGTAATAACCTTTTCCTCTTGTCTTAACAACCTGGCTAGCTCTTCAGGAAGCTCGTATTCTTCTTCAACCCCTTCGTCAGCTTGATTGATCGGATTGTCAAAGTCATACGATGTCATAGCCGTGCTGTTGTCGGTGCGGTCAGGATGGCACTCTCTGCAAGGGTTTAATTGGTTCATTTTAGTGATCTGATTTTAGTCTTATTTAGAAAAAGTGAAATGAAGTTGTCATTTTGAAAAACACTGCCATTTATTTTTGTACAAAAAGAAAAATGGAAAAACAGTGAGCATAAAAGAAAAAGACTCGTTTGCAAAAAGATTGTCTGATATTTCATTAATTTAATCTTGTTTGCACAAAAGTACAGATGGCCCTGATTACAAAATGAGTCTTGTCATCTTGGGCAAGATGCAAGACTTTGATGCATGCTTATAAAATACAGGAAATAATAATTACTCTGCTCGAGTAACACTTATAATTCCCTGGGAAGACCAGTTCGAGACACTGCTCCCCGGGATCTTCGGACGAATCCAATTCTCCAGGTTGCGTTCCTCTTCCAGCTCGTCTTCCAGACAGTTGATAGCATCGGGGGTTAGCATCCCCCCACTGACAAATCCTGGCTCTGCAGCAGCCTTCACTTGATGTTGAGTTGGTTTGTAACCCAACCCAAACTTGTCCTTCTTCTCTTCCACAGCTAAAATTTTGCCCCAGCCTAGGGCAGTTCCTTCCTCAACAACCTTCCGGGCTTGTTGGTATGACGACATGGAAATCCCAGATACAGCAGAGGCTTCATTAACATTCAAGGCTTCAAAACCTTGGCTCATGGTTTCAACGATCTCTCCGTCCATTTCAATATACTTGTAAGTAGCCAGATGACTCACAAATATATCCTCCTCCCCGCAGATTGTGACAACTTGGCCTTCCCACTCGTATTTTAACTTTTGGTGAAGGGTAGACGTTATTGCGCCAGCGGCGTGAATCCAGGGTCTACCCAACAAACAGCTGTAGGCGGGCTGAATGTCCATCACATAAAAGATAGTTTTAAATGTCTGCGGGCCAATTGTCACAGGCAGCTCTACTTCTCCCAGAACCGATCTCTTCGAGCCATCAAAAGCCCTAACCACCAGGTTGCTGGGTCTCAATGCCAGTCCATCATATTCAAGCTTCACCAGAGCCTTCTTTGGTAAGACATTCAGGGATGATCCTGTGTCCACCAGCACGTGTGAAAGGACAGCTCCTTTGCATTCCATGGTTATGTGCAAGGCTTTGTTGTGATTGCGGCCATCCACTGTCAGGTCAGAATTGGTAAACCCTAGCCCATTGCTAGCGGTAACATTTCCAACAACGGTTTCCAATTGGTTGACAGTAATCTCCTCGGGCACGTAAGCTGCGTGCAGTACCTTCAGTAGTGCATTCCGATGGGCTTCGGAGCACATGAGCAGTGAGAGAATGGAGATTTTGGATGGGGTCTGGTGAAGTTGATCCACAACTTTATAGTCACTCTTCTTGATGATCCGCATGAACTCATCAACTTCCTGATCAAATGGAGTCTTCAGGGCTTCTTTGGCAGCTGGATCTTCCTGCACCGGGCCTTTTCCTTTTGCCTTGGCAGCAGCTTCTGCTTCGGCAGTAGGTCTTTGGACTTGTGAAGCAAAGAGACGTCCGCTTCGGGTGAAGCCTCCGCCTCCGCCCACATTATCAATTTGTGGTGCAGGTGCTGTTGTTTCCAGAGTGATTCTTTTCCCTCCACAGTATAAGTCAGAGCCATAGTGCCAGGGGATGGCCCTATTGCTTTCATATGGTACAGGTCCAGGCACCGTGACGGTAACTGGACTGATTGCTGCTGCTGAAGGGGTTGCAATTGTTTGTGGATCATAGAAGATGGTAACTGGTGCTCTAGTGGGAGCAGCATCCTCTGAATGATAGGCGGAATTATTTTCTGGATCATAGAAGATGGTAACAGTGGAGACATCTTCATGAATGTTTGCTGGTGTTGTAGGAGGTTCTGCTGGAAGGACTGTTGTTGTTGTTGATGGAGAGTCGAAGTGGAATGAAGCTGAAGTTGTAACAGGAGAAACTGTTGAAAACTGATCATTGGGTATAACAGATGAAGTACTTGCTGGTGTTGTTGATGAATTACCGGGAGCAATAGTTGCTGCAGTTGTAGGAGGGTCTGGAACTGTTGTTGATGAAGCTGCCGGATGTGCCGGAAATGATGTAGTGATTTGTAAGAGGCCACTCTTGATAAGGTTGTCAATGCCATTCCTCAAGTCTTCACACCCATTCCATGAGATATTGCAGTAGGGGCACCCCAGCTCACACCCCGGAAATATATCATTTTCACGGAGCTGAGCCTTGATTTCCACCAATGGCGTCCTGATCTGATCCACACTAGTTATCAAATAAGACTGTTGGTCTTCTTCAATGGCGTTAATTCGGGGACCACCATGGTGCGGCATTGGGTTTTTGGTGACACTGGGCGGAGGAGCAAAATTCAAAGCCTTGGAGTCTACCAAGTCTTGTACCTTCATATGCAGAGCTCTGCACTTTTCCGTACTGTGACCAGGTGCGTTTGAATGGAAAGCACACCTAGCATTTGAGTCATAGTTTCTTGGTAGACTGTTTGGATCCGGAGGTGCCAACATTCTTAACTCAACCAGGTTGAGCTTCAGAAGCTGTGGCAATAAAGCAGCATATGGCATTGGAATCGGGTCAATTACTCGGTTAGCTTGAGAGCGCCTCTGTTGGAATGGCCTCTGTTGATTGTTGTTGTTGGAGTTGTTGTTGTAGTTGTTTCCCGGAGGATATTGATTCTGATGATACTGAGGTTGTTGTTGGAAATTTTGTCGAGGAGGTTGATATACTGGTAGAGGATGAGCTGGAGCAGGGATTGTGACTGCTGCTATTGTTCTGGGAACATACTGGGGTCTGCCCCTGTTGGTGTGAATGGCATTGGTCTCGCCGGATCTTCTTGGGCCTGTAAAAGGCTTTCTTGTACCACTGGACGAACTTGCACCATTATCAGATATCTTACCCATTTTTAACAGGCTTTCAATCCTTTCCCCCGCTATGACAACGTCAGCGAAGCTAGTGGAAGAGAAAGCGGCCAACCTGTCAATATATGTCCCCTGGAGAGTGTTCATGAACATGTCTGCCATTTCTCTCTCAGACATTGGTGGTTGAACAGCAGCGGCCAATTGCCTCCATCTTTGGGCGTATTCACGGAAACTTTCCCTTGACGACTGTGACATGCCCATCAGGAGAGTCCTGTTGGGTGCCATGTCTAAGTTATACTGATACTGACGAATGAAGGCCTCTGCCAGGTCCTTCCAGCATCTCACAGTTGCCCTTGTCAAGTGGGAATACCATTCCCTTGATGCTCCAGTCAAGCTATCTTCGAAGTAAAACATCCAAAGTTTCTCATCCATCGTATAAGCTTTTAATCTTCCCAGGAATGACTGCAAATGAGTTCGGGGGCATGAAGTCCCATTATACTTTTCGAAACATGGAGGCTTGAACTTGTGGGGGATCCTGACCCCGTCTACCAGCCCCATGTCCATGACGTCAAAGCCCAGAGAATTTTGAGACTCCAGTGATCTCAATTTTTCAGCTATCTCATCCAAACGCCTATCATAGGCCTCCTCTCCAGCACCCATGACTGTGAATTGGTCCTCCTGAGGATCCTCTTGAAGTACTCTGGCTGCAGTAGCCGTTCCCTGAACGTTTGCGGGAATGTGGATCTCAGGATGTAAATGTGGGCCAAACACCGGGGGATTAACATGTGGTTGCACCCTTTCGTTGTTGCTTGTGCCAGCAGTTCCTACATGGGGGTCCTCTTGAGTTCTCCCTTCTACCAACACTCTAAGCCTCTCCTGGCTCTGAGCTAAATTATTCATCACCTCCATGAATTGAGTGATCTGGGTTCTCATCTCCACCCTTTCGTTAGCCATCTGGGTTCTGGCCTCGTTGAGATCTTGCTGCAACTGGTCCATTTGGATGCCCGGAAGGTTGCTTCTAGTTGGGTACCTGTGTGGCCTGTTGAGAGGAAACACCCGGCGACGAGCAATTCTGCCTGAATATCACAACAGAGGTTAGTATCAATAAAACAAAACCTGCAAAACAAACAAAGAGGGTTAGTATGCAATGCAGTTGTGCTTATTTGCTATCAAGGGTATCCGGTTTGGTCTTCAGTTTTGACCCTTCCAGACCCTCGAGGATGATGCTGTTGAAGTTGCTTTTGCCATGCACTCGGGTGGAAACCAACATAAATATATTACAAAGGACAATCATAATACAATTTGTTCATTCTTACAACACCAGCCCTCTAGGGGTCAAAATACATAATCAAAAAGCAAAAGTACATGAAAAGAAATAGCAACAAGCAAATGATCAAACTCCGAGGCCAAACTCATCCTCACGAACTTCCTTAAGAAGTGCTTCGGTCACAGGATCAGCCGGGCGCTCCGTGAGACTTCTGATGAGAAGATTTCTGGTTGCAACAGCTGCAGTCAACTTCTTGTTCTGACTTTGGTCTTTAGACCTCTTCACTCCAGCTCTGATTTCTAGCTCTGAAATTTCCTTCTGGGCTGCTGCCAGGGCTTTTTCCATCTGTTCCATCTTGTCCTGAGCTCTCTTGTCTTCTAGAGTACGGGCTTCAGTGATCCGGACCCACCTGGCCTGACTCTCTTTCAAATACAAGTCTGTTCTGGCTCTTTGGAACTGGGCTTCTTTACAAGCGTTCTTCAGAATCTGCTCACCAGCTTTAGACTTGTTGATGTATTCTCCAGACCTCTCAATTTTTGTCAAGTGCTCAACTCTCAGCTTCTCTAGTCTTTCAATCTCCCTCACACCTTCACTCCTCTCCCTGAGGGTCTTCTGCAAGGCTTGAGATAACTTCTCATTCCTTTCCTTCAGGCTTTCAAACTCTTCCAGGCTAACAGTTGCTGGAGGTGGTGCTGATGATGACTCAGGCATGTCTTTGATGGTGAAGGGCAATCCTGAGATTTGGGCCCTAGCATGGGACCACTCCTGATATTGAGCTGACGCCACATTATTGCACTTTCCCAGAATGGTGATTCCCTTGGTTTGAATATGATCCCAGGCCCAAGCAGCCTGCCTAACAGTTGCCAGACTGACCTTGTTCTCACAGTAGAGGGTCTCAGCCAAGTCCTTTTCCCTAGGAGCATGAACCAATGCATAACCCAATTGCCTCTTGAACAGCAGGGGGGTGTAATTGATACTTCCCTTGACTCCTACCAAAGGCACATTAGGAAAATGCCCGCAGCTAGTGATTATGTCTCTGCCCTTGGTACTTTGATTGCACCACCGGATATCTGCTGTAGTTAGGACAGAAAGTCTCCTTGCCCAGTTGCTTTGCTGGTGAGGGTTTAGGAATGCATCTGTCCTAGGTAGATGCTTGAGAAGCCAGGCATGGAATAGTGGAGCACAAATCCTCACTAACTTCCCTCTCTGTTTCTCATTCCTCTGATGTACTGAGTAATAGAGATCACCCAACAAGGTAGGCACTGGGTTCTTCAAGATGAACAAATGGATTGCACTCTTGCTGATGAATCTGGGCTCATCTGCAAATAACACAATTCCATACACACTTAAGGCCAACAGAGCACAAACAGCTTTCCACTCCCCCAGGGAGGCCTTCAGACTAGCTTGAGAGATTAGGAAGTCCAGCTGTAATCCAGGGACACTAGATTTAGAGGTCATGTGTTGTTCAACCAAAGCAGGTTCCAGGTGCAAAGCTTTGGCTATCTCCCCATTGCTGGGAAAGTCCATTTCAGGGTTGAATGGGATCTCCCTCTTGATAGGCAAACCAGTCAGAGATGAATATTCTTCTAGAAGAGGCCCCAACTGAAAGTCCTGAAATGTAAAGCATCTCAAAGGGGGGTCATAGAACTGGATGCAGGTATGGATCAGGCTCCTTTGAGATGGGTCCATGTCCATAACTAGGTCAAGTATGTCCCCATAATGTTCCCTGAACAAAGGGATGTAATCTGGTGTAATCAGGGTTTGGATCCCCCTGAGGTCTGACAAGTCTGGTTGGAAGAAATGATAGGTAATGTTGTTCTTCTTTGGAGCCATGATGCTGAAGACTGGACGAAGTGCTGATGACAGTGCTGAGGTAGAGAGATAGCCACTGATAGGCTGGTGCTGAAGCAGACAACTAAAACTGAAACAGATGCTGGTGATGATGGGTCAAAGCTGCAGATGGGGTCAAAACCAAAACCTGATGAAATGGATACCCTGAAAAACAAATAAGCACATGTTAATATGATGCGATGAGTATGGATGCAGATGAAATGCAAGGGGTTTGTGACTGAGCTGGATCTGATTAACTGCCTTGGTATAGATCCATGTGTGTTCAAGAATTCCAGATGGAGGCCTATAAATCCAGTAACCAAGGTAGGGGGCTCAAATAAAGAGCCATATGTCCAGGGTTTTAGAATCACAAGAACCATCCAACATGGAGCATTCTTAACAAAGTAACGGGGTATTCTGAGGTCAAGGTACCTGCAAACCTGTAAACAGCCCAACCCCCTCCCAGGTAGTGATCTAGAACAAGGATCCTCAGACTTGGATCAGTTATGAGAAGTGTAAACACTTCTAACCCGGAGGTACAGTGTTTACAATTACCATAACAATTCCTCCTCTAATTCACCTCAGTTTCTGAAGGTCAATACTAAAAGGTCATCCAGACTTAGCAGGCTTCCCAGATCCCCCTAGCATTGCAGGAAATCTGCAACACAGAGTTCTCAAGAAGAAACCCATATCTGAACCGTGTTTCATATTCCCGCACCAGACTGAAAATTGACTGGGAAAGAATATGATTCACTCTAGCCTAGGTGTCACTCAGGTCCCAGGTATAGGACCTAAACTCTCAATGGAACCCCAACCCACCAAAACAAACCAGATCCAGCACAGACAGCATGACAGTATGATATATAAATGCAGTAAAGAACAGCAATAAATAAAGCTGTACAGAAAGCAGTAAATAAAGCAAATATACAAACACAAATAGCACATAACACCCCAGTAAACACAAATCAAACAAGCGCTAGGAGGAACCCACAAAAAAGAACCAGAAGCCCTGGTTGCAGTATAAGGGTCCCCAGCAGAGTCGCCAAGCTGTCGCTCCCGACAAATGACATGGATCAGATGAAGGTACAGACGCGAACGGTCGGCGAGGGGAACAGTGAGAACACACAACCGTGAACTCACTGGAGGATGAATAGAGTCGCCAGCTAGGCATTTTTATCCCGGAGGAAAGGCAATGCTGCATAGGCCTAGAAAAGATGGATAAGACGGTTTGCGAACCAGAGAGACTGAGAAAGGGGGTTGGTTACAACCTGGGAAGGTATTAGCACCCAGATTGTCCGCCGTACTCGACGGGATCCACGCTTAAAAGATTTGTGTTTTAAAGGGGTAGTGTCAGTGCAATCTGTGTATGAAAGAGCTGGAAAGCAATATGTACAGGTGTCAGTGTATAAGTGATGTGTATAAATGAAGTGTCAGTGTGAGATCAGGAATGAAATGAATTGCTCATGATAATGAGGCTAAAAGAAAGAAACTGGAAGAGGGGGGATATACAGAGACTTTTGTTCGATAACCGTTAAGTTATGCCTACGTATCCTCTCGTGCAATGAGGAAGTCAGAACACCGTAGTTCGACCCAAAGAGACTGAAAGGATTGACTTGACTTGTGAACTGCTTACTTGCCTATGCTCAAGTGTGTGACCTGTCTGGCTCAGGTGCTTACTGTCTTGCATTAGACGGAAGAAGCAAGTTCTCGTTTGCGAATGAAGATGATGAGAAAAGAATCCCGAAGGAGACGATTATTGTTTGCTTTTTTGTGTTTTCAGTCTTTTATTTCTTTTTGGAGTTTGTCATAAGACAATGAGCTTAAAACTAAATCAATGGGTTAGTAAACTCATCACATCTTCCCTCTGATTAGGGGTAATGAGAATTACCTTAAGTGTGAAGTCAGATTCTCACACTTAATCACCTTTGATGTAGGGTTAGGATCATTAACCTACTTGTGATTAATTAGATGTTTTTGTGATTTTTGTTTAGTGTTAAGTAATGAGGTTAAGCCATAATCAGGGATTTAACAGACTCATTACACCATCCTAAAAGAAGGATAATAGATGAGAATGTTTAAGCTGAGGAAAGCTCCTCAACTTAATCCATGATTAGAGATTAAACTCATGACAAAACAAGCCTTTGATTAAGTGGATTTTATTTAGTGGTATGATGATGAAGTGTTTTTTATGATTTGTAAGACAACTTGAGGGGGACTTGTCCATTAACACTAGGGTTAGTCCTTCTTAACCAATTAAGGAAGAATTAGAACCCTAATGCAAGGCCCAAGTTACAAGTGTATTGTCTTGATGATTATTAGATGGATTAATTAAAAGATTTCAACACCTTAAGGGTCCAAGACTTAGGATTAAAGTTATACACTCCATCCTAAAAGAAGGATGCAGGCATGATCTTAATCACAAAGTCTCAAAGCCTTGAGGGTTTAGTCCCTGATTATGAGGTGAGAAGAGATGACTCAAGGAGAGACACAAAGGTAAAAACTATGGGGGAGACTAATCAAAACCCTAATTCATTATCATGCTTGGTTGTTCCTAAGGTTTGTGAGGTTTTCAAGAACCAATCTTCAGATGAACCACCAAGAAGCAGATGAATAAGATCAAGAGAAGCAAAGTGACTTGCTTCATTCAAGAAGTCAAGTCACTTGAAGAAAGAAAGTGGGAGAAGGAAGAATGAGCAAGCTCAAACCCAAACACAAGTAAGAATGCAGCAAGGTATGCAAAATAAGATGAGAAGAAAAGTTATGAGAAGTGAAGGCAAATTCACTTCTCAAGCTCACTTACCACCTGGAAAGTTAGAAAGAAATGCAATGCAATGCAAGAATGAGATGCAATGACATGATGCAAAGCAAAACCAGAAGCATGGTGATGATGATTATGATGTTATGAAGTGCTGCAAACATGAGGCAAGACATGGAGATGCTCATACAAAGTCATGGATGCAGATGATGCAAGTATAGAAGCATGAACAAGCATGAAATGTTATGAAACATACAAGACAAATGGCATGGCAAATATGTAATGTAATGATCAATGATGCTTCATACATGTCTTAAGATGTCAAATGAATCATAAGAATGCACAAAATGCAATGGCAAGTCATGTTATGCAAGGAAATGCAAGAAGGATGCAAGAGAAAGGCCCAAATTAGGGTTCATGGATCAAACATCAAACACAAACCAAAAACAGAAGCAAACCTTAACATAAAAAATGAAAAATGGCACCCAAGGAAACCCTAGACCTATAAAGGATCACTGCCCAAAGGGGAGCTCTCAACTCTCAACCAAACTCAAGTTATGATTTTTGCAAGTTATTAGGGTTTTTTAGGGTTTGCAACAAAAGAAATGCCAATCAATTTGAAAATGCAAGATCAATTCATGGCCTTTTTATCTTTGAAAGTACATGCTAAATGGAGAACAATGCAAGAAGAATCAATGTCTTAGCCTTCACCATTAGGCAGAAAAGAATTTTTAAACTTATGATCAAAATAATGCACAAAATAGGATTTAATTCAATGAAAAATTCTTAAAATGCATCAAGATCAAAAAAGAAATTTGGTTTGAAGGTTGGACAATGTTTCTAAATGTCTTAGAACATTTCATGAATTTTTTTGTAATTTTTAAATACCTAAAAGTATTTTTAATTAATTAATTCTCATTAATCAATTAAAAATAATCTTTTAAATATTTAAAAATACTTTTTCAGTGATAAAAAATAAAATAAAAATATTTTTGTGTCATAAAAATTAATAAAACCTTAAAGAAAAAGTTTCATAATTTTTATGATTTTTTAGCTATTTTTAATAAATTGTACAAATTAAATAAAAGAAAATGAATTAAAAATTAAATAAAATGGAAGTATGCAGCATGAAGGGTTGAGATTGAATCTGGGAAAGAATGCATTGACCACGCGCCAAATCTAGTGGCTCATATTTAAACTGACTAAAATCAATTAATTAAACTAATTAAAGTGATTAGGGTTTAATGAATGAATCTGGGCCCTTCAAAGCAGCGGGAAGTCAACAAAGTCAGCTGATCAAACGCTCACCATTCAAACTCTCATTAATTACAGGGATTTGCCCTAATGACTTTCAGGTGGCCGGAGAAGACCTCCGGTCATCTTCTCCGGCCAGGGGGTCACCTGAAAATCCTCAAAACCTCTCAAAACGCATCATAAATGAAAACTAAGCTATGGGAAATGATCCCCAACACCTCACGAACTAAACCCCTCTCTCAAAACAAATTTATATTACCTAATCAAGCTGAATCGAAGCAACTAAGTTTTAGGGTTCGCAAGCTTCAAACTGAAATTAAATTCTCAAAACGCATCCATTTCAAAAACTAAGAGCATCAGCATGATCAGGAGAGCAAAAGGAACAAGTTTGTAACTAGAAAAGAGATTTCTGGAAAAAATTATTTGGAACTACCTGAGATTTGGAGCTCTTGATTTTGGAACTTTCAGGCCACTTTCCTTGATGCAATCTGCTCCTCTTGGCCCACCAAAGATGCTTGGATGCTCAAATGGAGTTTAGGTTTGCTGGAGAAGGAGATTCGAATGCTTCAGCTTCAACTTAGTCAAAAATGGCAGATGAGTTTCTGGCCCTTTCAAGTCATGGTGATGGGTTGTTTATGACCTATGAGGTGTGTTGAGAAGGTTTATGGTGGTGGTTTGTGTGTTTGTGACTTGAGGAATGAGATTCGAATGAATCTGCAGAATGAGGGTTGGTGATGGCAGTGAGTGTTTTTGGTGGTTTCAGGCCTTGTTTCTTGATGCTTTGTGTCCTATAGATCAAGGTGAGATGGATGGAAACAAAGACTTGGGTGTTTGCAGGCTGTGGGTTGGGATTCGAATGAAGTTGCAAGTTGGGGTGTTTTTTGTGTAAGTTGTCAATGATGTGGTTTCAGCCTTGGTTCTTGATATGTTTGGCTTGCAAACTGAATGAATAAAATAATGCAAGTGGCTGTGAGATGTGACTTGTGCAGCTGTGATAGGTAGTTTACTTTTTGCTCAAAAACCACTTTTGTGTAAGATAGGGCATGGCATGATACTAGCTAAGTACAAAGCAAGGGGGGCTGCACAGCAGGATGTGTGTATGAGCCTAGCTTGGTTCAGCAGCCAAGGAAATGAGTTGGTGAGATGTGATCATGAATTTTGCAACTTGGTCACCTTTTGAAACTTTGTGAAAAATGTCTTGCTACACAAACCAAACCAAGGGCATACTTGATCCAATTCTGACTTTTAGGCCTTAGGGAATGTTTGTGTACTGGTTTGAGAGGAATTAGAAGTCACAATATGCATTGGTTCAAATTTTTGCAAAGTTTCCATTTGGTGCTTAACTTGAAAAACAATGATTTTTGGCAACTTTGCATGGCCATAACTTTTGATCCATGAAGAGTTAGATCATGTTCTTGTACTTTTTGAAAAGGGAAAGATGAGATCTACAACTTTCATGACCAAAGTTTTTCCATTTGAAGCCTTTTTGGATCATAAATCAAAGCTTGAAAATTGACCTAAAAGGATGCCTTCTTGAAAAGTCAACAAAACCCAAAAAGTCAACTTTTGCAAAAACCCTAATTTCTTGATTTCCATGAACTTCAACCTTTTTCCATGATCAAATAAAGATCATATACACTCAAAATGATGAAGATCACCCATTGGTTGGGTCATTGGGGGCCTCAGATGCCCTAATTTTGCACTGACTTGTCTGAAAAGTCAACCTTTGATCAGATGACTTCCCCATGGAATTTCTTCATGAAAATTGATATGCATACTCCCTATACCATATAGAGATCAATGGAAACAAGAATGACCAAAAACTTTGGAGTTATGGCCTCTGAAACCAAAACCCTAATTTTCAGTCAACTGTGCAGTTCATCCTGGCTCTGCATCCAACCAAACCCTAGTTCTTGTGATTCCTCTGCAATCTTGACTTTGAGGAGATGGAATATGATGTATGAACACACATGGATCCCTTTGAGTTGATTAGTGGCCTTTGGAATGGCTCAAGAGGCCTTGAGGTTGCTCAGATCACAAACCCTAGGTGCAGATGCCTTAGAAACTATTCAGTGAATCAAAAATGTACTATGAGATGATATGATTGTGCATATGCATATGAGATGATCACAAGTCATGGTGTGAAAGGGTGAGGGCAAATTTGGGGTGTTTACATTCTCCTTACATGCCAAAGATGAACGGCGCTGTTAAGGCAGCAAATAAGAATATCAAGAAGATTGTGCAGAAGATGGTAGTCACCTACAAAGACTGGCATGAAATGCTACCATTTGCCTTGCATGGGTACCGCACGTCAATCAGAACATCCACTGGGGCAACACCGTATCAACTTGTCTATGGTATGGAAGCAATCCTACCGGTTGAAGTTGAATTACCCTCTCTACGGGTATTGATGGATGTTAAGCTAAACGAAGCAGAATGGGTCAGGTCCCGATACGAACAACTGAGTCTGATTGAAGAGAAAAGATTGGCTGCAATCTGTCATGGACAGTTGTATCAGAAGAGAATGAAGAAAGCCTTCGATCAGAAAGTCAGGCACCGAGAGTACCAAGTGGGAGATCTTGTGCTGAAAAGAATACTCCCTCCTCATACAGACCACAGGGGCAAATGGACTCCAAATTATGAAGGACCATTCGTAGTAAAGAAAGTTTTCTCTGGTGGAGCACTGATGCTCAGCACCATGGATGGTGAAGATTTCCCGTCCCCTGTGAATTCAGATGCAGTTAAAAAATACTTCGCATAAAAATGACCCGCTGGACACAAAAACAGAATGTAAGTCCAGGCAAAAATAGGGCATCCCGGCGAGTCAGAAACAGAATAAAAGACTCGGGCAAAAATAAGGGAAAATAAACAGAAAAATGTACACCCGCTGAGTTGAAAAGCCACATTGGACAGCTCAGGCAAAAATGGGTATCCCGATGGATTGAAACCCCGAAAGGGCGATCCATGCAAAATAAGGGAATAAGAGAACAACTGCATTCTAAATTCGTCTGTATCGTTTACAACTTGGTAAGCTTCGAAAGGATCAAGCTTCAATCAGAATCAACATTCTTCAGAAAGCAGGGTGAGAAGAACGTCAAAAGTCATACGAGTCATGGTAAAGAGGAAAGCTCCTTAAAGCGTCATCAACACTGCCAGCGTTTTGTTTCTCAATTTGTAACAATCTCCTCATTTCAGGGGATATGTTCCTTTGACTGTATCTCGCCAATTCAAGGCATATGAATTAATAAAATCAGATTTTCAGTCATGTCTCGTCTTGTACATTTTTATTTTGCAAAAAAATGTCTGATGTCTTAGGAAAAAACTGATTGCATAGAATACAGATGTTTACCTTCAAAAGTAAAAACGCATGCTTGCAGGAAATATACTTACTCTCAGAAGTGACCAAACTCCTATGACGGAATCCAGTAAAGGGTACCTCGGGATTACTTGTGCGTTTCCCTATCTTTGCAGGATTGCAGGTATCCAGAACGCAACTTGGGGCACGAAAGCTTCACTCCAGCAATTTGACAAATCAACACTCAACCTCAGCATCCAAGGTGTCTTCTCCCCAGCTGAGTTGCCACTTATTACTTATCCCCACCAGAAGGCGCCCTTATCCCCGGCTGAGTCAAGAATCATCCTCAACAGAACCTTTAGGGAGATCTTTCATTGATTTCTCTTTCTCCCCAGCCGAGTTGCCGTTTCATCCTCAGCCGAATACGAAAGTTAGGGAACCATCTCCCCACAGAGCTTCAGCCTCTATCCAGAAAAGCAGCGCATGAGGGGATCACAACAGAGTGAAGAAAGCTTCTACAAACCCCAGCTAGGTCCCTCATTATCAGGATGGGTCTATCAGTGACCTATTCCCCCAAGCAGATATCATCTCATCGGATCTACCAGTGATCTCATCCCCAGCTGGGATGTCCATTTCAAACAGATCGACCAGAGATCTTCGCAGTGACGGGATCCGGATCCCGGTTTGGTATCTTTGCATAATCATGGCATTCGCATCATATTCACCCATAAAGCGTAGCATTCCGTTTAATACGGAGCATTACGGAAAAAATCAAGCATATAGCATAATCATAAGCCATGTTTTGGATCAACACCTGTGAATAAAGACACTTCAACAGTATACAGAAAACTCCCCCATATCCCCAGCGGAAGTTCCCCAGCAAAAGCAGTTGCCTCACATTCACAAAACACCAGTGTATATACTCCCCTTGACACACGTCCGTGTCATCTCTCCCCAGTAAAGTTACCCAAACACTCTGTGCAAACAAAACCACTCATATTACGGATACTTTTTGACACCCATCTGTGTCATAACCCCAGCAGAAAGCTAAAGACGTCCTCCTTGCACTCACATATACTTGCATACGACAATCCTTTGACACTCGTCCGTGTCATATCCCCAGCGCAGTCACCTACACTTTGTATATCAGATACTTGTTTATATTACACTCTTCTCCTTTTGACACTCGTCCGTGTCACTCTCCCCAGCAGTTAAACACTTATACAGATACTCGTCCGTATCTTGTATATACCACTTATATCCCCGCAGATTCAATGCTAGTCCTTGTTCTTTGTTAACTCGTTGGTACTCGTCCGTACCATCATCTCAGAACATGCGTCAAGAGTTTGTTTCTACATGATACTCGTCCGTATCATAATCTTAAGGATGCTCGTCCGCATCTTTAATCCATACACTGTGTCAAACGCTTGTGTCTTCTTGAATATAGATACTCGCCTGTGTCTACTATTCCCCAGAAGAGTCCTCTCAGATTCAACACTCGTCCGTGTTCTCTGTTAACTGGATGATACTCGTCCGTATCATCATCTTTGAACATGTGTCAGTATTTGTTTCTACCCGATACTCGTCCGTATCGCAGTCTTAAGGATGCTCGTCCGCATCTTTAATCTATACACAAATATCTAAACACTCATACCTTTTGTTTCTTGGATGTAAACACTCGTCCGTGTTTACTATTCCCCAGTAGATCGATACCAAAGAAAATTTTCTTTTTATCCGACACTCGTCCTGTGTTATGATAAACCCTGAGAGCAGCCGTACCCTGCTAGGTGGTCGTCTTCCACCTCTTGATGGTCGTCCTCCATCATGCTCATCCGATGGCCGTCCCCATCGTTGATATTTAGCAGCCGTCCCCTGCTAGGTGGTCGTCCTCCACCTTTTGATGATTGTCCTTCATCATTTTATCCAATGGCCGTCCCCATTGTTGATTTTGGTTATCTGGCATTCGTCCTATGTCATGATAGACCTTGAGAGCAGCCGTCCCCTGCTAGGTGATCGTCCTTCACCTCTTGATGGTCGTCCTCCATCATGCTCGTCTGATGGCCGTCCCCATCGTTGACCTTTATCCGGCATTCGTCCTATGTTGCGATATTTTCGGCAGCCGTACCCTGCCTGGTGGTCGTCCTCCACCTTAGATGACCGTCCCTCATCTTAACCCAACAGAGCAGCCGTCCCCTGCTAGGTGATCTTCCTTCACCTTTAATGACCGTACCTCATCATCTGTTTATTTCATTTATTCTTTAACCCGATGGCCGTCCCCGTCGTGGTTCCTTTTCCTTTCAGTTTAGCCCGATGGCCGTCCCCATCGTTGGTTACTTTACTTTATGAACTTGGTGGCCGTCCCCGTCATGTTTCATTAATCTCCAGAGAATCTTACAGCCTTATCTTGATGGCCGTCCCCATCATAATTCTTTTATCCCCAGCATGTCGGCCGTCCCCGTCATTGCTTTATTTTTCGCACTTTCCCCAGCATGTCGGCCGTCCCCGTCATTGCTCTTTACCCAGCAGTCGTCCTCTGCTCGACGGTCATCCTCCGTCGCCCACACTTTACAATATGCTTTACTCTCTTTTACAATCTATATCCCTTTTCTTCTTCATTCTGTGAGTGCAAATTTTGGAATGTCTTTGGTATTCAACCACAAGTTATCTTGTTCGCCTGTTAAGCCGTTGCTTACATCCTGCACAGCTAACTCATGTTTGAATAGGGGCAGCTGTAAACACCCCAAATTTGCCCTCCCCATTCACACCATGGCTTGTGATCATTTCATATGCATAAACACAATCATAATACTTCATACCACAATTTTGAGTCTTTGCATTGGTTCTAAGTCATCTGCATCTAGGGTTTGTGATCTAAGCAATCCAAGAGCTTCTTGAGCCACTCCAAAAGTCATCAATCACTTCAAAGGGGTCTATGTGTGTTCAAGCATCATATTATATCTTCCCAAAGTCAAGAATGCCAAAGAATCACAAGAACTGGGATTGGTATGGAGGCAGGGCCAAGTTTGACTGCACAGTTGACCTAAAATTAGGGTTTTGGTTTCAGAGGCCATAACTCCAAATTTTTTGGTCATTCTTGTTTCTATTGGTCTCTATATGGTATAGGGAGTATGCATATCAATTTTCATGAAGAAATTCCATGGGGAAGTCATCTGATCAAGAGTTGACTTTCTGGACAAGTCAGTGCAAAATCAGGGCATCTGAGGCCCCCAATGACCCAACCAAGGGGTGATCTTCATCATTTTGAGTGCATATGATCTTTATTTGATCATGGAAGAAGGTTTAAGTTCACAAAATTCAAGAATTACAAGTTTTTGCAAAGTTGACTTTTTAGGGCATGGTTGACTTTTAATGGAATGTCATTTTATGCAACTTTTTCAACCCTTACGTTTTGATCCAAAAATGCTTCAAATGGAAAAACTTTGGTCATGAAAGTTGTAGATTGGATCTTTCCCTTTTCAAAAAGTACAAGAACATGACCTAATTCATTTTGGATCAAAAGTTATGGTGCATCAAAGTTGGCTAAAATCATTGATTTTCAAAACATGCACCAAATGAGAAACTTGCAAAAACTTTGTACCAAGGCATTTGTGACTTCTAGTTCATATCAAACCAATATGCAAACATCATACAAGTTCTAAGAATCAGATTTGAACCAAAAGATCACATGTTTCATGGTTTGTAAAGCAAGATCTTTTCATGAGAACCAAAGGAAACCAACTTGCAAAAAACCATCATCACACCTCATCCACTTGCTGCCTTGGATGCTGAACCACACTAGCCCTTTCCCCTCACCATGCTGCGCAGCCCACAGCCCTTGTACTTGGCTAGAAGTTGCCCATGCCTTCTCTTACACAAGAGTGGACTTTTTGCAAAAGCTAGCACACCTATCACAAAAGCACAAGTCACATCCACTGACCAATAGCATTTGTTTATACAAAGAAAATGCCAGCCATTTCACACAAGAAACAAGCCTGAAGCACACTAGAACTCAGCATTCCCATTTTCACTCCCTCAAGCAAAAGCCTTCGAATCTCATTCCACAAGCCACCAACATTCAAACAAGCTTCACCAACCTTCTCACCATGCCTCACTGAACCCAAACCAGCAAGACATAAGCCTGAAACCAGCAAGAACTGAACTCTCCCATTTTTCACTCTCAAAGCCAAAGCCTTCGAAACTCTTCATACAGGCCACAAACACTTGAACAAACTCCACAAACCTTCTCAAATCATCATCCTGATCACAAAGAACCCCTCACCTTTGCCTGAAACTGCCTGAATCAAAAACACCATTCTCACCTGAGCTTGAACAGAACCTGTTCAAACTCTCAAACCAGCTAACATAAATCTTCTCTAAGCATCAAGGGTTCATCAAGAGCACAAGAGGAGTGGATAGCACAAAGGAAAGCACCCAGAAAGCTGTGAACTGAAAGCTTCAAAACTCAGGTAGCTCAATAACTTTTTTTCCAGAAATCATTTTTTAAGTTCTTAAGTTGTTCTTCATGATTCACTGATTGCTCTGATGTCTTTAGTTTTGAAAATGATGAAGAAATAAGGATGTAATCGTGTTCTGAAAGTCTTGCCCTAAATTTTTGTTTGTTTCGATTCATGAGTTTGATGAAATATAAATGAGTTTTAGCTTGGGGTTTTGATTCAGTGAAGGGTGGGAATCATTTCTGTGTTTTTAGATTTCATTTTGGTTGCGTTTTGAGGATTTTAGGGATTTTCAGGTGGGGTTCCCACCGGAGAAGATGACCGGAGGTCTTCTCCGGCCACCTGAAAATCATTAGGGTTTTAATCAGGTCATTAATGGACATTTGAATCTGGAGCGTTAGATGCTTTGACCTGGTTGACTTCGCGCGCGTGTGTGTGGCTGAGATTCACCATTAGAAACCCTAATCACATTTAATTAATTCATAATTATGTTTAACTCAGTTTGAATATGGGCCACTGGATTGCGCGCGTAGTCAATCTTTCCTCTCCCAGGATTCATCTTGGCCCTCCATCCAGTTGACTTTTCTTTTTCTTTGTTCTTAATTCATTTGTTTCATATTTATTTTCTACAATTTATTAAAAATAGCAAAAATGCTTTAAAAATTATGAAATTTTTTACCAAGGGTTTCATTAATTTTTAAAACACAAAAATATTTTTATTTTCATTTTTAGCATTAAAAAAGTATTTTTAAATATTTAAAAGTTTATTTTTAATTGATTAATGAGAATTAATTAATTAAAAATACTTTTAGGTATTTAAAAATCACCAAAAAATTCATGAATCATTTAAAAACATTTAGAAACATTGTCCAACCCTCAAACCAAATTTATTTTTGGATCTTGATGCATTTTGAGAATTTTCCATTGAATTAAAATCATTTTTATGCATTATTTTGATCCAAACTTCAAAAAATCATTTCTGCCTAACCCTAAAGAGTTGGACCTTGATTCTTTTTGCATTGCATTGTGTTTAGCATGTAGTTTGTGAGATTAAATTGGCATGATTTGATCTTTCATTTTCCATTTGTTTGGCATTTTTCTTGTTAAGGAACCCTAAAACCCTAGAAAAATTAGAAAAACCATAACTTGAATTTGGTTAAGAGTTGAAACCTCCCCTTTGGGCAGTGAGCTAGTATAGGTCTAGGGATCCTTTGAGTGCATTTTCAATTTTTTATAATGTTGTTTGCTTCTGATTTTGGTTTGTGTTTGATGCTTTGATCATAAACCCTAATTTGGGCATTCATATGCATCCATCTTGCATTTGCATCCATAACATGACTTGCCATGATATTTTATGCATCCATGTGATTCATTTAACATCATAAGACATATTGAAAGCATGTTTGACCATTGCATCTCTTATTTGCCATGTTGTATGCCATATGCATCTCATAACTTTTCATGCATGTTTATGTGTCTTAACTTGCTTCATTTGCATCCATAAGCTTGTATGATCATCCACATGTGTTGTTTCATGTTTGTAGCATCTCATAGCATTATTATCATCATGCATATGCTTCTGGTTTGGTCTTTCATCATACCATTTCATCTCATTTTGCATTGCATTGCATTTCCTTTTCTAACTTTTCAGGTGGTAAGTAACTTTGAGAAGTGAATTTGCCTTCACTTCTCATAACTTCTCTTCATATCTTTCATGCATCCTTGCTGCATTTTTGTATGTGTTTGAGTTTGAGCTTGCTCATTCTTCTTCTTCCCACTTTCTTTCTTCAAGTGACTTGTCTTCTTAAGTGAAGCAAGTTACTTTGCTTCTCTTGGCTCCTTTTCATCTGCTTCCTGGTGGTTCTTTTGAAGACTTCTTTTGAAAACCTCACAAACCTTAGGAACAACCAAGCATGACAATGATTAGGGTTTTGTTTAGTTTCCCCTCTTAGTTTTACCTTTGTGTCTCTTTTGAGTCTTCTCTTCTCATCTCATAATCTGGGACTAAACCCTAAAGGCTTTAAGGCTTTGTGATTAAGCTTATGCCTGCATCCTTCTATTAGGATGGAGTGTATAACTTTAATCCTAAGTGTTAAACCCTTAATGTGTTTAAATCCTTTAATCAATCCATCTAATAATCATCAAGACTTCACACTTGTAACTTGGGCCTTGCATTAGGGTTCTATTTCTTCCTTAATTGGTTAAGAAGGACTAACCCTAGTGTTAATGGACAAGTCCCCCTCAAGTTGTCTTACAAACCCTAAAAAACACTTCATCATCATATCATTAAGTAAAATCCACTTAATCAAAGGTTTGTTTTGTCATGAGTTTAATCCCTAATCATGGATTAAGTTGAGGAGCTTTCCTCAGCTTAAACATTCTCATCTATTATCCTTCTATTAGGATGGTGTAATGAGTATGTTTAATCCTTGATTATGGCTTAACCTCATTACTAAACACTAAACAAAAACACCAAAAACATCTAAATAATCACAAGTAGGTTAATGACCTTAATCCTACACCAAGGAGATTAAGTGTGAGAATCTGACTTCACACTTAAGGTACTCTCATTACCCCTAATCAGAGGGAAGATGTGATGAGTTTACTAACCCATTGGTTTAGGCTTAAGCTCATTAACTTAGGACAAACTCCAAAAAGCAATAAAAGACTGAAAACTCAAAAACAAACAATAATCGTCTCCTCCGGGATTCTTTTCTCATCTCATTCACTCACAAACGAGAGCTCGCTTCTTCCGTCTAATGCAAGACAGTTTGCACCTGAGCCAGACAGGTCATACACTTGAGCATAGACAAGCAAGCAGTTCACAAGTCAATTCATCTTTCAGTCTCTTTGGGTCGAACTACGGTGTTCTGACTTCCTCATTGCACGAGAGGATACGTAGGCATAACTTAACAGTTATCGAACAAAAGTCTCTGTATATTCCCCCTCCTTCCAGCTTCATTCTTTTAGCCTCATGATCTTGAGCAATTCATTCTCATTCTTACACTGACACATCATTTATGCACTTCACTTCTCTTACACTGACACCTGTACATTTTCTTCCAGCCCCTTTTACACACAGATTGCACTGACACTACCCCTTTAAAACACAAATCTTTCAAGCGTGGATCCCGTCGAGTACGACGGACAATCTGGGTGCTAATACCTTCCCAGGTTGTAACCAACCCCCTTTCTCAGTCTCTCTGGTTCGCAACCGTCTTATCCATCTTTTTCTAGGTCTATGCAGCATTGCCTTTCCTCCGGGATAAAAATGCCTAGCTGGCGACTCTATTCATCTCCAGTGAGTTCACTGCTGTGTGTTCTCATTGTTCTTTTCACCGACCGTTCGCACTTGTACCGGGATGCAAATCTTTGGGAGCGACAGGCGCCAACTTGGATAAAATCAACGAGTATGCCACTAAACCCCCACAAATGACAAGATACTCAATTACATCAAACTACAACCATGGAGATTGAGAGACTTGCACCCAAATAAAGAATAATGACTCATAATCGGCACTCTTTTAAGAAAATAAACAAAAGTGTACAAAAGCACAAAACAACTTGAATGAGTTTGATTCTTTTTATTTTTTGAATTAAGGTCAACATGATTAGATTTATTAATTTTAAAAGAAAATAAAAAAAAAAGTAAAAGCCATTTGACAAAAGTCAAGGTTTTTGTTTATTAAAGAGGTGATGATTTAAAAAGAAGGAATCCTTTGAAAAAGGGAGAAGTTTTTGAAAATTGAAGAATGGGAGGAGATGAAGGGACTATCCTAAAAAAGAAAATAAGGAGATAAGGGAAGAAAGATCTAACCAAACTTGATGAAATTCCAAATTATGAGCATAAGAGTTCCATCCTTATAAGCTAGCAAATGACCAAATAAAGGCTTAATTCAACTTCATGAAGATCAAAGCAAGGGAAAGGGATCCTAAAATCTATGTCCAAAATCTCCATTCTAATACCAGGGTTATTAGCCAAAAGTCCACGAATTAAGGTCACAAGTTTTTTAGAAGTTTAATCCTTTATTAATGTTTTTTTTGGTGTCCAAATGGACAAAAGGAAAATCAACAATTAAAATAATAAGAACAAATAATAAACATGATATGGATGAATAAGGCAAAATAAAATAAAAGCAATAAAAGTGCAAGAAATTAAATGTTAGTAACAAAAGAAATTAAAGTGCAAGAATCTAAATACTAACAAAAAAAGTATAATAATATTCACATAATAATGGTATGGTGAACTTAATCAACCACAACCAAAAAGAAAGAGTAACCAAAATCGAAGGCAACCGGATCCGCTTAGCATCTTACACTATAGCAATTAATTAAGGCAAACCGAACCGAATTCAACGAAATTTGAAAGGCGATTGGGAGACCCAAAGCACCTACGCATCAAACATTCATAAGTCTCGATTCTTAATGCAATATGATTAACCACTTTGGGATTACGCGATCAACAAGAGATCCGGTCCACGAAAGTGCAAGTACCCAATTAGATTTTTATTCTGAAGTCGGGACACATTTAGGTCTATGTTAAGAAATCTCCAAGTAATTTACGAAGTAATTACCTTACAAATGAGGCCGGCCACCACCAATTAAGGTGCATAATGTTAGTGCTAATGCATGCGAGATAAACGATATGTAAATCGTTATCCGGACGCGATACCGCACAAAACTAAAGGTGAATACCAAATTGATCCACACTTGTGGTATTCTTCCATCCTTAAGTTCAATAACTCATCTCGGTGGATTCAAGCATGAAAATGTATCACTAACGCAAAATATCTTAAATGAATTGAATAATCCACTTAAAGGTAGTTTTGAATTAATGAACATTAACTACTCTAATCTACACCCAAAGTTCATTGAAATTAAAGAGAAATCACTCCCAAAAGTGCTTCCCAAGGTAAAAATAAAAAGGAGGAGGAGGAAGAAGAAAGAGGAACCAAAAAGGGGCTTGAAACAAGCCAAAAACACCATTCTGACTTGTGTTAACCAGTTAACCAATTGGTTAACCGGTTAATGCAAGCAGATTTTGAACAATCTGTGTTATTTTGAAACTGGTTAACCGGTTAACCAAATGGTTAACCGGTTAACGCTGTATCAGAAGCTGAAAAATGCAGAAAATTCAGCATGATCCATTTTGAAACCTTTTCTCAAACATTGGATGATCATGATATGAATTTGCACGAATTTTAAAACTAAAATATAGTGGAATCCATGCAATCAAACAACAAATAAAGATCCAAAGGATCTAGAAACAAAGGCACCAAGGATCTACATCTTGAATGTTGATAGTGAATATGGGTTTATGGAGGAAGATGAATTACCAAAAGCTTTTCTTCAAATTGGACCAACACAAGCTTAGATCTACTGAAATTGACGAGCAAAAGAATGAAAGGATGAAGGTTTAGCTCAAGTTAATCAATAATTCAATGTGAATTCTTGATAACTTCAAAAGAAAGAAAGATGAGCTTTGGAGAATTTTGGTGTTGGGGGAGTATTTTGCAAGAGGTTTTGTGGCTATCAAAAGCTTATGGAATGAATGAAATTGTGGTCCTATTTAAATGTCTTAGGTATGGAAATTTGGTGGAATGGAGCTTGCTTTGGTAATTTGAATTTAGGTTTGGTAATTGGAATTTGGTGGGAAATAGAAAAGAGTGGTGATTAATGAGGGTCTATGGTAGGAAAATGATAAAAGTGATGTAGAGATATCAGAAACCAATGGATCTAGAATATTCCAATAAAATCAATGATCTAAGGGTCCTAAATTTGAATAATAAATTCAAATTTCAAACATGATTGCTTGGTTGCTTCGGCTCGATTCTTGTTGTGCGTCGAAGAAATAAATACATGAATCTTGGAAATCCTTTGAATGAATCAATTAACTTGGGAAATCCTTGATCAGATAAATATTTGAATTATTTGCGTATCAACTTCGACTTTTTTCTGTGAAATTTCGCTCGAGCTGCAGGACTGCTATTTTTGGTATTTTCAAAGGTTAGTAAACATAAACAAATAAAGTAATTAAAGACAACAATGATCCTCTGCAAGGTATAAACCTAACCCGAGAAAAACCGAGTAACCAGTGAGATCTTGTTTGTATGCAAGATGAATATGAAAATACAAAGAAAACCTAGGGCAAAAATTAGGGTGCAACAGTATGGAAGTTGTCCTATCGGTTGAAGTTGAACTACCCTCCTTATGGGTAATGATGGATGTGAAACTGGATGAAGCAGAATGGGTTCGATCTCGTTATAATCAACTAAGTCTGATTGAAGAAAAAATATTAGTAGCCATCTGTCATGGGCAGTTATATCAAAAGCGAATGAAGAAAGCCTTCGACCAGAAAGTTAGACCTCGGGAATACCAAGTGGGGGAACTTGTGCCAAAAAGACTTCTTCCTCCTCATACAGACCACAGGGGCAAATGGACGCCAAACTACGAAGGCCCATTCATAGTAAAGAAAGTCTTCTCTGGTGGAGCATTGATGCTCACTACTATGGATGGCGAGGATTTCTTATCTCTTGTGAATTCAGATGAAGTTAAAAAATACTTCGCATAAATGACCCGCTGGACATAAAAACATAATGTAAGTATAGGCAAAATAGGGCATCCCGGTGAGTCAAAAATAGAATAAAATACTTGGGCAAAAATAAGGGAAAAAATGTACACCCGCTGAGTTGAAAAGCCACATCGGACAACTTAGGAAAAAAATGGGTATCCCGGTGGATTGAAAACCCGAAAGGGCGATCCACACAAAATCTGGGAATAAGCGAACAACTGCATTTTGAATTCGTCTGTATCACTCACAAAATAGTAAGCTTCGAAAGGATAAAGCGTCGGTCAGAATCAACCTTCTTCAGAAAGCAAGATAAGAAGAACGTCAAGGTCATACAGGTCATAGCAAAGGAAGCTCACTGGAGCGTCAACTTCAAACATTGCCAGTACTTTTTATTTTCTCAATTTTTACAGCAATCTCCTCATTCTAGGGATTCGCTCCTTCACTGTACTTGCATATTCAAGGCACACAAATTAATAAAATCAGAATCTTCAGTCACACTTTGTTTTGTGCATTTTTGTTTCGTTTTCAAAATGTCCAAAGTTCATAATAAAACACTTGCATAAAACATATAAGCAATTTTTTTATATATGCTTGAAGGAAATATGCACTCTTGAGAAAATCTAACTCCTATGACGGAATCCGGTTAAGGATACCTTGGGAAACTTGTACGTTTCTTTTAACAAGATGCAGGTACTTAAGGCGGACAATATCCCACTACATGGGGTATATCAAGCATCGTATCCCCAATCAAGTCAGTAATTACCTCATCAACAGGATTACTTGACAGAAGTATCTCCCCACGAAGTTGTCATCCCCTCAGAGGATCCTTCGAGAAACTCATTAAATCCCCAGCGTGTCGAAGGAGTTACAACAGATCACTTCACAGAAGTTCTCTTCTCCCCAAGCAGGATCTCCCGAGCAATGCCTGACGGCTTTTTCCTAACAAAGTAGCTAGGAACTTTCTATTCCCCATCAGAGATATCAGGATTTTCTCATCCTCAACAGAGTTGGCATAATCACTTTCCCGTAGAGTTGCCAGTTTCTTCCCAGTAGAGCAATGCATGAAATGCTCTTTCCCAGCGGAGTTTCCGAAACCTCCTCATCCCCAGCATGAGTTCTTAAACAAAAGATTCCCCAGCCGGGATCCCCACATATTTCTTCCCCCAGGGCACCACAGAGTTCCCTAAGAAGTTCGTTTGGTGATCCTCTTTCCCTACAAATCGACCAATGATCTCTTTCACCAACGGAGTTCTCCCTCCCGACAGATCGCCCTGAGATCTTTCTCCCTTCAGGATCCGTATCTCGGATCAGTTCTCTCATTTTGCATAATCATAGCATTCACATCATTTTCCCCAAACTAAGCGTAGCATTCCGTCTAATATGGAGCATTACGGAAAAAATCAAACATTTGCATGATCATAAGCCAAGTTCAAGCCAATCACCTGCAAATACCATCATAATTACTTCACCAGCAATATACAAAACTTATCCCCCACAGACAAAGCCAAAATACTTTTTTACATGCTCAGATACTTGTTCTTACTTGTACATATTCTTTTTGACACTCGTTCGTGTCATACTTCCCCAACAAGTCAAACAATCGTCTGTGTCCCTTGCTCAATCTTTTTGACACTCATCCATGTCTTACACATATTTCCCCAGCAGGTCAAACACTTGTAGTTACTTATACACAATCCTCTGATAACTCATCTGTATCTTGTATGTATCACCTCCCCGATAGATCAACACTCGTTTGTGCTCCTTGCCTAACCGATTTATACTCGTCCGTATCATCATCCTTAAACACGTGTCAGCGTTTGTTCCTATCGATATTCATCCGTATCGTGGACCTAAGGATGCTCGTCCGCATCTTTATTCTATACACACTGTTGTCGCTCCCGATAAGTGGGACTGGGCCCAGATAAAGGTACAGACGCGAACGGTCGGCGAGAGGGACAATGAGAACACACAGCCGTGAACTCACTGGAGATGAATAGAGTCGCCAGCTAGGCATTTTTATCCCGGAGGAAAGGCAATGCTGCATAGGCCTGGAAAGAGATGGATAAGACGGTTTGCGAACCAGAGAGACTGAGAAAGGGGGTTGGTTACAACCTGGGAAGGTATTAGCACCCAGATTGTCCGCCGTACTCGACGGGATCCACGCTTAAAAGATTTGTGTTTTAAAGGGGTAGTGTCAGTGCAATCTGTGTATAAAAGAGCTGGAAGAAAATGTACAGGTGCCAGTGTAAGAGAAGTATGAAGTGTATAATAGAAGTGTCAGTGTAAGAATGGGAATGAACTGCTCATGATAATGAGGCCAAAAGAATGAGGCTAGAAAGAGGGGGAATATACAGAGACTTTTGTTCGATAACTGTTAAGTTATGCCTACGTATCCTCTCGTGCAATGAGGAAGTCAGAACACCGTAGTTCGACCCAAAGAGACTGAAAGGTGAATTGACTTGTGAACTGCTTACTTGTATATGCTCAAGTGTATGACCTGTCTGGATCAGGTGCAAACTGTCTTGCATTAGACGGAAGAAGCAAGTTCTCGTTTGTGAGTGAATGAGATGAGAAAAGAATCCCGAAGGAGACGATTATTGTTTGTTTTTGTGTTTTCAGTCTTTTATTGTTTTTGGATTTTGTCATAAGTTAATGAGCTTAAGTCTAAACCAATGGATTTAGTAAACTCATCACATCTTCCCTCTGATTAGGGGTAATGAGAATACCTTAAGTGTGAAGTCAGCTTCTCACACTTAAACACCTTTGGTGTAGGATTAAGATCATTAACCTACTTGTGATTATTTAGATGTTTTTGTTGTTTTTGTTTAGTGTTGAGTAATGAGATTAAGCCATAATCAGGGATTAAACAGACTCATTACACCATCCTAATTGAAGGATAATAGATGAGAATGTTTAAGCTGAGGAAAGCTCCTCAACTTAATCCATGATTAGGGATTAAACTCATGACAAAACAAGCCTTTGATTAAGTTAATTTTGATTAATGGTAGGATGATGAAGTGGATTTTATGATTTGTAAGACAACTTGAGGGGGACTTGTCCATTAACACTAGGGTTAGTCCTTCTTAACCATTTAAGGAAGAATTAGAACCCTAATGCAAGGCCCAAGTTACAAGTGTGATGTCTTGATACTTATTAAGTGAATTGATTAAGAGATTTAAACACATTAAGGGTTTAACACTTAGGATTAAAGTTATACACTCCATCCTAAGAGAAGGATGCAGGCATAAGCTTAATCACAAAGCCTTAAAGCCTTTAGGGTTTAGTCCCTGATTATGAGATGAGAAGAGAAGACTCAAAAGAGACACAAAGGTAAAACTAAGAGGGGATACTAATCAAAACCCTAATCATTGTCATGCTTGGTTGTTCCTAAGGTTTGTGAGGTTTGCAAGAACAATCTTCAATGGAACCACCAGGAAGCAGATGAACAGAATCAAGAGAAGCAAAGTGACTTGCTTCATTCAAGAAGTCAAGTCACTTGAAGAAAGAAAGTGGGAGGAACAAGAATGAGCAAGCTCAATCTCAAACACAAATAAAATGCAGCAATGGATGCAAGAGAAATGAAAAGAAAAGTTATGAGAAGTGAAGGCAAATTCATCTCTCAAGTTTACTTACCACCTGAAATGTTAGAAAGAAATGCAATGCAATGCAAAAATGGGATGAAATGGTATGATGCTAAACAAAACCAGAAGCATGTTGATGATGATAATGATGCTATGGAGTGCTACAAACATGAGGCAAGGCATGGAGATGTTCATACAAGATCATGGATGCAAGTGATGCAAGTTGAGGAACATGAACAAACATGAAAGGTTATGAGGTGCACAATGCAAACAAAATGGTAAACACATGATGCAATGATCAAACATGCTTTCAATATGTCTTATGATGTCAAATGAATCACATGGATGCTTGAAATGTCATGGCAAGTCATGCTATGCAAGAGAATGCAAGATGGGTACAAATGAAAGCCCAAATTAGGGTTTATGACTCATACAACAAACAAAAAAACCAAAACAGAAGCAAACCCTAAGATAAAAAATTGAAAATGCCACACAAAGGACCCCTAATCCTATACTAAACCAATGTCCAAAGGGGGTGGCTCAACTCTTAACCAATCTCAAGTTATGAATTTTACAAGTTATTAGGGTTTTTAGGGTACTTAAACAAAAGAAATGCCAAACAAATTGAAAATGAGGAATCAAATCATGGCCATTTAATCCTAGAAACTACATGCTAAACACAAAACAATGCAAGAAGAATCAATGTCCAACTCTTCCTAAATAGGCAGAAATGATTTTTTGAACTATGGGTCAAATTAATGCACAAAAATGATTTTAATTCAAAGAAAAATTCTCAAAATGCATCAAGATCAAAAAAGAAATTTGGTTTGAAGGTTGGACAATGTTTCTAAATGTCTTAGAACATTTCATGAATTTTTTGGTGATTTTTAAATACCTAAAAGTATTTTTAATAAATTAATTTCCATTAATCAATTAAAAATAATCTTTTAAATATTTAAAAATACTTTTTTAATGATAAAAATAAAAACAAAAATATTTTTGTGTCATAAAAATTAATAAAACTTATGAGAAAAAGTTTCATAATTTTTACACAATTTTTACTATTTTAAATTAAATATGCAAATAAAATGAAAAGAAAAGAAATTAAAATGAATTTAATCTGAATTAAATGAAAGTCAACACATCCTAGGGCCTGGATTCAAAGCTACACGCGCGGGAAGAGACTTGGCGCCAGATCTCACGGCCAGAATTCAAATTTCGCTAATCAATGCTTATGCCCTAATCTCGCCGTTAAACACACTCAGATGACCGGAACAGTGCTCCGGTCATCTTCCCCGTTCAACCAAAATCTCTAACTCACTCCATACGCATCTAAAATGAATTCTAAGAACCCAGAAATGATTCCCACAAGCTCACGATTCAAAACCCCCATTCAAAACAAATTTATCATTCATGGAAAGGCTGAATCGAAACAAACAAAAACTAGGGCAAAACAGTTTCAGGAAGCAATTAAATCCTCATTTCATCACCATTTTCGAAACTAAAAGCATCAGGATATTCAGTGAAGCATGGAGAACAAGTTTAGAACATAAAAAATGATTTCTGGAAAAATATTTCTTGAGTTACCTGAGATTCGAAGCTTTCACTCCAGCAACTTTCAGGCCTCCCTTCTTGGTAAAATCCACTCCACTTGACCCTCTAGTGATGCTTGGATGCTCAAGAGAAATTTATATTGGCTGGATGAAGAGTTTGAGTAACTTCTGCTCAAACTCAGTTGAACATGGCAATGGTGAATCAGGTTGTTTCTGGAAATGGTGAAGAGTTGCTTATGGTCCAGATGATGAGTGGAGAAGGTTTGTGAGGTTTGTTTGGATGTTTGTGAGCTGTGGAGAGAGATTCGAATGAAACTGCAACTTGAGGTGAGAAATGGCAGTGGAGTGTTCTTGCTCAAACCAGGCCTGACTCTTGGTTGTTTCTACTCAATAAGGCAAGGTGAGATGATTGGAGGAATTTGTTTGAGTGTTTGAAGTTTGTGGAGGCAGATTCGAAGAGTTTTGCACAAGGGAGTGTTTTTGTGTATGTGATGGTGTGGAGAGTTTCAGCCTTGCTTCCTTTATGAAATGGCTTGCAAATGGATAGTATATTTTAATCCAAGTGGCCAGAGGATGTGACATGGCCTGTGGTGATTGGGATGTTTGCTTTTGCCAAAAGTCAACTTTTTGTGTAAGGAAAGCATGGCTTGGTTCTAGGCTAGTACAAGGCATGGTTCTGGTGCAGCAAGATGAGGTGAGAGGGCTAGCAAGGTGCAGCATCCAATGCATCAAGTTGGTGAAGTGTGATGAGTGTTTTTGCAAGTTGTTACTTTTTGAAACTTCATGAAAAATGCCTTGTTACACAAACCATACACATGTGATTTTTGGTTCAATTCTGATTTTTAGGTCACATAGAATGTTTATGTCATGGTTTGAAGTGAATTAGAAGTTACAAATGGCATTGGTTCATGGTTTTGCAAAATTCTCATTTGGTGCACATCTTGAAAATCAATGATTTTTGCCAACTTTGTCACACCATAACTTTTGATCCAAGAAGAATTTGATCATGTTCTTGTACTTTTTGAAAAGGTAAAGATGTAATCTACAACTTTCATGACCAAAGTTTTTCCATTTGAAGCATTTTTGGATCAAGAATCAAGGCTTGAAAAATGACCTAAAATGGAGCATTCTTGAAAAGTCAACCATGCCCTAAAAAGTCAACATTTGCAAAAACTCCAAATTCTTGATTTTTGTGAACTTCAACCTTCTTCCATGATCAAATAAAGATCATATACACTCAAAATGATGAAGATCACCCATTGGTTGGGTCATTGGGGGCCTCAGATGCCCTGATTTTACACTGACTTGCTTGAAAAGTCAACTCTTGATCAGATGACTTCCCCATGGAATTTCTTCATGAAAATTGATATGCATACTCCCTATACCATATAGAGGCCAATGGAAACAAGAATGACCAAAAAATTTGGAGTTATGGCCTCTGAAACCAAAACCCTAATTTTAGGTCAACTGTGCAGTCAAACTTGGCTCTGCTTCCATGCCATTCTCAGTTCTTGTGATTCTTTGGAATTTTTGACTTTGAGAGGATGTAATATGATACAAGAACACATATGGACCCCCTTGAAGTGATTGGTTGCCTTTGGAGTGGCTCAAGATGCCCTTGGATTGCTCAGATCACAAACCCTAGGTGCAGATGACTTGGAAACTATGCAATGAACCAAAAATGAGATATGAGATGATATGATTGTGTTTATGCATATGAGATGATCACAAGCCATGGTGTGAATGGGTGAGGGCAAATTTGGGGTGTTTACAGCTGCCCCTATTCAAACATGAGTTAGCTGTGCAGGATGTAAGCAACGGCTTAACAGGCAAGCGAGATAACTTGTGGTTGAATACCAAAGACAGTCCAAAATTTGCACTCACAGAATGAAGAAGAAAAGGGATATAGATTGTAAAGGAAAATAAAGTATATTGTAAAGTGTGGGCGACGGAGGACGACCGTCGAGCAGAGGACGACTGCTGGGTAAAGAGCAATGACGGGGACGGCCGACATGCTGGGAAAAGTGCGGAAAATAAAGCAATGACGGGGACGGCCGACATGCTGGGGATAAAAGAATTATGATGGGGACGGCCATAAAGATAAAGCTGTAAAATTCTCTGGGGATTAATGAAACATGACGGGGACGGCCATCAAGTTCATAAAGGTAAAATAACCAACGATGGGGACGGCCATCGGGCTAAAAAGGAAAAGGGACCACGACGGGGACGGCCATCGGGTTAAAGAATAAATGAAATAAACAGATGATGGGGTACGACCACCAAAAGTGAAGGACGATCACTTAGCAGGGGACGGCTGCTCTGTTGGGAATAAAAGAAATATGATGGGGACGGCCATCAAAGGTGGAGGACGACCACCTGGCAGGGTACGGCTGCCAAGAATATCGCGACATAGGACGAATGCCGGATAGAAAAGGTCAACGATGGGGACGGCCATCGGATGAGCATGATGGAGGACGACCATCAAGAAGTGGAGGACGACCACTCAGCAGGGTACGGCTGCTCTCGAGGTTTATCATGACATAGGACGAATGCCAGATAACTAAAAATCAACAATGGGGACGGCCATTGGATAAAATGATGAAGGACGATCATCAAAAGGTGGAGGACGACCACCTAGCAGGGGACGGCTGCTAAATATCACGACATAGGACGAATGTCGGATAGAAAATCAACGATGGGGACGACCATCGGATGAGCATGATGGAGGACGACCATCACGAAGTGGAGGACGACCACTCAGCAGGGTACGGCTGCTCTCAGGGTTTATCATAACACAGGACGAGTGTCAGATAAAAAGGAAAAGATTTGCTTTGTTGGTGATCAACTGGGGATATAGTAAACACGGACGAGTATTTACATCCAAGAAACAAAGGGTATAAGTGTTTGGATATTGTGTATAGATTAAAGATGCGGACGAGCATCCTTAAGACTATGATACGGACGAGTATCATGTAGAAACAAAGACTGACACGTGTTCAAAGATGATGATACGGACGAGTATCAACTGGTTAACAGAGAACACGGACGAGTGTTGAATCTGAGAGGCTCTTCTGGGGAATAGTAGACACAGGCGAGTATCTATATTCAAGAAGACAGAAGTATTTGACACGGTGTATGGACTGAAGACGCGGACGAGCATCCTTAGGACTATGATACGGACGAGTATCATGTAGAAACAAACGCTTGACGCATGTTCAAAGATGATGATACGGACGAGTACCATCTGGTTAACAGAGAACATGGTCCAATGTTGAATCTGTGGGGATACAAACTGTGTATATGAGATACGGACGAGTATCTGTATGAGTGTAACATGAGTAGTGAGTATGAGTATTGCATAGATGAGTGTTTATTTGCTGAGGAAAGTGACACGGACGAGTGTCAAGAGAGAAAAGTATAGTATATTAACAAGTAATAGGTTGTGAAAGTGTGAGCGACTGCGCTGGGGATATGACACGGACGGGTGCCAAGAAAATGTATATAGGTATATGTGAGTGCAAAGAGGATGTCTTTGTCTTTCTGCTGGGGTATAACACGGACGGGTGTCAAAAGGAGTATATACTGGTGTTTGTGATTTGTGAGGCAACTGCTTTTGCTGGGGAGAGGGGGATTTTGGGGAAGATATTCTGTATTCTGAGGAATGGTTATTATTCATAAGTGTTGATTCAAAACATGGCTTATGATTATGCTATGTGCTTGATTTTTGCCGTAATGCTCCGTATTAGACAGAATGCTACGCTTTGTGGGTAAATATGATGCAAATGCTATGATTGTGCAAAGATATCAAAACCGGGATTCGGATCCCGTTGCCGTGAAGATCTTCGATCGATCTGTTTGAAGTAGACATCCCAGCTGGGGATGAGATCATTGGTAGATCTGACGAGATGCCATCTGCTTGGGAATATGGGTCATTGATAGACTTATCCTTGTAATGAGGGACCCAGCTGGGGTTTGTAGAAGTCTTCCGTACTCTGTTGTGATCTTCTTGCATTGCTCTTCTGAATAGAGGCTGGGACTCTGTGGGGAGTTGGTTCCCTGACTTTGTACTCGGCTGAGGGCGAGACGGCAACTCGGCTGGGGAAAGAGCATTTCGGGTGCCATAATTGAGTGTAGACCTGCCAGCTTGCTGGGATGAGGTTTCATGCCCCAAGTTGCGCTTTGGGTACCTACAACCCTGAAAAAGATAGAGAAGCGCACAAAGTAATCCCGAGGTATCCCTTACTGGATTCCGTCATAGGAGTTAAGCACCTTCGAGAGTAAGTATATTCCCTGCAAGCATGTGTTTTTTTTATTTTCTTAGAAATAAGCATCTGTACTTGTACAATCAGTTTTTTAGAGACATCAGACATTCTTTGCAAAATAAAAATGTACAAAAAGAAACATGACTGAAAAATCTGATTTTATTAATTCATGTGCCCTGAATTGGCAAGATACAGTCAAAGAAACAAATCCCCTGAAATGAGGAGATTGTTACAAATTGAGAAATAAAGTGCTGGCAATGTTGATGACGCTTTAAGGAGCTTCCTCTTCTGCTATGACTCGTATGACAATGACGTTCTTCTCGTCTTGCTTTCTGTAGGAGGCTGATTCTGATTGAAGCTTGATCCTTTCGGAGCTTACCAAGTGGTAAGTGATATAGATGAATTCAGAATGCAGTTGTTCGCTTATTCCCTTATTTTGCATGGATCGCCCTTTCGGGTTTTCAATCCATCGGGATACCCTTTTTTGCCTGAGCTGTCCAATGCGGCTTTTCAACTCAGCGGGTGTACATTTTTTGTTTATTTTCCCTTATTTTTGCCCGAGTCTTTTATTCTGTTTTTGACTCGCCGGGATGCCCTATTTTTGCCTGGACTTACATTCTGTTTTTATGTCCAGCGGGTCATTTTTTATGCGAAGTATTTTTTAACTGCATCTGAATTCACAGGGGACGGGAAATCTTCATCATCCATGGTGCTGAGCATCAGTGCTCCACCAGAGAAAACTTTCTTTACCACGAATGGTCCTTCATAGTTCGGAGTCCACTTGCCCCTGTGGTCTGTATGAGGAGGGAGGATTCTTTTCAGCACAAGATCTCCCACTTGGTACTCTCGGTGCCTGACTTTCTGATCGAAGGCTCTCTTCATTCTCTTCTGATACAACTGCCCATGACAGATTGCAGCCAATCTTTTCTCTTCGATCAGACTCAGTTGCTCGTATCGGGACCTAACCCATTCTGCTTCGTTCAGCTTAACATCCATCAATACTCGCAAAGAGGGTAATTCAACTTCGACAGGTAGGACTGCTTCCATTCCGTACACAAGCTGATACGGTGTTGCCCCAGTGGACGTTCTGATAGACGTGCGGTACCCATGCAAGGCAAACGGTAGCATTTCATGCCAGTCTTTGTAGGTGACTACCATCTTCTGCACAATCTTCTTGATATTTTTATTTGCTGCCTCAACAGCGCCGTTCATCTTTGGCCTGTAAGGAGAAGAATTGTGGTGTTGGATCTTGAAGTCCCGGCATAACTCAGCCATCATCTTATTGTTCAAGTTGGAACCATTATCAGTAATGATTCGCTCGGGAACTCCATATCGACAGATGATATCTCTTTTCAGAAATCTGGCCACCACTTGCCTGGTGACGTTTGCATATGAGGCTGCTTCAACCCACTTGGTGAAATAGTCAATGGCGACCAGGATGAATCTGTGGCCATTTGAAGCAGTCGGCTCAATCTTGCCAATCATATCAATGCCCCACATAGCAAAGGGCCAGGGTGAAGACATTATGTTCAAAGGATTGGGAGGCACATGCACTTTATCTGCGTAGATCTGGCATTTGTGGCATTTCCTGGCATAGGCACAACAGTCTGCATCCATTGTGATCCAGTAATAGCCTGACCTTAACAACTTCTTAGCCATGGCATGCCCTCCCGCATGGTTACCAAAGGAGCCTTCATGCACTTCATGCATCAACAGATCTGCTTCTGCCTTGTCAACACATCTGAGGAGTACCATATCAAAGTTCCTTTTGTATAAAGATCCATCAGTGTTCAGAAAGAAACTCCCAGCAAGCCTTCTTAAAGTCTTCTTATCATTGGAAGATGCCCCAGGTGGGTATGTTTGATCCTCCAAGAAGCACTTAATGTCATGAAACCAAGGCTTATCATCCTTGACAACATCTGCTGCGAATACATATGCTGGTCTATCAAGTCTTGACACTGAAATCTGAGGTACAAAGTTAGCAGCTTGAACTTTGATCATGGACGAAATGGTAGCCAAGGCATCTGCAAACTGATTCTCGTCCCGAGGGATATACTCAAGCTTGACTGTTGTGAAGAACGTCAATAACCTCCTTGTATAATCCCTGTAAGGTATCAGATGATCCTGGTGTGTATACCATTTGCCGTTGGTCTGATTGATTACCAGAGCTGAATCTCCGAATACGGTCAATGTCTTGATCCTGAGGTCAATGGCTTCCTCAAGACCCATAATGCAAGCTTCGTATTCAGCTTCGTTGTTAGTGCAGTTGAAAGTGAGTTTTGCTGAGAAAGGCATGTGAACTCCTTTAGGTGTAATGAGTACTGCACCAACACCACGACCATTCATGTTAACAGCCCCATCAAACATCATAGTCCATTCTTCTTCCGGGTCGGGCCCTTTAGTGTGAATAGGCTCTTCATGATCTCTTGCTTTAATGAACATGATGTCTTCATCAGGGAAGTCAAATCTCATGGGCTGGTAATCATCAATGGGTTGCTCAGCAAGATATTCGGACAATACACTGCCCTTGATGGCTTTCTGAGAAGTGTACTGGATGTCGTATTCTGTAAGAATCATTTGCCATCTTGCAACCCGTCCGGTAAGCGCCGGCTTCTCAAATATGTACTTGACTGGGTCCATTTTTGAGATTAACAAGGTAGTGTGGGTCAACATATACTGCCTTAGTCGGCGAGCAGCCCACGCTAAAGCACAGCAAGTTTTCTCGAGCAGTGAATAACGTTGTTCACAGTCGGTAAACTTTTTGCTTAGGTAGTATATTGCATACTCTTTTCGACCAGACTCGTCATGCTGGCCCAGCACACACCCCATTGACTCTTCTAATACTGTCAAGTACATGATTAGAGGTCTTCCTTCAACTGGAGGCATAAGGATTGGAGGTTCTTGCAGATACTCCTTGATCTTGTCAAAAGCCCTTTGGCAGTCTTCGTTCCACCTGACCGTTTGTTCCTTTCTTAACAGCTTGAACAAGGGTTCACAGGTTGCTGTAAGGTGAGATATGAACCTTGAGATGTAGTTCAATCGACCTAAGAACCCTCGAACTTCTTTTTCTGTCTTTGGTGCAGGCATCTCTTGGATGGCTTTGACTTTATCAGGGTCAACTTCAATCCCTTTCTCGCTTACAATAAATCCCAGCAGCTTACCGGATCGCACCCCGAATGTGCATTTGTTGGGGTTCAGCTTCAGTTGATACTTCCTCAGACGCTTGAATAATTTGAGCAGATTTACCAGATGGTCTTCTTCAGTAAGGGACTTGGCAATCATATCATCCACATAACACTCGATTTCCTTATGGATCATATCGTGGAATAATGTCACCATAGCCCGTTGATATGTTGCTCCTGCATTCTTCAGTCCGAATGGCATCACTTTGTAACAGAACGTGCCCCAAGGTGTGATGAATGTTGTCTTCTCCATGTCTTCAGGTGACATCTTAATCTGATTGTACCCTGAAAATCCATCCATGAAGGAAAATACCGAAAACTGAGCCGTGTTATCCACCAATACATCGATGTGAGGTAAAGGGAAATCATCCTTCGGGCTGGCTCTGTTCAGATCCCGGTAATCAACACACATTCTTACTTTGCCATCTTTCTTAGGCACAGGTACTATGTTAGAAACCCACGGTGGATAGCTAGTCACAGCAAGGAACCCGGCGTCCCATTGCTTTTGCACCTCTTCCTTGATTTTCATAGCCATGTCCGGACGGGTACGGCGCAGCTTCTGTTTGACCGGCGGGCACTCCTCTCTCAAAGGCAGCTTGTGCACAACAATGTCGGTATCCAACCCTGGCATGTCTTGATAAGACCAAGCGAACACGTCCACATACTCTCGAAGCAGGTCAATCAGCTGTCCTTTCACTGAGTCTTGCAGGCAGGCCCCGATCTTGACTTTTTTCACGTCTTCATCTGTACCAAGATTAATCACTTCAACCTCCTCCTGGTGAGGAGTAATAACCTTTTCCTCTTGTCTTAACAACCTGGCTAGCTCTTCAGGAAGCTCATATTCTTCATCAACCCCTTCATCAGCTTGATTGATTGGATTGTCAAAGTCATACGAAGTCATAGCCGTGCTGTTGTCGGTGCTGTCAAGAAGGCACTCTCTGCAAGGGTTAAGTTTGTTCATTTTAGTGATTTGATTTTAATCTTGTTTTAGAAAAGTGAAATAAAGTTGTCATTTTGAAAACACTGCCATTTATTTTTTGTACAAAAAAGAAAAATGGAAAAAACAGTGAACGAGAAGAAAAAAAAGACTCATTTGCAAAAAGATGTCTGATATTTCATTAATTGATCTTGTTTGCACAAAAAGTACAGATGGCCCGATTACAAAATGAGTCTTGTCATCTTGGGCAAGATGCAAGACTTTGATGCATGCTTATTAAAATACAGGAAATAATAATTACTCTGCATGAGTAACTCTTATAATTTCCTGGGAAGACCAGTTCGAGACACTGCTCCCCGGGATCTTTGGACGAATCCAGCTTTCCAGGTTGCGTTCCTCTTCCAGCTCGTCTTCCAGACAGTTGATAGCATCAGGGGTAAGCATCCCCCCACTCACAAAATTGGGCTTTTTCGCAGCCGCTGTTTGATCTTGTTGAGTTGGTTTGTAACCCAACCCAAATCTGTCTTCTTTCTTCTCCACCGATAGCAGTTTGCCCCAGCCTTGGGCGTTTCCTCCCTCAACAACCTTCCGGGCTTGTTGGTATGACGATATTGAAGTACCAAGTACAGCAGATGTCTCATTGACATTCAAAGCTTCGAACCCCTGGCTCATTGTTTCATGGATCTCCCCATCCATTTCAATGTACTTATAAGTAGCCAGGTGGCTGACAAAAATGTCCTCCTCTCCACAGATTGTAACGATTTGACCCTCCCACTCGTATTTTAATTTCTGGTGAAGGGTAGATGTCACGGCGCCAGCAGCGTGAATCCATGGCCTACCCAATAGACAGCTGTAGGCAGGCTGTATATCCATCACGTAGAAAATAGTTTTGAAGGTCTGCGGGCCAATCGTTACGGGCAGCTCAATCTCTCCCAGAACCGATCTTCTTGAGCCATCAAACGCTCTTACCACCAGGTTGCTGGGTCTCAATGCCAATCCGTCATATTCTAGCTTCACCAGAGCCTTCTTAGGTAGGACATTAAGGGATGACCCCGTGTCTACCAGCACATGGGAAAGGACAGCACCTTTGCATTCCATGGTTATGTGCAAGGCTTTGTTATGGTTGCGGCCCTCCGTTGTCAAATCAGTATTGGTGAACCCTAGTCCGTGACTAGCATTAACATTTCCAACTACTGCTTCCAGCTGATTGACGGTGATCTCTTCAGGCACGTAAGCTGCGTGCAGGACTTTAAGTAGTGCATTCCGATGAGCTTCGGAGCACATAAGCAATGATAGGATTGAGATTTTGGAGGGCGTTTGGTGAAGCTGATCCACTATTTTATAATCACTCTTTTTGATGATTCGCATGAACTCATCAACCTCTTGATCGAATGGTGTCTTCAAAGCAGCTTGATCTTCCTGCACAGGGCTCTTCCCTTTTGCCTTGGCAGCAGCTTCTGCTTCGGCAGTGGGTTTCTGAATTTGTGGAGCGAAAAGGCGTCCGCTTCGAGTGAAGCCTCCGCCTCTTCCCACATTGTCTACTTGTGGTGCAGGGGTTGATGATTCAAAAGTGATTCTTTGTCCTTCACAGTACAAGTCAGAGCCGTAATGCCAGGGGATGGCATTGCTGCTTTCATAAGGTACGGGTCCAGGCACCGTGATAGTGACCGGACTGGATGCAGCTGCTGAAGGAACTGTGATAGTCTGTGGATCATAATAAATTGTTACGGGTGCTCTGATGGGAGCAGCACCTTCTGAATTGTAGACAGAGTTGTTTTCAGGATCATAGAATATGGTGACAGTTGAGACATCTTCATGATTTGTTGCTGGTGTTGTAGGAGACAATGGCGGAAGAATGGATGTTGTTGTTGTAGGAGTTTCGAAATGGAGTGGTGCTGGAGTTGTAGAAGGAACATTTGTTGACATCTGGTCAGTTGAAATGACGGATGAAGTACTTGTTGATGAAGCCGAAGAATTGTCAGGAACAATAGTTGCTGCAGTTGTAGGAGGTTCTGAAACCGTTGCTGATGAGATTGCTGGATTTGTTGGAAATGATATGGTGATCTGAAGTTGGCCGCTCTGAATTAGACCATCTATGCCATTCCTCAAATTATCGCACCCATTTACTGAGATATTGCAGTAAGCACACCCCAACTCACACCCCGGGAACATTTGACATTCCAGGAGCTGAGCCTTGATTTCTACCAACGGTGTCCTGATCTGTCTCACACTGGTTATTAAATAAGACGGCTTGTCTTCTTCAATAGCGTTAATTCGAGGACCACCGTGGTTTGGCATTGGGTTTTTATTGACATTGGGTGGTGGTGCGAAATTCAGAGCTTTTGAGTCTACCAGGTCTTGTACCTTCATGTGTAGAGCCCTACACTTTTCTGTACTGTGGCCAGGTGCGTTTGAATGGAAGGCACACCTAGCATTGGAGTCATAGTTCCTGGGTAGACTGTTGGGATCAGGAGGTGCCAACGTCCTTAGCTCAACTAGGTTGAGTTTCAGGAGTTGTGGCAGCAGTGTAGCATATGGCATAGGGATCAGATCGATCACCCTATTAGCTTGAGATGGCCTCTGCTGAAACGGCCTTTGTTGACTGTTGTTGTTGGTGTTGCTGTTGTTGTAATTTCTTGGAGGATACTGATTTTGTTGGTGGTACTGAGGTTGTTGCTGATAGTTTTGCTGCGGAGGTTGATAGACTGGTAGAGGATGAGCTGGAGCAGGAATGGTGACTGCTGCTATTGACCTTTGAACATATTGGGGCCTGCCCCTGTTGGAGTGGATGGCATTGGTCTCGCCAGTTCTTCTCGGGCCTGCAAAAGGCTTTCTTATACTACTGGACGAGCTGGCACCATTATCGGAAATCTTGCCCATTTTTAACAGGCTTTCAATTCTCTCCCCAGCTATGACAACATCCGCAAAGCTAGTGGAAGAGAAAGCAGCCAGCCTGTCAATATAGGTTCCCTGAAGGGTATTCATAAACATGTCTGCCATTTCCCTTTCAGACATAGGTGGCTGAACAGCAGCAGCCAATTGCCTCCATCTCTGGGCATATTCTCGGAAACTCTCCCTTGAAGACTGTGACATTCCCATTAGGAGGGTCCTGTTGGGTGCCATATCTAAGTTGTACTGATACTGTCTGATGAAGGCTTCTGCCAAATCCTTCCAGCATCTGATAGTTGCCCTTGTCAGGTGAGAGTACCATTCTCTTGAGGCTCCAGTCAAGCTGTCTTCGAAATAGAACATCCAGAGCTTCTCATCCATAGTATAGGCCTTCAGCCTCCCCAGAAATGATTGTAAATGAGTCCGGGGGCATGAAGTCCCGTTGTATTTTTCAAAGCAAGGAGGCTTGAACTTATGGGGGATCCTGACCCCGTCTACCAAGCCCATGTCCATGACGTCGAAGCCCAAAGAGTTTTGAGATTCTAAGGACCTCAATTTCTCAGCTATCTCATCCAACCTTCTATCATAAGCTTCCTCCCCAGCACCCATTACTGTGAATTGGTCCTCTTGGGGGTCTTCTTGAAGTACCCTGGCTGCAGTGGCTGTCCCCTGAACATTTGCAGGAATATTGACTTCTGGATGGAGATGTGGGCCAAATACAGGGGGGTTAACATGAGGTTGTACCCTTTCATTGTTGCTGGTGCCGGCAGTCCCTATATGTGGATCTTCTTGGTTTTGCCTCTCCACTATGGCCCTTAATCTTTCCTGGCTCTGAGCCATATTGTTCATAACTTCCATGAACTGCGTCATCTGTGTTCTCATTTCCAATCTTTCGTTTTCCATTTGATTTCTAACCTCTGCAAGGTCCTGTTGTACCTGATCCATTTGAATTCCCGGAAGGTTGTTTCGGGTTGGATAACGGTGCGGACGGTTGAGGGGAAATACCCGGCGCCTAGCAATAGTTCCTGAGCATCACAACAGAGGTTAGCAACAATAAAACAAAAACCTACAAAATAAACAAAAGGTTAGCATGCAATGCAGTATGCTTATTTGTTCTCAAGGTATCCGGTTTGGCCTTCAGTTTTAACCCTTCCAGACCCTTGAAGATGTTGTTGATGCTGCTTTCGAAGTAAACTCGGATGGAACAAAACTAATACATATATTACAAAAGATAAAGGGTACATAGTTTGTTTACAAGTACAAGCCCTCCTAGGGGTCAAAATACATCACAAGAAAATAAGAGTACATGGAAAGAAATCAACAACAAACAAATGGTCAAACGCCAAGACCAAACTCATCCTCACGAACTTCCTTGAGAAGTGCTTCGGTCACAGGATCAGCTGGACGCTCCGTGAGATTCCTGATGAGGAGATTCCGGGTTGTAACAGCTGTAGTGAGCTTCTTGTGCTGAGTTTGGTCCTTTGACCTCTTCACCCCTGCTTTGATCTTCAGCTCTGATATCTCCCTTTGGGCTGCTGCCAGGGCTTCTTGTTGTTCTTTTGCATTAGCTTCAAGTTTCTCCATCTTGTCTTGAACTCTCTTGTCTTCCAGGGTACGAGCCTCGGTGATCCTGACCCACCGGGCTTGGCTCTCCTTCAAATACAAGTCTGTCCTTGCTCTCTGGAACTGGGCTTCCTTGCAAGCATTCTTCAGAATTTGCTCTCCAGCCTTAGACTTTTTGATATAATCTCCAGACTTCTCAATCTTAGTCAGATGCTCTACTCTCATCTTCTCCAACCTCTCAATCTCCCTTGTACCCTCACTCCTTTCCTGGAGGGTCTTCTGCAAAGCCTGGGTTAGCTTCTCATTCCTTTCCTTCAAGCTCTCAAACTCTTCCAAACTGATAGTGGCAGGGGGTGGTGCTGAAGATGACTCAGGCATGTCTTCTATGGTAAAGGGCATCCCAGAGAATTGGGCCCTGGCACGGGACCACTCATAATATTGTGCCGATGCCACATTATTGCATTTCCCCAGAATAGTCACTCCCTTGGTTTGAACATTATCCCAGGCCCAGGCAGCCTGCCTAACAATAGCCAAATTAATCTTGTTCTCACAATAGAGAGTCTCAACCAAGTCCTGTGCCCTAGGAGTGTGGACCAGTGCATAGCCCAGTTGCCTTCTGAACAGCAGAGGATTGTAATTGATACTACCCTTAACTCCTATTAAAGGTACATTGGGAAAATGCCCACAGCTGGTGATGATATCCCTGCCCTTGGTGCTTTGAGTGCACCATCTGATATCTGCTGAAGTTAGAGCAGTGAGTCTCTTAGCCCAGTTGCTTTGCTGATGAGGGTTTAAAAATGCATCTGTCCTGGGTAGATGCTTGAGAAGCCAAGTGTGGAACAATGGAGCACAACACCTCACTAATCTTCCCCTCTGCTTTTCATTCCTCTGATGCACTGAATAGTAAAGATCCCCCAATAAAGTGGGCACTGGGTTCCTTAGCATGAATAAGTGGATTGCATTCTTGCTAATGAATCGAGGCTCATCTGCAAACAATACAATTCCATACACACTCAAGGCCAGTAAAGCACAGACAGCTTTCCATTCTCCTAAAGAAGCTTTCAGGGTGGCTTGAGAGATCAAGAAATCCAGATGAAAGCCAGGGATTCCAGCTTTAGAAGTCATATGCTGCTCAATCAAAACAAGTTCCAGATGCAAAGCTTTTGCTACTTCTCCATTGCTAGGAAAGACCATCTCAGGGTTGAAAGGGATTCCACCCCTGATAGGTATACCAACTAATGAGGAGTACTCCTCCAACAAGGGGCCCAACTGAAAGTCTTGAAAAGTGAAACATCTCAATGGGGGATCATAAAACTGAATGCAGGTGTGGATCAGGCTTCTCTGTGAAGGGTCCAGATCCATAACCATGTCAAGTATATCTCCATAATGCTCCCTGAACAAAGGTATGTGATCTGGAGTGATCAGGGTTTGAATCCTCCTGATGTCTGATAACTCTGGCTGGAAGAAGTGATATGTGATGTTGCTCTTTTTAGGAGCCATGATGCTGAGACTGAGCAGAGACAGGTACTGTTGCTGGTACTGAAGGAAGGGGCCACTGATTGGCTGGTGCAGGTGATAGCTGGAGTAGATAGCTGATAACTGAAGCAGGTGCTGATGAAGATAGGTCAATACTGAAAATGGGGTCAAAACCAAAACCAAATGAAGATGGATACCCTGAAACACAAATAAGCAAATGTCAATATGATGCAATGATTATGTATGCAAATGATATGCAAGGGTCTGTGACTGAGCTGGATCTGATCAAAATGCCCTGATATAGGTCCAAGTATGTTCAAGAATTCCAGATGGAGGTCTAAAAATCCAGTAACCAAGGTGGGGGACTCAAATAAAGAGTCACATGTCCAGGGTTTTAGAATCATAAGAACTGACCCAAAATGAAGTACTCTTAAACAATCAAAGTAACAGGGTATTCTGAGGTCAAGGTACCTGCAAACCTGTAAACAGCCCAACCCCCTCATAGGTGGTGTTCTAGAACAAGGATCCTCAGACTTGGATCAGTTATGAGAAGTGTAAACACTTCCAACCCGGAGGTACAGTGTTTACAATAACCATAAAAGTTCCTCCTCTAATTCACCTCAGTTTCTGAAGGTCAATACTAAAAGGTCATCCAGACTTAGCAGGCTTCCCAGATAGCCCTAGCATTGCAGGAAATCTGCAACACAGAGTTCTCAAGAAGAAACCCACATCTGAACCGTGTTTCATATTCCCGCACCAGACCGAAATGGAATGGGAAAGAATATGATCCACTCTAGCCTAGGTGTCACTCAGGTCCCAGGTATAGGACCTTAACTCTCAATGAATCACCCACCCACCAAAATAAAGACCAGATCCAGCCAGCATCATGACAGTATGATATATACAAAAGCAATAAAGAAAGCAGTAAAGCAACTGTACATAAAATAGTAAAAATAAAACAAAAAAAACCAACACAAACAAGCACATAACACCCCAGTAAACACAAATCAATCAAGCGCTAGGAGGAACCCACAAAAAGAACCAGAAGCCCTGGTTGCAATATAAGGCTCCCCAGCAGAGTCGCCAAGCTGTCGCTCCCGATAAGTGGGACTGGGCCCAGATAAAGGTACAGACGCGAACGGTCGGCGAGAGGGACAATGAGAACACACAGCCGTGAACTCACTGGAGATGAATAGAGTCGCCAGCTAGGCATTTTTTATCCCGGAGGAAAGGCAATGCTGCATAGGCCTGGAAAGAGATGGATAAGACGGTTTGCGAACCAGAGAGACTGAGAAAGGGGGTTGGTTACAACCTGGGAAGGTATTAGCACCCAGATTGTCCGCCGTACTCGACGGGATCCACGCTTAAAAGATTTGTGTTTTAAAGGGGTAGTGTCAGTGCAATCTGTGTATAAAAGAGCTGGAAGAAAATGTACAGGTGCCAGTGTAAGAGAAGTATGAAGTGTATAATAGAAGTGTCAGTGTAAGAATGGGAATGAACTGCTCATGATAATGAGGCCAAAAGAATGAGGCTAGAAAGAGGGGGAATATACAGAGACTTTTGTTCGATAACTGTTAAGTTATGCCTACGTATCCTCTCGTGCAATGAGGAAGTCAGAACACCGTAGTTCGACCCAAAGAGACTGAAAGGTGAATTGACTTGTAAACTGCTTACTTGTCTATGCTCAAGTGTATGACCTGTCTGGATCAGGTGCAAACTGTCTTGCATTAGACGGAAGAAGCAAGTTCTCGTTTGTGAGTGAATGAGATGAGAAAAGAATCCCGAAGGAGACGATTATTGTTTGTTTTTGTGTTTTCAGTCTTTTATTGTTTTTGGATTTTGTCATAAGTTAATGAGCTTAAGTCTAAACCAATGGATTTAGTAAACTCATCACATCTTCCCTCTGATTAGGGGTAATGAGAATACCTTAAGTGTGAAGTCAGCTTCTCACACTTAAACACCTTTGGTGTAGGATTAAGATCATTAACCTACTTGTGATTATTTAGATGTTTTTGTTGTTTTTGTTTAGTGTTGAGTAATGAGATTAAGCCATAATCAGGGATTAAACAGACTCATTACACCATCCTAATAGAAGGATAATAGATGAGAATGTTTAAGCTGAGGAAAGCTCCTCAACTTAATCCATGATTAGGGATTAAACTCATGACAAAACAAGCCTTTGATTAAGTTAATTTTGATTAATGGTAGGATGATGAAGTGGATTTTATGATTTGTAAGACAACTTGAGGGGGACTTGTCCATTAACACTAGGGTTAGTCCTTCTTAACCATTTAAGGAAGAATTAGAACCCTAATGCAAGGCCCAAGTTACAAGTGTGATGTCTTGATACTTATTAAGTGAATTGATTAAGAGATTTAAACACATTAAGGGTTTAACACTTAGGATTAAAGTTATACACTCCATCCTAAGAGAAGGATGCAGGCATAAGCTTAATCACAAAGCCTTAAAGACTTTAGGGTTTAGTCCCTGATTATGAGATGAGAAGAGAAGACTCAAAAGAGACACAAAGGTAAAACTAAGAGGGGATACTAATCAAAACCTTAATCATTGTCATGCTTGGTTGTTCCTAAGGTTTGTGAGGTTTGCAAGAACAATCTTCAATGGAACCACCAGGAAGCAGATGAACAGAATCAAGAGAAGCAAAGTGACTTGCTTCATTCAAGAAGTCAAGTCACTTGAAGAAAGAAAGTGGGAGGAACAAGAATGAGCAAGCTCAATCTCAAACACAAATAAAATGCAGCAATGGATGCAAGAGAAATGAAAAGAAAAGTTATGAGAAGTGAAGGCAAATTCATCTCTCAAGTTTACTTACCACCTGAAATGTTAGAAAGAAATGCAATGCAATGCAAAAATGGGATGAAATGGTATGATGCTAAACAAAACCAGAAGCATGTTGATGATGATAATGATGCTATGGAGTGCTACAAACATGAGGCAAGGCATGGAGATGTTCATACAAGATCATGGATGCAAGTGATGCAAGTTGAGGAACATGAACAAACATGAAAGGTTATGAGGTGCACAATGCAAACAAAATGGTAAACACATGATGCAATGATCAAACATGCTTTCAATATGTCTTATGATGTCAAATGAATCACATGGATGCTTGAAATGTCATGGCAAGTCATGCTATGCAAGATAATGCAAGATGGGTACAAATGAAAGCCCAAATTAGGGTTTATGACTCATACAACAAACAAAAAAACCAAAACAGAAGCAAACCCTAAGATAAAAAATTGAAAATGCCACACAAAGGACCCCTAATCCTATACTAAACCAATGTCCAAAGGGGGGGGCTCAACTCTTAACCAATCTCAAGTTATGAATTTTACAAGTTATTAGGGTTTTTAGGGTACTTAAACAAAAGAAATGCCAAACAAATTGAAAATGAGGAATCAAATCATGGCTATTTAATCCTAGAAACTACATGCTAAACACAAAACAATGCAAGAAGAATCAATGTCCAACTCTTCCTAAATAGGCAGAAATGATTTTTTGAACTATGGGTCAAATTAATGCACAAAAATGATTTTAATTCAAAGAAAAATTCTCAAAATGCATCAAGATCAAAAAAGAAATTTGGTTTGAAGGTTGGACAATGTTTCTAAATGTCTTAGAACATTTCATGAATTTTTTGGTGATTTTTAAATACCTAAAAGTATTTTTAATAAATTAATTTCCATTAATCAATTAAAAATAATCTTTTAAATATTTAAAAATACTTTTTTAATGATAAAAATAAAAACAAAAATATTTTTGTGTCATAAAAATTAATAAAACTTATGAGAAAAAGTTTCATAATTTTTACACAATTTTTACTATTTTAAATTAAATATGCAAATAAAATGAAAAGAAAAGAAATTAAAATGAATTTAATCTGAATTAAATGAAAGTCAACACATCCTAGGGCCTGGATTCAAAGCTACACGCGCGGGAAGAGACTTGGCGCCAGATCTCACGGCCAGAATTCAAATTTCGCTAATCAATGCTTATGCCCTAATCTCGCCGTTAAACACACTCAGATGACCGGAACAGTGCTCCGGTCATCTTCCCCGTTCAACCAAAATCTCTAACTCACTCCATACGCATCTAAAATGAATTCTAAGAACCCAGAAATGATTCCCACAAGCTCACGATTCAAAACCCCCATTCAAAACAAATTTATCATTCACGGAAAGGCTGAATCGAAACAAACAAAAACTAGGGCAAAACAGTTTCAGGAAGCAATTAAATCCTCATTTCATCACCATTTTCGAAACTAAAAGCATCAGGATATTCAGTGAAGCATGGAGAACAAGTTTAGAACATAAAAAATGATTTCTGGAAAAATATTTCTTGAGTTACCTGAGATTCGAAGCTTTCACTCCAGCAACTTTCAGGCCTCCCTTCTTGGTAAAATCCACTCCACTTGACCCTCTAGTGATGCTTGGATGCTCAAGAGAAATTTATATTGGCTGGATGAAGAGTTTGAGTAACTTCTGCTCAAACTCAGTTGAACATGGCAATGGTGAATCAGGTTGTTTCTGGCAATGGTGAAGAGTTGCTTATGGTCCAGATGATGAGTGGAGAAGGTTTGTGAGGTTTGTTTGGATGTTTGTGAGCTGTGGAGAGAGATTCGAATGAAACTGCAACTTGAGGTGAGAAATGGCAGTGGAGTGTTCTTGCTCAAACCAGGCCTGACTCTTGGTGGTTTCCACTCAATAAGGCAAGGTGAGATGATTGGAGGAATTTGTTTGAGTGTTTGAAGTTTGTGGAGGCAGATTCGAAGAGTTTTGCACAAGGGAGTGTTTTTGTGTATGTGATGGTGTGGAGAGTTTCAGCCTTGCTTCCTTTATGAAATGGCTTGCAAATGGATAGTATATTTTAATCCAAGTGGCCAGAGGATGTGACATGGCCTGTGGTGATTGGGATGTTTGCTTTTGCCAAAAGTCAACTTTTTGTGTAAGGAAAGCATGGCTTGGTTCTAGGCTAGTACAAGGCATGGTTCTGGTGCAGCAAGATGAGGTGAGAGGGCTAGCAAGGTGCAGCATCCAATGCATCAAGTTGGTGAAGTGTGATGAGTGTTTTTGCAAGTTGTTACTTTTTGAAACTTCATGAAAAATGCCTTGTTACACAAACCATACACATGTGATTTTTGGTTCAATTCTGATTTTTAGGTCACATAGAATGTTTATGTCATGGTTTGAAGTGAATTAGAAGTTACAAATGGCATTGGTTCATGGTTTTGCAAAATTCTCATTTGGTGCACATCTTGAAAATCAATGATTTTTGCCAACTTTGTCACACCATAACTTTTGATCCAAGAAGAATTTGATCATGTTCTTGTACTTTTTGAAAAGGGAAAGATGTAATCTACAACTTTCATGACCAAAGTTTTTCCATTTGAAGCATTTTTGGATCAAGAATCAAGGCTTGAAAAATGACCTAAAATGGAGCATTCTTGAAAAGTCAACCATGCCCTAAAAAGTCAACATTTGCAAAAACTCCAAATTCTTGATTTTTGTGAACTTCAACCTTCTTCCATGATCAAATAAAGATCATATACACTCAAAATGATGAAGATCACCCATTGGTTGGGTCATTGGGGGCCTCAGATGCCCTGATTTTACACTGACTTGCTTGAAAAGTCAACTCTTGATCAGATGACTTCCCCATGGAATTTCTTCATGAAAATTGATATGCATACTCCCTATACCATATAGAGGCCAATGGAAACAAGAATGACCAAAAAATTTGGAGTTATGGCCTCTGAAACCAAAACCCTAATTTTAGGTCAACTGTGCAGTCAAACTTGGCTCTGCTTCCATGCCATTCTCAGTTCTTGTGATTCTTTGGAATTTTTGACTTTGAGAGGATGTAATATGATACAAGAACACATATGGACCCCCTTGAAGTGATTGGTTGCCTTTGGAGTGGCTCAAGATGCCCTTCGATTGCTCAGATCACAAACCCTAGGTGCAGATGACTTGGAAACTATGCAATGAACCAAAAATGAGATATGAGATGATATGATTGTGTTTATGCATATGAGATGATCACAAGCCATGGTGTGAATGGGTGAGGGTAAATTTGGGGTGTTTACAACTGTCAAACACTTATACCTTTATTTCAAAGCGTAAGCACTCGTCCGTATTTACCATCCCTCCAGTAAGTCACCAACAAAACAAACTTTCTATCCGACATTCGTCTTATGTCGTGATATTTTCGGCAGTCGTCCCCTGCCAGGTGATCTCCCTTAACCTTTTTGATGATCGTCCTTCATCATTTTATCCGATATCCGTCTCCATCGTAGATCCTCTTATCCGGCACTCGTCCTTGTCGTGATATTTTTAGCAGTCGTACCCTGCTAGGTGATCGTCCTTCACCTTGGATGACCGTCCTTCATCCTTTCCCCAGTTGAATCCCTATTGTTAGAACTTTCTATCTAGAAATCTTCCTATGTCACGATATCTTTTTAGCAGTCGTCCCTTGCTAGGTGAACATCCTTCACCTTATGATGACCGCCCCTCATCATATTTATCCGATGGTCGTCCCCATCATTGATCTTTGTTATCCGACATTCGTCCTATGTCGAGATAATCCCCAAGAGAAGTTGTCCCCTGCTAGGTGATCGTCCTTCACCTCTTGATGATCGTCCTTCATCATTGATCTTTTCTATCTGGCATTCTTCTTGTGTCGTGATATTTTCAGCAGTCGTCCCCTACTAGGTGATCGTCCTTCACCTTTTGATGACCGTCCCTCATCATTATTTCATTTATTATTTTACCCGATGGTCGTCCCCGTCGCGGTTTATTTACCTTTTAACCTGATGGTCGTCCCCGTCAGTGCTTTCCTCATTTCTTTAATCCCCAGAGACTTTTATTTCTTTACCCGATGGTCGTCCCCGTCACAGATTCGTTATTCCCCAGCATGATGGTCGTCCCCGTCAGTGCGTTTCTCACCGTTTTTCATCCCCAACAGTCGTCCTCTGCTCGATGGTCGTTGTAAACACCCCAAATTTGCCCTCACTCTCTATTACACCATGGCTTGTGATCTTTCATTTTTGTTTTAACATAAGCATTACATCTCATATTGCATTTTTGTTTCACTACATAGTTCAAGTTCATCTGCATCTAGGGTTTGTGATATGAGCAATCCAAGAATCCATCTGAGTCATCCTAAAGGTCTCAAAGCTTTCCAAGAGGGTCCATATGTGTTCTACCATCATATTATGCTCCTCAAAGTTCATAAAAGTCAAGAGATCACAAGAACTGGCAAAGGCATGGAAGCAGAGCTAGGGTTTTCACTACACAGATGACCAAAATTAGGATTTTGGTTTCAGAGGCCTTAACTCCAAATTTTTGGGTCATTCTTGTTTCTAATGGTATTAATATGTTATACGGATCATGTGTACCAAGTTTGATGAAAAAATTCATTGTGGAAGTCATATGTTCACTAGGTAACTTCCTGGGCAAGTTAAGTCAAAATCAGGGCATCTGAGGCCCCCAACAATGGAACCAAAGGGGGATTTTCATCAAATTGAAGTTCAATGATATTTATTTGATCTTATAATTGGTTAGAAGTTCACAAGATTGAAGAATTTTGAGCCAATTGCAAACTTGCCATTTTTGGAAATGACTTGAAATGCAAACTTTCCATTTTGGGAAAGATTTTCAACCTCCTCTTTCATGACCAAAAATGCTTCAAATGAAAAATTATTGGGCATGAAAGTTGTAGATTAGGTCTTTCACTTTTCAAAAAGTACAAGAACATGTCTTGATTCATCTTAGAACTCAATATATGGCCTTGCAAAGTTTGCAAAAATCACATAATTTTCAAGTTCATGCCAAAGAGAGAATTTTACAATTTCACTTGCCAAGCATTCTAATGACCTCTAATGGGCACAAAAACATTATAACATACCTATGCAACTTCAAAAGATCAGAATTATGCATTGGACCTAGGGTTTTCATGGCTTGTGATCCAAGAAACTTCAAAGAGGGAAATTTGCAAAACATGTGAGAACTCTTCATCCAAGCCTTCCAGCACATCAAAATCACTCCCATGGCCATCCTTGAACCAAGATGAGGCCAGACACCCCATGAAAACATCTCTGACCCGTGCCCATACCTCATAGTATACAATCTAGAATTTTTGCAAAACTTCCCATACCAATCACCCTGTGCCACAACAACTCTCTGGCCAATCAACATTGTTTATGTGGACATTAAGCAATTCATTTCATTCAACACACAAGGCTGAAACCTCTCATACACTCAGATTGCCAAAAACCTCAAGAAACCTTCACCTCTTTGAAATTCATAGCACAACCACTCAAACTTCAAACTTTCTTCACCATTCAACCCATCACCTCAGGATCATTTCCCACCCATCACCATAGCCTGAAACACTCTCAAACACAAACACGATTTCTGCAACTCCATAAACCAAAAACTCAAAATAGCCACTCTAAGCTTCATTCAAGCTTGCCAATAGCCTCAAGAGGTCAAAGGGGGTGGATTGCACAAAGGAGGAGCTCTGAAAGTTCATATTTGCAGTTCATCATCTCAGGTAGTCATCAAGAACTTTTTTTCCAGAAATCTTCTTTTAAGTTATAGAATGATTGTGCATGCTCTCTAGATCACTCTGATGTGTTTTGTTTTGAAAATGATTAAAAAATAAGTATGTATGCTTGTTCTGAAACTTTTACCGTTTTGATGTTCTTGTTCGAATCTTGTTAACGATGAATGATAAATGATTTTTGGGGCTGGATTAATGTTTAAGGTGGTTAGTGGAATGATTTTGGAGATTTTGGGGGCTTGGGGTGGCGTTTTGAGCAAACTCAGGTGAGAGGTTGGCCAGAGAAGATGACCGGAGCTTAGCTCCGGTCACCTGAATGTAATTAGGGCTTAATTAGGGTTTTAATTGCCAGACGCATTTTAGGCCCTTGGATCTTGTTTTGATTAGGAATGAGTGGTCAGGATTAGTTCACTTAAGATTAATTCTGATTATTTAATTAATTAATGAGAATTAACCCAGTTTGAATGTGAGCCGTTGAGACGCACGCATGGTCAATTCCCTTTTTCCCCAGTTTGAATCTTAGCCTTAGGATCTGCTGACTTCCATTTATTTCTATTTTAATTCATTTTATTTTCATTTCTTTTGCATAATTATTTTAAAATATCAAAATGCATTCAAAAAATATGAAACTTTGCATTCTGACTTTAAATATTTTTCTCATTCCAAAAATAATTTTTATTTTATTTTTTGCATTAAGAAAGAATTTTTAAAATAATTAAATGTTATTTTTAATTAATTAAAGTATTTTAATTAATTAAAAATGCATTTAGGTTTCTAAAAATCACCAAAAAAATCATGAATCATTCCAATGCATTTAGAAACATTTTCAAACTCTTCACACAATTTTCTTTTTGGGTTTGATCATAGTTTTCCAATTTCCTTTGAATTAAGGTTCATAAAAATCACATTTTTGAACCCTAACTTTGAAAAAATCATTTCTCCCTAACCAAGAAGAGTTTCAACTTGATTCTTTTTGCATTGTGTTACATATTGAATGTAGTTTATAGGTCATTTTCCTCATGAATTTATCTTGAATTTTCAAATTGATTTGCATTTTTCCTTTTGAACCACTCAAAAACCCTAGAAAACTTAGGAAAATCATAACTTTTGATAGGTTAGGCTTCTGACCTTATCCTTTGGGGTGTGACCTAATATTGTATTAGGGTTTGTTTGAGCTTAATTTCAAATTTTTATCATATTATATGCTTCTGTTTTGTCCATTTGCATCTCAAATATCCATGTAACCCTAATTTACATGTTCATTTGCATCCACCTTGCATATGCATCATTACATGAACTTGCCATGACATTTCATGCATTCATATGTCATCTTAGACATCTTAAGACATGTTAGAACCTTTATTGATCATTTATTCATTCATTTTCCATGTTTAGCATTAATTTCATTTCATGAACTTTCACGTGTTTTCAAATTTCAAAGCATGCTTCCATAACATCTCATCTTTGAATGATCACACATATGCATATTGTATGACTTTGCATCATCTTACATGAAATTTACCTAGCATAAACGCTTTTGACTTTGATCATTGCATCTCATTTCAATTAATTTCTTCATGCTTTATAATTTATGCATTCATGCTAACACTTTCAGGTTTTGGTAAGTTATTTTGGGAGGTGGATTTGCCTTCACCTCTCACTTCTTCTTATCTCTTTCATATGCATTTTAACTTGTCTTTGAAGTGAATTAGATTCACTTGTGTTCCATCTCTCTCACTTTCTTCCTTTAATTTACTTATCTTCTTAGGAAGTAAGTAACTTATTCTTCTGCTTCCTCCTCCTTTCATCTGCTTCTTCCATTCGTGGCTTCCTTGAAGATCTTTCTCTAAGCCTTAAAAACCAAGGGATATCCAAGCATGATAATGATTAGGATTGTAATTAGTCCCCCTTAGCTTTTTACCTTTGAGTCTCCTTGAGTCTCTCTTCTCATCTCAATAATCAGAGACTAAATTCTTAAAGTTTTAGGACTTTGGAATTAGGGTTATGCCTACATCCTTCTCTTAGGATGAAGTGTATAACTTTAATCCTAAGTGTTAAACCTTTAATTTTTTTAAACCTCTTAATCAAATCACTTAATAACCATCAAGACTCTATCTTGTAACTTGGGCCTTACATTAGGGTTCTAATTCTTCCTTATGGTTAAGAAGGACTAACCCTAGTGTTTAATGGACAAGTCCCCGTCAAGTTGTCTTACAAACTTAAAATACATTTCTTAATCTCATCCCTTAATTAAAATCAATTTAATAAAGGCTTGTTATATAATGAATTTAATCCCTAACCATGGATTAAGTTGAGGTATCTTCCTCAGCTTAAGTGCTCTCATCTATTATCCTTCTATTAGGATGGTGTAATGAGTTCACTAATCTTTGATAAGAGATTAAACTCATTACTTAAGACTAGACAAAAAACCCAAAAACATCTAAATAATCACAAGTAGGTTAATGATTTTAATCCTACATCATCATGGTAATTAAGTTGAGATGCTTATCTCATACTTAAGTATGATCATTATCCCTAATCAGGGAGGATATAATGAGTTTACAAGCCCTTGATATAGGCTTAAGCTCATTAACTTATGCAAAACACCAAAAACAATAAAAAGGTGAAAACACAAAAACAAACAATAATTGTCTTCTTCGGGATTCTTTTCTCATCACACTCACTCATAAACGGGAACTAGCTTCTTCCGTCTAATGCAAGATAGTTAGCAATCGAGCCAGACGAGTCATACACTTGAGCATAAATAAGTAAGCAGTTCACAGTCAATTCTTTCAGTCTCTTTGAGTCGAACTACGGTGGTCTGACTTCCTCATTGCACGAGAGGATACGTAGGCATAACTTAATTGTTATCGAACAAAAGTCTCTTTGTCTTCCCCCTCTTTCAGCATTATTTTCTAAGCCTCAGTTCCTGAGCATTCACCTTTTGCACTGACACCTGTACTTTCATTCTTAGCATTTGCACATAGTTGACACATACACCTACCCCTTTTAAACACAATCTTTTAAGCGTGGATCCCGTCGAGTACGATGAACAATTTGGGTGCTAATACCTTCCCAGGTTGTAACCAACCCCCTTTCTCAGTTTCTCTGGTTCGCAACCGTCTTATCCATCCCTTTCCAGGTTTATGCAGCATTACCTTTCCTTCGGGATAAAAATGCCTAGCTGGTGACTCTATTCACTTCATCATCATTTCTCTCTTCACCGACCGTTCGCACTTGTACCAGGATGCAAATCTTTGTAAGCGACAACTTGGCGACTCTGCTGGTGATCTTGTCTTGCAACCAGGGCTTCTGGTTCTTTTTGTGGGTTTCTCCTAGCGCTTGTTTGATTTGTGTTTATGGGGGTGTTATATGCTACTTATGCTTGTTTTTTATTTCTTTATTTATTGCTTTCTGTACAGTTTTATTTATTGCTTTCATTTATTTTTTATATGCATTTCATATTGTTATCATCATATCATGTGTGCTGGATCTTCTATTTGTTTTGATGGGAGGGATATTGAGTGAGTAAGGTTCCATACCGGGAGCCTGAGTGACACATAGGATAGAGTGGCTTCATATTCTTTCCCATTCTATTTTTGTCTGGTGCGGGAATATGAAACACGATTCAGACATGGGTTTCTTCTTGAGAACTCTGTGCTATAGATTTCCTGTAGTACTAGGTGTAAACACCCCAAATTTTCCCTCACTAAGTTCACACCATGGCTTGTGATCTTTCACATTTGCACTAGTTCAATCATATCATCTCATATTGCATTTTTTGCTTCACTGCATTGGCTCAAATTCATCTTGTGATCTGAGCAAACCAAGGGTCATCTAAGCCACTCAAAAGGTCTTCAATCATCTCAAGAGGGTCCATTTATGTTCAAGTATCATGTCATATCCTCCCAAGATCAAGGAAGTCAGAAAATCACAAGAACTGAGAAAGGCATGGAAGCAGAGCCAAGCTTAACTGCACAGATGACCTAAAATTAGGGTTTTGGTTTCAGAGGCCATAACTCCAAATTTTTTGGTCATTCTTGTTTCTATTGGTCTCTATATGTTATAAGGATCATACACACCAATTTTCATGAAGAAATTCAATGGGGAAGGCATCTGATCAATAGATGACTTCTTGAGCAAGTCAGTGCAAAATCAGGGCATCTGGGGCCCCCAATCATCCAACCAAAGGGTCTTCTCCATCATTGTAGGTGTACATGATCTTTATTTAATTTTATAAGAGGTTAGAAGTTCACAAAATTGAAGAATTTCAAGCCATTTGCAAAGTTGCCATTTTGGGAAAGTGACTTGTAATGCAAACTTTCCATTTTGGGAAAGTTTTTCAACCTCCTCTTTTTCAACCAAAATTGCTTCAAATGAAATATTCTTGGTCATTAAAGTTGTAGATTGGATCATTCCCTTTTCAAAAAGTACAAGAACTTGATCTAATTCATCCTAGAACTCAAGTTATGGCTTTGCAAAGTTGGGAAAATCACTAAATTTTCACTTATGCACCAAAGAGGGAAACTTGCAAAAACTCATGTCAAGCCAATTTGTGACCTCAAAGTGACTGCTAACCATTACACAAACATCATACATGACCTATAACCTTCTTTCTATAGACTCTCCATGAGGCTGAATAACCTTCTCCTCGTGCTCAAGAAACTGAGAAATCTCATCAGGAACCTCTTCAACATCCTCTTCCTCGGCTTCAAACACAGGGAATTCAAAGTTGGGAGTGGCCATAGGATCATTGTTTTCAATGGGTTTATCAATCAATTTTCACAATGATTTTATTTTTATTTTAGAGTATGAAAAAAATGCAAACATCATGCAGATAAACAGTTATTATTTTTATTTTTTGGGTTTTTTATGTTACCATTTTTCATAATAAAGCAAAAATGAAAAACAGACATGGAAATAACAAAATAACATTCTATTGATGATGATAAAATTTGAAACAAAGCCCGACAAACATCACTTTCACCTCGGGCAGAGTGAAAGGATTTTTTGAAAGAAAATAAAACAAATTACTTTGAAGCATGAACAATAGAAGGAACATCAATAGCAATCCAGTTCTTGCAAATCTTTCCGTGCGTAACAAAGTTAGGCATTTCTTCATCTTCATCATCTTCAATGATGGCAGCAACGGAATGATCGTTGATAAACCCAGCACTTCGAAATCCTACCTGAATAGTCTTTGGATCATTGAGAGCCACACCTGGTGTAAAACCAATACCGAATCCTTCTTTGTTGTCAACATCATCAATAACTCGTCCCCAACCGTCAAATCGACCAGTTTCGAGTATGCGCAGAGCATCCTTGAGAGAAGACATAGGCATGACGTTCTTCTTAGCAGCATTATCAACAACAGAAAGAGCCTGGAATGAAGTTCCCACCTCTTCTTCAGCATCAATATAGGAGAAAGATGACAAATTGCTCACTAGCATCACCTTTTCTCTGCCAATAGTCACTAATTTCCCATCTTTAACAAACTTCAGCTTCTGATGGAGAGTAGATGTCACAACTCCTGCCTCATGAATCCAGGGTCTTCCAAGGAGACAACTGTAAGTGGGACGTATATCCATTACCTGAAAAGTAATTTGGAATATAAACGGTCGAATACGAATAGGAAGATCCACTTCACCAATCACTGTCTTCTTCGATCCGTCAAAAGCTTTCACAATAATCCCACTATATCTCACGGGAGCACCTTGGTACGCAAGCCTTGACAAAGTCGACTTCGACATCATGTTCAGAGAAGACCCGATATCAACCAGCACCTTAGACATAGCATCTTCGTGACAGTTCACTGAAATATGCAAAGCCAAATTATGATTCCTTCCTTCTTCAGGCAAATCATCATCATAGAAACTCAGATTGTTGCACGATGTGATATTAGCCACAATACTATCAAATTGATCAATAGTCACATCATGGTCAACATAAGCTTGATCAAGAATATTCTGTAAAGACTGCCTATGAGCCTCAGCGCACATTAAGAGTGATAAAACTGATATTTTCGACGGAGTATGCAACAACTGCTCAGTAACATTGTACTCGCTCTTCTTTATCAATTTCAACACCTCGTCTTCATTATCATTGAATTGGCCTGATCGGGCAACAACATCTATAATCTGTTTACTCGCACTTGTATCTTCAACTTTCTTTGGAGGATCCAAAGCATAAACTCTACCACTTCGAGTAACCTTTGTCACATCAGCAATGCTAACCACATACCTTAGGGAAGGAATAGGAACTTCCTTACCATTTTCTATCATCATAGCATTATACCGATACGGAACAGCTTTATCAGACTCATATGGCATTGGACCAGGAAAATTAATCACCAAGGGAGTAACAACATATTTGCAGCTATCAAAAGAAATAACCACTTTCTCAGGAATGTTGAACTGAGGCACAATAACGTTCACTTCATTTTCATACTCATCTCTTTTTGATGTCACCTCTATCAACTTATCGTCCATCATCTTTTGAATGTCTCTCTTAACAATCACACAACCACGAGGGTTCACCGAGAAAATGCAACAACCAGCATAATCGTGATCAATATCATGATATTCACTTAAGAAAGCATGCATCTCAACCAAAGACCTTCGAATATTGCAGACCTCATAAATCTTGAACAAACCAGGACAACCATCAACCATATTCACAAACGCATTACCATGCTTCAGAAGCGGATTTGTCTTCACATTTGTATTAACATCATTGAAGGACAGAACATTGCTCCTTATCAATTTTTGCACTTCAAACTTCAAGGGATAACAGTTCTCAACATCGTGCCCCAGGGCACCTTGATGGAAAGCACAATGAGGCTCTGGCTTATACCACCATGGGATAGACTCTGGAACTGGAGGCAGAGAACGTGTTTGCACAAGATTCTTTGCAATCAAAGATGGAAGCAAATCTGCATACAACATTGGAACGGGCTCAAAACTCAGCTTAGCATGAACCTGTTGATTACCACCTTGTTGCACAGAAGGTTGTTGATAACGAGACTAATACTTTGGAGCTGTTGGCACAACTGGAGTCACATTAATCACCGGAGTTACAGAAGCTATATGCTGCTGATGATGATTCTCATGACCACGAGGTCTCCTGTAACTTTCACGAGACACAACATTAGTCTCTCCTCTTTCTTTTTACCAAAGTTGAACCTTCTAGAGCTCGAGCCTGCACTACTCTCCTGGCTCAACCGTCCCTCACGAACACCTTCTTCTAAATGCATCCCCATACTCACCATTTCAGTGAAATCAGAAGGAGCACTTGCTATCATCTTCTCATAATAGAAAGAACCTAAAGTCTTCAAAAAGATCTTCGCCATTTCTTTCTCTTCTAGAGGAGGAACAATTTGAGCTGCTAGCTCGCGCCATCTCTGCGTGTACTCTTTGAAAGTCTCTTTGTCCTTCTGGGACATAGCACGAAGCTGATCTCTATCTGGAGCCATATCAACTTTATACTTGTATTGCCTAAAAAAAGCCTCTCCCAAATCATTGAAAGTCTTGATTTGGCTATTATCCAAACTCATGTACCATCTCATAGCTGCAACAGTCAAACTATCCTGTAAATAATGAATCAACAACTGATCATTGTCTGTCTGAGCAGACATCTTCCTAGCATACATAGTCAAATGACTCAGAGGACAAGTGTTTCCTTTATACTTCTCGAACTCAGGCAACCTGTACTTATGCGGAACTTTGACATTAGGGACCAAACATAGATCATAAGCATCTTTTCCAAACAAATCCTTATGCTTTAAGGCTCTCATCTCCTTCTGTATCTTAGCAAATGACCTTGAAAATCATCAAGTCTTTCAATCACACCAGCGCCTTCACTGGGCTCAACATGGTAAATCATTTCATCATGGTGCCGAATAGTGCGCATCACAGGCGGTGAAGTAGTCATCACTAGCGGAAGAGTAGTCATCACTAGGCAGAAGAGTATTAAATGCAACAGTCTCAGGAGGAGGAGGAGGATGATAACCAGCAGGAATGAAATCAACCGGTATGCCCCCCAGTGTGCTAGCAGCCATGCGATAGCGAGGAGAAAGAACTGTTTCAGCAAGAATTGATGCAGTAACAATCTCAAAGATGACTGTATTCTGAACAGGAGAATTAAGAGGAGGTGGCTGATTCTGAGCAGCCACCAAGCTTTCCATCATGGCAGTAACTCTTTCCAAGCTTTCCCTCAGATATGCAACTTCCTCGCGCAGCTCGCGATTCTCTTGTTGTAAGGTTTCCGACATCTTCTTCTGATTAGCCCGAGTATCAACTTTGTGAGTCAGCTTGACAGGAGAACTGATTGAAGACCAAGAAACAACATAAGATCCTCGGACAACACTTAAAAAGTAAGACAAATGCAGGTATGATGCATGGTATGCATATGCAAATGCAAAGATTTCAATGGACCATAAGATAAATTGCAATATTTATAAAGAAACACTTTTTGAAGTATTTAAAGACTTATTCTCATTAAAATCAAGGTAAGGATTACAAGTGAAGTACAAGCCTGAACAATCCTAATACATGAGAGAAAAAGTAAACTAGGCCTAGGGGATCACATCCGAAGAAGATTCGAATCCTGGCTGGTACTTAATGTGAATCCTCTTAATCTCTTTCTGGTACCGATTCTCCATGTCTTCCTTATCCTCCACCAACTGGTCAACAATGGCCTTCCAAGCACCTGACGTAGGAGGAATGGTAGATGGAGTACTAGAGGAAAATAAATCCTCTCTTGGCCTCTTCATAACACGCCGCTCAAGTAACTCAATGAGATCATATTTCTCCTTCAGTTGCTCTTGCATTGTAGTCTTCTCTAGTAGCCATTCTTCTTTTTCTCTCTTCATCTTGTCCAACTCTTCTTGAATAGAAACCTTCTCATTAACAGGAGGAAGAAAAGAGGACAATGGTAGTATAGGAAACAAAGGCTCATCGGGTGGATAAGACATCTTGATCTTGGAAGCCCTAGATCGAACCCACTGGATGTAACACTCGGAGGGAGCAAGATGTTGTCTTCCCAATTGACCCTTCTCTTTTCGATGAATCTCATGCCAAGAATGAGCAATCCTTTTCTTCATTTCTTCATGATCTGCACCATTAAGAAAGAAGAAATAGGATAAGGAAAGGTTGTTTGGTATGTCCTTCAAACAATATCCCAACTAACGCCTAGCCAGAATAGGGTTGTAACTAATTCCCCCACGTATACTAAGAAGAGGTAAATTAGTAAATTCTCCACAACTGTCAATAAGCACTCCAGTATCATAATGGAAACAATACCAAGTCATATCCTTGTGAGAAAGAGACTAATCCTTTGAGACCATCTTCGTTTCTCTCTATTATCCTTGAAGATATCGGACTTTAGTAGGTGCAAAATAAACCACCTATAGAGAAGAGGCACACAACACACAATCTCTCCATCACCTTTGGAGGTCCTATAATGAAAAGCATGATACATGTCTCCAAGCAAAGTAGGTACCGGATTCTTCTTCAAGAAAATCTGAATGGCATTCTCATCCACAATACCATCTAAGTTAGGAAACAAGACAATCCCAAAAATGAGCAAAACAAGAATAGCCTCAAATGCATCCTTATGACCCAAAGTAAGAGAAGTAGAAGCTTTCCCCATCAAGAACTTAGCATTAATACCACTGACACTCCCTTTTGGAAGAAACTTCTCATTAAGATCGGACTCCTTGAGAAAAAGGGCTTTGGCGATGACTTTGGTATTAAGCTCCACTAAAAAGAAATTCCTTGTCCAAAATAGGTAGACCCATCCAATGAGAGTACTCCTCCAAGGTCGGCACAAACTAATAATCCAGAAAGGTGAAACAATGATGCAGCGGATCATAAAACTGAGCTAAGGTAGGGAGAATCCCCTCTGGTACATCGGTATCCAAAATAAACAAGAGCTTTCCATAACACTTCCGGAACTCCTGGGTATCAACCACCAATGCTCCTAGCTTTCTCAACTCTACTATATTAGGATTCTTAAAGGTGTACTTCTTTGTATTCCTCCTTTCAAAATTCATAACCATAGACATCTGAAATTTTGCAAAAGTTCCTTATGAGTCCCTTGAAATCTTAAAAACAATGCTCATGAATGTATGATGGCATGTATGCAACAACCATAAATAAGATCACACAAAGCACACGGGTTAAGGTTTCGAGTCACGAGCATGAAGTAAAGTTAACAGAACACCAACCCACATAGGTAAGTACTAAGGTTTTGTCTTCATTGTGTAAACACCCCAAAATTTCCCTCACACTTTATCACACCATAGCTTGTGATCTTTAATTTTGTTTTAACATAAGCATTACATCTCATATTGCATATTTGGCTCACTGCACAGTTCAATTTCATCTGCATCTAGGGTTTGTGATCTGAGCAATCCAAGAATCCATCTGAGCCATCCCAAAGTTCTTGAAGCCTTCCAAGAGGGTCCATGTGTGTTATATGATCATATTATGCTCCCCAAAGTTCATGAAAGTCAAGGGATCACAAAATTGGCAAAGGAATGGAAGCAGAGCCAGGGTTTTTCACTGCACAGATGACCAAAACTAGGGTTTTGGTTTCAGAGGCCTTAACTCCAAGTTTTTGGGTCATTCTTGTTTCTAATGTTCTTAATATGTTATAAGGATCATGTGTACCTAGTTTTATGAAGAAATTCATTGTGGAAGTCATCTGAGTATTGGGTAACTTCTGGAGCAAGTTAAGTCAAAATCAGGGCATCTGAGGCCCCCAACAATGGAACCAAGGGGTCATTTTCATCAAATTGAAGTTCAATGATCTTTATTTGATCTTGGAAGTGGTTGGAAGTTCACAAGATTGAAGAATTTTGAGCCAATTGCAAACTTGCCATTTTTGGAAATGACTTGAAATGCAAACTTTCCATTTTGGGTAAGATTTTCAACCTCCTCTTTCATGACCAAAAATGCTTCAAATGAAAAATTCTTGGGCATGAAAGTTGTAGATTAGGTCTTTCCCTTTTCAAAAAGTACAAGAACATGTCTTGATTCATCCTAGAACTCAAGATATGGCCTTTCAAAGTTGGAAAAAATCACATAATTTCAAGTTTCATGTCAAAGAGGGATTTTTTATATTGGCATGTTCAAGCTACTAAATGACTTATAATGTGCACAAATATGTTACAACATGTCAAGGGAGCATCCAAAGATTAGAATTGGCCTAAGATTTGAAGCATTTCATGACTTGAATCACAAGAAACATCAAAGAGGTAAATTTGCATAAACCATGAGAACTCTTCATCCAAGCCTTCCAGCTGCATAACACTGATCCAAAGGCCAACCTTGATGCAAGCTGAGGCCAGACATCCCTTCAAAAAAGCTCTGACCCGTGCCATGCTTCAGGTACACATAACCTTGACTTTTTGCAACTTGGCCTATACCAATCAAACTATGCCACACAAACTCTCTGAACCAATCAACATGACTTATGTGATCCTCATGGACCTCAAACATCACAACACACAAGGTTGAAACGTCCAAGAAGCTCAGAATCACAAAAATCACCTCACACCTTCCTCTCTTTGAATCTCATAACACAACCATCAAAACTTCAAACTTCTTCCACCAATCAACTCAAAAACACTCAAGGATCATTTCCCAACCATTGTAATGACCTGAATCACCCCACAACACAAACACGATTTCTGAGTTATCAGAACTAAATCACTCAAACCAGCTCATTTAAACTCCATTTAAGCCTTTCAGAAGCATTAGAGGGATCACTGGAGGCATTTTGCACAAAGGAAGAGGTCAGAAAGCTCTAGTTTGCAAAGCTTCAACTCAGGTAGTCACCAAGAACTTTTTTTCCAGAACTCTTGTTTTAAGTTCCTAAATGATTCTACATGTTTAGCTGATCACCCTGATATGTTTTGTTTTGAAAATGCTTGAGAAATGACCATGTATGAAGCTTCTGAAACTTTTTAACCTAAGATGTTTTTGCTTCGATTCAGCTTTATTACTAATGATAAATGAGTTTTGTTTGTGTATTCATAATATATGATGTTTGGGGATCATTTATGGGCCAGAAATTTGATGTTTAGTGACCTAGGGAAGAAGTTGGTATTTTGACTCGCTGGAGAAGATGACCGGAGCTAGCTCCGATCACCCAAAAGTGATTATGTTAGTTAATTAGGGTTAGCATGTCAGTTTAAATATTGGCCTTTAGATCTTGTTTTCCGCATGTTTAGATGGTCCTGATTCACTCACATAACCCTAATTCGTAATTGTAGATGTTTAGAATTGGCAGAATTTTTGACCAACAAGAAGTGTTGAACTTAGTTCAGGATGTCACACCAGATGTTGTGACATTGTCAAACAGAGTGTAAGTTAATGAACTTAGTTCAGGATGTCACACCAGATGTTGTGACATTGTATAAGTTAATGAATTAAGTTCAGACATCAGGATGTCACACCAGATGTTGTGACATCTTAAACCTGCTACCAGACTTAAATGATGCATAACAGAACTGAGTAAATTCAGGGAATTTATCTGGGAGTAATTGTGAATAGATAAACAATACAAGGCGCATCTGTAGGGAACTTAGTTATCTGATTTCAGTATAACAGAATAAGTACCTCACCTAGAATCAAGGAAGTAACAAACCCTAATTCAAGGTGATGGCAGTATGACTTATCAAGACTGGATAATCTACAGAAAGCCCAAAAAAAACCAAGCATCTATTTAAGGAACAAAAACTCTCAGAATAGAGTATGAAATTAAGAAGATTGTGAAGGGTGTTTGTGTTTAATAGCAGGTTTTAGATGTGTATCACTTTATGAGCTTTTAAGCAAAAAGTGTATTGTGTCTTGATTGAAACTGTTAAGTAAAATCAAGTTGTTGTGTTTGAAGTGTGACTTCAATTTTATTAAACATTGTAACATATCACTGTGTGATTGAGGGGGAGTGAGTTGGTACTCATATCTAAGTTGTGTCTTAGGTAGAAATTGCCTTGGGTAGATATTAAGTGAAGGATTAAACTGAGTGGTTTAAGTCCAGAATTAATATTACTTATATTGGATTTCCTTCCTGGCTTGGTATCCCCCAGATGTAAGTTTGGAGATACACTGAACTCGGTTAACAATTTCCTGTGTTATTTAATTTACCTGCACTTTAAGTTTTGTTTAAGTCTTCAAGTGTTTAAACATCTCATTTGACATTACGTACCTGATCCCAGAATTTCAATTGGCATCAGAGCAGGCACCCTGCCTGTTTAACTGGGTGAGATCTAGGGACTGTAAATTTTGGGAACATGGACAGAGATGTAGGATCTGTGAATAGACCACCTATATTGGATGGATCCAACTATGACTACTGGAAGCCAAGAATGGTAGCATTCTTAAAATCACTTGATAACAGGGCTTGGAAAGCAGTCAACAAAGGATGGGAGCACCCTGACCAAGACAATAAGGATGGGGCAAAAGTGTTGAAGCCTGAAGAAGAGTGGAGCAAGGAGGAAGAAGATTCAGCACTTGGAAATTCCAAAGCCTTAAATTCCTTATTCAATGGCATTGATAGGAACATATTTAGACTTGTGCATCATTGTGAGCTGGCCAAGGATGTTTGGGACACTTTCAAAACCACTCATGAAGGAATATCAAAGGTGAAGATGTCAAGACTTCAACTTCTCACCACCAAGTTTGAAAACTTGAGAATTTAGGAAGATGAGACCATTCATGAGTTTTACATGAACATCTTGGAAATAACTAATACTTCTGGTTCTTTGGGAGAGAAGATGAGTGATGAAAAGTTGGTAAGAAAGATTCTCAGATCTTTTACTGCAATAGAAGAAGCTCAGGATATATGCACAATGAAGGTTGAAGAGCTCATTGGTTCGCTTCAAACATTTGAGATGGGAATGAATGATACAATTGTAAAGAAAAACAAAAGCATAGCCTTGGTCTCAAATACTGATAAAGAAGAAGAAAGTCATGAAGCAGACCATGAAGAAAATTTATCAAAAACAATTTCTATGCTTGGAAGACAATTCAACAAAATTCTCAAAAGAATGGATAACAGGTCCAGACCAAGTGGAAGAAACTCAAACTCTTCTGAGAATAAAAGACCTTATGATTCTAATAGAAGGTCAAATTATGATGAGAAGACCAACCAAGGAAAAGGGATTCAATGTCATGGATGTGAAGGATATGGACACATCAGAAGTGAATGCCCAACCTATCTAAAGAAGCAGAAGAAAGGTCTCTCTGTGACCTGGTCAGATGAAGACTCAGGATGTGAGTCAGAAGAAGAATCTGCAAAGCACATCACTGCTCTAGCTGGAGTATGTGAATCTGAAGGGGGATCCAGTGATGAGGAGCTGACATTTGAAGAGCTTGAAGAATCATACAAGATGCTGTGTAAAAGGAGCACTGAAGTATGCATGGAGAATATAAAGTAGAAGAAGCAGATTGGGGAATTAAAGGCTGAAAAGACAAGTAATCTAGAGATCATTGACACTTTGAAAAGTGAAGTAAGCCTACTCAACTCCAAATTGGAGCATATGTCCAAATCTGTCAGAATGCTGAACAGTAGCTCAAACACAATGGATGTCATTCTCAACAACAACAAGCACTCAGGGGATATGACTGGGCTGGGATTTAATAAAGCTCAAAAGTTTGAGGCTAGCACCAGCAAAACAACTTCAAATCCCATAAAGTCAAACAAGATGTCCCAACAGATGTCCCAACATCATGAAAAGAACATGATGAAAAAGAAGTATCAAAGATGGAGATGCCATCATTGTGGAAGGTTTGGTCACATCAAACCTTTTTGCTACAAGCTGCATGGACATCCAAATCAGAGGTATCAGCAACCCCCTAAGTAGAAGACAGAGGTCACCAAGAAAGTGATGCATGGACATCAAAATCAAAGATATCAGCAACCCCCTAAGCAGAAGACAAAGGTCATCAAGAAAGTATGGTAACCTAAAGCTAGTCTTCATGCTGATCAAAGCTACAAATACATGCCCAAGAACAAGTTCAACAAAAAACCTTGGAGCTCTAAAGATGGACACTACACAGGGAAGAGGCATCAAAGGAAACCTCACAACAGGCAAAAATGGTCAAAGATGGTTGTTGCCTATATAGCTCATACATCTCTCAGAGTATCAGCTAAGGAAGACTGGTACTTTGACAATGGATGCTCAAGGCACATGACTGGATTGAAGAATCTACTGGTAGACTTAAAGTCACACTCATCCAGATATGTAACCTTTGGAGATGGAGCAAAAGGAGAAATCAAGGGTGTTGGGACTTTGGACTGCCCAGATGTACCAAGACTAGATGATGTGCTGCTGGTAAAAGGATTGACTGCTAACTTGATCAGCATAAGTCAATTATGTGATCAAGGTTACAGTGTAAACTTTACCAAAACTGAATGCATAGTGTCTGATAAAGAACAGAAGGTTGTCATGAGAGGAGCCAGATCTAAAGACAACTGCTATATGTGGGAACCTCAAGAATTCAGTCTTACTTCAACTTGCTCCTTAGCCAAAGAAGAAGAAGTGAAGTCATGGCACCAAAGACTGGGTCATCTTCATCTCAGAGGAATAAAGAAGATCATATCTATGGAGGCTGTAAGAGGTATTCCAAGACTTAAGATTGATGAAGGCAAAGTATGTGGTGAATGTCAAATAGGCAAGCAAACCAAGATGTCACATCCAAAGCTCCAACATCTGACAACTTCCAAAGTTTTGGAATTATTGCATATGGATCTTATGGGACCAATGCAGGTTGAGAGTCTTGGTGGAAAAAGGTATGCCTATGTTGTTGTTGATGACTTTTCAAGATATACATGGATAAGTTTCATCAAAGAAAAGTCTGATGTGTTTGATGTATTCAAAGATCTGTGCCAAAGAATACAAAGAGAAAAAGCAAGCTGTGTGGTCAGAATAAGAAGTGACCATGGAAAGGAGTTTGAGAATAAAAAATTCTCAGATTTCTGTTCTTCAGAAGGAATCAATCATGAGTATTCTTCTCCTATCACCCCTCAACAGAATGGAATTGTTGGGAGGAAAAACAGAACTATCCAAGAGTCAGCAAGAGCTATGATTCATGCTAAAAAATTACCACTGTACTTCTGGGCTGAAGCTATGAACACAGCTTATTACATTCACAATAGAGTCACTCTAAGAAAGGGAACCTTGTCCACCATCTATGAAGTCTGGAAGGGCAGAAAACCTACAGTCAAGTACTTTCATGTGTTTGGAAGTAAATGTTACATTCTGGATGATAGGGATCAAAGAAGGAAGATGGATCCTAAAAGTGATGAAGGGATTTTCCTTGGATACTCCATAAATAGCAGAGCCTATAGAGTATTTAACTCCAGAACCAAGGTTATAATGGAGTGAATAAATGTGATTATTGATGATGCCCCTGCAGATGTTGCAGATGATGTTGGAACATCTGCTGACAATCAGACTGAAGTTGAAATAAAGAGTGATAATCCTGACTTCACTCTAACTGAGGCAAGGACAGAACAATCCAACAAACCTCCCTCCATCAGAATCCAGAAGGATCATCCTAAAGATCTGATAATTGGTGATCCCAACAGTGGTGTAATCACTAGATCAAGAGAGATGATTTCAGGTTCTTGTTTTGTTTCAAAGATAGAACCTAAAAACATCAAGGAAGCTCTGAATGATGAGTACTGAATTTCTGCTATGCAAGAAGAATTAGGCCAGTTTACAAGGAATGAAGTGTGGGATCTTGTTCCTAGGCCTGATGACATAAATGTGATTGGCACTAAATGGGTGTACAAGAACAAGTCAAATGAGCAGGGAGTTGTTACAAAAAACAAGGCTAGACTTGTAGCTCAAGGATACACACAAATTGAGGGAGTAGACTTTGATGAAACCTTTGCACCAGTAGCAAGGCTTAAATCAATCAGACTACTTTTAGGAATTGCTTGTATCCTGAAGTTCAAGCTATTTCAAATGGATGTTAAAAGTGCCTTTCTAAATGGGTATCTTAATGAAGAGGTATATGTGGAGCAGCCTAAGGGATTTGTTGATCCAAGTTTTCCAGAGCATGTATACAAACTAAGGAAGGCTCTTTATGGTCTGAAGCAAGCCCCAAGAGCATGGTATGAAAGACTGACCACTTTTCTCATAAAATAAGGGTACAGGAAAGGTGGAATAGACAAAACCTTGTTTGTGAAGGATGAAGAAGGAAATGTCATGATTGCTCAAATATATGTAGATGACATAGTCTTTGGTGGGATGTCAGACAGGATGGTTAAACATTTTGTTACTCAAATGGAATCTGAGTTTGAGATGAGCCTAGTAGGAGAACTAACCTAATTTCTTGGACTTCAAATCAAGCAGATGGAGGACTCCATGTTCATATCCCAAAGCAAGTATGCAAATGTCGCTCCCGAGGATTTCCATCCTGGTACAAACGCGAAAGTGGCGCGGAAAAAGGATAGAGTCGCCAGCCAGGCATTTTTATCCCGAAGAGAGGGAATGGTAATGCTGCACAAACCAGAAGAAAGAAAAGAAAGGACACAGGTCCTGCGAACCAAAGAGACTGAGTTCGGGAGTCGGTTATGACCTGGGAAGGTATCAGCACCCCAGATCATCCGCCGTACCCGACGGGATCCACGCTTGCAAAAGAAACTGTTTCAAAGGGTGAGGGTATGAAAGATGCAGCAACAGAAATGAAACTGGAACTGGAAAAGAACTGAAATAAGAAACAAAGAGAAAAATGTAGGGAAAATAAAGATTGTGCTCGAACGGGCCCTACCCCGCTGCCTACGTACCTCATCGGGATAATGAAGATCAGAGACGCCGTAGTTCCCCTAACTAGGGGTACTAAAAGGAAATTGCTTGTGAATTAAGGCTTGAACTGCCTATGCCATTGCTCAGGTGTTGCAGTCTCGGACGACGAGTGCGTAACCGTCTTGCAAAGTGACAAGTAGGAGCAAGTTCGCGTACGGAGCGAATGAGATGAGAAAAGAATTCCCGAAGGAAAGACGCTTATTGTTTGTTTGTGTTTTTTTAGAAGCTTTTATTTGTGAAAGTTTGCATAGGTGAGTGTACCTAAGTCTTACTTAATGGGATGTGTACATCTCACATCATCCCGAAATGGAATGCGCAAGAGGCACACCTATCTATGGAGGAAATCCCCAAAGCTAGTCCCACAAGTGAAGGCTCGAGCACACTAACCTATTACCATTATTAAGTGTTTTTGTATTTTTTTGGTTAAGAAGTGTTTTTTTTTAGCTTTTCTTTGTGAGGTACTCATGCTAAGACCTATCCGCCACGAGTGATGACTCATACCTCGCCCCGAAATGGAACGCATGTGAGCATCTCATAGCAAAGTCTCATGTCGCATGAAAGTACTCAACCTTTATTAAGTGAATTAAAATTACGTTTGAAGATGAGAAGAGAGAGAGCACCAAAGGATCTCAAAGGAAAAATTCTAAAGGGGACTAAAATAATCCTAAGTATTCACATGCATGGATGTCCTAAAGGTTAGTGAGGTCTCTATCCTAATGAAGAAGAGAAGAAGAAGATAAAAGAAGGGATGAGAAAGGCCTAGGCCCAACAAAAGAGAGTTAGCAACATAAATATAAGAGGAAGATGAGAATTGGAGATGTGGAACTCAATTCCCACATCTCACACTTACCATAGCCCCTGAAATGTTAGCAAAAATTCAGCAAATTAACCAACACAAACCATGGAATTAGTCATGCTCAAAGGTTCTTGTAAACAAGAATCAAACAACATGCCAAACATTGCAAACACACGACTTACGCGTCGAGAACATGAAAGCATACATCAACCAGCAAGCAAATCACCCTAAAACATCATGATTAATGATCATACAATGATTCATGGCCATTAAAACAAGCAAAGGGATCAAACAAGCTCAAAACAGCACTAGAAAACCATTCTGCTTCAGGGTTAACCGGTTAACCATATGCGTTAACCGGTTAACACTGTCAAACCTGCACAAAATACGCACAAAACAGGGGCGTTAACCGGTTAACCATATGCGTTAACCGGTTAACACTGATAAAACAGCAACAAATCCTGCAGAAATCAGCAACTCAAAACAGCTTATTCAAATAAGCTTGCACCAGACCAGCAATCAATTATACATGGAAAAATAGATCAATTCACATTAATCCATATCATTAAGCTCATGAACCATAACATTCGGATCCGGATACCAATCAATCAATCAATTCATGCAACACAATCAAATACACAAACACATGGTAGGTTCAAAGCTCAAGCATGCAAATAAGCTAAAAACAGAGTTGGATCTGAAATTAACCAACCTACAAAGCGGAGGTATGCTTTGGTAATTGTTGATTGAGCTGAAAACGGTAGATCTCGTGCAAAACTTTGAAGATCCGATGCTAAGCTCCACACTCCATGCAAAATAAATGCAAGAACAAGCTCTTGATGCAGAATTTTGATCCAAAAGCACTTCTAGATCTCAAACCAGATCTGAATCTTCAATAAAACCAGCAAAAAGATGCAATGAAGCTATGAATGGAGGTTTAGTTCCAAGATCTACACACCTCAATGCAAGGTTGTGTAATCTTCAAAGAGGAACTTTGAGTAATTTGGAAAATTGGGAGAGAAAAGTGAGAGAATTGTGAGTGAGAGCAATGAAAATTCAGAAAATGAGAGTGAAAAAATGAGAGAGACCCTTTGGTTTGGAGGGAAATGGAATAAATATGGTTTAGGTTTGGGGCCCAAAATTTTGGTTTGGGATCCAAAAAATATGGTTTGGTAATGTGATTAGGTTTTAGGGTTGGAATGAGGCTTGGATAAATGCTCTAGATCTTTCTCTCAAATTCAAATTTAATTCAAATGAAAAAAATCAGAAAATTGGAAAATGGAGCCAAAACACACATGCTGATTTTGCTGCTGGAAATTCAAATTTCGCAGCTGTTAACCGGTTAACCATATGCGTTAACCGGTTAACGCATGCAAAATTTGAATTTCCCCCCTTTTGGTGGGAAACCTCAAAAATAGCCCCGCATCAACCATTTCAAGCAAATTTTGATCCTTCTGCTCTCTCTAGGGCTCTGAACATGATACTAGGCTTGTGCAAAATGATCCTGTGAGATTCTTGTCAGGTCACCATACTCTTGATTTTTCTTGCAGTGCTTCAAATCTTCCAGATGGTTGGTCATATGCCCTATGCTAGAACATGGGAGTGTTATGCCTCATTTTTCTATGTAAAATGCTAAAGATATGGTATGCTATGATGAATATGACGTGACGTGATGCTTAAAATGAAGAGGGCAAATTTGGGGTGTTACAGCTGCCCCTATTCAATCAACTGTTAATCTGAAACGGATGAGAGCAACGGCTATCAGACATTCGAGATAAACTGTGATTGAATACCAAGAAGACCAGAAATTTGCACTCTGACGAAGAATGCAACACCGGGAAATAAACCCGACCAGATGACGCTCTGGGGGACTGCAGGGGAGAAAGAAGCGGACGAGCTTCTTCCAAGTTGAAACTGATATCTGGAATAAGAACAAATTGACAGACGAGTCTTCAAACAATCCTGTGGCGCCAGGAGCTGGACAGACGAGTCCTCCAACACTTCAAGACAAAAATCTGAGACAGACGAGTCTTCTAACAACCCTGTGACGCCAGGTGCAGAGAGCGGACGAGCCCTTAAAGAACTTCAAAGTAGCCTGAGATAGACGAATCTCCTTCACTAATCCTTACGCAGATAAGTGGAATAAGACGGACGAGTCTTCTTCGGATAACCCTTACGCAGGCTCCGGTAATGCATATAAGTCTGTGGGATAGACATGCAATCAAGGTAGACGAACCTTCTTCATATATTATCCGCGGATATATGGTATAAGACAGACGAGTCTTCTGAGCAAACCTGTTACGCCAGGTGCAGCAACCATAATTGGTGCTTGAGACAGACGAGCCTCCTTCGGATTGACCTGTTACGCCAGGACCGGTAACCATTTCGACATTCAATTCCCACTGTCAGGATTCTAAACCTCTTCAATACAGACGAGTATTGGATGATCATCAAGAGGACACAGACGAGTGCCCTAAGTCAATGATACAGACGAGTATCAGACGATGATCTGAGAAACACAGACGAGTGTCTCAGGCAATGATACAGACGAGTATCAGCCACTGGTATAGACGAATACCAGAAATTCAAACACAGACGAGCATTTGGAGTAGTCACAGAAATAACAGAGTAAACAGCAAATCTTCACATTCAGGTGCAAGCTAGCACAGACGAGCGCTGAGGACGATACAGACGAGTATCCAAACAAAGCAGACGAGCTCTGGAACACAAACGACTTCTGGGGAATAAAAGCGGACGAGCTTCAAACAAACACAGACGAATGCTGTACAGTTGCAGACGAGCAACAATAGAGTACACATATCAAGGCACAGACGAGTGCAGCAAGGGACCCACTACCAAACACAGACGAGTGCTGGAAGGTTGCAACAAAAAATCATATCAGAACACAGACGAGTGTTGAGGGGTTGCGGACGAGCACTAGATAAGCAACAGGCACGGACGAGCAATCTTCAAAAGGGGTAACCAGCACATACGAGTGCTAAGAGATGCGGTCGAGCCTCAAACAAAGATGCGAGCACGGACGAGCATTGGCCACTTTCTGGGGATACGCCTCAAATAAAGAGGAATCGAAAATAAAATGCACGGACGAGTGCTGCAGGGATGCGGACGAACACCAAATGAAGATACGCGCACAGACGAGTACAGGCAACCTCGCTGGGGAGAAAAACTTCAAAGACTAATAAGCACGGACGAGTGCCGAGAGCTGCGAACGGTCATCAAACAGAGATGCTAGCACGGACGATTGCTGGGGAGTACCTCAAATAAAGAGGAATCTGCCGAGGAAAAGGCACAGACGAGTGCTGAAAGAGGATGAGCCTCAAATAAAGATGCGAGCAATGACGATTGCTAGTGGATATAGACTCTACTGGGGAATGCAAACGAGCAAAACCGCCGAGCTAACACAGACGAGTGTTAACAGATGCATACGAGCAACAATAAAGCATGATACATCACTGCTGGGGATAACTCTGCTTAGAGATAACACAGACGAGTGTTGAAGATTGCATACAAGCAACAGACGAATGCCTGATCGGCAACAAGAAATACAACCCTGCGGGGGAAGACGAGTCACGAGGTCTGGACACACATTCTGACTGATGTGATGAATACCTGGCTGTACCATCAAATACCCACAGTATGGCAACATGCTGGGGACATACTTCACGGACGGAGGTGAAGATCAAATATGAATTCTGTGGGGACAGGAACATCTTCAGACTTGGCTGGGAAAGCTTCTTGGGCAAATACTCTGACTGGGGATAACATCTGATAATTCAAGACTCTGAGGGGATATCAGGCTTTCAGGTACCTGACAGGCATACTCTGATGGGGATAATGGACCATTAATTCCATCTTTGATGATGCCAGGCCTTCAGGCACCTGCTAGGATATACCCCGCCGGGGAAGAATGAACTGCTACTTCACTGGGGAAGAAAAGCTTGCTTGGGCTGCTGCCAAGGCTTGTTTGGAGGAAAATCTCTGCTGGAGATGCCAGGCTTCAGATACCTGTTAGAGAAGAAATCTCTGCTTGGGGAGATACTCTACTGGAGATGAGCAAATTGCTTGATGTGACGCCATCCTACAACCTGCAACAACAGAAAACACACGTGTGTCCCGGGGATTTGCATGGAATGATCGGTTCATCCATCGTCACCCGACGCTCAAAGAGGGTTACAGTTTCCCTGCATGTCAGTTTTCTTTTCAAGATTATCACCATGTTTAGATGCAATGCTATTTTTGCCAAAATTCGGGACATTTTGCAAACAACAATAAACACACACAGCTTTTTGACTGAATATTATTTTATTGAATGGCCTCTGAATAGGCAAAGATTTACATCAGGAAGCAACCACCTGGAAAGAGGTAGCCACTATAAAAATTGAGAAAAGAAACTATCCTAATGGCAATGGACGCGGCATTCCAAGGAGTTCCATTTCTGCTATGACCTGCATGTCTTCAAGACTCTCCATTCTGTTTTGGCTTTCTGAGAGGACAAAGGGGACTGCTTCCTATCCTTCTGATATTGTCAAACTGTACGAAACGATGACGTGGTTCAGATAACCCGGACCGCAGTTGTTCGCTTATTCCCTTATTTTGCGTGGATCGCCCTCTCGGGTTTTCAATCCACCGGGATACCCTTTTTTGCCTGAGCTGTCCAATGTGGCTTTTCAACTCAGCGGGTGTACATTTTTTTTTATATTTATTTCCCTAATTTTTGCCCGAGCTTTTTATTCTGTTTTTAGCTCGCCGGGATGCCCTTTTCTTGCCTGGACTTACATTCTGTTTTTGTGTCCAGCGGGTCTCTTTATGCGAAGTATTTTTTAACTGCGTCCGAGTTAACAGGAGATGGGAAGTCCCCTCCATCCATAGTGGTGAGCATCAGCGCTCCTCCTGAGAAGACCTTCTTCACTATGAATGGTCCTTCGTAATTCGGGGTCCACTTGCCCCTGTTATCTGAACCTGGAGGAACGATCCTCTTCAATACAAGCTCTCCCACTTGATATTCTCGAGTACGTACTCGTTGGTCGAATGCCCGCTTCATTCTCCTCTGATAAAGCTGACCATGACAGATAGCCGCTAATCTCTTTTCCTCAATTAGACATAGTTGGTTGTAACGAGCACGCACCCATTCAGCCTCATCCAGTTTGACATCCATCATCACACGCAGTGAAGGAATCTCTACTTCAACAGGCAGGACTGCTTCCATGCCATAGACCAGAGAGAAGGGGGTTGCCCCTGTCGACGTCCTGACCGACGTTCGGTACCCATGCAAAGCAAACGGTAACATCTCATGCCAATCCTTGTAGGTGACAACCATTTTCTGCACAATCTTCTTGATATTCTTGTTAGCCGCTTCTACCGCACCATTCATCTTTGGTCGGTAAGGAGAAGAATTGTGATGTTGTATTTTGAAGTCCCGACATAAGTCTGCCATCATCTTATTGTTGAGATTAGAACCATTATCAGTAATGATCTTTTCGGGTACTCCATATCTGCATATGATATCTCTTTTCAGAAATCTTGCCACCACTTGACGAGTGACATTGGCATAAGACGCCGCTTCTACCCACTTGGTAAAGTAATCAATCGCGACCAGGATGAAGCGATGACCGTTTGAAGCAGTTGGCTCAATCTTCCCGATCATGTCAATGCCCCACATAGAGAAAGGCCAAGGAGACGACATGACGTTGAGCGGGTTAGGAGGAACATGCACTTTATCTGCATATATTTGGCACTTGTGGCATTTACGAGCGAATGAACAACAGTCTGCATCCATTGTCATCCAGTAATACCCTGATCTCAGTAGTTTCTTTGCCATAGCATGCCCTCCTGCATGGGTACCAAAAGATCCTTCATGGACTTCCTGCATCAACAGGCTTGCTTCGTGTCTATCCACGCATCTGAGCAAAACCATGTCGAAGTTCCTCTTGTACAAAACCCCGTCTGTGTTCAAGAAGAAACTAGCAGCAAGTCGTCTCAAGGTCTTTTTGTCTTTGGAAGATGCCCCTGTTGGGTACTTTTGTTTCTCCAGGAATAATTTGATATCGAAATACCAAGGTTTCTCGTCAGACACGGCGTCTACAGAGAAAGCATAAGCTGGAGAGTCAAGCCTGGAGATGTCAATTCTGGGCACAAAGTTCCAACACATGACTTTAATTGACGAAGAGAGAGTGGCCAGAGCATCGGCAAATTGATTTTCGTCACGTGGTATGTATTTGAGTTCGACTGTTGTGAAGAATGTCAACAGTTTTCTAGCATAATCCCTGTACGGAACTAGATGCTCTTGATGTGTATACCACTTGCCGGTAATTTGGTTAATGACGAGGGCTGAATCTCCGAATATATCGAGGTTCTTAATCCTAAGATCAATTGCCTCCTCTATTCCCATTATACACGCCTCGTATTCCGCTTCATTGTTGGTGCAGCCAAAAGTAATTCTGGCAGCGAAGGGTAAGTGGACACCTTCGGGATTAATGAGTACGGCACCAACTCCACGACCATTGATATTGACAGCCCCATCAAACATCAACTTCCACTTGGATTCAGGGTCAGGCCCCTCCTCCGGAAGTGGTTCCTCATAATCGTTTGTTTTGAGGTACATGATGTCCTCATCGGGGAAATCAAATCTCATCGGCTGATAGTCATCCTCAAGAGGTTGCTGAGCCAGGTATTCCGACAATACACTTCCTTTGATGGCTTTCTGAGAAGTGTACTGGATGTCGTATTCAGTTAAAATCATCTGCCACCTAGCAACCCTTCCGGTCAATGCTGGTTTCTCAAAGATGTACTTGACGGGGTCCATCTTGGAAATGAGAAGTGTGGTATGGGTCAACATATACTGCCTCAGTCGGCGAGCAGCCCATACCAAAGCGCAGCAAGTTTTCTCGAGCAGTGAGTATCGGGATTCACAGTCGGTAAACTTTTTGCTAAGGTAATAAATGGCGTACTCTTTTCGACCAGACTCGTCATGTTGGCCGAGCACACACCCCATCGACCCTTCTAGCACGGTCAAGTACATGATTAATGGTCTCCCCTCCACTGGAGGCATCAGAATTGGAGGTTCCTGCAAATATTCCTTTATTTTGTCGAAAGCTCTTTGGCAATCATCGTTCCACCTGACCGTCTGCTCTTTTCTTAGCAGTTTGAATATCGGTTCGCACGTGGCAGTTAGGTGAGATATGAACCGAGAAATGTAGTTCAATCTACCTAAGAACCCGCGCACTTCTTTTTCTGTCTTTGGTGCAGGCATATCTTGAATAGCTTTCACTTTAGCAGGATCTACCTCAATTCCCCTTTGACTTACAACGAAACCCAGCAATTTTCCGGAACGCACCCCGAAAGTGCACTTGTTCGGATTCAATCTCAGCTTATACTTGATCAACCTGTCAAACAACTTCTTCAAGTTAACCAAATGCTCCTCTTCGTCTTTGGACTTTGCAATCATATCATCCACATAACATTCGATCTCCTTGTGGATCATGTCATGGAACAATGTGACCATCGCCCGTTGATAAGTTGCCCCAGCATTCTTCAGACCAAAGGGCATGACCTTATAGCAGAATGTTCCCCACGGGGTAATGAACGTTGTCTTCTCCATGTCCTCCGGCGCCATTTTTATCTGATTATAACCGGAGAATCCGTCCATGAAGGAGAACACTGAGAATTGAGCAGTATTGTCGACCAACACGTCGATGTGTGGCAACGGAAAATCATCCTTCGGGCTTGCTCTGTTCAAATCTCTGTAGTCAACGCACATCCGGACCTTGCCGTCCTTCTTAGGTACTGGCACGATATTAGCTACCCAAGGCGGGTAACTAGTCACGGCAAGGAATCCGGCATCCCACTGCTTTTGTACCTCCTCCTTGATCTTCATCGCCATATCCGGGCGAGTTCTTCTCAACTTTTGCTTTACAGGAGGACAGTCTTCTCTCAGGGGTAGCTTATGCATCACGATGTCGGTATCTAAACCTGGCATATCTTGATATGACCAAGCAAAGATATCTACATACTCTCTCAGCATACTGATCAGCTCTTGTTTGACGTCGGCCTGCAGATTGGCCCCTATCTTGATTTCTTTCTTTGCATCTTCACTGCCAATGTTGATGGTCTCAATCTCTTCTTGATGAGGCTGAATAACTCGTTCCTCTTGCTTCAACAATCTGACCAACTCTTCAGGGAGGTCACAGTCTTCCTCGACCCCTTCATCAGCTTGGTAGACTGGATTATCAAAGTCATGCATAGGCATAGCAGGAACGTTATCCGTGGAATCCGGATGATCAGCACTGCACAAATGATGTGCTTATTCAGAATCTGCTTATTTTGAAAAGAGACGCTAACACAAAGCAAAAAAAAATGAAAAAAACATTGCCATTTTTATATTGTTTTTTGTGAAAAAGTTTAAAAACAAAGACAGGGAACACAGTTTGTCTGAAAATGTCCTTTTATTTCATGGCAAAATAACAATGCGATACAAAACATGGTGGCCCAATACAATGGATCCGAGCATCTTGGGCAGAATGCTGGACTTGACAATGCAGTATGCTAATAAAAGGAAACAAAACAATTACTTTGAGAGCCAGGTGACTTGAACAATGTCTTCAGCAGACCAATTTCCTAGCTCCTCGCCGGGTGCACACGGGCGGATCCAATTGTTGTCCCAGTCTCGGTCACTATCTTCGTCTTGACTTGCCATACAGATTTGATCACGGTTGAGCAACCCAGCACTTGTGAATGAGATAGCTTTACCACTCTGAGTAGACCCTCCAGGCTGATACCCTAAGCCAAATTTATCACCCTTCTTTTCCACCTCCACTAGCTTGCCCCAGCCCTGGGCATTGCCTGATTGGACGACCTCCCTTGCTTCCTGGTAGGAATGAATTGACGTGCCTTCGTTGTTTTTCTTCACCGGAGTCAAGATACTGACATCTGCTTCAAATGCTTGGCACAAAGTCTCGTGAATTTCTCCGTCCATTTCCACATATTTAAACGTCGACAGGTGACTGACAAATATATCTTCTTCCCCGCAAACTGTGATGACTTGGCCGTCCACCACATACTTAAGCTTCTGGTGTAGAGTTGAGGTGACAGCTCCAGCTGCATGTATCCACGGTCTGCCCAACAAGCAACTATACGCAGGCTGGATATCCATGACATAGAAGACACTCTTGAAGACTTGAGAGCCTATTTTGACAGGCAACTCAACCTCTCCGAAAACTGATCTCCTTGAACCATCGAAAGCTTTAACCACCAAATCACTCGGCGTCAGGATAACCCCATCAATATCAAGCTTCATCAACGCCTTTTTCGGAAGCACATTCAAAGAAGAGCCCGTGTCCACAAGAACATGGGATAACACAGCGCCCCTGCATTCCATCGTGATATGCAGCGCTTTATTGTGATTTCTTCCCTCCAAAGTAAGATCTCTGTCAGTGAAGCCCAAGCCATGGCTAGCATTGACACTTCCAACAACAGCTTCAAGTTGATTGACCGTAATCTCTTGAGGAACGTAAGCCATTTGAAGTACTTTCAGCAAGGCTTCTCTATGCGCGGGAGAGCACATCAACAGTGACAAGATAGAAATCTTTGAAGGCGTCTGATTCAGTTGGTCAACCACCTTGTAGTCACTCCTTTTGATGATCTTCATGAATTCCTCTACCTCCTTCTCAAACGTCCCCTGCCCAGCCACAGGAGTATTTGATTCATCATTCACAGTCTGCTTTCCTTTGTCTTTGGACGAAGCTTCGGCCTCGGGATCCTTTCTCAGTGCAGGGGGAGCAAATAAACGGCCACTTCGAGTAAAACCTCCAACACCTCCCACATTTTCAATAGTCGGGTCAGCAACAAGTCTATTCTCCATCTTATGTCCCGCCACATAGACATCAGAACCATAATGCCACGGAATGGCTCTATCATCGGTGTACGGCACTGGCCCAGGTACAGTTATAGTCACAGGACTAATCTGAGGAGCGTAAACGGTAACCGGCCTTTGTCTGACGGGCATATCAACTTCATCATAGAAGATAGTAATGGTTGACACATCATCAGCCTCTTCATTACCAATCTTGCTAAATTGCAAAGACCCATCATCAATCAACCCTTGCAGGCCCATCTTCAATTTCTCGCAGCCATTCACAGCACTTGCACAGTCTTCGCAATCGAGACAACAACCAGGAAATACTTGACCCTTCAACAGTCTCTCCTTCACCACCCTCAACGGCGTCTTGACTTCATCAATTCTCATCACCCAACTCAACTTATCATCACCCTCAACAGCATTAACTCTTGCCCCGCCATGATTAGGTATAGGGTTCGAGTGGACATTCGGTGGTGGCGCAAAGTTGATTGCCTTTGAATCCACGAGATCTTGAACTTTGTGATGTAACGCCCTGCACTTCTCGGTTGAGTGCCCGGGTGCCCCTGAATGAAAAGCGCATCGCGCGTTGACATCATAACCAGCTGGAAGCTCTCCAGGAGGTGGTGGTGCCAAAGTCCTCAATTGAATAAGGTTCAAATCCAGTAGTCTCGGCAACAAGGCAGCATATGTCATCGGAATAGCTTCAATCACCCTGTTAGCTGGGCGAGCCTGCCTTGGTTGATATGGCCTTTGCTGGTAGTTGGCTCTGGGTTGCTGTTGTTGCTGATGCGGTTGTTGTGGAGGTAGCATCTGTTGTACGGGAGCTGCAGGAATGGTGACAGCAGCCACATGCTCATAAGGTCTTCTGTAACCACGGCCCCGGCTTCGGCCGAATACAGCATTGGTCTCGCCTTCTCGCCTTCTCGGAGGTCCGCTAAAAGCTTTCCTCGCTCCACTTGAGCTACTAGCACCTGGGTCTTGTATCTTCCCCATTTTCAACAGCGTTTCAACCCTTTCTCCCGCAATGACAATATCGTTGAACTTTGTAGCAGAACTCGACGCCAGTCTCTCAAGAAATACCCCCTGGAGGGTACCCATAAACATATCGGCCATCTCATTCTCTAACAGCGGTGGTTGCACCCTGGCCGCTAACTGACGCCACCTCTGGGCGTATTCTTTAAAGCCTTCTTTTGCTGTCTGAGCCATATGTTGCAACTGGGTGCGATTCGGAGCCATGTCCATGTTATATTGGTACTGCTTCACGAAGGCCTCAGCGAGATCTTTCCAGCTCTTAACATTGACCCTGCTGAGCTTCATGTACCACTCAAGGGAAGCTCCCACCAAGCTGTCCTGAAAGTAATACATCCACAGTTTTTCATCATCTGTATGCGCAGCAATTCTCCCCACATATGATTGCAGATGGGTCTTTGGGCAAGCAGTGCCGTTATACTTCTCGAAAGCAGGAACTTTGAACTTATATGGAATCCTGACTCCAGGAACCAAGCCCAAGTCTGTTATATCGAATCCCAAAGAGCTCTGGGACTGAATAGCCTTGATTTGCTCGGCCATCTCTTCAAATCTCTTGTTCATTTCTACCCCTTGACCCTCGGTCTCATCAAGCAAAGTGAACTGGTCATCCTGGTGGTCCACATGAGTATTATGCATCCCGTCATTGACTACAGTCGCCCCTGGTTGTATAACCTGAGGTCCACCCTGACGTGCGCCCGCACCGGTATGATTATCAGCATTAGCAGCAGCAGCAGCATTCCGGTTCTGATTTTCAACCATCTCTCGCAAACGTTCTTGATTCTGCCCCATTCCGGCCATCAACGTCATGAAGTTGTCCATTCTCTGCCTTAGATCTGCCAAATCTGCCTGCATTTGATCCATGACTCGCTCTCTGTTTATCTTGGTTGGGTATCTGTGCACTGTTGGTTGATTTCGAACCTTGCGAGGAGCTATAGTGCCTGTTATCACAAAACACATTAGTATCTGATGCAACACCTGCAAAACAACAAACAAGTTATATGGATGCAATGCAGCTGTTTATGTTTCCAATCACAGGTCATTTATGCCCCGGTTCCGGTATTTAGCAAAGAAAACCAGATGGGCACTGATCCTCGACTTTCAGAAACCTTTGCGGGAAACCACATTCAAACCATAATAGCAAGAATACCAAGAAATGGTGAGAAACATCATAACATAGATCAGCCCATTAGGCACAATAAAACAGAATTCCTCATAGAGTACGAGTTCTTACAAAGGATAAACAAACAGCTAGGACTCCTACAACATGCCTGTAGGTAATCCAAATACAAAGAAAACAAACTAAGAAGCACAACCATCGCCTGAGGATCCTGAAACTCCATCATCAGTCCTGACCTTCTTGACTCCTGCAATCAACTTGAGGTCTTCAATCTCTTTGAGTGCCGCTTCGAGGGCTTGCTGACTGTCTGCGAGCTGTTGAGTCTTCTCTCTGCGAATCTTGTGGGCCTGCTCCACCTCTTCTTTCTTGTAAGCCATCTGAGTCTCGAAGAATTCTTCTTTTTCCTTATATCGCTTCAACTCTTGCTCTCTTTGTCCCTTCAACCAGACAATAGACTGACGAGCATCTCTAAGGGTCTTTGACTTCTTCTTGCGCTCTACTTCTCTTTGGGCTTCCATCATCCCCAATCTGTGGAAATGTGCTTCTTTTCCTGCAAAGTCCTTCTCCTTAGCCTCCAAAATCATCTGTACCTTCAGCAACTTCTCCTCAGCTTCCTTCTTGTCTCTGTTAGCTTGGTAATACAAGCTTACCATCTCGGTATTTTCAACTCTAACTGCATGTAGCTGAGCTTCTAACTTCTGGAATTCCTCTAAGGGCACAGCATCAATGGATTCAGCAACTGGGGGAACTGGTGCTGAAAAGGGTAACAAAACTCTTCTGGCTCTGTTTTTCAACCAAGCTTCGTACTCTGGGAATGTCTGATTGTTACACTTCCCGAAACTAGCTATTCCTTCTCCTTTGATACTCTTCCAAGCTCCAGCAACCTTCCTCACTAAGGGCACATTATCTTTCACGGAGAAGTAGAAAATAGGGGTCAGCTTCAAATCTTCAGGCACATCTCTCAAAGCGTATCCTAACTGTCTTCTTAACAAGATTGGATTATAATTAATCCCTCCAGCTATTCCCAACAAAGGCACACTATGATAACTTCCACAGCTGGTGATAAAACGTGCCCCTTGCAGCCTCTGAGTGAACCATCTAACATCCTTGGCCAACAACTTTTCCAGCTTCTGAGCCCATATCAGACTATGGTCACTAAACACTCCCGTACTAGGCAAATGCCTCATGAACCACATGTGAAATAAAGGAGCACAACATCGGACCAAACCTCCCCTCTTCTTCTCAGTCTTGTAATGAACCGAGTAATACAAATCCCCGAGTAAGGTAGGCACAGGATTCTTCAGCAAAAAGAGATGTATGGCATTTATATCTATGAACTTCTCCATATCAGCAAACAAAATGATACCATAGATAGAAAGAGCCAAGATAGCACAGACAGCATCCCATTCCTCTTCAACAGCCAATTCTTCCGCCTTCTTTACCAGAACCTCCAAAGGAAACCCAGACACACCTCCTTTAATAATCGTCAAAGACTTCACAGTAGCAGGGCTCAAATAAAGAGCCTCAGCAATAGCTTTAGGCGCAGGCCGACTCATCTCAGAATGGAAAGGAACCTGATCTCGAACCGGCACACCCAGGATCAAAGCATACTCCTCCAGCATAGGGCCCAACTGGAAATCAGGAAAGGTGAAGCAACGGAGCTGAGGATCATAATACTGAAGCAATGTATGAATGGCACTCCTTTCTGAAGAATCTAACTCTATCACCACATCAAGAATATTCCCGTAAGCTTTTCTGAATCTCTCTACCTGGTTGGGTGTAATCAGCTTTACCATCTTTTTCAACAAATCAATCTTGACATCAAAGAACTTGAAGTGAATATTCTGCTTGCGAGGATCTTCCATCTTTGAAGAGAATACCGGAACCGGAAGCAGAGATATGAACCTGTGAATGAAAACAAAACAATGATTAATGATGCACTGATGCAATGCAGATGCAAATGCAAGGACATATGACCATCTGAGACCATCTGGAATCTGGCCACTGACAAGGTCCCTCTGAATAACTGACAAACCAAAAGTCCACTGAGTCACATTCTCTGATAATCACAACCCTCTGAAGCAAATCTCAGGACCACAATATCACGAATACCAGAACCAGAAAACCAGAACACCGGAACCAAAGTAACTGTATCATAACATGAACTGTACTGATAGCAAAGGGTATGATGAGGTCAAGGGTTCCTGCAAACCTGTAAACCCATCCCCAATCTCACGGGTGTGCTCCGGGTCAAACATCACGGACTCTCAAAGCCGAATAGCAATAATACTTTCACCATTTCCGAGAAATGGCTCATGACCAAATCAGGGAATCGGTTAGGCATTATGTACTACGCAGGGAGGCCTCAGCTGAGTCCGGGAAAAACAAGCATCCCTTATAGGTTCCCAGCTTCAAGCGCTGAAATCGAGAAACAATAGTACATTCAGCCCGTAGGATACAGTACTAATGTCATACGACCAGATGCTTTGACTGAGTTCCTATAAGAGAACCAGGCCATCCTATGCGAGTCCCCAGTGGACCCTCGGGTGCGAATGGGTTTGCCACAGAATGTGGTCTGCCACTGTCACCACTGGAGAGGGTTGTTTCCACAAAGGTTCTCAATGATCGGTCCCCAGATGCACATAACTATCAAGGTCCTATCCCGAAGTGGAGGAAATCCCCACACAAGATATTTCCAAGACAGTCGCAGTCTGGGCGTGAAACACATCGCCACTCATCATGCCACATGCGAGTACAATATGTCCACTTCTAATCCTAGGGTGCACTCAAGCCGGGTACTTGGCTTATCTCTCAGAAACAGTATCACCCAAACCCACCAAACAGAAAACCAGTCCAGACAGTCCAGTATGATATACATGATGCGGAAAATAAATACTGAAAACTGTAAATAAAGATGTAAATAAAGCTGTAAACAAACAACAATACAACAAGCCACATCAAACAAACATCACCCAATGAAACAACAACACGCAAGCGCTAGGATAGACTCACAGGGGAACCAGAGATTCTGGGTTCGGTCCCCAGCAGAGTCGCCAGCTGTCGCTCCCGAGGATTTCCATCCTGGTACAAACGCGAAAGTGGCGCGGAAAAAGGATAGAGTCGCCAGCCAGGCATTTTTATCCCGAAGAGAGGGAATGGTAATGCTGCACAAACCAGAAGAAAGAAAAGAAAGGACACAGGTCCTGCGAACCAAAGAGACTGAGTTCGGGAGTCGGTTATGACCTGGGAAGGTATCAGCACCCCAGATCATCCGCCGTACCCGACGGGATCCACGCTTGCAAAAGAAACTGTTTCAAAGGGTGAGGGTATGAAAGATGCAGCAACAGAAATGAAACTGGAACTGGAAAAGAACTGAAATAAGAAACAAAGAGAAAAATGTAGGGAAAATAAAGATTGTGCTCGAACGGGCCCTACCCCGCTGCCTACGTACCTCATCGGGATAATGAAGATCAGAGACGCCGTAGTTCCCCTAACTAGGGGTACTAAAAGGAAATTGCTTGTGAATTAAGGCTTGAACTGCCTATGCCATTGCTCAGGTGTTGCAGTCTCGGACGACGAGTGCGTAACCGTCTTGCAAAGTGACAAGTAGGAGCAAGTTCGCGTACGGAGCGAATGAGATGAGAAAAGAATTCCCGAAGGAAAGACGCTTATTGTTTGTTTGTGTTTTTTTAGAAGCTTTTATTTGTGAAAGTTTGCATAGGTGAGTGTACCTAAGTCTTACTTAATGGGATGTGTACATCTCACATCATCCCGAAATGGAATGCGCAAGAGGCACACCTATCTATGGAGGAAATCCCCAAAGCTAGTCCCACAAGTGAAGGCTCGAGCACACTAACCTATTACCATTATTAAGTGTTTTTGTATTTTTTTGGTTAAGAAGTGTTTTTTTTTAGCTTTTCTTTGTGAGGTACTCATGCTAAGACCTATCCGCCACGAGTGATGACTCATACCTCGCCCCGAAATGGAACGCATGTGAGCATCTCATAGCAAAGTCTCATGTCGCATGAAAGTACTCAACCTTTATTAAGTGAATTAAAATTACGTTTGAAGATGAGAAGAGAGAGAGCACCAAAGGATCTCAAAGGAAAAATTCTAAAGGGGACTAAAATAATCCTAAGTATTCACATGCATGGATGTCCTAAAGGTTAGTGAGGTCTCTATCCTAATGAAGAAGAGAAGAAGAAGATAAAAGAAGGGATGAGAAAGGCCTAGGCCCAACAAAAGAGAGTTAGCAACATAAACATAAGAGGAAGATGAGAATTGGAGATGTGGAACTCAATTCCCACATCTCACACTTACCATAGCCCCTGAAATGTTAGCAAAAATTCAGCAAATTAACCAACACAAACCATGGAATTAGTCATGCTCAAAGGTTCTTGTAAACAAGAATCAAACAACATGCCAAACATTGCAAACACACGACTTACGCGTCGAGAACATGAAAGCATACATCAACCAGCAAGCAAATCACCCTAAAACATCATGATTAATGATCATACAATGATTCATGGCCATTAAAACAAGCAAAGGGATCAAACAAGCTCAAAACAGCACTAGAAAACCATTCTGCTTCAGGGTTAACCGGTTAACCATATGCGTTAACCGGTTAACACTGTCAAACCTGCACAAAATACGCACAAAACAGGGGCGTTAACCGGTTAACCATATGCGTTAACCGGTTAACACTGATAAAACAGCAACAAATCCTGCAGAAATCAGCAACTCAAAACAGCTTATTCAAATAAGCTTGCACCAGACCAGCAATCAATTATACATGGAAAAATAGATCAATTCACATTAATCCATATCATTAAGCTCATGAACCATAACATTCGGATCCGGATACCAATCAATCAATCAATTCATGCAACACAATCAAATACACAAACACATGGTAGGTTCAAAGCTCAAGCATGCAAATAAGCTAAAAACAGAGTTGGATCTGAAATTAACCAACCTACAAAGCGGAGGTATGCTTTGGTAATTGTTGATTGAGCTGAAAACGGTAGATCTCGTGCAAAACTTTGAAGATCCGATGCTAAGCTCCACACTCCATGCAAAATAAATGCAAGAACAAGCTCTTGATGCAGAATTTTGATCCAAAAGCACTTCTAGATCTCAAACCAGATCTGAATCTTCAATAAAACCAGCAAAAAGATGCAATGAAGCTATGAATGGAGGTTTAGTTCCAAGATCTACACACCTCAATGCAAGGTTGTGTGATCTTCAAAGAGGAACTTTGAGTAATTTGGAAAATTGGGAGAGAAAAGTGAGAGAATTGTGAGTGAGAGCAATGAAAATTCAGAAAATGAGAGTGAAAAAATGAGAGAGACCCTTTGGTTTGGAGGGAAATGGAATAAATATGGTTTAGGTTTGGGGCCCAAAATTTTGGTTTGGGATCCAAAAAATATGGTTTGGTAATGTGATTAGGTTTTAGGGTTGGAATGAGGCTTGGATAAATGCTCTAGATCTTTCTCTCAAATTCAAATTTAATTCAAATGAAAAAAATCAGAAAATTGGAAAATGGAGCCAAAACACACATGCTGATTTTGCTGCTGGAAATTCAAATTTCGCAGCTGTTAACCGGTTAACCATATGCGTTAACCGGTTAACGCATGCAAAATTTGAATTTCCCCCCTTTTGGTGGGAAACCTCAAAAATAGCCCCGCATCAACCATTTCAAGCAAATTTTGATCCTTCTGCTCTCTCTAGGGCTCTGAACATGATACTAGGCTTGTGCAAAATGATCCTGTGAGATTCTTGTCAGGTCACCATACTCTTGATTTTTCTTGCAGTGCTTCAAATCTTCCAGATGGTTGGTCATATGCCCTATGCTAGAACATGGGAGTGTTATGCCTCATTTTTCTATGTAAAATGCTAAAGATATGGTATGCTATGATGAATATGACGTGACGTGATGCTTAAAATGAAGAGGGAAAATTTGGGGTGTTACAGCAAAGAACATTGTCAAGAAGTTTGGGATGGACAATGCAAGTCACAAAAGAACACCTGCCCCCACTCATTTAAAGCTGACAAAGGATGATAAGGGTGAGAATATGGACCAAAGCTTATACAGAAGCATGATTGGAAGCCTATTATATCTGACTGCTAGCAGACCAGATATAGCTTTTGCAGTAGGTGTATGTGCAAGATATCAAGCTGAGCCAAAAGTAAGCCATCTAAACCAGGTTAAGAGGATTTCGAAATATGTCAATGGTACATGTGACTATGGCATAATGTACTCTCATGGATGTGAACCAATTCTTACTGGCTTTTGTGATGCTGACTGGGCTGGAAGTGCTGATGATAGAAAGAGCACATCAGGAGGATGCTTCTTTCTAGGAAACTATTTGATTTCTTGGTTCAGTAAGAAACAAAATTGTGTATCCTTATCCACTGTTGAAGCTGAATATATTGCAGCTGGTAGCAGTTGTTCACAGTTGGTATGGATGAAGCAACTGCTCACAGAATACAATCTCCCACAAGATGTCATGACATTGTACTGTGACAATTTAAGTGCTATTAACATATCAAAGAATCCTATCCAACACAGCAGGACCAAGCAAATTGATATCAGGCATCATTTCATCAGAGATCTTGTGGAAGAGAAGGTGATCTCATTAGAACATGTAGCCACAGATCTGCAATTGGCTGATATATTTACTAAAGCTTTGGATACAACCCAATTTGAAAACCTAAGGGGTAAATTGGGAATCTGCTTATGTGAAATATAGCAGTTATGGAGAAGTGCCAACATGTCCTATGACATCGTGTGGCATGATCACCAGATGGCAGCACCAGTCTGGTCAGTAACTCTGTGTATTCCACTCTTAAGAATTCCACTGGTAACAGATTTTATAAAAGCTCAAACGTGCTCTCAGCTCTTCATCTCCTTACTATCTCCTCAAAACCATTTGCATGATAAAGCTGATTTTCTGAGCTCATGAAAATCAATCAAACCTAAACTCTTCTTTCACTACATTCTAAAAATGTCTCAACATCAAAACCTTAACCTCACTGATGAAAATCTCAACCAAGAAGATGTAGTGCATGCAACCCCAATCTCTATGGTACCAATGGATACTACTCCCATAGACGAAATCAGAGGAAGTGTCCCTCTTGCTCAAAAACCTAGAACTCCAAATGTAAGAAGAGCAAAGGAACCTGTGTTCAGCAAAAGCAAAGGGACTCCTTCATCAATAAACACCACCCCCAAAGCTTCTGACTATGTGGATGCATCCATCAAGCATCTTTCTGGACAAAGAGTGGTGCGTGGGGTATCTGTTCCCCTGAACAGCATGCCTGCTCCACAAGAAGAACAAAGCAATCAGGCTGAAGAGGACACTCCTGCTCAACAGGATGTCCCAATAAATGTTGTAACATCTGAGGACCAGAACAAGGCCTCAACTGATGATGATGATGAAGCCACTGATGACCAAGCTTCTGTTGATCCACCTGCTGAAAAGGAGGCTTCCCAACCTCCTCCTGTTGAAACCCTAGATGATGACTCTGACACAGAGATCATTGCATCTGTTGACCCTAGCATAGCCAAGAGGCTTAGGGCTAGGAAGGAGAAGAAGCCTGTTGCAAATGCAACACCTGAAAAAAAACAATCAACTCCAAAGAAAGACAAGGTCAAAGTTTCATTTGGACCTACTAAGCAATGGAGCAAGGTGAGTACCCAAAAGAGGAAAACTGCTACTCCACCTGACTCAGATGTTGAGGAGGATGTCCTAACATCCCAACCAAGGAAGAAACCAGCACCTCCCAGGTCTAGCTCTGCTGTTCCAGAAGCTCCTCTGGACAATGTGTCCTTTCATCATGTGTCAAGTGTAAGCAAATGGAAGTATGTCTACCAAAGAAGGGTGGCACTGGAAAGAGAGCTGGGCAGCAATGCATTGGAGTGCACTGAGGTAATTGACTTAATATCCTCTGCTGGCTTATTCAAGACTGTTTCAAAATTTTCACCCTGCTATGAGCTGCTAGTCAAGGAGTTCATTGTCAATCTGCAAGAAGACTGTGCTGATGGAATGTCAGAAGAATTCAGAAAGGTTTATGTAAGAGGGAGATGTGTTGAATTCTCTCCTAGGGTTATAAATCATTACCTAGGGAGAGAATCTGATGGGCCTAATGAGCTGGGGAAAATTGACAACCAAGTCTGCAAGATCATCACTGCCAACCAGGTCAAAACTTGGCCAGTCAAAGACAAACTTTCTGTTAGCTTGCTTACAAGGAAGTATGCTATGCTGCATAGAATTGGTACTGTCAACTGGGTCCCTACCAACCATACTTCTTCAATAGCTACTGGATTGGGAAGATTCATCTATGCTGTAGGCACCCAAACAAAGTTGGACTTTGGGGCTTACATCTTTGATCAAACCCTAAAGCATGCAGGAACATCAGCAACCAAGCTTCCCATAGATTTTCCCTCTCTGCTCTGTGGAATCATCCTCAACCAATATCCAGGCATCCTCACTGAGAAGGATTCAGTCTGCAAGAGAGAAAGTCCACTGGCCTTCCACTACAAACTGTTCTTGAGCCATCATGCTGCTGATGTTGAAGCTCCCAGTGGGACATCTGCTTGACCTTCAAATGCAAAGACTCCTATATCCAAAGCTGCCTTGATTGCAGAACTCAAGAACACATGCAAAGAGCTGGATGCCAGGAAGAAAAAGCTTGAGGAAATAATTCAAAGGCTGGAGATGGAAGAGGGTGCTCAGAATGCTGATGAGTCTGATGATGAGTCTGAAGATAAAGAGGATACTGAATATGATGAATCTGAGTGAAAATGTGTGTTGAAAGTGTACTGTCTATTTCAGCATTGTACTTTTGGTTTTGTAATTTTGAATATTTTGTTTTTCTCTCTGCTTGTGTAAAATTTGGCCCCAATTTCTGTCTAACAAGGGGGGAAAGAGAAGTGTACTGAACAACAACAATGTCGGCTGCAGTTTGCCTGATTAATGAACAATGTTGTTTGTCTGTTTAATGCCTGCTTCTGAACTAAGTTTTTTTTATAGAAAATTTTGTTGAACAAGTCAGTATACATACAGGTTTGAGGGGGAGCAAATTATTATTCAACAGAAAAGAACTCTGCTGCACTCTGATAACTAAAACTCTGCTGCACTCTGATAAAACCAGAAGATTGTGTTAGCCAAAAATTAGCCAAAGGGGGAGTTTGTAGATGTTTAGAATTGGCAGAATTTTTGACCAACAAGAAGTGTTGAACTTAGTTCAGGATGTCACACCAGATGTTGTGACATTGTCAAACAGAGTGTAAGTTAATGAACTTAGTTCAGGATGTCACACCAGATGTTGTGACATTGTATAAGTTAATGAATTAAGTTCAGACATCAGGATGTCACACCAGATGTTGTGACATCTTAAACCTGCTACCAGACTTAAATGATGCATAACAGAACTGACTAAATTCAGGGAATTTATCTAGAATTAATTGTGAATAGATAAACAATACAAGGCGCATCTGTAGGGAACTTAGTTATATGATTTCAGTATAACAGAATAACTACCTCACCTAGAATCAAGGAAGTAACAAACCCTAATTCAAGGTGATGACAGTATGACTTATCAGGACTGGATAATCTACAGAAAGCCCAAAAAAAACCAAGCATCTATTTAAGGAACAGAAACTCTCAGAATAGAGTACGAAATTAAGAAGACTGTGAAGGGTGTTTGTGTTTAATAGCAGGTTTTAGATGTGTATCACTTTATGAGCTTTTAAGAAAAAAGTGTATTGTGTCTTGATTGAAACTGTTAAGTAAAATCAAGTTGTTGTGTTTGAAGTGTGACTTCAATTTTATTAAACATTGTAACATATCACTGTGTGATTGAGGGGGAGTGAGTTGGTACTCATATCTAAGTTGTGTCTTAGGTAGAAATTGCTTTGGGTAGATATTAAGTGAAGGATTAAACTGAGTGGTTTAAGTCCAGAATTAATATTAATTATATTGGATTTCCTTCTTGGCTTGGTAGCCCCCAGATGTAAGTGTGGAGATACACTGAACTGGGTTAACAATTTCCTGTGTTATTTAATTTACCTGCACTTTAAGTTTTGTTTAAGTCTTCAAGTGTTTAAACATCTCATTCGACATCACTTACCTGATCCCAGAATTTCAGTAATTAATTAAGTTAATTAATTCATTTATCCAGAAAGAATCCTAGCCTTTCATCTGCGTGCGAAGTCAAGCCCAGTTTGAATCCCAGCCTTTGGATCAGTTGACTTTGCATTTTAGTTATTTTTATTTCATTTCTTTTCATTTCTTTTGCATATTTATTTTAAAATATCAAAACACTTTAAAAAAATACGAAACTTTGCATTATGATTTCAAATATTTTTATCAATCTAAAACTGATTTTTATTTTATTTTTTGCATTAAAAAAGTATTTTTAAAATATTTAAATTTTATTTTTAATTAATTAAAGTATTTTAATTAATTAAAAATGCATTTAGGTTTCTAAAAATCACCAAAAATATCATGAACCATTCAAATGCATTTAGAAACATTTTCAAACTCTTTATACAAATTTATATTTTGGTTTGATCATAGTTTCCCAATTTTCTTTGAATTAAGGGTCTATAAAATCACAATTTGGAACCCTAGCTTTGAAAAATCATTTATGCCTAACCAAGAAGAGTTTGAACTTGATTATTTTTACATTGTTTCACATATTGCATTTAGTTTATAGGTCATTTTTCTCATGAATTTATCTTGCATTTTCAATTTGATTTTCATTTTTCCTTTTGAATCACCCAAAAACCCTAGCAAACTTAGGAAAATCATAACTTTCAATAGGTTAGGCTTCTGACCTTCTCCTTTGGGGTGTGACCTAGTATGGGATTAGGGTTTGTTTGAGCTTGATTTCAAATTTTTATCTTGTTGTATGCTTCTGTTTTATCCATTTGCATCTCATATGTTCATAAAACCCTAATTTCTCATGTTCATTTGCATTCTCCTTTGCACAACATCAACACATGAACTTGCCATGACATTTCAAGCATTCACATGTCATCTTAGACATCTTAGGACATGTTAGAACCTTGATTGATCATTTCTTCTTTCATTTTCCATGCTTTGCATTCATTTCATTTCATAAACATCCATGTGTTTTCAAGCTTTCAAGCATGCTTTCATAACATCTCATCTTTGTATGATCATTCATATGCACATTGTATGACATTGCATCATCTAACATGCCATTTGCATTGCATAAACACTTCTGACTTTGATCTATGCATACTACATTGCATACTAACCTCATTTCTTTGTTTTGTAGGTTTTTATTTTTGTTGTTTCTCACTTTGTTGTGGTTTCAGGAAACATTGCTCGTAGGAGAGTCTTCCCCATCAACAGAGTTCACCGGTATCTGACAAGAAACAACCTTCCGAGCTTACAGATGGACCAGGTTCAGCAAGATCTGACTGATGTAAGAACCCAGGTGGATAATGAAAGGGCTGAAATGAGGGCTCAGATGAACCAGTTTATGACAGTAATGACTGGGTTGGCCAAAAGCCAAGAAAGACTAAGAGAGTTGGTCGAGCGACAAACTCCTGAAGAAAACCATCCAGGTACAGGGGGCACCAACAACAATGATCATGTACAACCTCATACTGATCCCCCCCGAGTTTGGACCTCATCTTAACCCTGACATTAATGCTATCAGGAATACCCAGGGTAATACTGGAGGGCGTGCCTTGCAAGAGGACCCTCAGGAGGAACAATTTACTATAGTTAGGGCAGGAGATGAAGTCTATGATTGTCGGCTGGACGAGATAGAAGAAAAGCTGAGGTCTCTGGAGTCTCAAAACTCATTAGGTTTTGATGTTATGGATATGGGGGCTAGTGGAGGGAGTTAGAATTCCTCACAAGTTCAAACCTCCTTGCTTTGAAAGATATAACGGTACATCTTGCCCTCGCACCCATCTTCAATCCTTTCTAGGAAGATTGAAGGCTAATACTATGGATGAAAAGCTATGGATGTTCTATTTTGAGGATAGCTTGACCGGGGCATCCCATGAGTGGTACTCTCAGCTGACTAGGGCCACGGTAAGAAATTGGAAAGATTTGGCCGAGGCTTTCATTCGCCAATACCAATACAATCTAGACATGGCTCCAAACAGAACACGTCTAATGGGTATGTCACAATCCTCCAGGGAAAGCTTCAGAGAGTATGCTCAGAGATGGAGGCAATTAGCTGCTGTTGTTCAACCCCCAATGTCAGAAAGAGAAATGGCAGATATGTTTATGAACACCCTCCAGGGGACAAACATTGATAAGTTGGCTGCTTTCTCTTCCACTAGCTTTGTAGACGTGGTCATAGCTGGAGAAAGGATTGAGAGTTTATTGAAAATGGGAAAGATTTCTGATAACGGCGCCAACTTAAGTAGTACAAGGAAACCATTTGGAGGGCCTCGCAGGTCTGGTGAAACAAACTCAGTACACATGGGAAGAGGGAGACCCCAGTATATGCCAAGATCAATTGCCGCTGTCACAATTTCTACTCCACCTCCTCAACAACAATACAATCCGCAGCCACAACAGTTCCCTCAACAACATTTTCCTCAACAAAGGTCCTATAACAACAACAACAACTAACAACAGCGTCCTTTCCAGCAAAGGTCATCTCAAGTCAACAGGGTAATTGAGCCTATACCAATGCCCTATGCCACTTTGTTACCGCAACTTCTGAAGCTTAACCTTGTCGAATTAAGGACTCTGGCTCCACCAGATCTTCAGAACCTTCCACGGAATTATGACGTCAATGCCAGATGTGCCTTCCATTCTAATGCACCTGGACACACCACAGAAAAGTGCAGAGCTTTGCACATGAAGGTCCAAGATCTGGTTGATTCAAAGGCCTTAAATTTTGCACCACCTCCTAATGTCACAAAGAATCCTATGCCCATCCATGGTGGGCCCCAGATAAATGCAATTGAGGAGGATCAACCCATGAATTTAATTGAAGATACTGCAAGCATTTAAAAAACCTTTGGCAGAGGTCAAAGCTCAGCTTTTAAAATGCCAGGTGTTCCCAGGTTGTGAGGCCTGCTGCGAATCTTGTAAAGTTTCTGCCAATTGGTGTGTAAGCTTGAGAAATGGTATTAATGGCCTTATCAGAGAAGGTATCCTGCTGATAACATCAATGGTTTCTACAACATCAACAATTCCTCTTATAGCAACAACAAGCACTTCTCCTACAACTTCAAAGACAATTGTTCCGACAGATTCGTCTACAAAATCAACAAACATCTCTTCCATCACTTCAACAAACACTAGTTCAACCGCATCCGCTTCTACAACTACAACAACCATTAACAACGACATCTCCACAGTCACCATATACTACGACCCAACATTGGTCCCCGATTCCAACAGTTTTCAACAACAATTTCAGCAATAACCAAGCTTCAGTCATCCACCACCAGTCAGAAGTCCTGTCACCATATATTACGATCCACAGGCAGTAACAATTCTTACCTCCGCTACAGTCAGTCCAGTCACCATCACGGTAACTGGACCTATTCCGTATGATAAAGATAATGTTGTGCCATGGCACTATGGTTCAGACCTCTACTGCAGCGGGGAAAGAGTCCTTCTTGATTCTTCAGCTCATGCATCACAAGTGGATAATGTTGGGGGAGGCGGAGGCTTCACTCGAAGCGGACGTCTCTTCCCGTCACAAGTTCCAAGAGCTAATACTGAGGCAGAGGTTGCTGCCAAAGCCAAGGGTAAAAATGTGCTGCCGGAAGAACCAGTTTTGAAAGAAGCCCATAAAACATCCTTTGATCAAGACGTGGATGAATTTATGAAGATAATCAAGAGAAGCGACTACAAGGTTGTGGATCAGCTCCACCAGACTCCTTCCAAGATCTCCATCTTATCCCTGCTGTTGTGTTCAGAAGCTCATCGGGATGCACTGCTTAAAGTCCTACACGCAACCTACGTGCCTGAGGAGATCACGGTAAATCAGTTTGAGAAAATGGTGTCTAATGTTATTACTAGCCATGGGCTAGGCTTCACCAATGCTGATTTGACAACGGAAGGTCGTCATCATAACAAGGCTTTACACATCACTTTGGAGTGTAAAGGGGTTGTGCTTTCACATGTTCTAGTTGACATTGGGTCTTCACGCAATGTCTTGCCAAAGAAAGCCCTTATTAAGCTTAAATATGATGGTATAACCCTCCGACCAAGCAATCTGGTGGTTAGAGATTTTGATGGTTCCAAGAGGTCTGTTCTTGGAGAGGTAGAGCTGCCTGTGATAATTGGCCCGCAGGTCTTTCAAGCTACTCTCTACGTGATGGACATTCAGCCGGCCTACAGCTGTTTGTTGGGTCGACCATGGATTCATGCCGCTGGCACAGTTACGTCGACCCTTCACCAGAAATTGAAATAAGAGTGGGTAGGGTAGATTATCACAATCTGTGGTGAAGAGGATATTTTTATTTTCCATTTGGCCACCTACAAATACATTGAGATTGATGGTGAAATCCACGAGACCATGCGCCAAGGTTTCGAAGCGTTGAACGTCAATGAGGCGACAACTGAAGTATTTGTTGCATCCCAGGAAGATAGGATGGGTACTTCAATTGTCTCTAATCAACAAGCTCGAAAGGTTGTTGAAGATGAAAACGCCCAAGGGTGGGGCAAGCTGCTACCTGTGGAGAAGAAGGAGGACATATTTGATTTGGGTAACAAACCATTCCGACAAGATCAAGCAGAGGCTGCTAAGGAGCCCAAGTTCATAAGTGGAGGGATGTTAACCCCGTATGCTGTCAATAACGTGGAAGATGAGGCAGAAAACAACCTCAACCTGGAGAGCTGGATTCGTCCAAGGATCCTGGCCAACAAGTCCTTAACTGCTCTTCCCAGGAAATTATAAGGGTTACTCCTGCAGAGTAATTATTATTTCCTGCTTTTTTAGCATGCATCAAGTCCTGCATCTTGCCCAAGGTGTCAGGACTCATTTTGTAATAGGGCCATATTTATATTTTGTGCAAATGGAATATCAATGAATATTGGACATCTTTTGCAAACAATTTTCTCTTTCACTCACTGTCTTTCCATTTTTGTTATTTTTCGCATAAAACAATAAAATGGCAATGTTTTCAAAATAAATAACTTCATCTTTTCTGAACAAGATTAAAATTGATCACTAAAAAAGAACAAATCTCAACCCTTGCAGAAATAGTCCTCCAGATTGCACCAACAACAACACTGCTATGACCTTGTATGACTTCGACAATCCAATCATTCAAGAAGATGAAGGGGATGATGAAGACTATGAGTTGCCTGAAGAGATAGCCAGGTTGTTGAGGCAAGAAGAGAAAGTGATTACTCCTCATCAGGAGGAGGTCGAAACTGTTAATCTTGGTACCAAGGAGAATTTAAAAGAAGTGAAGATTGGGGCCAGTCTGCAAGCTTCAGTGAAAGAATAGCTCATCAGTATGCTTCGGGAATACGTCGACGTCTTTGCTTGGTCCTATCAAGACATGCCAGGTCTAGATACGGATATTGTCATGCACAGGCTACCCTTGAATGAAGATTTCCCTCCAGTGAAACAAAAGCTAAGCTGTACTCGCCCAGATATGGCCATGAAGATTAAAGAAGAGGTACAAAAACAGTGGGATGTCGGTTTCCTTACTGTAACTAGTTACCCGCCGTGGGTTGCTAACATTGTACCCGTGCCAAAAAAATATGGCAAGGTGTGTATGTGTGTGGATTACCAGGAACTGAACAGAGCTAGCCCGAAGGATGATTTCCCATTACCTCACATTGATGTATTGGTTGATAACACAGCTCAGTTCTCGGTATTTTCTTTCATGGATGGATTTTTTGGGTACAATCAGATCAAGATGTCGCCCAAAGACATGGAGAAAACAACTTTCATCACACCTTAGGGCATATTTTGTTACAAGGTAATGCCGTTTGGACTAAAGAACGTCGGTGCAACTTATCAACGGGCTATGGTAACGTTATTCCACGATATGATCCACAAAGAAATTGAATGCTATGTGGATGACATGATTGCCAAGTCCCTTACTGAAGAAGACCATCTGGTAAATCAATTGAAGTTGTTTAGGCGTCTGAGGAAGTATCAGTTGAAGTTGAACCCCAACAAGTGGACATTCGGGGTACGTTCTAGTAAGTTGCTGGGATTTATCGTAAGTGAAAAAGGAAATGAGGTTGATCCCGATAAAGTCAAAGCCATTCAGGAGATGCCTGCACCTAGGACTGAAAATGAAGTTCGGGGGTTCTTAGATAGATTGAACTACATATCAAGGTTCATATCTCACCTCACTGCAACCTGTGAGCCCCTGTTCAAACTGTTAAGGAAAGAACAAACAGTCAGGTGGAACGAAGATTGTCATAAGGCTTTTCAAAAAATCAAGGAGTACCTACAAGAACCTCCAATTCTCATGCCTCCAATTGAAGGAAGACCTCTGATAATGTACCTGACAGTATTAGAAGGATCAATAGGGTGTGTGTTGGGCCAGCATGACGTGTCTGGTCGAAAAGAGTATGCAATATACTACCTACGCAAAAAGTTTACCGACTGTGAACAACGCTATTCACTGCTCGAGAAAGCTTGATGTGCTTTAGCGTGGGCTGCTCGCCGACTAAGACAGTATATACTGACTCACACTACCTTATTGATCTTAAAGATGGACCCCGTCAAGTACATATTTGAGAAGCCAACACTTACCGGGAGGGTTGCAAGATGGAAAATGATTCTAATAGAGTATGACATTCAGTACACATCTCAAAAGGACATCAAGGGCAGTGTACTGTCTGATTATCTAGCTGAGCAACCCATTAATGATTACCAGCCCATGAGATTTGACTTCCCTGATGAAGACATCATGTACCTAAAAGCAAAAGATTGTGAAGAGCCAGTTCACACTGAAGGGCCTGACCCAGAAGAAGCATGGACAATGATGTTTGATGGGGTTGTCAATATGAATGGTCGTGGAGTTGGTGCAGTGCTCATTACACCTAAAGGAGTTCATATGCCTTTCTCGGCAAAACTTACCTTTGCCTGCACTAACAACAAATCAGAATACGAAGCATGTATCATGGGAATTGAGGAAGCCATTGACCTCAGGATCAAAACCTTGAATGTATTCGGAGATTCAGATTTGGTAATCAATCAGACCAACGACAAATGGTACACCCATCAGGAGCATCTGATTCCATACCGTGACTATACGAGGAGATTATTGACTTTCTTCACAACAGTCAAGCTTGAATACATCCCTCGAGACAAAAATCAGTTTGTAAATGCTTTAGCTACCATTTCCTCCATGATCAAGGTTCAAACTGCCAATTATGTGCCTTGGATTTTGGTATCCAGACTGGACCGACAAGCATACATATTTTCTGTTGACGCTGATAGTGATGATAAACCTTGGTTCCATGACATCAAATGCTTCTTAGAGAATCAGACATACCCACCTGGGGCATCATCTAATGATAAGAAGACATTGAGAAGACTGGCCGGTAGTTTCTTCTTCAATACTGATGGTTCATTATACAAGCGAAACTTCAACATGGTTCTGCTCAGATGTGTTGACAAGAAGGAAGCAGACCTGCTGATGCACGAGGTGCACGAAGGTTCTTTCGGTACCCATGCCGGAGGACATGCAATGGCAAAAACGTTGTTAAGATCGAGTTACTACTGGATCAAAATGGATGCAAACTGTTGTGCCTATGCCAGAAAATGCCACAAGTGTCAGATCTACGCAGATAAAGTACATATGCCTCTGAATCCTTTGAACGTGATGTTTTCACCTTGGCCCTTTGCCATGTGGGGCATTGACATGATTGGGAAGATTGCTTCAAATGGCCATAGATTCATCCTGGTATCCATTGATTACTTCACCAAATGGGTTGAAGCAGCTTCATATGCAAACGTCACCAGACAAGTGGTAGCCAGATTCCTGAAAAGAGACATCATTTGTCGATATGGAGTTCTGAGCGAATCATTATTGATAATGGTTCCAATTTTAAGAACAAAATGATGGCATAACTGTTCCGGGACTTCAAAATCCAACATCACAACTCTTTTCCTTATAGGCCAAAGATGAACGGCGTTGTTGAGGCAGCTAACAAAAACATCAAGAAGATTGTGCAGAAGATGGTGGTTACTTACAAAGACTGGCATGAAATGCTACCATTTTCTTTGCATGGGTACCGAACCTCAATCATAACATCTATTGGGGAAACACCTTATCAGCTTATGTACGGTATGGAAGCAGTCCTACTTGTTGAAGTTGAGCTACCTTCCTTACGGGTAATGATGGATGTGAAGCTGGATGAAGCAGAATGGATCCGGTCTCGGTACAATCAATTGAATTTGATCGAGGAGAAAAGGCTAGCTGCCATCTTTCATGGGCAGTAATATCAGAAGCGAATGAAGAAAGCCTTTGATCAGAAAGTCAGACTTCGGGAATACCAAGTGGGAGAGCTTGTGCTGAAAAGACTTCTTCCTCCTCATACAGACCACAGGGGCAAATGGATTCCAAACTACGAAGTCCCATTCTTATCCCCTGTGAATTCAGATGCAGTTAAAAAATACTTCGCATAAAATGACCCGCTGGACATAAAAACAGAATGTAAGTCCAGGCAAAAATAGGGCATCCCAGCGAGTCAAAAAACAAAATAAGAGACTCTGGAAAAAATAAGGGAAAAATTGAAAAAATACACCCGCTGAGTTGAAAAGCCGCATTGGACAGCTCAGGCAAAAATGGGTATCCCGGTGGATTGAAAACCCGAAAGGGTGATCCTCGCAAAATCAGGGAATAAGTGAACAACTGCATTCTGAATTCGTCTGTATCACTCACAACATGGAAAGCTCTGAAAGGACAAAGCGTCAGTCAGAATCAACCTTCTTCAGAAAGCAAGATAAGAAGAACGTCAGGGTCATACAGGTCATAGTAAAGGAAGCTCACTGGAACTTCGTTGTCAACATTGCCAAAAATTTTATTTTTCTCAATTTACAGCAATCTCCTCCTTCCAGGGGATTCGCTTCTTTAATTGTACTTTCCAATTCAGGGCCCCCAAATTAATAAGATCAGAGTTTTCAGTGACACCTTGTTTTGTACATTTTTGTTTCGTTTGCAAAATGTCCAATGTTCATAATACGACACTTGCATAAAACATATGAGCCATTTTTAATAAATGCTTGCAGGAAATATTTTGCTTTCATGAAAGTCTAACTCCTATGATGGAATCCGGTTGCAGGAGATTAAGACAGGAAATCTCTCACAGCATGGGGCATATCAAGCATTGAATCCCCATCATGCTACTTCCCAGAAGTTGTCTCCTCCCTAAGCAGGACCTCCCGAGCAATACCTGAAAACTCTTCCCTAGCAAGGTGGTCAAGAACTTCCTATTCCCCACTAGAGATGCCAAATTTCCCTCACTCTCAGTAGAGTTGATGGAACTGATTCCCCACAGAGTTTCCTCCCCAGAAGAGAAATACCTGAAACACATCCCCCACAGAGTGGCTTAAACTTCCTTCTCCCCAGTTGAGTCCTCCCTCCGGATAGATCTACCAATGATCTATTTCCCCAAGTAGAGTTCTCCCTCCGGACAGATCCATCAGTGATCTCTTCCCCAGCCGGGTTATCCCTCCAAGCAGATCATCCAGAGATCTTTATCCCCGCAGGATCCAAGTCTCAAATCATTTTCTCTTTTTCATAATCATGGTATTCTCATCATTAATCACCGAAATAAGCATAGCATTCCGTCTAATACAGAGCATTACGGCAAAATTCAAAACTCTGCATGATCACGAGCCAGGTTCGAGCCAGTCACCTGCAATTACTATCAATGTTTTATCCGCAATATACACAAAATACATCCCCTGCACATAAAAGCCAAAGCATCCCCTTTTGTACTCTCAAATACAGATACCTATGCATGCCCTTTTTGACACTCGTCTGTGTCATCCCTCCCTAGTAAGGTCGCCCGAACACCTTCTGCAAGCATATACTTATTTCATACATTATTTTCTCGACACTCGTCCGTGTCATCTTATTCCCCCACAGATCGCCAGCATCTCCTTTGCACTCTCAAAACAGATGCCTGTTTATATTTATACATATTTGACACTCGTCCGTGTCATACTTCCCCATCCAGTCAAACACTCGTCTGTGTCTTACTATTACTTCACCAACAAATCGATACTTGTGCATACCAATACATGAGTCTTTCGATACTCATACGTATCTTATGTATATCACCCCCTCAGCAGATTCAACACTCGTATGTGTTCCTTGTTAACTAGTTGGTACTCGTCCATATCATTATCTTTGAACACGTGTCATCGTTGTTTCTACCGATAGTCTTCTGTATCATGGTTCTAAGGATGCTCGCCCGCATCTTTAAACATATACACACCGTCAAACACTTATACCTTTTATTATTGAAAGCGTAAGCACTCGTCCGTGTTTACCATTCCCCAGTAAGTCGCCAGCAAAATAACTTTTTTCTAGCCGATATTCGTCCTATGTCGTGATATCTTCGGCAGCCGTCCCCTTCCAGGTGATCGTCCTTCACCTATGGATGACCGTCCCTCATCCTTTCCCCATTGGAATCTCCATTATTGGAACCTTCTATCTGACATTCGTCCTATGTCGTGATAAAGAGCAGCCGTCCCCTGCTAGATGGTCGTCCTTTACCTTTTGATGACAGTCCCTCATCATTTTATCTGATGGTTGTCCCCATCGTTGATCTTGTCATCCGACATTCGTCCTATGTCGTGATAAACCCCGAGAGCATCCGTACCCTACTAGGTGATCGGCCTTCACCTCTTGATGACCGTCCTTCATCATGCTTATCTGATGGCCGTCCCTATCGTCGACCTTTTCTATCCTACATTCGTCCTATGTCGTGATAAAGAGCAGTCATCCCCTTCTAGGTGATCGTCCTTCACCCTTGATGACCGTCCCTCATCATTATTTCATTTATTCTTTAAACCGATGGCTGTCCCCATCATTGTTTACTTTACTTTCCAAAGATTGATGACCGTCCCCATCATTTCTTTTATCATTACTTTATCCTCCAGAGAATCTTTTCTTTACTCGAGGGCCGTCCCCATCATGATCTCTTTGTTTACCCAGCTTGTCGGCCGTCCCTGTCACTGCTTTACTTACCACTTTATCCCCAGCAGTCGTCCTCTTCCTGATGGTCGTCCTCCATCGTTTTCATTTGATAATCATACTATACTACCTTTTACAATTTATATCCCTTTTCTTCTTATCCCCAGCGAGTGCAAATTTCGGACTGTCTTTGGTATTCAACCACAAGTTATCTTGTTTGTCTGTTAAGCTAGGCGCTTACACCCTACACAGCTAACTCATGCTTGAATAGGGGCAGCTATAAACACCCCAAATTTCCCCTCACTCTTTATCACACCATATATTGTGATCTTTCATTTTGTTTTAACATAAGCATTACATCTCATATTGCATATTTGTCTCACTGCACAGTTCAATTTCATCTGCATCTAGGGTTTGTGATCTGAGCAATCCAAGAATCCATCTGAGAAATCCCAAAGGTCTTGATGCCTTCCAAGAGGGTCCATGTGTGTTCTATGATCAAAAATTGGCAAAGGCATGGAAGCAGAGCCAGGGTTTTTCACTCCACAGATGACCAAAACTAGGGTTTTGGTTTCAGAGGCCTTAACTCCAAATTTTTGGGTCATTCTTGTTTCTAATGTTCTTAATATGTTATAAGGATCATATGTACCAAGTTTGATGAAGAAATTCATTGTGGAAGTCATCTGAGCATTGGGTAACTTCTTGAGCAAGTTAAATAAAAATCAGGGCATCTGAGGGCCCCAACAATGGAACCAAAGGGTCATTTTCATCAAATTGAAGTTCAATCATCTTTATTTGATCTTGGAAGTGGTTGGAATTTCACAATATTGAAGAATTTTGGGCCAATTGCAAATTTGCCATTTTTGGAAATGACTTGAAATGCAAACTTTCCATTTTGGGAAAGATTTTCAACCTACTCTTTCATGACCAAAAATGCTTCAAATGAAAAATTCTTGGGCATGAAAGTTGATAATTAGGTCTTTCCCTTTTCAAAAAGTACAAGAACATGTCTTGATTCATCCTAGAACTCAAGATATGGCCTTTCAAAGTTGGCAAAAATCACATAATTTCAAGTTTCATGTCAAAGAGGGATTTTGCATATTGGCATGTTCAAGATTCTAAATGACTTATAATGTGCACAAATATGTTACAACATGTCAAGGGAGCATCCAAAGATCAGAATTGGCCCAAGATTTGAAGCATTTCATGACTTGAATCACAAGAAACATCAAAGAGGGAAATTTGTGTAAACCATGAGAACTCTTCATCCAAGCCTTCCAGCTGCATAACATTGATCCAAAGGCCATCCTTGATGTAAGTTGAGGCCAGAAACCCCTTCAAACAAGCTCTGACCCGTGCCATGCTTCATGTACACATAACCTTGACTTTTTGCAACTTGGCCCATACCAATCAAACTATGCCACACCAACTCTCTGAACCAATCAGCATGACTTATGTGAACCTCATGGACCTTAAACATCACAACACACAAGGCTGAAACCTCCAAGAAGCTCAGAATCACAAAAATCACCTCACCTCTTCCTCTCTTCAAATCTCATAACACAGCCATCAAAACTTCAAACTTCTTCCACCAATCAACTCAAAAACACTCAAGGATCATTTCCCAACCATTACAATGACCTGAAACACCCCACAACACAAACACGATTTCTGAGTTATTAGAACTGAATCACTTAAACCAGCTCATTTAAACTCCATTCAAGCCTTTCAGAAGCATTAGAGGGATCATTGGAGGCATTTTTCACAAAGGAAGAGGTCAGAAAGCTCCAGTTTGCAAAGCTTCAACTCAGGTAGTCACCAAGAACTTTTTTTCCAGAACTATTGTTTTAAGTTCCTAAATGTTTCTTCATGTTTAGTTGATCACCCTGATATGTTTTGTTTTGAAAATGCTTGAGAAATGACCATGTATGAAGCTTCTGAAACTTTTTAACCTAATATGTTTTTGCTTCGATTCAGCTTTATTACGAATGATAAATGTGTTTTGTTTGTGGATTCATGATATATAATGTTTGGGGATCATTTCTGGGCAAGAAATTTGATGTTTAGTGACCTAGGGAAGAAGTTGGAATTTTGACTCGCCGGAGAAGATGACCGGAGCTAGCTCCGGTCACCTGAAAGTGATTAGGTTAGTTAATTAGGGTTAAAGCGTCAGTTTAAATATTGGCCTTTGGATCTTGTTTGCCGCGTGTTTGGATGGTCCTGATTCACTCACTTAACCCTAATTCGTAATTAATTAAGTTAATTAATTCATTTAGCCTGAATGAATCCTAACCCTTCATCTGCACGCGCAATCAAGCCCAGTTTGAATCCCAGCCTTTGGATCAGTTGACTTTGCATTTTAGTTATTTTTATTTCATTTCTTTTCATTTCTTTTGCATATTTATTTTAAAATATCAAAACACTTTCAAAAAATATGAAACTTTGCATTCTGATTTCAAATATTTTTCTCAATCTAAAAATGATTTTTATTTTATTGTTTGCATTAAAAAAGTATTTATAAAATATTTAAATGTTATTTTTAATTAATTAAAGTATTTTAATTAATTAAAAATGAATTTAGGTTTCTAAAAATCACCAAAAAAATCATGAACCATTCAAATGCATTTAGAAACATTTTCAAACTCTTCATACAAATTTATTTTTTGGTTTGATCATAGTTTCCCAATTTTCTTTGAATTAAGGGTCTTTAAAATCACAATTTGGAACCCTAACTTTGAAACATCATTTCTACCTAACCAAGAAGAGTTTGAACTTGATTCTTTTTGCATTGTTTTACATATTGCATTTAGTTTATAGGTAATTGTTCTTATGAATTTATCTTGCATTTTCAATTTGATTTGCATTTTTCCTTTTGAATCACCCAAAAACCCTATCAAACTTAGGAAATCATAACTTTCAATAGGTTAGGCTTCTAACCTTCTCCTTTGGGGTGTGACCTAGTATTGGATTAGGATTTGTTTGAGCTTGATTTCAAATTTTTATCTTGTTGTATGCTTCTGTTTTATCCATTTGCATCTCATATGTTCATAAAACCCTAATTTCTCATGTTCATTTGCATTCTCCTTTGCACAGCATCATCACATGAACTTGCCATGACATTTCAAGCATTCATATGTCATCTTAGACATCTTAGGAAATCTTAGAACCTTGCATGATCATTTCTTCATTCATTTTCCATGATTTGCATTCATTTCATTTCATAAACATCCATGTGTTTTCAAGCTTTCAAGCATGCTTTCACAACATCTCATCTTTGTATGATCATTCATATGCACATTGTATGACATTACATCATATCACATGCCATTTGCATTGCATAAAAACTTCTGACTTTGATCTTTGCATCTCATTTCATCTCATTTCAATTCATTTCTTCATGCTTCATAACTTATGCATCCATACTAACTTTTCAGGAACTTTTGGTAAGTTATTTTTGGGAGGTGGATTTGTATTCACTTATGTCCCATCTTTCTCACTTTCTTCCTTTAAGTTAGTTACCTTCTTAGGAAGTAAGTAACTTATTCTTCTGCTTCTTCCATTGGTGGCTTCCTTGAAGAAATTTTCTATTAAGCCTTATAAACCATAGGATATCCAAGCATGATAACATTTAGGGTTGTATATAGTCCCCCCTAGCTTTTTACCTTTGAGTCTCCTTGAGTCTCTCTTTTCATCTCAATAATCAGAGACTAAACTCTTAAAGTTTTAGGACTTTTGAATTAGGGTTATAGATGCATCCTTCTCTTAGGATGGAGTGTATAAATTTAATCCTAAGTGTTAAACCTTTAATTTTGTTTAAACCTCTTAATCAAATCACATTAATAATCACCAAGACTTTATCTTGTAACTTGGGCCTTACATTAGGGTTCTAACTCTTCCTTATGGTTAAGAGGGACTAACCCTAGTGTTTAATGTACAAGTCCCTCTCAAGTTGTCTTACAAACATAAAATTCACTTCTTAATCTCATCCCTTTAATTAAAATCCACTTAATAAAGGCTTGTTATATAATAAATTTAGTCACTAACCATGGATTAAGTTGAGGTATCTTCCTCAGCTTAAGTGTTCTCATATATTATCCTTCTATTAGGATGGTGTAATGAGTTCACTAATCTATGATTAGAGATAAAACTCATTACTTAACACTAAACAAAAACCCAAAAAATCTAAATAATCACAAGTAGGTTAATGATCTTAATCCTACATCATCATGGTAATTAAGTTAAGATGCTTATCTCATACATATGTAGGCTCATTATCCCTAATCAGGAAGGATATAATGAGTTTACAAGCCCTTGATTTAGGCTTAAGCTCATTAACTTATGCAAAACACCAAAAACAATAAAAAAAACTGAAAACACAAAAACAAGCAATAATTGTCTCCTTTGGGATTCTTTTCTCATCACATTCATTCACAAACGAGAACTTGCTTCTTCCGTCTAATGCAAAACAATTATCACTCGAGCCAGACGAGTCATACACTTGAGCATAGGCAAGCAAGCAGTTCACAGTCAATTTATCTTTCACTCTCTTTGAGTCGAACTACGGTGTTCTGACTTCCTCATTGCACGAGAGGATACATAAGCATAACTTAACTGTTATCGAACAAAAGTCTCAGTGTCTTCCCCCTCTTTCAGCATTCTTTTCTAAGACTCAGTTCCTGAGAAAATTCACCTATTTGCACTGATACTTGTATATTCTTTCCTGAGCTTTTGCACACAGATAGCACATACACTACCCCTTTAAACACAATCTTGTAAGCGTGGATCCCGTTGAGTACGACAGACAATCTGGGTTCTAATACCTTCCCAGGTTGTAACCAACCCCCTTTCTCAATTTCTCTGGTTCGCAACCGTCTTATCCATCTCTTTCCAGGTTTATGCAGCATTACCTTTCCTTCGGGATAAAAATGCCTAGCTGGCGACTTTATTCAATTCACTTTCATTTTCTCTTTTCGCCGAACGTTCGCGTCTGCACCGGGATGCAAATCTTCGGGAGCGACACATTGTACCTGCAGAAAACCAAAAGGGTGCTAACAGAGGTTCCTGGAGTTAACAACCATCTTTAGAATATTATCGGTACATTGGATTACTCCCCAACCGATAACATTCTTAAAATAGACCTCGTTCGAGTGTAGTATCACGTGACAACCACCTTAGGTTTACACCCAGATAGTTTCTGCACTACGTTCCTAAATTGGCTTGGATGGGTTAAGGGTTCTACGGTCCTCACTATGATCAGCTCAAGGTCAGAAAATAATGCCACGTATGATTACTCATCATGACATTGATAATCCAAGAGAGCCTAACCGAGTGGATATTATCAAATTGATATAGCTTTGGACTACTCCATCGCTTATCGCTTCGAATATCGCCGTCCTATCATAAGTTCAACTCAGATCCGGGGTAGAATTTATCTCACTCACAGAGGATCACCAAAACCAAAACAGAACAAACAAATAACAAACAAATCAAACCAAAGCAGTAAATAAATCAAAGTAGGCCGAATCCACTTAGAGATTACTCTCCAACAGAGTCTCCATGTTGTTGTAGCGGTAGAAACATGACTGTAAGCTATTGGTTAACTTAACTCAAAGTAAACAGAGTCACCATCGCGCTTTTATTTTATTCCAAGATGAAAAGGAAAAAATAGCGAATAAATCCTAATGAATCTAAAAGAAAAAACGCTAAAGAAACACAACAGAGAAACAAACACACCCAAAATGTTTGTGGTACTCCACGGGATCCCTTTGAAAAATTTACTGCTTTTGGTTTGGAAATGGTTTGTAAAATGTGAATGGAGGGATGAGAAAAGAATTATTTTTTAATATTTTTGTGTTTAGAGAGGTTTACCACCTCATGCCTACGTACCCACAAAGTGCAATGCAAGATCAAAACCCCGTAGGTCGTGGTACAAATAGTGAAAAAGGGTGGGTCATGATTCATTTTATTAAGTGAAGAGAATTTATCATCTTCAAGTGGATGGCCAAACAAACTAACATGAGAATGAAGGCATGGACTCATACATCATTATGGGTAGGGCGCCAACTTGGATAAAATCAACGAGTATGCCACTAAACCCCCACAAATGACAAGATACTCAATTACATCAAACTACAACCATGGAGATTGAGAGACTTGCACCCGAATAAAGAATAATGACTCATAATCGGCACTCTTTTAAGAAAATAAACAAAAGTGTACAAAAGCACAAAACAACTTGAATGAGTTTGATTCTTTTTTTTTTTGAATTAAGGTCAACATGATTAGATTTATTAATTTTAAAAGAAAATAAAAAAAAAAGTAAAAGCCACTTGACAAAAGTCAAGGTTTTTGTTTATTAAAGAGGTGATGATTTAAAAAGAAGGAATCCTTTGAAAAAGGGAGAAGTTTTTGAAAATTGAAGAATGAGAGGAGATGAAGGGACTATCCTAAAAAAGAAAATAAGGAGATAAGGGAAGAAAGATCTAACCAAACTTGATGAAATTCCAAATTATGAGCATAAGAGTTCCATCCATATAAGCTAGAAAATGACCAAATAAAGGCTTAATTCAACTTCATGAAGATCAAAGCAAGGGAAAGGGATCCTAAAATCTATGTCCAAAATCTCCATTCTAATACCAGGGTTATTAGCCAAAAGTCCACGAATTAAGGTCACAAGTTTTTTAGAAGTTTAATCCTTTATTAATGTTTTTTTTGGTGTCCAAATGGACAAAAGGAAAATCAACAATTAAAATAATAAGAACAAATAATAAACATGATATGGATGAATAAGGCAAAATAAAATAAAAGCAATAAAAGTGCAAGAAATTAAATGTTAGTAACAAAAGAAATTAAAGTGCAAGAATCTAAATACTAACAAAAAAAGTATAATAATATTCACATAATAATGGTATGGTGAACTTAATCAACCACAACCAAAAAGAAAGAGTAACCAAAATCGAAGGCAACCGGATCCGCTTAGCATCTTACACTATAGCAATTAATTAAGGCAAACCGAACCGAATTCAACGAAATTTGAAAGGCGATTGGGAGACCCAAAGCACCTACGCATCAAACATTCATAAGTCTCGATTCTTAATGCAATATGATTAACCACTTTGGGATTACGCGATCAACAAGAGATCCGGTCCACGAAAGTGCAAGTACCCAATTAGATTTTTATTCTGAAGTCGGGACACATTTAGGTCTATGTTAAGCAATCTCCAAGTAATTTACGAAGTAATTACCTTACAAATGAGGCCGGCCACCACCAATTAAGGTGCATAATGTTAGTGCTAATGCATGCGAGATAAACGATATGTAAATCGTTATCCGGACGCGATACCACACAAAACTAAAGGTGAATACCAAATTGAGCCGCACTTGTGGTATTCTTCCATCCTTAAGTTCAATAACTCATCTCGTTGGATTCAAGCATGAAAATGTATCACTAACGCAAAATATCTTAAATGAATTGAATAATCCACTTAAAGGTAGTTTTGAATTAATGAACATTAACTACTCTAATCTACACCCAAAGTTCATTGAAATTAAAGAGAAATCACTCCCAAAAGTGCTTCCCAAGGTAAAAATAAAAAGGAGGAGGAGGAAGAAGAAAGAGGAACCAAAAAGGGGCTTGAAACAAGCCAAAAACACCATTCTGACTTGTGTTAACCAGTTAACCAATTGGTTAACCGGTTAATGCAAGCAGATTTTGAACAATCTGTGTTATTTTGAAACTGGTTAACCGGTTAACCAAATGGTTAACCGGTTAACGCTATATCAGAAGCTGAAAAATGCAGAAAATTCAGCATGATCCATTTTGAAACCTTTTCTCAAACATTGGATGATCATGATATGAATTTGCACGAATTTTAAAACTAAAATATAGTGGAATCCATGCAATCAAACAACAAATAAAGATCCAAAGGATCTAGAAACAAAGGCACCAAGGATATACATCTTGAATGTTGATAGTGAATATGGGTTTATGGAGGAAGATGAATTACCAAAAGCTTTTCTTCAAATTGGACCAACACAAGCTTAGATCTACTGAAATTGACGAGCAAAAGAATGAAAGGATGAAGGTTTAGCTCAAGTTAATCAATAATTCAATGTGAATTCTTGATAACTTCAAAAGAAAGAAAGATGAGCTTTGGAGAATTTTGGTGTTGGGGGAGTATTTTGAAAGAGATTTTGTGGCTATCAAAAGCTTATGCAATGAATGAAATTGTGGTCCTATTTAAATGTCTTAGGTATGGAAATTTGGTGGAATGGAGCTTGCTTTGGTAATTTGAATTTAGGTTTGGTAATTGGAATTTGGTGGGAAATAGAAAAGAGTGGTTATTAATGAGGGTCTATGGTAGGAAAATGATAAAAGTGATGTAGAGATATCAGAAACCAATGGATCTAGAATATTCCAATAAAATCAATGATCCAAGGGTCCTAAATTTGAATAATAAATTCAAATTTCAAACATGATTTCTTGGTTGCTTCGGCCCGATTCTTGTTGTGCGTCGAAGAAATAAATACATGAATCTTGGAAATCCTTTGAATGAATCAATTAACTTGGGAAATCCTTGATCAGATAAATATTTGAATTATTTGCGTATCAACTTCGACTTTTTTCTGTGAAATTTCGCTCGAGCTGCAGGACTGCTATTTTTGGTATTTTCAAAGGTTCCTCTACTTGAAAAAGGTTAGCAAAAGGAACCAAATTTTTTTTATATTTTGATTAATGGTTAGTAAACATAAACAAATAAAGTAATTAAAGACAACAATGATCCTCTGCAAGGTATAAACCTAACCCGAGAAAAACCGAGTAACCAGTGAGATCTTGTTTGTATGCAAGATGAATATGAAAATACAAAGAAAACCTAGGGCAAAAATTAGGGTGCAACAGTATGGAAGTTGTCCTATCGGTTGAAGTTGAACTACCCTCCTTATGGGTAATGATGGATGTGAAACTGGATGAAGTAGAATGGGTTCGATCTCGTTATAATCAACTAAGTCTGATTGAAGAAAAAATATTAGCAGCCATCTGTCATGGGTAGTTATATCAAAAGCGAATGAAAAAAGCCTTCGACCAGAAAGTTAGACCTCGGGAATACCAAGTGGGGGAACTTGTGCCAAAAAGACTTCTTCCTCCTCATACAGCCCACAGGGGCAAATGGACGCCAAACTACGAAGGCCCATTCATAGTAAAGAAAGTCTTCTCTGGTGGAGCATTGATGCTCACTACTATGGATGGCGAGGATTTCTTATCTCTTGTGAATTCAGATGAAGTTAAAAAATACTTCGCATAAATGACCCGCTGGACATAAAAACATAATGTAAGTATAGGCAAAATAGGGCATCCCGGTGAGTCAAAAATAGAATAAAATACTTGGGCAAAAATAAGGGAAAAAATGTACACCCGCTGAGTTGAAAAGCCACATCGGACAGCTTAGGAAAAAAATGGGTATCCCGGTGGATTGAAAACCCGAAAGGGCGATCCACGCAAAATCTGGGAATAAGCGAACAACTGCATTTTGAATTCGTCTGTATCACTCACAAAATAGTAAGCTTCGAAAGGATAAAGCGTCGGTCAGAATCAACCTTCTTCAGAAAGCAAGATAAGAAGAACGTCAAGGTCATACAGGTCATAGCAAAGGAAGCTCACTGGAGCGTCAACTTCAAACATTGCCAGTACTTTTATTTTCTCAATTTTTACAGCAATCTCCTCATTCTAGGGATTCGCTCCTTCACTGTACTTGCATATTCAAGGCACACAAATTAATAAAATCAGAATCTTCAGTCACACTTTGTTTTGTGCATTTTTGTTTCGTTTTCAAAATGTCCAAAGTTCATAATAAAACACTTGCATAAAACATATAAGCAATTTTTTTATATATGCTTGTAGGAAATATGCACTCTTGAGCAAATCTAACTCCTATGACGGAATCCGGTTAAGGATACCTTGGGAAACTTGTACGTTTCTTTTAACAGGATGCAGGTACTTAAGGCGGACAATATCCCACTACATGGGGTATATCAAGCATCGTATCCCCAATCAAGTCAGTAATTACCTCATCAACAGGATTACTTGACAGAAGTATCTCCCCACGAAGTTGTCATCCCCTCAGAGGATCCTTCGAGAAACTCATTAAATCCCCAGCGTGTCGAAGGAGTTACAACAGATCACTTCACAGAAGTTCTCTTCTCCCCAAGCAGGATCTCCCGAGTAATGCTTGACGGCTTTTTCCTAACAAAGTAGCTAGGAACTTTCTATTCCCCATCAGAGATATCAGGATTTTCTCATCCTCAGCAGAGTTGGCATAATCACTTTCCCGTAGAGTTGCCAGTTTCTTCCCAGTAGAGCAATGCATGAAACGCTCTTTCCCAGCGGAGTTTCTGAAACCTCCTCATCCCCAGCATGAGTTCTTAAACAAAAGATTCCCCATCCAGGATCCCCACATATTTCTTCCCCCAGGGCACCACAGAGTTCCCTAAGAAGTTCGTTTGGTGATCCTCTTTCCCTACAAATCGACCAATGATCTCTTTCACCAACGGAGTTCTCCCTCCCGACAGATCGCCCTAAGATCTTTCTCCCTTCAGGATCCGTATCTCGGATCAGTTCTCTCATTTTGCATAATCATAGCATTCACATCATTTTCCCCAAACTAAGCGTAGCATTCCGTCTAATATGGAGCATTACGGCAAAAATCAAACATTTGCATGATCATAAGCCAGGTTCAAGCCAATCACCTGCAAATACCATCATAATTACTTCACCAGCAATATACAAAACTTATCCCCCACAGACAAAGCCAAAATACTTTTTTGCATGCTCAGATACTTGTTCTTACTTGTACATATTCTTTTTGACACTCGTCCGTGTCATACTTCCCCAACAAGTCAAACAATCGTCTGTGTCCCTTGCTCAATCTTTTTGACACTCATCCATGTCTTACACATATTTCCCCAGCAGGTCAAACACTTGTAGTTACTTATACACAATCCTCTGATAACTCATCTGTATCTTGTATGTATCACCTCCCCGGTAGATCAACACTCGTTTGTGCTCCTTGCCTAACCGATTTATACTCGTCCGTATCATCATCCTTAAACACGTGTCAGCGTTTGTTCCTATCGATATTCATCCGTATCGTGGACCTAAGGATGCTCGTCCGCATATTTATTCTATACACACTGTCAAACACTTATACCTTTATTTCAAAGCGTAAGCACTCGTCCGTATTTACCATCCCTCCAGTAAGTCACCAACAAAACAAACTTTCTATCCGACATTCGTCTTATGTCGTGATATTTTCGGCAGTCGTCCCCTGCCAGGTGATCTCCCTTAACCTTTTTGATGATCGTCCTTCATCATTTTATCCGATATCCGTCTCCATCGTAGATCCTCTTATCCGGCACTCGTCCTTGTCGTGATATTTTTAGCAGTCGTACCCTGCTAGGTGATCGTCCTTCACCTTGGATGACTGTCCTTCATCCTTTCCCCAGTTGAATCCCTATTGTTAGAACTTTCTATCTAGAAATCTTCCTATGTCACGATATCTTTTTAGCAGTCGTCCCTTGCTAGGTGAACATCCTTCACCTTATGATGACCGCCCCTCATCATATTTATCCGATGGTCGTCCCCATCGTTGATCTTTGTTATCCGACATTCGTCCTATGTCGAGATAATCCCCAAGAGAAGTTGTCCCCTGCTAGGTGATCGTCCTTCACCTCTTGATGATCGTCCTTCATCATTGATCTTTTCTATCCGGCATTCTTCTTGTGTCGTGATATTTTCAGCAGCCGTCCCCTACTAGGTGATCGTCCTTCACCTTTTGATGACCGTCCCTCATCATTATTTCATTTATTATTTTACCCGATGGTCGTCCCCGTCGCGGTTTATTTACCTTTTAACCTGATGGTCGTCCCCGTCAGTGCTTTCCTCATTTCTTTAATCCCCAGAGACTTTTATTTCTTTACCCGATGGTCGTCCCCATCACAGATTCGTTATTCCCCAGCATGATGGTCGTCCCCGTCAGTGCGTTTCTCACCGTTTTTCATCCCCAACAGTCGTCCTCTGCTCGATGGTCGTTGTAAACACCCCAAATTTGCCCTCACTCTCTATTAAACCATGGCTTGTGATCTTTCATTTTTGTTTTAACATAAGCATTACATCTCATATTGCATTTTTGTTTCACTACATAGTTCAAGTTCATCTGCATCTAGGGTTTGTGATATGAGCAATCCAAGAATCCATCTGAGTCATCCCAAAGGTCTCAAAGCTTTCCAAGAGGGTCCATATGTGTTCTACCATCATATTATGCTCCTCAAAGTTCATAAAAGTCAAGAGATCACAAGAACTGGCAAAGGCATGGAAGCAGAGCTAGGGTTTTCACTACACAGATGACCAAAATTAGGATTTTGGTTTCAGAGGCCTTAACTCCAAATTTTTGGGTCATTCTTGTTTCTAATGGTATTAATATGTTATATGGATCATGTGTACCAAGTATGATGAAAAAATTCATTGTGGAAGTCATATGTTCACTAGGTAACTTCCTGGGCAAGTTAAGTCAAAATCAGGGCATCTGAGGCCCCCAACAATGGAACCAAAGGGGGATTTTCATCAAATTGAAGTTCAATGATATTTATTTGATCTTATAATTGGTTAGAAGTTCACAAGATTGAAGAATTTTGAGCCAATTGCAAACTTGCCATTTTTCGAAATGACTTGAAATGCAAACTTTCCATTTTGGGAAAGATTTTCAACCTCCTCTTTCATGACCAAAAATGCTTCAAATGAAAAATTATTGGGCATGAAAGTTGTAGATTAGGTCTTTCCCTTTTCAAAAAGTACAAGAACATGTCTTGATTCATCTTAGAACTCAATATATGGCCTTGCAAAGTTTGCAAAAATCACATAATTTTCAAGTTCATGCCAAAGAGAGAATTTTACAATTTCACTTGCCAAGCATTCTAATGACCTCTAATGGGCACAAAAACATTATAACATACCTATGCAACTTCAAAAGATCAGAATTATGCATTGGACCTAGGGTTTTCATGGCTTGTGATCCAAGAAACTTCAAAGAGGGAAATTTGCAAAACATGTGAGAACTCTTCATCCAAGCCTTCCAGCACATCAAAATCACTCCCATGGCCATCCTTGAACCAAGCTGAGGCCAGACACCCCATGAAAACATCTCTGACCCGTGCCCATACCTCATAGTACACAATCTAGAATTTTTGCAAAACTTCCCATACCAATCACCCTGTGCCACAACAACTCTCTGGCCAATCAACATTGTTTATGTGGACATTAAGCAATTCATTTCATTCAACACACAAGGCTGAAACCTCTCATACACTCAGATTGCCAAAAACCTCAAGAAACCTTCACCTCTTTGAAATTCATAGCACAACCACTCAAACTTCAAACTTTCTTCACCATTCAACCCATCACCTCAGGATCATTTCCCACCCATCACCATAGCCTGAAACACTCTCAAACACAAACACGATTTCTGCAACTCCAGAAACCAAAAACTCAAAATAGCCACTCTAAGCTTCATCCAAGCTTGCCAATAGCCTCAAGAGGTCAAAGGGGGTGGATTGCACAAAGGAGGAGCTCTGAAAGTTCATATTTGCAGTTCATCATCTCAGGTAGTCATCAAGAACTTTTTTTCCAGAAATCTTCTTTTAAGTTATAGAATGATTGTGCATGCTCTCTAGATCACTCTGATGTGTTTTGTTTTGAAAATGATTAAAAAATAAGTATGTATGCTTGTTCTGAAACTTTTACCGTTTTGATGTTCTTGTTCGAATCTTGTTAATGATGAATGATAAATGATTTTTGGGGCTGGATTAATGTTTAAGGTGGTTAGTGGAATGATTTTGGAGATTTTGGGGGCTTGGGGTGGCGTTTTGAGCAAACTCAGGTGAGAGGTTGGCCAGAGAAGATGACCGGAGCTTAGCTCCGGTCACCTGAATGTAATTAGGGCTTAATTAGGGTTTTAATTGCCAGACGCATTTTAGGCCCTTGGATCTTGTTTTGATTAGGAATGAGTGGTCAGGATTAGTTCACTTAAGATTAATTCTGATTATTTAATTAATTAATGAGAATTAACCCAGTTTGAATGTGAGCCGTTGAGACGCACGCATGGTCAATTCCCTTTTTCCCCAGTTTGAATCTTAGCCTTAGGATCTGCTGACTTCCATTTATTTCTATTTTAATTTATTTTATTTTCATTTCTTTTGTATAATTATTTTAAAATATCAAAATGCATTCAAAAAATATGAAACTTTGCATTCTGACTTTAAATATTTTTCTCATTCCAAAAATAATTTTTATTTTATTTTTTGCATCAAGAAAGAATTTTTAAAATAATTAAATGTTATTTTTAATTAATTAAAGTATTTTAATTAATTAAAAATGCATTTAGGTTTCTAAAAATCACCAAAAAAATCATGAATCATTCCAATGCATTTAGAAACATTTTCAAACTCTTCACACAAATTTCTTTTTGGGTTTGATCATAGTTTTCCAATTTCCTTTGAATTAAGGTTCATAAAAATCACATTTTTGAACCCTAACTTTGAAAAAATCATTTCTCCCTAACCAAGAAGAGTTTCAACTTGATTCTTTTTGCATTGTGTTACATATTGCATGTAGTTTATAGGTCATTTTCCTCATGAATTTATCTTGAATTTTCAAATTGATTTGCATTTTTCCTTTTGAACCACTCAAAAACCCTAGAAAACTTAGGAAAATCATAACTTTTGATAGGTTAGGCTTCTGACCTTATCCTTTGGGGTGTGACCTAATATTGTATTAGGGTTTGTTTGAGCTTAATTTCAAATTTTTATCATATTATATGCTTCTGTTTTGTCCATTTGCATCTCAAATATCCATGTAACCCTAATTTACATGTTCATTTGCATCCACCTTGCATATGCATCATTACATGAACTTGCCATGACATTTCATGCATTCATATGTCATCTTAGACATCTTAAGACATGTTAGAACATTTATTGATCATTTATTCATTCATTTTCCATGTTTAGCATTAATTTCATTTCATGAACTTTCACGTGTTTTCAAATTTCAAAGCATGCTTCCATAACATCTCATCTTTGCATGATCACACATATGCATATTGTATGACTTTGCATCATCTTACATGAAATTTACCTAGCATAAACGCTTTTGACTTTGATCATTGCATCTCATTTCAATTAATTTCTTCATGCTTTATACTTTATGCATTCATGCTAACACTTTCAGGTTTTGGTAAGTTATTTTGGGAGGTGGATTTGCCTTCACCTCTCACTTCTTCTTATCTCTTTCATATGCATTTTAACTTGTCTTTGAAGTGAATTAGATTCACTTGTGTTCCATCTCTCTCACTTTCTTCCTTTAATTTACTTATCTTCTTAGGAAGTAAGTAACTTATTCTTCTGCTTCCTCCTCCTTTCATCTGCTTCTTCCATTCGTGGCTTCCTTGAAGATCTTTCTCTAAGCCTTACAAACCATGGGATATCCAAGCATGATAATGATTAGGATTGTAATTAGTCCCCCTTAGCTTTTTACCTTTGAGTCTCCTTGAGTCTCTCTTCTCATCTCAATAATCAGAGACTAAATTCTTAAAGTTTTAGGACTTTGGAATTAGGGTTATGCCTACATCCTTCTCTTAGGATGAAGTGTATAACTTTAATCCTAAGTGTTAAACCTTTAATTTTTTTAAACCTCTTAATCAAATCACTTAATAACCATCAAGACTCTATCTTGTAACTTGGGCCTTACATTAGGGTTCTAATTCTTCCTTATGGTTAAGAAGGACTAACCCTAGTGTTTAATGGACAAGTCCCCGTCAAGTTGTCTTACAAACTTAAAATACATTTCTTAATCTCATCCCTTAATTAAAATCAATTTAATAAAGGCTTGTTATATAATGAATTTAATCCCTAACCATGGATTAAGTTGAGGTATCTTCCTCAGCTTAAGTGCTCTCATCTATTATCCTTCTATTAGGATGGTGTAATGAGTTCACTAATCTTTGATAAGAGATTAAACTCATTACTTAACACTAGACAAAAAACCCAAAAACATCTAAATAATCACAAGTAGGTTAATGATCTTAATCCTACATCATCATGGTAATTAAGTTGAGATGCTTATCTCATACTTAAGTATGCTCATTATCCCTAATCAGGGAGGATATAATGAGTTTACAAGCCCTTGATATAGGCTTAAGCTCATTAACTTATGCAAAACACCAAAAACAATAAAAAGGTGAAAACACAAAAACAAACAATAATTGTCTTCTTCGGGATTCTTTTCTCATCACACTCACTCATAAACGGGAACTAGCTTCTTCCGTCTAATGCAAGATAGTTAGCAATCGAGCCAGACGAGTCATACACTTGAGCATAAATAAGTAAGCAGTTCACAGTCAATTCTTTCAGTCTCTTTGAGTCGAACTACGGTGGTCTGACTTCCTCATTGCACGAGAGGATACGTATGCATAACTTAATTGTTATCGAACAAAAGTCTCTTTGTCTTCCCCCTCTTTCAGCATTATTTTCTAAGCCTCAGTTCCTGAGCATTCACCTTTTGCACTGACACCTGTACTTTCATTCTTAGAATTTGCACATAGTTGACACATACACCTACCCCTTTTAAACACAATCTTGTAAGCGTGGATCCCGTCGAGTACGACAAACAATTTGGGTGCTAATACCTTCCCAGGTTGTAACCAACCCCCTTTCTCAGTTTCTCTGGTTCGCAACCGTCTTATCCATCCCTTTCCAGGTTTATGCAGCATTACCTTTCCTTCGGGATAAAAATGCCTAGCTGGTGACTCTATTCACTTCATCATCATTTCTCTCTTCACCGACCGTTCGCACTTGTACCAGGATGCAAATCTTTGTAAGCGACAACTTGGCGACTCTGCTGGTGATCTTGTCTTGCAACCAGGGCTTCTGGTTCTTTTTGTGGGTTTCTCCTAGCGCTTGTTTGATTTGTGTTTATGGGGGTGTTATATGCTACTTATGCTTGTTTTTTATTTCTTTATTTATTGCTTTCTGTACAGTTTTATTTATTGCTTTCATTTATTGTTTATATGCATTTCATATTGTTATCATCATATCATGTGTGCTGGATCTTCTATTTGTTTTGATGGGAGGGATATTGAGTGAGTAAGGTTCCATACCGGGAGCCTGAGTGACACATAGGATAGAGTGGCTTCATATTCTTTCCCATTCCATTTTGGTCTGGTGCGGGAATATGAAACACGATTCAGACATGGGTTTCTTCTTGAGAACTCTGTGCTATAGATTTCCTGTAGTACTAGGTGTAAACACCCCAAATTTTCCCTCACTAAGATCACACCATGGCTTGTGATCTTTCACATTTGCATTAGTTCAATCATATCATCTCATATTGCATTTTTTGCTTCACTGCATTGGCTCAAATTCTCTTGTTATCTGAGCAAACCAAGGGTCATCTAAGCCACTCAAAATGTCTTCAGTCATCTCAAAAGGGTCCATTTATGTTCAATTATCATGTCATATCCTCCCAAGATCAAGGAAGTCAGAAAATCACAAGAACTGAGAAAGGCATGGAAGCAGAGCCAAGCTTAACTGCACAGATGACCTAAAATTAGGGTTTTGGTTTCAGAGGCCATAACTCCAAATTTTTTGGTCATTCTTGTTTCTATTGGTCTCTATATGTTATAAGGATCATACACACCAATTTTCATGAAGAAATTCAATGGGGAAGGCATCTGATCAATAGATGACTTCTTGAGCAAGTCAGTGCAAAATCAGGGCATCTGGGGCCCCCAATCATCCAACCAAAGGGTCTTCTCCATCATTGTAGGTGTACATGATCTTTATTTAATTTTAGAAGAGGTTAGAAGTTCACAAAATTGAAGAATTTCAAGCCATTTGCAAAGTTGCCATTTTGGGAAAGTGACTTGTAATGCAAACTTTCCATTTTGGGAAAGTTTTTCAACCTCCTCTTTTTCAACCAAAATTGCTTCAAATGAAATATTCTTGGTCATGAAAGTTGTAGATTGGATCATTCCCTTTTCAAAAAGTACAAGAACTTGATCTAATTCATCCTAGAACTCAAGTTATGGCTTTGCAAAGTTGGGAAAATCACTAAATTTTCACTTATGCACCAAAGAGGGAAACTTGCAAAAACTCATGCCAAGGAAAAATGTGACCTCTATTTGACTTTTAATCATCATACAAACATCAAACATGACCTAAAACTCATAATTTCCCAAATAATCATGCCATTCCATGCCTTGATCATCAAGTAATTCACAAGGGGCCAAAACTTCATGAATTTGCAAAATGGCACAAATCTTGATATCCACTTGTGCCAGCTCCTCAAATTAGTTTCCATGGACCTCCCTAAACCAATCTGACTCGAGCCATACCTCTAAGCCAGCCTGCCATGAGCCCATACCTCAAAGGACAACTTTCTTGACTTTATGCAATTTGAGCCATGCCAATCAAACTATTCCACAACAACTCTTCTGACCAATTACAGCTTCACATACATGCCTCAAGGATTACATTTCATAACTTCTTGGAACTCAGATCATCACACACACTCAGTTCTCAAAAAATTGGCCTCAAACTTGTCCTCTTCGAAACTCATAACTCAGTCATCAAAACTCAAAACTTTTCCCACCATTTATCTCCATATTCACCACTGATCATTTCCAACCCTTCATTTTGCCTTGAAAGCCCCCAAATCAAAAACACGATTTTCATTTCCCTTGACCTGAGCTCCACTGAACTTCACATAGAGGCCATATAAACTCCAACCAAACTTTGCAAACTCTTCAGGGGGATCATTGGGGGTGATTTAAAGCAAAGAACTGGTCAGAATGCTCCAAAGGTGAAAGCTCCAGTTCAGGTATCACCAAGAACATTTTTTCCAGAAATTGATTTTTACGCCATAGAAATGTTGCTTATGCTTCACTGATCACGCTGCACTTGTTGGTTTTGAAAATAGTTGAGAAATAAGCCTGTATCGAAGCTCTGAAACTTTTCCAGATTTTATGTTTTGATTCATATCTTGAGTTGTAGGTTTTAGAAATTTGTTTTGATGCTTGATTCGTGTTCAAGGTGATTAGGAGATGTGATCTGGAGCTTTAGAGCTCTTGATTTTGCCTAGAGAAGAAGTTAGGTTTTGTGCTCGCCGGAGAAGATGACCGGAACCACTGTTCAGGTCATCTGAAGGTGATTTGATTAGGGTTAGGGTTTAGGTGAGTTTGAATGTGAGCCATTGATTTCCTTTTCCTGTGCGCATCCAATGGTCCAGATCTCTTGATTAAGCCCTAATTCTGGATTAATTAAGTTAATTAAGATTAGAAAAATTTAAATCCCAGAAATGATCTGAGCCACCCATTTTCGCACGGGTCAACTCCCTCCAATTCTATTCAAATGCTGGCCATTGGATTTGTTGACTTCTGATTAAAATTCATTTATTTTCATATTTTTGTCATTTGTTTTGCATAATTATTTTAAAATACATAGAAAATCCAAAAAAATATTTTCTTTCTGCATTTTTATTCTAAATAATTTTCTTAACATAAAAACAATTTTTATTTTATTTTATACATTTTTTTAACCATTTTAAAAATATTTAAATGTTTATTTTAATTGATTAATGAAGATTAATTAATTAAAATAGCATTTAGGTTTCCAAAAATCACCCAAAAAATCAAATTGCATCTTGACACATTTAGAGACATTATCAAACCATTCATACAAATTTCTTTTTGGTTCTTGATCCATTTTGACAATTTCTTTGAATTTAGGGTTCTTAAAAATCAATATTTTTAACCCTAACTTAGAAAAATCTTTTCTGCCTAACCATGAAGGATTTGATAATGATTCTTTTTGCATTGTATTCCACATATCATGTAGTTTCTAGGATAATATTGGCATGAATTTATCTTTCATTTTTAATTTGTTTTGCATTTTTTCTTTTTGAGGTACCTTAAAACCCTAGCAAACTTAGAAAAATCATAAGTCCCTTAGGGTTTAGCTTCTGACCTTCCCCTTTGGGCAGTGAACTTGTATAGGCTTAGGGTCCCTTTGATTCCATTTTCAATTTTTTATCTTATGCTTTGCTTCTGATTTTGAATTTTGCATCTCATATTGTACATAAACCCTAATTTGCATCTTCACTTGCATCCATATTACATAAGCTTGCATACATGAACTTGCCATGACATTTTGCACATCCACATGACATATAAGACATCTTATAACATATTGAAATCATGTTTGATCATTGCATCATTCATTTGCCATGTTTTGCATCCATTTCATTCCTTGTGCATTCATGAACTTTCATGCTTCTTACATGTCTCATTTGCATTCCCATTCTTTGTATGATCATCCTCATCCCTTGACATGCTTTCATACCATCTCACAACATCATTTGCATCATGAATAAGCTTATGATTTTGGTTTGCATCCTTGCATTCATTTCATTTTCATTTCATTTCACTTCTTTTGCTAACTTTTCAGGTGGTAAGTGTTTGAGAAGTGAATTTGCCTTCACTTCTCACAATCTCTTCTCATCTCTCTTATGCATCATTGCTGCATTTTACTTGTGAATTAGAGTGAGCTTGCTCATTCATGTTCCCTCCTCACTTTCTTTCTTCAAGCACCTTGTCTTCTTAAGTGAAGCAAGTTGTCTTGCTTTCTTCTTGTTTCTCTTCCTTCATCCTGCTTCCTCCTTGGTGGCTTTTCCTTGAAGATCTTCTTGCAAGCCTCATAAAACCTAGGAACACCCAAGCATGATCACAATTAGGGTTTTTTTAGTCCCCCATTAGTTTACCTTTGTGTCATCTTTTGTGTCTTTTTTTCTCATCTCATAATCAGGGACTAAACCCTTAATGCTTTAAGGCTTTGTGATTAAGTTTATGCCTGCATCCTTCTATTAGGATGGAGTGTATAACTTTAATCCTAAGTGTTAAACCCTTAATGTGTTTAAATCCTTTAATCAATCCATCTAATAAATCACTAAGACATCAAGCTTGTAACTTGGGCCTTGCATTAGGGTTCTAATTCTTCCTTAATTGGTTAAGAAGGACTAACCCTAGTGTTAATGGACAAGTCCCCCTCAAGTTGTCTTACAAACCATAAAATCCATTTCTTAACCTCACCATTAACTAAAATCCACTCTAATAAGGTTTTGTTTTGTCATGAGGTTAATCCCTAATCATGGATTAAGTTGAGGAGCCTTTCTCAGCTTAAATGTTCTCGTCTATTATCCTTCTATTAGGATAGTGTAATGGGTCCATTAAATCCTTGATTATGGGTTAAACTCATTACTTAACACTAAAAAAAACCTCCAAAAACATTTAAATAAATGCAAGTAGTTTAATGATCTTAATCCTACATCATGTTGATTAAGAGTGAGGTGTTTACTTCACGCTTAAGGTATTCTCATTACCCCTAATCAGAGGGAAGATGTGATGAGTTTACTAACCCTTGGTTTAGGCTTTAGCTCATTTTCCTATGACAAACTCCAAAAGCAATAAAAGATTGAAAATACCAAAAACAAACAATAATCGTCTCCTCCGGGATTCTTTTCTCATCTCATTCACTCATAAACGAGAACTTGCTTCTTCCGTCTAATGCAAGATAGTTTGCACCCGAGCCAGACAAGTAAGCAGTTCATCAGTCAATTTATTTCCAGTCTCTTTGAGTCGAACTACGGTGTTCTGACTTCCTCATTGCACGAGAGGATACGTAGGCATAACTTAACAATTATCGAACAAAAGTCTCTGTTCATTCCCCCCCTCTTCCAGCATCATTCTTTAAGCCTCATAGTCTTGAGCTTTGCACTCTTTCCTTACACTGACACTTCTTTTATTTCACTTCACATTTCTTTTGTACTGACACTTGCATTCTTTTCCAGCTTTTGCACACAAAATAGCACTAACACTACCCCTTTAAGCACAAACTTTTAAGCGTGGATCCCGTCGAGTACGACGGACAATCTGGGTGCTAATACCTTCCCAGGTTGTAACCAACCCCCTTTCTCAGTTTCTCTGGTTCGCAACCGTCTTATCCATCTTTTCTTAGGTTTATGCAGCATTACCTTTCCTTTGGGATAAAAATGCCTAGCTGGCGACTGTTTTCAGTTCACCCTTGTGTTCTTCTCTTTCGCCGACCGTTCGCGTCTGTACCCTATTTGACCAGGTGTCATTTAGTGGGAGCAACAGCTTGGCGACTCTGCTGGGGAGAGTATACTGTAACCAGGGTTTCTGGTTCTTTTTGTGGGTTCCTCCTAGCGCTTGTTTGATTTTGTGTTTACTGGGGTGTTATGTGCTACGTGTGTTTATTGTATTTTGCTTTATTTATTTCTATATGTACAACTTTATTTACTACTTTCTGTATAGTTTTTATATGCATCATACTGTCATTGCTGGATCTGGTTTTCTTTGGTGGGTGGGGTTCCATTGAGAGTTTAAGGTCCTATACCTAGGACCTGAGTGACACCTTGGGTAGAGTGGTTCATGTTCTTTCCCATTCCATTTCGGTCTGGTGCGGGAATATGAAACACGGTTCAGATGTGGGTTTCTTTTTGAGAACTCTGTGCTACAGATTTCCTGTAGTAATAGGGCTATCTGGGAAGCCTGCTAAGTCTGGTTGACCTTTATTATGTCCTTCAGAAACTGAGGTGAATTAGAGGAGGATCTTTTATGGTTATTATAAACATTGTACCTCTGGTTTAGAAGTGTTTACACTTCTCATAACTGATCCAAGTCTGAGGATCTTTGTTCTAGAACATCACCTGTGAGAGGGTTGTGTTGTTTACAGGTTTGCAGGAACCCTTGACCACATCATACCCTGTTACTGTTTTGTTTAAGAATACTCCACTTTGGACAGTTCTTGTGATTAACCCTGGACATGTGACTCTTTATTTGAGTCTCCCACCCTGGTTACTAGATTTCTAAACCTTCATCCGGACCTTTGAACATACATGGGCCTTATATCAAGACAGATAATCAGATCCAGCTTGATCACAAACCCTTGCATATCATTTTCATATATCATCATTGCATTTTTCAGGGTATCCACCTCATTATATTGGTTTTGGTTTTGACCCCTTCTTCTGCATAGACCTCTGCTTCAGCTGTCCTCGTCAGTTATCTGCTTCAGTCATCTCCACCACCACCAGCATCAGTTTGTCAGAGACTTACCTTCAGCATCTCAGTCTGTGATCATCATCAGCACTTATCTTCAGCTTCTTCAGCAGCACTTGTGACTACTCCCAGGAAGAGCAACATATCCTACCACTTTTTTGAGCCTGTGTTGACTGGTATCAGGCAGGTCCAGTCACTTATCACACCTGACCACATCCCACTGTTTAGAGAACACTATGGGGGTATCCTGGATATGGTTATGGACCTTGATCCTTCTCAGAGAAGCATGATCCACACATGCTTGCAGTTCTATGATCCTCTATTGAGATGTTTCACCTTTCCAGACTTTCAGTTAGGGCCTCTGCTGGAAGAGTTTTCTTTATTGATTGGAGTACCTATCAGATGTGGAATCCCCTTCAACCCAGAGATGATTGCTCCTGGAAGTGAAGAGATAGCAAGGGCACTGTACTTGGAGCCTGCCCTTATTGAACAAAGTATGACAACAAAAGCTGGGATTCCTGGTTTGCATTTGGACTTCTTGATTTCTCAGGCCATCCTGAAGGCTTCATTGGGAGAGTGGAGGGCAGTCTGTGCTCTGTTAGCCCTCAGCATATATGGGGCTATACTGTTTGCAGATGAGCCTAAATTTGTCAGCAGGAATTCCATCCGTTTGTTTCTTTTGAAGAACCCAGTACCTATACTGCTAAGAGATTTCTACTATTCTATTCACCAGAGGAATGAGAAACAGAGGGGGAAGTTGGTTAGATGTTGTGCTCCTCTGTTTTACTCCTGGCTGCTCAGACACCTGCCTAAATCAGATGCCTTCTTGAACCCACACCAGCAGAAGAATTGGGCCAAGAGGTTCATTGCCTTAACTTCAGATGATATCAGATGGTGCACCCAGAGCACCAAGGGTAAGGACATTATCACCAGCTGTGGACAATACCCAAATGTGCCTCTGATAGGAGTGAAGGGTTTCATCAACTACAATCCTTTACTGTTTAAGAGACAATTGGGATATGCCTTGGTTCACCCTCCCAGAGGGCAGGATTTAGCTGAGACCTTATATTGTGAAGTACAACCTAATTCAGCTGTTGTCAGACAAGCATCCTGGGCTTGGGACAACATCCAGACAAAAGGGGTAGCTATTCTTGGAAGATGTAACAATGTTGCTTCAGCTCAGTACTCAGACTGGTCCCGTACCAGAGCTCAGATTACCAGAATGCCTTTCACCTTGGAAGACATGCCTGGACCATCTACAGTATAGCCTGCCGCAACAGTTAGCCTAGAGGAGTTTGAAAAGTTGAAGGAAAGGAACGAGCAGCTATCTCAGGCCTTAAAGAAGACCCTTTGGGAAAGAAGTGATGGTCGTCTGGACATTGAGAGATTGGAGAAGCTCAAGGTTGAGCACCTTGCCAAAATTGAAAAGACAGAGGACTACATAAGGAAAGCAAGGGCTGGGGAACATATATTGAAGAATGCCTATAAAGAGGCCAAGATTCAGAAAGCTAGGGCTGAGCATTATCTGCAAGAGAGCCAGGCTAGGTGGGTCAGGATCACCGAAGCCCGTGCACAAGAGGACCAGAAGACTCAAGCCAAGATTGAACAGCTAGAGGCCAATGAGAAGAAGCAGCAGGAAGCTATGTTGGTAGCTCAGAAGGAGATCTCAGAATTGAAGCTTAGAGCAGGGTTGAAGAGATCTAAAGACCAGGACAAGCATAAGAAGCTGACTATTGCCATTTCCACCAGGAACCTCCTCATTAGGATCATTACAGAGCACCCAGCTGGTCCGGTGACTGAGGCACTCCTGAAGGAGGTCAGGGAAGATGAGTTTGGACTGGATGTCTGATTCTTTTCTTGTTGTCCTTTCCTTTTGATGTACTTTTCCTTTTGTACTTTTGACCCTCTACGGGCATGTATTATAAAACAGACTATGTATGTTTCATCTTTTGTAATATATTTTAGTTTGTTTTCATTTGGGTTTTCTCTCAACAACATCAAGCATCTTCCTCGAGGTCTGGAAAGGTCAAAACCAAGAACCAAATCGGATACCTTGGAAAACAAATAAGCATAATGCATTGCATACTAAATTTTTTTTTGTTTTGTAGGTTTTGTTATTATTATTGTTTCTAACTTTGTTGTGATTTCAGGAAACATTGCTCGTCGCCGAGTGTTCCCTGTCAACCGCATGCACCGGTACCCGACTCGTAACAACCTTCCAGGCATTCAGATGGAGCAAGTACAGCAGGACCTAAATGAGGTCAGAAGTCAGATGGCCAATGAGAGAGTAGAGATGAGAAACCAGATGCCTCGATTCATGGCTGTCATGACTGGCTTAGCCCAGAGCCAGGAAAGACTGAGAGAGCTGGTGGAAAGACAAACTCCCGAGGAGCCTCACCTTGGAACAGGGGGAATCAGCAACAATGAACAGGGGCAACCTCGTATTGACCCACCAGAATACGGACCCCATCTGAATCCAGAAGTTAACATCCCGAGGAATGTTCAAGGTAATACTGCTGGGGGCAGAATCCTGCAAGAGGATCCACAAGAAGAACAATTTACTGTTATAGGGGCTGGAGATGAGGTATATGATAGAAGATTGGACGAGATTGCTGAAAAGTTAAGATCTTTGGAATCTCAAAATTCTTTGGGCTTCGACGTGATGGACATGGGACTAGTAGATGGGGTGAGGATTCCCCACAAATTCAAACCCCCATGCTTTGAAAAGTATAATGGTACCTCCTGTCCGCGTACTCATCTGTAGTCTTACTTGGGAAGGCTCAAGGCTTATACCATGGATGAGAAGTTATGGATGTTCTACTTTGAGGACAGTTTGACTGGAGCTTCGAGAGAATGGTATTCGCATTTGACTAGGGCCACCATATGATGTTGGAAGGACTTGGCCGGGGCTTTCATTCGGCAATATCAGTAAAACCTGGACATGGCTCCCAATAGAACTCTTCTAATGGGCATGTCTCAGTCTTCTAGAGAGAGCTTCCGGGATTATGCTCAGGGATGGAGACAGCTTGCTGCTGCTGTCCAACCACCCATGTCGGAAAGAGAAATGGCTGACATGTTCATGAACACATTGCAAGGGACTTACCTTGATAGACTCGCTGCTTTCTCCTCTATCAGTTTTGCTGATGTGGTCATAGATGGTTAGAGAATTGAAAGCCTTCTGAAGATGGGAAAAATCTCCGACAACGGTGCAAGTTCCTCCAGCAACCCCAGAAAACCTTTTTCAGGACCCCGAAGGACGGGTGAAACTAATGCCATCCATGCAGGCAGGGGCAGGCCCCAATATTCCCACAGGTCAATAGCAGTTGTTACCATCCCGACTCCAGTTCCACAACAACCATCATATCCTCAACAACAACAACATCACTATCAGCAACCATCTCATTTTCCGTAACAGAGAACCTACAACAACAATAGCAACCAACAACAGCGTCCTTTCCAACAGAGACCACCTCAGGCAAATAGGGTAATTGACCCTATCCCTATGCCTTATGCTACTTTATTGCCACAACTCCTGAAGCTCAACCTGGTTGAGTTAAGGACGTTGGCACCACCAGATCCTCTCAGTATCCCAAAGAATTATGATGTCAATGCCAAGTGTTCCTTCCACTCCAACGCACCTGGTCACAATACTGAGAAATGCAGAGCATTACAGATGAAGGTTCAGGATTTGGTTGATTCTAAAGCCCTCAACTTCGCACCTCCTCCGAACGTCAACATAAATCCTATGCCTAATCATGGTGGGCCTAGGATTAATGCCATTGAAGAGGACCAACCATCTACATTGATTGATAATGTTGCACAGATTCAAACACCACTGGCTGAAGTCAAAGTTTAACTTTTAAGATGCCAAGTGTTCCCAAGCTGTGGGGCCTGCTGTGAATTGTGTAAGACAGCTAGTAATGGTTACTAGAAGCTAAGGATTGGCATAGATGGCCTTATCCAAGATGGGATTTTGCAAATTACTTCAACAGCTCCTGCAGCAACTCTTGTCTCCACAACAATGGAATCTCCTACAACATCAACAGTTCTCCTTTCAATAGATTCTCCTACAACAGCAACAACAATCATTCCTACTGATTCATCAACATCACCAGCAATTACTCCGTCCATCATTTCAACAAGTCAAATTTCAACAATTGTTTCTTCTACAACATCAGCATCCATTTTACTAAAGGAATCTTCTACAATGCCAGCAAAAAGTAATGAAGATGTCTCAACAGTTACAATCAACTATGACTCGTCAAATGTTCCTCCCAGCAGCAATTTCCAACAACAAACTGTGGCACCTCCTGCCAGATCTCCGGTCACTATCTATTATGATTCGCACACCATTACAGTACCTTCTTCTGCAACAATCAGCCCAGTCACCATTACGGTACCTGGGCCTATTCCTTATGAAAGCAGTAATGGCATACCTTGCCATTATGGCTCTGATCTCTACTGCAACTGAGAGAAAATCACTATGGATTCATCAACCTCTTCTCCACAAATTGATAATGTTAGGGGAGGCGGAGACTTCACCAGAAGCGGACGCCTTTTTGCCTCACAAACACAAAGACCTAATGTTGAAGCAGAAACTACTGCCAAGGCAAAAGGGAAGAATGTGGTATCTGAAGAACCAACTGCCAAAGACACTCAGAAGAAGTCTTTTGAGCAAGATGTAGACGAGTTTATGAGAATCATAAAGAGGAGTGATTACAAGGTGGTGGACCATCTTCACCAAACACCCTCCAAAATCTCCATATTATCACTACTGATGTGTTCCGAAGCTCACAGGAACGCATTGTTGAAATTCCTGCACGCAGCATACGTGCCGGAGGAGATTACTGTTAATCAGCTAGAAACTGTGGTTGCAAATGTCAACACCAGTCAGGGACTGGGCTTTACCAATGCTGACTTAACAACGGAGGGACGCAATCATAACAAGGCTTTGCATATCACCTTGGAATGCAAAGGTGTTGTTCTGTCTCATGTATTGGTGGACACGGGGTCGTCACTCAATGTTCTACCAAAGAAGGCCTTAGTAAAGCTGGAGTATGATGGCTTGGCATTGCGCCCGAGTAATTTGGTGGTGAGAGAATTTGATGGCTCTAAAAGATCAGTGCTTGGTGAGATTGATCTGCCTGTGTTGATTTGCCCGTAAACCTTCAAAACTACCTTCTTTGTGATGGACATACAGCCAGCCTACAACTGTCTGTTGGGTAGACCGTGGATCCACGCCGCTGGCGCTGTCACGTCTACCCTTCACCAGAAGTTAAAATTCGAGTGGGAAGGCCAAATCATCACCATCTTTGGGGAGGAGGACATCTTTGTTAGCCAGCTGGCTACGTATAAGTACATAGAAATGGATGGGGAGATCCATGAGACCATGAGTCAGGGGTTTGAGGCCCTTAATATTAATGAAGCATCTGCTGTGTTTGGGACTTCCATCACTTCATATCAACAAGCCCGGAGGGTTGTTGAGTAGGGTACCGCTCAAGGCTGGGGCAAGCTGTTCCCAGTTGAGAAGAAAGAAGACCGATTCGGGTTGGGTTACAGACCAACTCGACAAGATCAACTAGAGGCTGCAACAGAGCCCAAGTTTGTCAGCAAGGGAATGCTCACCTCGGATGCTGTGAACAGTTTGGAAGATGAGTCAGAAGACGAGCGTAACCTGGAAAACTGGATACGTCCAAGAATCCCGGGGAACCAAGTCTCAAACTGGTCTTCCCAGGAAATTATAAGAGTTACTCCGGCAGAGTAATTATTCTTTCCTGTCTTTAGGCATGCATCAAGTCCTGCATCTTGCCCAAGATGTCAGGGCTCATTTTGTAATCGGGCCATCTTGTATTTGTGCAAACGATCAATTAATGAATATCAGGACACCTTTTGCAAATGAGTCTTTTTCTTTCTCCGCTCACTGTTTTTCATTTTTCATTTTTTTGTACAAAAATAAAATGGCAATGTTTTTCAAAATAATGACTTCATTTTCACTTTTTTCTAAATAAGATAAAATTGATCACTAAAACGAACCAATCTCAACCCTTCCAGAGAATGCCCTCCAGACTGCACCGACAGCAACACCGCTATGATTTCGTATGACTTCGACAATCCGATTAATCAAGCCGATGAAGGGTTTGAAGAAGATTATGAGCTACCTGAAGAGCTAGCCAGGTTGTTGAGACAAGAGGAGAAGGTTATCACTCCCCATCAAGAGGAAGTTGAAACGGTTAATCTTGGTACAGAAGAAGATTTAAAAGAAGTGAAGATCGGGGCCTGTCTGCAGGATTCAGTGAAAGAACAGCTTATCGATATGCTTCGGGAGTACGTGGATGTTTTTGCTTGGTCTTATCAAGACATGCCAGTGTTGGACACCGACATTGTTATGCACAAGCTGCCTCTAAAAGAAGACTGTCCTCCAGTAAAACAGAAGTTGCGCCGTACTCGTCCAGATATGGCAATGAAGATAAAAGAAGAGGTGCAAAAACAGTGGGACGCCGGTTTCCTTATTGTAACCAGTTACCCGCTGTGGGTTGCTAACATTGTACCTGTGCCTAAGAAGGATGGCAAAGTACGCATGTGTGTGGATTACCGGGATCTGAATAAAGCCAGCCCGAAAGATGACTTCCCTTTACCTTACATAGATGTATTACTCGACAATACGGCTCAGTTCTCGGTGTTCTCCTTCATGGATGCATTTTCAGGATATAATCAGATCAAGATGTCACCTGAAGACATGGTGAAGACAACTTTCATCACACCCTGGGGCATGTTCTGTTATAAGGTGATGCCATTCGGACTAAAGAATGCTGGTGCCACTTATCAACGGGCTATGGTAACATTATTCCATGACATGATCCACAAAGAAATTGAATGTTATGTGGATGACATGATTGCCAAGTCCCTCACCGAATAAGACCACCTGGTGAATCTCTTGAAGCTATTCAAGCGTCTGAGGAAGTACCAACTGAAGCTAAACCCCAACAAATGCACATTCAGGGTGCGGTCCTGTAAGCTGCTGGGATTTATTGTAAGTGAGAAAGGGATTGAAGTTGACCCTGACAAAGTCAAAGACATTCAAGAAATGCCTGCACCGAAGACTGAAAAAGAGGTTTGAGGGTTTTTATGTAGATTGAACTACATTTCACGGTTCATATCTCACCTTACAGCAACCTGTGAGCCTTTGTTCAAGTTGTTAAGAAAAGAACAAATGGTCAGGTGGAATGAAGACTGCCAAAGGGATTTTGACAAAATCTAGGAATACTTACAAGAGCCTACGATCCTTATGCCTCCAGTTGAAGGAAGACCTAAAATCATGTACTTAACAGTATTAGAAGAGTCAATGGGGTGTGTGATGGGCCAGCATGACGAGTCTGGTCGAAAAGAGTATGCAATATACTACCTAAGCAAAAATTTTACCGACTGTGAACAACGTTATTCAATGCTCGAGAAAACTTGTTGTGCTTTAGCATGGGCTGCTTGCCGACTAAGGCAGTATATGTTGACCCACACTACCTTATTGATCTCCAAGATGGACCCAGTTAAGTACATATTCGAGAAGCCAGCTCTTACCGAACGGGTTGCAAGATGGCAAATGATTCTCACCGAATATGACATTCAATACACATCTCAGAAAGACATCAAAGGCAGTGTATTGTCTGATTATCTTGCTGAGCAACCCATTGATGATTATCAGCCTATGAGATTTGACTTCCCTGATGAAGACATCATGTTCATAATGTCGTACCTCGAAAAATACGATCCTCGCGAATGCGGTCGCGGCTGGGCTGACTTGAGAGTCGCCACCTAATTTTATTTATTCCCAAAGAGGGAAAGGGAAAATATAGATAAAACCCGGGAAGAAAGAATAAAGACAAGGTCATCGTAACCATTGTCGGGGTTCGGAAGTTGGTTATGCAGGGGGAAGGTATTAGCACCCCCTACATCCATCGTACTCGATGGGAACCTTCTAAGTTGTCACGCGCGAAAGTATGTCTATGCCTAATGAATTACTTGCTAAAAGAGGAAAAGGATTCAAATTTTATTTATCTTTCTTTAGGAGTCGAATTGCACTAAAGACTATGGATAGTTTATTCCGAACCAACAAGCCAAGTATCTTGCGACGGAATAATCGGAGCGAATAACGAAAGCTCGAAATCCTCCTTTCTACCACTTAAGGCTCGTGGCGTACAATTTCTCTCATATTATTAAAATATTTTAATACCTAAAACCACTTGACGTTGGATCAAGGGTTTGGATTTAAAGAAACATTTTGGTAGGTCGATTGCGAGGCATAAAGCGATCGCGAAGGGTGAGTGCAAAAATGGAGGTTAAGGGTTAATAGTTATACGAGATTGATTCCTAATCATAAGATAAGGTGGAGCCGTTGGAGCTCGAATTAAACCGAAAGCGTCGAAATTTAGCTCTTTAACTATCTTAGAATCGATTCAAAGTTAGAATCATTCTATGAGAAGTCGAGCATTACTTTATAATCGAATAATTATTTAAATAGAAGAAATGCGATAGAAATAATGATTAGTCTCATATTGATCTAAATGATAACGATTTGTCGAAATCGAACATTTAGATCGTTTGTTATATCATTGACCATAAAAATAAAATAAAGTCGAAATAATAATAACATAATAGTTTGGCCTCATATTTAATTTAAATAACGTCGATTTATTAGAAATCGAATATTCAAATATTTATTCATCGGCCGAATAAAATAAATTGAGATAATGAGAAATAATAAGAAAAATAAAAGTGAGGCCTCAAATTAGGGGATAACGTCGATTTATTAGAAATCGAATATCACCATTTATCATTGGCCGGATATAAGAATAAAGTCGATAATGACAATGGATCTGAAATAATTAGAAACCATAATAAATGATAAAAAACGGTCTCATATCAATTTGGACAACGTCGATAAATCGAATGTCACAAATCGGATAATAATATCATAGACCAAATAATAAATAAAAATAAACCGATAAACCGATAAATGAATAAGAAATATAAAAATGGCCTCAAATTGGTTTAGACAACGTCACTTAATGGAATATCGATAAACCAAATTTTTATCATAGGCCCAAAAATAAGAAATATAAAGTAATGAGAAAATAATGAAATCGGTCTCAATTTAATGGATAACGTCGATTAAACAATCAAATATCTCATTTTTATCATTAACCGAATAAATCGAATAATCGATAAAACAAATAGCGAAGAATAACAATGGCCTCATAACAACTTTTGACAACGTCGATTTAAAATCGAATATCGAAAAATTGCAATTATTTCATTGGCCCAAATAAAAAATCAAATAACAATAAATCTAAACAGATTAATTAGAAACTACTATGAATAAAAATAAAATAAAATATGGTCTCAATGATTTTGATAACTTCGATTATAAATCGAATATCGAAAATCCATTTATATCATAGACCAAATAAAGAAGATAACCAAAAATGAACTTTTAAGAAATTTAGAACTTATTATACCATCCCCACAATAATCCTAAACAAAGTAAAACATAAGAATTAATTATATATATATATATATAAACATAAATTAAAAGGGAAGGAAGGTATGTAGTATGATTAGCAACTAGTTTATGGGCTCAGATAGCCCAAATCACAACCAAAAGAAATGTGCTAAACACAAAAACGCGCTATCCACTAAGACTTCTGAGAAAACGAAAGAAAGAAAAGCTTTACCCCTGTTTCAAAGCCACTCAACGCATTCTTACTTTTGAAAACCCACGCAGCTCCCACTGCCCTCTCTCGGTCTCGTGATCTTTCACGCGAAACCCTTTCTCGCAGCTTCTCGGCGGATGATGCCTTCTCTCGGCTGTCAGCTCCTTCACGGAAGTCGCTCTCCTCTCACGCGGCTACAACATCAACAACACTCAGTACATGGCGGCGAGAGTGCTCACAGATTTGGTTCGGATCTTGCTAACGGCTCGGTTGTGCCTCACGCTTTCTACTTTATCTCTCGATTTGCTTTTTGATTTCGCATCTCCCTCTTCGTACTCTTCTCTGTTTCGATTTTTATTCAGATATATTTTGTGTTTGGGTTCTGCAGAAAGATTGAAGAAAGAAAAGATTCGGATTTGCGGTGTTCAATGGATTTGTGTTTGGTTGACGAGAAAGAGAGACGGTGATTTGAGATAATGGTGGCGGTTTAGGCACAGGTTTGATTATGGATGGTGTTCAGGGGAGTTTTGACAAGGGTTTTCAAAGTTCTAAAACCTTTCTGCGGCTAGGGCTTTTTTTTCAATAACTGCCAATGATTAGAGGTTTTATAGAGGGCCTGGTACGTGTGAATGGAAGGATTTGTGTGAAGTAAATCGTGTGAAATGAGCTGTAGTTTCCTGCAAAAAACCGTTGAGGGATTTTCGAGTGATTTTGTGAGATTGTGTGGGGTCCAGGGTTTTGTGACTCAACCTCTTGTTTTGTCTGTAGTGCTAGCTGGAAGATCTTCTGGAAAGAATGAAGCGGATTGAATCTTCACTCAATACCTGACTTACACTGCTGACCTCTTACTGCTTTTATTGTAAGTAAAAAAAAATCGTAAACTTGTTTTTTCCTTTTTTTTTTATTGCTGCTGAACTTTTACACTTGCTTGAACATGGTTTGCTGGTGTACTAATCCTTGTAGGTTCCCTGCAAGTTGAGAGCTTAGGCATGACGAATAACCACCTGGTATGATCATCTAGAAACCTTGTGTTCTATTGATTTCGTTGGTATGCTTCGAAAACTAATGCATTGTTTACTGATTGTTACTCTGTGCAGTATTTTCGACTACCGCCGGCATTAGGTATCCATTATAGCTGTCTGCTTACGGAACCTCTTCCCTGACTTCAAGATCATCTTGGTTTCATGATACAGAGTGGAATGAAAAGTAGGCTTGGATGAGGTGTATACTTTGCTGAATCAATCATTGGTATGTTGGTTTTTTTACTCCCCTTTTATTCAGCTGCAGTAATTTGTATCTACTCTTGGTTTATCATACCTTCATGGCATGGCTTGTTGCAATTCTTAAACTGACTTTCTTGTTTGTTTACACAGGACCTGCTTACAAATATGCCGATGCTTTTGTCATTGATATGCCACTGCGTAGACCTTCTATGGCTGGAAGTCTGAAGAGGTGTTGGCAACTTGATGAAGAGCTTGAATTAACTTCCATCATGAACTGTAACTGAGAGATATCTTGATACTGAACCAGGTGAACTTGCAGTTTATGATACAAGACAAAGTTACTGCAATAGAGTTTACTGGTGTTGTCATTTGGCATCTTAATCTTATTTTAATTCTCTTTTCGTCATAGGCTTTAGATCACCGAAAATAGCTTCAAGCGCACATAGAGAATTTTCCTAAGTTCTATTGTCCTTGAGTTCAACTTGAAGAGGCTTGATAACTAAGAATGCTCGGGTGAAAGAAATGAGAGCTGCTATTTATGCTTAGCATCACGGTAACTAATTCTTATGAATGCCTGATATTTACTGCATAGTACTCATTTACCTTGAACATTATAACTTCGTGGAATGCCTTGATCACATCGGCTTGAGTTGAATCCTGACATTCATGTTAGCATAACTCCATGTAACCTCTACTTCTCTTGAATGAATGTTACAAAATCTAGTGAATCTCAACTAGTTTTAATGCAACTGTTCCGAACCTTTTCTTGTTATGCTTGTGATAACCTTGCTGAATTTATTTATGCTGTTGTTTTTGCAGGCTTTGAAGGGCTTTTACAAATTACTTGGCAATGATATGAAGCTGCTTGTATACCTTGAAGATGACGATATCAAGTGAACCGGTGAGCTGTACTTGGATGAAAAATGAAAGTCTGGCTTGGGAACTCATGCTGCAACTTTGGGAGATCGTGTCGGATGATGGACTTTAACATGGTTGTTTTGCTTTTAATTAATTCTATAACTTTTCTGTTTGTTTGCCTTGTCCTATCAATTGTGACAGTTTTTCCTTTGTGTGTAGCTAGTTGCAGGCCCATTAGGAGATATGAGGATTGATGCTTCTAGATGTACCTTTGAATGTTGTAGCAAGTTTAAATGACAACCCAGACTGCCTAGCTTTATTCAGATTTTTCACTACTTCAGCATAGACAGACGCCCTTTTTTTCACGGTGGGTCTACTGGTCGTGGGAATAACATCCATGCTACTAGAAGAGACTTGTGGAGTAAAAGTCATAGACACAACCTGACCTTGGCGAGCAACCACATTGCTGTTAGCAATCATGTTTGTCCTTGGTAATGTTGAAATCCGGCTTAAACTCTGAAAGAAATCACACTTTTCTTTTTACCAATCCTCCTCCAAATCTTTCATTATATAATCATTGAAACTCCTAATATTATCCTTTTGAGCTTCTTGGACAGCAGGGATCATTGCCATTTCATGAATCTGCTGCAGATATTCCTCAACACTTGCTTCCTCAACAGGAAAAACCTTCTCAAAAGCTGCCTTCAACTCAAATGACTTCAAATTCTTTGCAAGCTCCTCTGCATTTATACCTTCACCGGCAAGAAGCCTAGTTGCAGCACTGGATTGTGAAGGAGTCAGTTGGTACCACTTATGAATCGTGTACATCATTGTTGCTACATGGAGAGCAGGTATGGATGTAATCATCACTGTATTCATAATTAGAATACTTGGATGAAAATTCTGGCTATGGCGTGAAGTTTGATTATGGAAAATTACATTGTGCTTCATGTTGAATAAATGTTGCAGGATCAAATCTCTTTCCTATTCACCTCTGCTTCTGAGACGCAATGCCGGATTCGCTCGGAGGTCAAGAATGAAGTAAGTACGTGTTATCTTGGATAATGGTGAGCAGAATATGGAACAGGTCTTTGAAGAGATGAAAGCTGGTGTATTGGAATAACCTTGAGCATAACATGAACACTTTGAGTATAGCATGAACACTGATTGTATGAGACAGCTTGAATTTTACAATTGTATTCTTTACTTTGTACTAACAAGTGCAATTTGATTTTTTTGATTTGTAAGCCTGAGCATACTTCTTGGCCATAAATTGATTGTGTCACAAGATTCTTGCCTCTTTATTAATACAGCGAATGATTCATTAATCTAACAAACATGGATCTTAAATCAAACGTCCTTCATGTGCATAACCCTTTCCTTGAAACTTTAATAATCACTCTTGAGAACAAAATATTCAATCTTTGAGATCCATGTGATAATGTCTTTGAATTTAGAAATAAATCTTAAACCAATTTCCAAAACAAAAGTTGTAATAAGGTGAACTAAACCAAACCCATTAGCTCCTTGATTGTATTTGAGTCACTTAAATTTGTACGCCCTCCACAAATGCCTTTGGTTAACTGTGAGTTGATAACCACTTCGAGATTTTTTAATGGAAACTAAAGTATGGTATTTGACCCATGGCTTGAGTTCCAAATTACTCCTCATATCACTTTCGAAACTAACAGAAATCCACACCTTGGCACATACATTTGAATTATGATGCACCCACTCTTCAATGTGGACCTCCTACCTTGATGGTTTTGACAAAACTTGATTCATCCTTGCAATACCAGATTTTACTCAAACAGCAAGACAACAAACATATTTTTTTAATTTTGCATAATAATTAGTAATGAAAATGCAACTGGAGATGAAAATAAAAGTGGGACAAATTTAGGGTATGACAGATGCCCCTATCTAATTGTCTTAAACTTGAATTGAACTGCTGCAAGGCATTCGATTCTAAAGTAAAAGTCAATTAGATATAAGAAGACCCAAAATTTGTCCGATGCAAAATGCCATGCGATAGTGAAACATGAGATGTATGTATGGATGTAAATGCTGGGGATGAATGCCGTTTGACTGCGATATGAAATATGATGACATAAAGTCTGCGATATGATGAAATGAGAAGAAAACAATGAAAATGAAAAGGTAAGAAACTAGTTGAGGAAAAAACAAGATATTTATGAAAATCTGTCTGGGTAACAGAGAATAGTCAGAAATACTTGAGATGAGAGAAATAAACCCTGAGAAAGGTAATAAAGACATCCAGAAAAATCTATGGATGCACAAACACCAATTTTGGAAATCAACGCCCGAAACATCTAAAAACATTAGATGTGGAATGAGACCAAATTATGAAGGTATCGAGGGAAAGATCAAACCTTTCAACAAGACATTCAGAGAAATGATACTTGAAGTAAAGACACAAACCCAACTTTTTAATGGAAAGAAGCCAAAGAGAGACAGTTGAAAGAAAAGAGTTCCACGCCAAACTTAACACAGTTTGAAGGAACAGAAAATATCCACGCCAAATTTATCAACAAGACAAATTTGAAGGAAAAGGGTTCCACGCCAAACTTGACACAGTTTGAAGGAAAAAGGTTCCACGCCAAACTTGACACAGTTTGAAGGAAAAGGGTTCCACGCCAAACTTGACACAGTTTGAAGGAAAAGGGTTCCACGCCAAACTTGACACAGTTTGAAGGAAAAAGGTTCCACGCCAAACTTGACACAGTTTGAAGGAAAAGGGTTCCACGCCAAACTTGACACAGTTTGAAGGAAAAAGGTTCCACGCCAAACTTAACACAGTTTGAAGGAAAAAGAGTTCCACGCCAAACTTAACAAAGTTTGAAGGAAAAAGGGTTCCACGCCAAACTTAACAAAGTTTGAAGGAAAAAAAAGGGTTCCACGCCAAATTTATCAATCAGACAAATTTGAAGGAAAAATAAAATATCCACGCCAAATTTATCAATAAGACAAATTTGAAGGAAGAGAAAAATAAACACGAAAGAAAGGTTGACAAACATGACCGCTTTGGTAGGTGCCAAGTGAGTTGGACTTCAATTTTCTTTTTTTTTTTTTTTGGTTGCCAATAGAAATTGGACTTTGAGGATGCCAAGCGAAATTGGACTTTGACCACAAGGTAGGATAACAAGACCTCAAGAAATGCATATGAGCATGAAGTAAACTTCGTGCTATGATTGATATGAAATGGTATGATGCAAATGATGCAATGCTTGCAGTGCAAATGCTGAGGCCTCGGGATAAGACACCTTTGGATAAGTGCGGCTGAAACAGCTGATTCCACAACACAGTGAACTTTGCCAACTATACCCTTTGAAAGATGTCTTGAACACAACCTCAACCATTCTTGTACAAAGTATCAAGATGCTGATCTTTTTAGGAAGGAGTGATAAGCTTTGCTTGGGGTCGCTCGAAGTAGACTGCCCCATGTTGAATGATTCTGAAGTGACAACATGACTGGTCGCTTGAAATTTTTGCCCCAGCCCAAGTCCAGAAAGAGAAATTCTTCTAAGTAACAAGATCTTGGACTGCAATGTGCCCCTGATGGGACCACTGATCAAGTTTCTCAACTGTTTTAAAATTCCTTGATAATGAGTACTTATTGTAAATAAAATGTTCATTCAAAAAATGTTAATTTTAATACAATGCTCAAGCACAAATTTTTGAAATCAAGATCATTATTGGAATGATATTGGTGTAAAGAAAATGAAATACTGGCAAGAATGCACTGTTTATTCAGTCATGCAAAGTGCGAAGTAAAAGATAATGCAAATTGAAAAATAATGCAAAAGGTATGATACCAAAGCAAATGATTGGCAAATCTCTTGGGGAGTCAGCTTACGCAAACTTTGTTGAGACATGCTTTCAAAACAAACCTAACTTCAATTAGGTCTTTAAAGGGTTGTAACGTGGTCTGGTTCACGGTTTATGAAACAAAGGATATAAGGCTCAAAATTTAATTTTTACCCAACCCATTCTCCATGATGATCTTCAGTCCTACGCTCAACTAATTCCACCTATGCATTCAGGTTATTTAAAGTTGTACTGACAATGATGGCTCAGAAACCAAGAGATTATTGGATAGCAGTCACTGCTTCTTCGCAACATTTTGTTGGTTTATTTGATGAGGATTTTGGATCGACTCATCTTTGTATTTATTGAGGAATTTTGGTGACCTCTCATGATTTGAATCTTATTATCCCTAACTTTTGCCTGGACTGTATGCTTGAAGCTTTCAGTCCACCGGGATTCTTTTATTTTTGCCTAAGTCGCCTTTTAGGTGTTGACTTAGCGGCTTTTTTCCTTTTTGATTTGGACAATGACTGCCATCAATTTCCTAGACAATTGTGCGAAGGAAAACTTGGACTTGAAATCCTTATTGAAAGGTGCAATGAATAATATTCCTGAAATTGGATGCATATTTGAATTAATTGAGAACTACCCTGCCCCGGGTTAAAATTATGGGTTTTTTCGTGTAGAAAGAAACTCCAACTTCTAGGCTCAAAGGGGGTTGACAATGGATTAACTTCCTTATTTCTCCAGTGTTTGGGAGTTGAAACAATGCCTGTATATCATCAGCAAGGTTTTATTTTGAAAGCATATCAATCAGCAATTTGGGTATTTTTCGTCATCCTCCCTCCAATCATTGCTTATACAATAGATGAATAAGAGAACAATGGTATATTTTTTTTTGGAAATTTTGAAAATGAAAAGCACGAATACGCATAAATATGAAGGTGAATGAATTGATTCAAAAACATGCGATGCTCATTTCATTAATATTAGCATTAGAGAATAAACAAAGTCTTTAAGCAAGTACACATAACATAAACAAGGAAATTAAAACTGAAAAGAAACAAGGCCTAGTGTCTAGTCAGTAGTAAGGATGAACTTTCCCGTCTGACCCACTGGCTTTAGGTAGTAACTTGTGATTCTTCGACCAAATCTTCAGTCACTTTGTTCTGGCATGTGATCTTTTTCAACCTGGGGAATCCCTCTCGGTGTGAAGGTGATCACATCTCCTCTGACCAAATCCTGAACTCGAGACTGGAAAGCATAACAACCTTCAATGTCATGACCCGCAGCTCCTTCATGGAATGGGCAATGAAGATCAGTTCTGAACCCATCTGGAAGAATATTCGGAGGATTAAGTGCTCTAGTTGTGATAAGGCCTTTCAGAACCAAGTAAGGATATAACTCAGCATATTTCATGGGAATAGGATCAATCGGAGTTCTAGGCCTGGGATTACGGGTCTGACTCTGACGAGCACTCCTTTGTGGGGGAGCCCTACCTTCAGCTTTTGTCACAAACTCCTTCCTCTTTTGAAGATTTTCAGAGGAATTTCTAGAAGACTCAGCATCATGGTGCAAAAAGTGAGGATTCTCATAAACAACTTGGGAAACAATACCCGTAGGGGTAACATTAATTTGAGGTATGACAATCCTCTGGGACTGAGCTTCCCTAGCCAACAATGTTTGCATCATCTCCATGAGTACATTCATGTTTCCTTTCAACTCATTAAGGTCTTCTCTAACCCTTCTGTTATGCTGCTCTTGATTTTCCATTCTTATTCCGATGTTGGCTTCAGTTCCGAATCTGTGCTTAGGAATCAGCTTGACGGGTACTCAACAACTGAAGATGGGAACGAATGAACATGAGCGACTATGAATGCAAAATGAATGCAAATATGAATGCAATGATATGCAAATAAAATATGAAAACATGTTAAACATAAAGTCAAGGTATCACATAAAGTCAAGGTATCATAAGTCCGAAGGTACGGATGGAGGATATTCAGATTGTTTTCCTTACAAGGATTTCGCCGGGTAGGCTATAAAGTTAAAGGAATCCCAAAGTTAACAATCCCTATGGTTGTTCATCACACGCGCCATAAGCATGACGGTTGATTGACTCCACCATATGAATCTCTTTTGGGTGAGATCTTCGTATCGAGCCACGCGAGAAAGAAGGCTCTCGGTGCCCCATACTACGTGATCACCGACACGGGGTTTAAAACAAAGTCTCAGAGTTATGGACCTTCCTCAATTGTTTGATGCACGTGTCAATTTTATATATTCTTGACAGTCAATCAACTCCATTGAGTAAGTCTATTCCAAGTGAGGTTTTCGTATCGAGCCACGCGAGGGCGAACCCTGGTGCCCCATACTACGCAACCATCAACCGATGTTTTAACCAAAAGGTTCTAAAGGTCCTCAGAGTCGACGACCCTAATGAAAATAACTGAGCACACACGTCAAAAGCTTGACGGTCGTCATTGTTCTCATTAGAATCTACTCCAAGTAAGGTTTTCGTATCGACAACCCATGAGAGTGGTTCTCTCAGGAGCCCATACTACACAACCTCGCTAACTTATGTTTTCATTCAAAAGCCCGGGTATAAAGCCTTTCACTCAAGTTTCAAAATATCGATCCAAGAACCACAAGGTATAATATGGAAAGCGATAAAGAAAGCGGTAAAAGATAAACAAGTAAGACATAAAGGTAAGCACACAAACAAGCGTGAAACAACCTAGATTAGGCTTGACTCGCATAGGGGTGAACCAGTCCCCAGCAGAGTCGCCAGCTGTCGTACCTCGAAAAATACGATCCTCGCGAATGCGGTCGCGGCTGGGCTGACTTGAGAGTCGCCACCTAATTTTATTTATTCCCAAAGAGGGAAAGGGAAAATATAGATAAAACCCGGGAAGAAAGAATAAAGACAAGGTCATCGTAACCATTGTCGGGGTTCGGAAGTCGGTTATGCAGGGGGAAGGTATTAGCACCCCCTACATCCATCGTACTCGATGGGAACCTTCTAAGTTGTCACGCGCGAAAGTATGTCTATGCCTAATGAATTACTTGCTAAAAGAGGAAAAGGATTCAAATTTTATTTATCTTTCTTTAGGAGTCGAATTGCACTAAAGACTATGGATAGTTTATTCCGAACCAACAAGCCAAGTATCTTGCGACGGAATAATCGGAGCGAATAACGAAAGCTCGAAATCCTCCTTTCTACCACTTAAGGCTCGTGGCGTACAATTTCTCTCATATTATTAAAATATTTTAATACCTAAAACCACTTGACGTTGGATCAAGGGTTTGGATTTAAAGAAACATTTTGGTAGGTCGATTGCGAGGCATAAAGCGATCGCGAAGGGTGAGTGCAAAAATGGAGGTTAAGGGTTAATAGTTATACGAGATTGATTCCTAATCATAAGATAAGGTGGAGCCGTTGGAGCTCGAATTAAACCGAAAGCGTCGAAATTTAGCTCTTTAACTATCTTAGAATCGATTCAAAGTTAGAATCATTCTATGAGAAGTCGAGCATTACTTTATAATCGAATAATTATTTAAATAGAAGAAATGCGATAGAAATAATGATTAGTCTCATATTGATCTAAATGATAACGATTTGTCGAAATCGAACATTTAGATCGTTTGTTATATCATTGACCATAAAAATAAAATAAAGTCGAAATAATAATAACATAATAGTTTGGCCTCATATTTAATTTAAATAACGTCGATTTATTAGAAATCGAATATTCAAATATTTATTCATCGGCCGAATAAAATAAATTGAGATAATGAGAAATAATAAGAAAAATAAAAGTGAGGCCTCAAATTAGGGGATAACGTCGATTTATTAGAAATCGAATATCACCATTTATCATTGGCCGGATATAAGAATAAAGTCGATAATGACAATGGATCTGAAATAATTAGAAACCATAATAAATGATAAAAAACGGTCTCATATCAATTTGGACAACGTCGATAAATCGAATGTCACAAATCGGATAATAATATCATAGACCAAATAATAAATAAAAATAAACCGATAAACCGATAAATGAATAAGAAATATAAAAATGGCCTCAAATTGGTTTAGACAACGTCACTTAATGGAATATCGATAAACCAAATTTTTATCATAGGCCCAAAAATAAGAAATATAAAGTAATGAGAAAATAATGAAATCGGTCTCAATTTAATGGATAACGTCGATTAAACAATCAAATATCTCATTTTTATCATTAACCGAATAAATCGAATAATCGATAAAACAAATAGCGAAGAATAACAATGGCCTCATAACAACTTTTGACAACGTCGATTTAAAATCGAATATCGAAAAATTGCAATTATTTCATTGGCCCAAATAAAAAATCAAATAACAATAAATCTAAACAGATTAATTAGAAACTACTATGAATAAAAATAAAATAAAATATGGTCTCAATGATTTTGATAACTTCGATTATAAATCGAATATCGAAAATCCATTTATATCATAGACCAAATAAAGAAGATAACCAAAAATGAACTTTTAAGAAATTTAGAACTTATTATACCATCCCCACAATAATCCTAAACAAAGTAAAACATAAGAATTAATTATATATATATATATATAAACATAAATTAAAAGGGAAGGAAGGTATGCAGTATGATTAGCAACTAGTTTATGGGCTCAGATAGCCCAAATCACAACCAAAAGAAATGTGCTAAACACAAAAACGCGCTATCCACTAAGACTTCTGAGAAAACGAAAGAAAGAAAAGCTTTACCCCTGTTTCAAAGCCACTCAACGCATTCTTACTTTTGAAAACCCACGCAGCTCCCACTGCCCTCTCTCGGTCTCGTGATCTTTCACGCGAAACCCTTTCTCGCAGCTTCTCGGCGGATGATGCCTTCTCTCGGCTGTCAGCTCCTTCACGGAAGTCGCTCTCCTCTCACGCGGCTACAACATCAACAACACTCAGTACATGGCGGCGAGAGTGCTCACAGATTTGGTTCGGATCTTGCTAACGGCTCGGTTGTGCCTCACGCTTTCTACTTTATCTCTCGATTTGCTTTTTGATTTCGCATCTCCCTCTTCGTACTCTTCTCTGTTTCGATTTTTATTCAGATATATTTTGTGTTTGGGTTCTGCAGAAAGATTGAAGAAAGAAAAGATTCGGATTTGCGGTGTTCAATGGATTTGTGTTTGGTTGACGAGAAAGAGAGACGATGATTTGAGATAATGGTGGCGGTTTAGGCACAGGTTTGATTATGGATGGTGTTCAGGGGAGTTTTGACAAGGGTTTTCAAAGTTCTAAAACCTTTCTGCGGCTAGGGCTTTTTTTTCAATAACTGCCAATGATTAGAGGTTTTATAGAGGGCCTGGTACGTGTGAATGGAAGGATTTGTGTGAAGTAAATCGTGTGAAATGAGCTGTAGTTTCCTGCAAAAAACCGTTGAGGGATTTTCGAGTGATTTCGTGAGATTGTGTGGGGTCCAGGGTTTTGTGACTCAACCTCTTGTTTTGTCTGTAGTGCTAGCTGGAAGATCTTCTGGAAAGAATGAAGCGGATTGAATCTTCACTCAATACATGACTTACACTGCTGACCTCTTACTGCTTTTATTGTAAGTAAAAAAAAATCGTAAACTTGTTTTTTCCTTTTTTTTTATTGCTGCTGAACTTTTACACTTGCTTGAACATGGTTTGCTGGTGTACTAATCCTTGTAGGTTCCCTGCAAGTTGAGAGCTTAGGCATGACGAATAACCACCTGGTATGATCATCTAGAAACCTTGTGTTCTATTGATTTCGTTGGTATGCTTCGAAAACTAATGCATTGTTTACTGATTGTTACTCTGTGCAGTATTTTCGACTACCGCCGGCATTAGGTATCCATTATAGTTGTCTGCTTACGGAACCTCTTCCCTGACTTCAAGATCATCTTGGTTTCATGATACAGAGTGGAATGAAAAGTAGGCTTGGATGAGGTGTATACTTTGCTGAATCAATCATTGGTATGTTGGTTTTTTTACTCCCCTTTTATTCAGCTGCAGTAATTTGTATCTACTCTTGGTTTATCATACCTTCATGGCATGGCTTGTTGCAATTCTTAAACTGACTTTCTTGTTTGTTTACACAGGACCTGCTTACAAATATGCCGATGCTTTTGTCATTGATATGCCACTGCGTAGACCTTCTATGGCTGGAAGTCTGAAGAGGTGTTGGCAACTTGATGAAGAGCTTGAATTAACTTCCATCATGAACTGTAACTGAGAGATATCTTGATACTGAACCAGGTGAACTTGCAGTTTATGATACAAGACAAAGTTACTGCAATAGAGTTTACTGGTGTTGTCATTTGGCATCTTAATCTTATTTTAATTCTCTTTTCGTCACAGGCTTTAGATCACCGAAAATAGCTTCAAGCGCACATAGAGAATTTTCCTAAGTTCTATTGTCCTTGAGTTCAACTTGAAGAGGCTTGATAACTAAGAATGCTCGGGTGAAAGAAATGAGAGCTGCTATTTATGCTTAGCATCACGGTAACTAATTCTTATGAATGCCTGATATTTACTGCATAGTACTCATTTACCTTGAATATTATAACTTCGTGGAATGCCTTGATCACATCGGCTTGAGTTGAATCCTGACATTCATGTTAGCATAACTCCATGTAACCTCTACTTCTCTTGAATGAATGTTACAAAATCTAGTGAATCTCAACTAGTTTTAATGCAACTGTTCCGAACCTTTTCTTGTTATGCTTGTGATAACCTTGCTGAATTTATTTATGCTGTTGTTTTTGCAGGCTTTGAAGGGCTTTTACAAATTACTTGGCAATGATATGAAGCTGCTTGTATACCTTGAAGATGACGATATCAAGTGAACCGGTGAGCTGTACTTGGATGAAAAATGAAAGTCTGGCTTGGGAACTCATGCTGCAACTTTGGGAGATCGTGTCGGACGATGGACTTTAACATGGTTGTTTTGCTTTTAATTAATTCTATAACTTTTCTGTTTGTTTGCCTTGTCCTATCAATTGTGACAGTTTTTCCTTTGTGTGTAGCTAGTTGCAGGCCCATTAGGAGATATGAGGATTGATGCTTCTAGATGTACCTTTGAATGTTGTAGCAAGTTTAAATGACAACCCAGACTGCCTAGCTTTATTCAGATTTTTCACTACTTCAGCATAGACAGACGCCCTTTTTTCACGGTGGGTCTACTGGTCGTGGGAATAACATCCATGCTAATAGAAGAGACTTGTGGAGTAAAAGTCATAGACACAACCTGACCTTGGCGAGCAACCACATTGCTGTTAGCAATCATGTTTGTCCTTGGTAATGTTGAAATCCGGCTTAAACTCTGAAAGAAATCACACTTTTCTTTTTACCAATCCTCCTCCAAATCTTTCATTATATAATCATTGAAACTCCTAATATTATCCTTTTGAGCTTCTTGGACAGCAGGGATCATTGCCATTTCATGAATCTGCTGCAGATATTCCTCAACACTTGCTTCCTCAACAGGAAAAACCTTCTCAAAAGCTGCCTTCAACTCAAATGACTTCAAATTCTTTGCAAGCTCCTCTGCATTTATACCTTCACCGGCAAGAAGCCTAGTTGCAGCACTGGATTGTGAAGGAGTCAGTTGGTACCACTTATGAATCGTGTACATCATTGTTGCTACATGGAGAGCAGGTATGGATGTAATCATCACTGTATTCATAATTAGAATACTTGGATGAAAATTCTGGCTATGGCGTGAAGTTTGATTATGGAAAATTACATTGTGCTTCATGTTGAATAAATGTTGCAGGATCAAATCTCTTTCCTATTCACCTCTGCTTCTGAGACGCAATGCCGGATTCGCTCGGAGGTCAAGAATGAAGTAAGTACGTGTTATCTTGGATAATGGTGAGCAGAATATGGAACAGGTCTTTGAAGAGATGAAAGCTGGTGTATTGGAATAACCTTGAGCATAACATGAACACTTTGAGTATAGCATGAACACTGATTGTATGAGACAGCTTGAATTTTACAATTGTATTCTTTACTTTGTACTAACAAGTGCAATTTGATTTTTTTGATTTGTAAGCCTGAGCATACTTCTTGGCCATAAATTGATTGTGTCACAAGATTCTTGCCTCTTTATTAATACAGCGAATGATTCATTAATCTAACAAACTTGGATCTTAAATCAAACGTCCTTCATGTGCATAACCCTTTCCTTGAAACTTTAATAATCACTCTTGAGAACAAAATATTCAATCTTTGAGATCCATGTGATAATGTCTTTGAATTTAGAAATAAATCTTAAACCAATTTCCAAAACAAAAGTTGTAATAAGGTGAACTAAACCAAACCCATTAGCTCCTTGATTGTATTTGAGTCACTTAAATTTGTACGCCCTCCACAAATGCCTTTGGTTAACTGTGAGTTGATAACCACTTCGAGATTTTTTAATGGAAACTAAAGTATGGTATTTGACCCATGGCTTGAGTTCCAAATTACTCCTCATATCACTTTCGAAACTAACAGAAATCCACACCTTGGCACATACAATTGAATTATGATGCACCCACTCTTCAATGTGGACCTCCTACCTTGATGGTTTTGACAAAACTTGATTCATCCTTGCAATACCAGATTTTACTCAAACAGCAAGACAACAAACATATTTTTTTAATTTTGCATAATAATTAGTAATGAAAATGCAACTGGAGATGAAAATAAAAGTGGGACAAATTTAGGGTATGACAGATAAAAGCAAAAGATCATGAAGAGCCTGTTCACATTGAAGGGCCTGACCCAGAAGAAGAATGGACTATGATGTTTGATGGGGCTGTTAATATGAATGGTCGTGGTGTTGGTGCAGTACTCATTACACCTAAGGGAGTTCACATGCCTTTCTCGGCAAAACTCACCTTTAACTGCACTAACAACGAAGCTGAATACAAAGCTTGTATTATGGGTCTTGAGGAAGCCATTGACCTCAGGATCAAGACTTTAACTGTATTCGGAGATTCAACTCTGGCAATCAATCAAACCAATGGCAAATGGTATACTCACCAGGAGCATCTGATTCCTTACCGGGATTATACAAGGAGATTACTGACTTTCTTCACCACAGTCAAGCTTGAGTATATCCCTCGAGATGAAAACCAGTTTGCAGATGCTCTGGCTACCATTTCATCCATGATCAAAGTTCAAGCTGCCAACTTTGTGCCTCGAATTTCAGTATCAGACTTGATAGACCGGCATATGTATTCTCAGAAGACCTTGCTAAAGACGATAAGCCTTGGTTCTATGACATCAAATGCTTCTTGGAGGATCAAACATACCCACCTGGGGCATCTTCCAATGATAAGAAGACATTAAGAAGGCTAGCTGGTAGTTTCTTCCTGAATGTTGATGGTTCCTTGTACAAGAGAAACTTTGATATGGTACTTCTCAGATGTGTTGATAGGGCAGAAGCAGATTTGTTGATGCACGAGGTGCCTGAAGGGTCTTTCGGTACCCATGCTGGAGGACATGCAATGGCTAAGAAATTGCTAAGATCAGGTTACTACTGGATCACAATGGATGCAGACTGTTGTGCTTATGCTAGAAAATGTCATAAATGTCAAATTTATGCAGATAAAGTGCATGTGCCTCCGAATCCTTTGAATGTGATGTCTTCACCTTGTCCCTTTGCCATGTGGGGCATTGATATGATCGACAAGATTGAACCGACTGCTTCAAATGGCCACAAATTCATCCTGGTAGCCATTGACTATTTTACCAAGTGGGTTGAAGCAGCTTCATATGAAAACGTCACCAGGCAAGTGGTAGCCAGATTTTTGAAGAAAGACATCATCTGTCGGTATGGAGTGCCCGAACGAATCATTACTAATAATGGTTCCAACTTAAATAACAAAATGATGGCAGAACTGTGTCGGGACTTCAAGATCCAACACCACAATTCTTCTCCTTACAGGCCAAAGATGAATGGCGCTGTGGAGGCAGCTAATAAGAATATCAAGAAGATTGTGCAGAAGATGGTGGTCACCTACAAAGACTGGCATGAAATGCTACCATTTGCCTTGCATGGGTACCGTACCTCGATCAGAACATCCATTGGGGCAACACCGTATCAGCTTGTGTATGGTATGGAGGCAGTCCTACCTATTGAAGTTGAATTACCCTCCTCGCGAGTACTGATGGATGCTAAATTGAATGAAGCAGAATGGGTCCGATCCCGATACGAACAACTGAATCTGATTGAAGAGAAGAGATTAGCTGCAATTTGTCATGGGCAGCTATATCAAAAAAGAATGAAGAAAGCCTTCGATCAAAAAGTCAGGCTTCGGGAATACCAAGTAGGAGATCTTGTGCTGAAAAGACTCCTTCCTCCTCATACGTAGTAAAGAAAGTTTTCTCTGGTGGAGCACTGATGCTCAGTACTATGGATGGTGAAGACTTCCTGTCCCCTGTGAATTCAGATGCAGTTAAAAAATACTTCGTATAAAATGACCCGCTGGACATAAAAACAGAATGTAAGTCCAGGCAAATATAGGGCATCCCGGCGAGTCAAAAACAGAATAAAAGACTCGGGCAAAAATAAGGGAAAATAAATAAAAAAATGTACACCCGCTGAGTTGAAAAGCCACATTGGACAGCTCAGGCAAAAATGGGTATCCCGGTGGATTGAAAACCCGAAAGGGCGATCCACGCAAAATAAGGGAATAAGTGAACAACTGCATTCTGAATTCGTCTGTATCACTTACAACATGGCAAACTTCGAAAGGATAAAGCATCAGTCAGAATCAGCCTTCTTCAGAAAGCAGGATGAGAAGAATGTCAATGTCATACAATTCATAGCAAAAAGGAAGCACACTGAAGCGTCATCAACATTGCCAACACCTTTTTGTTTCTCAATTTGTAACAATCTCCTCATTTCAGGGGATTTGTTTCTTTGACTGTACCTCCCAATTCAGGGCACACAAATTAATAAAATCAGATTTTCAGTCACATTTCGTCTCATACATTTTATTTTCATTTGCAAAAATGTCCGATGTCCTTAAAATATTGATTGCATAAATGCAGATGTGTCTTTTCTAAATTACATGCTTACAGGAAATATATTTGCTCCCGGGAGTGTCTAAACTCTTATGATGGAATCCAGTAAGGGATACCTCGGGGTACTTGTATGTTTCTTTGTCATAACAGGATTGTAGGTGCTCATTCTCCCTAGCTGAGTTGTCTGATATCATCGTCCTCAGCAGAATCCCTACAGAAATTTAGGAAGATCGTTCAGTGATCATTCCTCCCCAGCCAAGTGCTAGACAGGGAACCATCTCCCCGTAGAGCTCCAGCCTCTATCCAGAAGAGCAATGTCTAAAGATCTCACAACAAAGTGACAAAAGCTTCCACAGACCTCAGTTGGGCTCCTCATTACAAAGATAGGTCTATCAATGACCTATTTCCCCAAGCAGAGTCATATATATATATATATATATATATATATATATATATATATATATATATATATATATATAGATATATATATATCAGATCTACCAATGATCTCATCCCTAGCTGGGATATCCTTTCAAGCAGAACAGTCGAAGATCTCCACAAACAACAGGATCCGAATCCCGGATCGGTATCTTTGCATAATCATAGCATTCACATCATATTTCCCCTCAGAGCGTAGCATTCCGTCTAATACGGAGCATTACGGCAAAAATCAAACATACTGCATAGTCACAAGTCATATTTTGAATCAAACACCTGTATATACCAACATTCCATCAGCAATATATACAAAAACTCATAGTCATAGCAAAAAGCCAAAACATCCCCTTTGCATTCTCCAACACGAATACTTATTTATAAACTTTCTTTCGACACCCGTCTGTGTCATATCATTTCCTTGCAGATATAATCCACAAACGAATATCTATACACTCTTTTGACACCCGTCCGTGTCACCTTTCCCCAACACAGTTACCCAGACACTTATAATACACTCCTTCTGACACCCGTCCGTGTCATCTTATCCCCACAGATCGACAAAATATCTTTTATACTTATGAGTTCATGACTTATACATTCTCTCTTTGACACTCGTGCGTGTCACTCTCCCCAACATATTGAACACTCATCTGTGTCTCACTCATGCTTACTTCTCACTCATACAGATACTCGTCCGTATCTTGTATATATCACTTATCTTTTCCCAGATTCAACACTCGTCCGTGTTCTTTGTTAACCAGTTGGTACTCGTCCGTATCATCATCTCTGAACATGCGTCAGCGTTTGTTTCTACTGATACTTGTCTGTATCATAGTCTTAAGGATGCTCGTCCACATCTTTAATCTATACACGTTGTCAAACACTTATACCTTTCGTTTCTTGAATGTAGACACTCGTCCGTGTTTACCATTCCTCAGTAGAACGACTTTTCTCCTATTTGACATTTGTCCTATGTCATGATACCTTCGACAGCCGTACACTGCCAGGTGATCGTCCTTCACCTTTTTGATGATCGTCCTTCATCATTCCCCCAGCGGAGTCTCCATTATTGGAACCCTTTCCTATCCGACATTCGCCCTATGTCGTGATATTTTAGCAGTCGTCCCCTTCTAGGTGATCGTCCTTCACCTTTTTGATGATTGTCCTTCATCATTTTATCCGATGGTCGTCCCCATCGTTGATCTTGTTATCTTACATTCGTCCTATGTCATGATAAACCCCGAGAGCAGCCGTACCCTGCTAGGTGATCGTCCTTCACCTCTTGATGATCGTCCTTCATCATGCTTATCTGATGGCCGTCCCCATCGTCGACCTTTTCTATCCGACATTCGTCCTATGTCTTGATACTTTCGGCAACCGTACCTTGTCGTGTGATCGTCCTTCACCAATAGATGATCGTCCCTCATCTTATCCCTAACAGAGCAGCCGTGACCTGCCAGGTGATCGTCCTTCACCTTTTATTTCATTTATTCTATTAACCCGGTGGCCGTCCCCCATCATTGTTTACCCTTTACTTTATGAACCTGATGGCTGTCCCCATCATGATACCTCCATCACCCCAGCATGTCGGTCGTCCCCGTCATTGCTTTATCCCCAGCAGTCGTCCTCTGCTCGGAGGTAGTCCTCCGTAGCCCGCACTTTATAATCATACCTTACTGCCTTTCAAAATCTATATCCCTTTTCTTCTTCACCCAGTGAGTGCAAATTTCGGACTATCTTTGGTATTCAACCACAAGTTATCTGGGTTGTATGATAAGCCGTCGCTTACATCCTACACAGCTAACTCATGTTTGAATAGGGGCAGCTGTAAACACCCCAAATTTTCCCTCACTAAGTTCACGCCATGGCTTGTGATCTTTCACATTTGCATTAGTTCAATCATATCATCTCATATTGCATTTTTTGCTTCACTGCATTGGCTCAAATTCATCTGCATCTAGGGTTTGTGATCTGAGCAAACCAAGGGTCATCTAAGCCACTCCAAAGGTCTTCAATCATCTCAAGAGGGTCCATGTATGTTCAAGAATCATTTTATATCCTCCCAAGATCAAGGAATTCAGAAAATCACAAGAACTGAGAAAGGCATGGAAGCAGAGCCAAGCTTAACTGCACAGATGACCTAAAATTAGGGTTTTGGTTTCAGAGGCCATAACTCCAATTTTTTTGGTCATTCTTGTTACTATTGGTCTCTATATTTTATAAGGATCCTACACACCAATTTTCATGAAGAAATTCAATGGGGAAGGCATCTGATCAATAGATGACTTCTTGAGCAAGTCAGTGCAAAATCAGGGCATCTGGGGCCCCCAATCATCCAACCAAAGGGTCTTCTCCATCATTGTAGGCGTACATGATCTTTATTTAATTTTAGAAGAGGTTAGAAGTTCACAAAATTGAAGAATTTCAAGCCATTTGCAAAGTTGCCATTTTGGGAAAGTGACTTGTAATGCAAACTTTCCATTTTGGGAATGTTTTTCAACCTCCTCTTTTTCAACCAAAATTGCTTCAAATGAAAAATTCATGGTCATGAAAGTTGTAGATTGGATCATTCCCTTTTCAAAAAGTACAAGAACTTGATCTAATTCATCCTAAAACTCAAGTTATGGCTTTGCAAAGTTGGGAAAAATCACTAAATTTTCACTTATGCACCAAAGAGGGAAACTTGCAAAAACTCATGCCAAGGAAAACTGTGACCTCTAATTGACTTCTAATCATCATACAAACATCACACATGACCTAAAACTCAGAATTGCCCAAATAATCATGCCATTCCATGCCTTGATCATCAAGTAATTCAAAAGGGGCCAAAACTTCATGAATTTGCAAAATGCCACAAATCTTGATATCCACTTGTGCCAGCTCCTCAAATCAGTTTCCATGGACCTCCCTAAAGCCAGCTGACTCGAGCCATACCTCTAAGCCAGCCTGCCATGAGCCCATACCTCAAAGGACAACTTTCTTGACTTTATGCAATTTGAGCCATGCCAATCAAACTATTCCACAACAACTCTTCTGACCAATTACAACTTCACATACATGCCTCAAGGATTACATTTCATAACTTCTTGGAACTCAGATCATCACACACACTCAGTTCTCAAAAAATTGGCCTCAAACTTGTCCTCTTCGAAACTCATAGCTCAGTCATCAAAACTCAAAACTTTTCCCACCATTTATCTCCATATTCACCACTGATCATTTCCCACCCTTCATTTTGCCTTGAAAGCCCCCAAATCAAAAACACGATTTTCATTTCCCTTGACCTGAGCTCCACTGAACTTCACATAGAGGCCATATAAACTCCAACCAAAATTTGCAAACTCTTCAGGGGAATCATTGGGGGTGATTTGAGGCAAAGAACTTGTCAGAAAGCTCCAAAGGTGAAAGCTCCAGTTCAGGTATCACTAAGAACATTTTTTCCAGAAATTGATTTTTATTCCATAGAAATGTTGCTTATGCTTCACTGATCACGCTGCACTTGTTGGTTTTGAAAATAGTTGAGAAATAAGCCTGTATCGAAGCTCTAAAACTTTTCCAGATTTTATGTTTTGATCCATATCTTGAGTTGTAGGTTGTAGAAATTTGTTTTGATGCTTGGTTCGTGTTCTGGGTGATTAGGAGATGTGATCTGGAGCTTTAGAGCTCTTGATTTTGCCTAGAGAAGAAGTTAGGTTTTGTGCTTGCCAGAGAAGATGACCGGAACCACTGTTCCGGTCATCTGAAGGTGATTTGATTAGGGTTAGGGTTTAGGTGAGTTTGAATGTGAGCCATTGATTTCCTTTTCCTGCGCGCATCCAATGGTCCAGATCTCTTGATTAAGCCCTAATTATGGATTAATTAAGTTAATTAAGATTAGAAAAATTTAAATCCCAGAAATGATCTAAGCCACCCATTTTCGCGCGGGTCAACTCCCTCCAATTCTATTCAAATGCTGGCCATTGGATCTGTTGACTTCTCATTAAAATTCATTTATTTTCATATTTTTGTCATTTGTTTTGCATAATTATTTTAAAATACATAGAAAATCCAAAAATATATTTTCTTTCTGCATTTTTATTCTAAATAATTTTCTTAACATAAAAACAATTTTTATTTTATTTTTTACATTTTTTTAACCATTTTAAAAATATTTAAATGTTTATTTTAATTGATTAATGAAGATTAATTAATTAAAATAACATTTAGGTTTCCAAAAATCACCCAAAAAATCACATTGCATCTTGACACATTTAGAGACATTATCAAACCATTCATACAAATTTCTTTTTGGTTCTTGATCCATTTTGACAATTTCTTTGAATTTAGGGTTCTTAAAAATCAATATTTTTAACCCTAACTTAGAAAAATCTTTTTTGCCTAACCATGAAAGGTTTGATAATGATTCTTTTTGCATTGCATTCCACATATCATGTAGTTTCTAGGATAAAATTGGCATGAATTTATCTTTCATTTTTAATTTGTTTTGCATTTTTTCCTTTTGAGGTACCTTAAAACCCTAGCAATCTTAGAAAAATCATAAGTCCCTTAGGGTTTAGCTTCTGACCTTCCCCTTTGGACAATGAACTTGTATATTTTTAGGGTCCCTTTGATTCCATTTTCAATTTTTTATTTTATGCTTTGCTTCTTATTTTGAATTTTGCATCTCATATTGTACATAAACCCTAAATTGCATCTTCACTTACATCCATCTTACATAAGCTTGCATACATGAACTTGCCATGACATTTTGCACATTCACATGACATATAAGACATCTTAGAAAATATTGAAATCATGTTTGATCATTGCATCATTCATTTGCCATGTTTTGCATCCATTTTATTCCATGTGCATTCATGAACTTTCATGCTTCTTACATGTCTCATTTGCATTCCCATTCTTTGTATGATCATCCTCATCCCTTGACATGCTTTCATACCATCTCACAACATCATTTGCATCATTAATATGCTTCTTATTTTGGTTTGCATCCTTGCATTCATTTCATTTTCATTTCATTTCACTTCTTTTGCTAACTTTTTAGGTGGTAAGTGTTTGAGAAGTGAATTTTCCTTCACTTCTCACAATCTCTTCTCATCTCTCTTATGCACCATTTCTGCATTTTACTTGTGAATTAGAGTGAGCTTGCTCATTCATGTTCCCTCCTCACTTTCTTTCTTCAAGCAACTTGACTTCTTAAGTAAAGCAAGTTGTCTTGCTTTCTTCTTGTTTCTCTTCCTTCATCCTACTTCCTCCTTGGTGGTTTTTCCTTGAAGATCTTCTTGCAAGCCCCATAAACCCTAGGAACACCCAAGCATGATCACAATTAGGGTTTGTTTATTCCCCCATTAGTTTACCTTTGTGTCATCTTTTGTGTCTTCTCTTCTCATCTCATAATCAGGGACTAAACCCTTAAGGCTTTAAGGCTTTGTGATTAAGTTTATGCCTGCATCCTTCTATTATGATGGAGTGTATAACTTTAATCCTAAGTGTTAAACCCTTAATGTGTTTAAATCCTGTAATCAATCCATCTAATAAATCACTAAGACATCAAGCTTGTAACTTGGGCCTTGCATTAGGGTTCTAATTCTTCCTTAATTGGTTAAGAAGGACTAACCCTAGTGTTAATGGACAAGTCCCCCTCAAGTTGTCTTACAAACCATAAAATCCATTTCTTAACATCACCATTAACTAAAATCCACTCTAATAAGGTTTTGTTTTGTCATGAGGTTAATCCCTAATCATGGATTAAGTTGAGGAGCCTTTCTCAGCTTAAATGTTCTCATCTATTATCCTTCTATTAAGATAGTGTAATGGGTCCATTAAATCCTTGATTATGGCTTAAACTCATTACTTAACACTAAACAAAAACTCCAAAAATATCTAAATAAATGCAAGTAGTTTAATGATCTTAATCCTACATCATGGTGATTAAGTGTGAGGTGTTTACCTCATGCTTAAGGTATTCTCATTACCCCTAATTAGAGGGAAGATGTGATGAGTTTACTAACCCATGGTTTAGGCTTAAGCTTATTTTCCTATGACAAACTCCAAAAGCAATAAAAGATTGAAAATACCAAAAACAAACATTAATCGTCTCCTTCGGGATTCTTTTCTCATCTCATTCACTCATAAACGAGAACTTGCTTCTTCCGTCTAATGCAAGAAAGTTTGCACCTGAGCCAGACAGGTCATACACTTGAGCATAGACAAGTAAGCAGTTCATCAGTCAATTTATTTCCAGTCTCTTTGAGTTGAACTACGGTGTTCTGACTTCCTCATTGCACGAGAGGATACGTAGGCATAACTTAACAGTTATCAAACAAAAGTCTCTGTTCATTCCCCCCCTCTTCCAGCATCATTCTTTAAGCCTCATAGTCTTGAGCTTTTCACTCTTTCCTTACACTGACACTTCTTTTATTTCACTTCACATTTCTTTTGCACTGACACTTGCATTCTTTTCCTACTTTTGCACACAAAATAGCACTGACACTACCCCTTTAAGCACAAACTTTCAAGCGTGGATCCCGTCGAGTATGACGGACAATCTGGGTACTAATACCTTCCCAGGTTGTAACCAACCCCCTTTCTCAGTTTCTTTGGTTCGCAACCGTCTTATCCATCTTTTCTTAGGTTTATGCAGCATTACCTTTCCTTCAGGATAAAAATGCCTAGCTGCCGACTCTTTTCAGTTCACCCTTATGTTCTTCTCTTTCGCCGACCGTTCGTGTCTGTACCCTATTTAACCAGGTGTCATTTAGTCGGAGCGACACTAGGGCTATCTGGGAAGCCTGCTAAGTCTGGATGACCTTTTATGACCTTCAGCATCTGAGGTGAATTAGAGAAGGAACCTTTATGATTATTGTAAACACTGTACCTTCAGGTTAGAAGTGTTTACACTTCTCATAACTGATCTGAGTCTGAGGATCCTTGTTCTAGAACAATACATGTGAGGGGGTTGGGATGTTTACAAGTTTGCCGGAACCCTTGGCCTCATCATACCCTGTTACTAGTTTTGTTAAGATATCATCATTTTGGACAGTTCTTGCGAAACCCTGGACTTATGACTCTTTATTTGAGTCCCCCACCTGGTTACTGGTTTTCTAAGCCTTCATCCGGACTTATGAACACACATGGACCCTATAAAGGAAGATAATAGATCCAACACATGATCACAAACCCTTGCATATCATTCTGCATACACCATTTTGCATCATTTAACATTTGTTTATTTGTTTTACAGGGTATCCACATTGTATCTTTGGTTTGGTTTTGACATGTTCTACTACTAAGATTCCTTCAGCTATCTGCATCAGCCTTCTGCATCAGCCATCTTCATCAATTATCTTCATCAGAGACCCTCTTTAGTGTCTTCTCCAGCTCTTTTCAGTAGTCTTCTCCAGTACTTCTCCTCAGTCTTCTTCACCAGCATCCATTGTCAGCATGGACCCATCCAGGAAGAGCAACATCACCTATCATTTCTTTGAGCCCACTCTGACATGAATCAGACAGATTCAGACACTCATCACTCCTGATCATGTCCCTTTATTCAGGGAACATTATGGTGGAATTATGGACATGATCATGGACTTGGACGCCTCCCAGAGGAGTATGATCCACACCTGTCTTGAGTTCTATGACCCTCCTCTCAGATGTCTCACTTTCCCAGATTTTCAGTTGGGACCTTTGATGGAAGAGTTCTCCATGTTGTTGGGTGTCCCCATCAGGAGAGGGATTCCTTTCAACCCTGAGATGACTGCTCCCAAGAATGAAGATGTAGCTAAGGCTTTGCACTTGGATTCCACCCTCATTGACCAGAATATGACCACCAAGGCTGGAATCCCAGGCCTCCATTTGGATTTCTTAGTTACTCAGACCACCATTCATGCTACAGCAGTGAAGTGGGACTCTGTTTGTGCTCTTTTGGCCCTTAGCATATATGGTATCATCTTGTTTGCAGACGAGTCTAAGTTTGTAAGCAAGAGTGCTATCCACCTTTTCCTATTGAAGAATCCAGTCCCTACCTTGCGGGGAGATTTTTACTACTCAGTGCATCAAAGGAATAAGAAGCAGAGAGGGAGATTAGTCAGATTTTGTGCACCTCTCTTCTATTGTTGGTTGTTGAGGCACTTGCCAAAGTCAGAAGCTTTCCTGAACCCTCATCAGTCAAGGAACTGGGCTAAGAGAATGATTGCACTTGCTTCAGAAGACATCAGATGGTGCACTCAGAGCATCAAGGGCAGAGATATCATCACCAACTGTGGGCAGTATCCCAATCCTTTGCTGTTCAAAAGACAATTAGGATATGCTTTGGTGCATCCACCAAGAGAGCAAGACTTGTCAGAAACCCTTTACTGTGACATTCAGCACAACCTTGCCATTGCCAGACAAGCAGCTTGGGCTTGGGATAACATTCAGACACATGGGACTGATATTCTTGGAAAGTGCAACAACATAGCTTCAGCTCATTATCTTGATTGGTCACGCAACAGGGGACAGATCACCCGCATGCCATTCACCCTAGAGGATATGCTTGGACCATCAGCAGTGGAGCCTGCAGCTACAGTCAGTTTAGAGGAATTTGAGAAATTGAAGGAAATGAATACTCAGCTCTCTGAAGCTTTGAAGAAGACCATCTGGGAGAGAAATGATAGTCTTTTGGACAATGAAAGGTTAGAGAAGCTCCGGGTCGAGCATATGACCAAGATTGAGAAGACAGATGATTACATCAGAAGGGCTAGAGCAGGAGAGTTGGTATTGAAGAATTCTTGCAAGGAAGCCAAGATTTAAAAGGCCAGAGCTGAGAACTACCTGGAGGAGAGTCAGGCTAGGTGGATCAGGATCATTGAGGCTCGTTCACAAGAAGATCAGAGGACCCAGCCTAGGATAGAGCAGCTGGAAGCTAATGAGAAGAAGAATCAGGAGGCCTTGTTAGCAGCGTAGAAAGAAATCTCCGAGTTGAAACTCCGGGAGGGGTTGAAGAGATCAAGGGACCAGGACAAGCATAAGAAGTTGACAAGTGCCATTGCCACCAGGAACCTTCTTATCAGGACCATCTCAGAGCATCCAATTGGCCCAGTGACTGAGGCTCTCCGGAAAGAAGTCGGAGAGGATGATTATGGATTAGATGTTTGATTTCTTTGTACTTGTACTTCATTTTGATTGTATTTGTTGATTGTATTTTGGACCCACCATGGGAACTTTGTTGTAATCAAATTATGTATCTTTACACTTTGTAATATATGGTTTGTGTTATTTTGTGGGCTTTATCTCTTCAACATCATCATTCCTCGAGGTCTGGAAGGTCAAAACCAAAGAACCAAACCAGATACCCTTGGAAGACAAATAGGCAACCTGCATTGCATACTAACCTCATTTATTTGTTTTCTAGGTTTTTGTTTTTGTTGTTTCTCACTTTGTTGTGGTCTCAAGAAACATGGCTCGTAGAAGAGTCTTCCCCATCAATAGAGTTCACCAGTACCCGACAAGAAACAACCTTCCGGGCTTACAAATGGACCAGGTTCAGCAAGATCTGACTGACGTGAGAACCCAAATGGCCAATGAAAGGACTAAGATGAGGGCCCAAATGAACCAGTTTATGGCAGTAATGACTGGACTGGTCCAAAGCCAAGAAAGACTGAGGGAGTTGGTCGAGCGAAAAACTCCAGAAGAAAACCACCCAGGTACAGGGGGTACCAGCAACAACGATCATGTACAGCCTCATACTGATCCCCCAGAGTTTGGACCTCATCTTAACCCAGACATTAATGCTATAAGATATACCCAAGGTAACACTAGAGGGCGTGCCTTGCAGGAGGACCCTCAGGAAGAACAATTTACTGTGATTGGGGCAGGAGACGAACTCTATGATCGTCGGTTGGATGAGATAGCAGAAAAGCCGAGGTCCCTGGAGTCTCAAAACTCCCGAGGTTTTGATGTCATGGATATGGGACTAGTGAAGGGGTTAGAATTCCTCACAAGTTCAAACCTCCCTGCTATGAAAGATACAATGGCACATCCTGCCCTCGCACCCATCTCCAATCTTTCCTAGGAAGATTAAAAGCCTACACCATGGATGAAAAGTTGTGGATGTTCTATTTTGAGGATAGCTTGACAGGAGCATCCCGTGAGTGGTACTCTCATTTGACCAGGGCCACAATAAGAAATTGGAAAGATTTGGCCGAGGCTTTCATTCGCTAATATCAATACAATCTGAACATGGCTCCTAACAGAACCCTTCTAATGGGTATGTCACAGTCTTCCAGGGAAAGCATTAGAGAGTATGCTCAAAGATGGAGGCAATTAGCTGCTACCATTCAACCTCCAATGTCAGAAAGGGAAATGGTAGATATGTTTATGAACACCCTCCAGGGGACGTACATTGATAGGTTGTCTGCATTCTCTTCCACTAGCTTTGCAGATGTGGTCATAGCTGGGGAAAGAATTGAGAGCTTATTAAAAATGGGAGAGATTTCTGATAATGGCGCCAGTTCAAGTAGTGCAAGGAAACCATTTGTAGGGCCTCGCAGATCCGGTGAAACAAATTTTGTACATATGGGCAGAGGAAGACCCCAGTATCTGCCGAGATCAATTGCCGTTGTCACTATTCCTACTCTACCTCCTCAATACACTCAACAACCACATCATTTTCCTCAACAGCAACAGTTTCCTCAACAGAGGTCCTATAACAACAACAACAACCAACAACAACGCCCTTTCCAGCAAAGGCCATCTCAAGTTAACAGGGTAATTGGCCCTATACCAATGCCATATGCCACCTTGTTGCCACAACTCCTAAAGCTTAATCTTGTCGAGTTAAGGACTTTGGCTCCGCCAGATCCTCAGAACCTTCCGAGAAATTACGACGTCAACGCCAGATGTGCCTTTCATTCTAATGCACCTGGTCACACTACAGAGAAGTGAAGGGCTTTGCATATGAAGGTCCAGGATCTGGTTGATTCAAAGGCCTTAAATTTTGCACCACCTCCTAATGTCACGAAGAATCCTATGCCCAGCCATGGTGGGCCAAGCATAAATGCAATTGAGGAGGGCCAACCCATGAGTGTAATTGAAGATATTGCAAGCATTCAAACACCTCTGGCAGAGGTTAAAGCTCAACTTTTAAAATTCTAGGTGTTCCCAGGTTGTGAGGCCTGCTATGAATCTTGCAAAGTTTCCGTTAATGGGTGTGCAAGCTTGAGAAGTGGCATCAATGGCCTGATAAAGGAAGGTATCCTGAAAATAACAACAACGGCTTCTACAACACCAACAACTCCTTTTTCAACAACAAATAGTATTCCTCCTACAACTGCAAAGACAATTGTTCCTACAGACTCATCTACAAAATCAACAACCACCTCTTCCATCACTTCAACAAACACCAGTTCAATTGCATCCGCTTCTACAACTACAACAACCATTAACAACGACATCTCTATAGTCACCATATATTACGACCCTACAACGGTCCCTGATTCCAACAATTATCAGCAACAATCTCAACAACAGTTTCATCAACAACCAAGCTTCACTCAATCACCACCACCATCAATCAGAAGTCCTGTTAACATATTTTATGATCCACAAACAATAACAGTTACTACCACTGCTGCAGTCAGTCTAGTCACCATCACGGTGTCGGGGGCCATTTCGTATGAAAAAGACAATGTTGTACCATGGCACTATGGTTTAGACCATTACTGCAACAGAGAGAGTGTCCTTCTTGATTCTTCAGTTCATACACCACAAGTGGATAATGTCGGGGGAGGCAGAGGCTTCACCCGAAGCGGACGCCTTTTCGCGTCACCAGTTCCAAGAGCTAATACTGAGGCAGAGGCTGCTACCAAAGCCAAAAGTAAAAGTGTGGCACCTGAAGAACCTGTACCAAAAGAAGCCCATAAAACATCCTTTGATCAAGATGTGGATGAATTTATGAGGATAATTAAGAGAAGTGACTACAAGGTTGTGGATCAGCTCCACCAGACTCCTTCCAAGATCTCCATCTTATCCTTGCTATTATGTTCCGAAGCTCATCGGGAAGCATTACTTAAAGTCTTGCACGCAGCCTACATGCCTGAGGAGATCACAGTGAATCAGCTCGAGACAATGGTGTCTAATGTTAATACTAGCCATGGTCTAGGCTTCACTAAAGCTGATTTGACAACGGAAGGTCGTCATCATAACAAGGCTTTACACATCACCCTAGAGTGTAAAGGGGTTGTGCTTTCACATGTTCTTGTTGACACTGGGTCTTCACTCAATGTCTTGCCAAAGAAAACCCTTGTCAAGCTTGAATATGATGGCATATCTCTTCGACCAAGCAATCCGGTGGTCAGAGCTTTTGACGGTTCCAAGAGGTCTGTTCTTGGAGAGTTGGAGCTTCCTGTGATAATCGGTCCGTGGGTCTTTCAGACTACTTTCTATGTGATGGACATTCAGCCGGCCTACAACTGTTTGTTGGGTCGACCATGGATTCACGCTGCTGGCGCAGTTACGTCGACCCTTCACCAGAAATTGAAATATGAGTGGGAAGGGCAGATTATCACAATTTATGGTGAACAGGATATCTTTGTTAGCCATCTGGCTACATACAAATACATTGAGATGGATGGTGAAATCCATGAAGTCATGAGCCAAGGGTTCGAAGCACTGAACGTCAATGAGGAGACAACTGAAGTATTTGCTGCATCTCAAGAAGATAGGATGGGTACTTCAATTGTCTCCTATCAACAAGCCCGGAAGGTTGTTGAAGATGGAAATGCCCAAGGCTGGGGCAAGCTGCTACCAGTGGAGAAGAAGGAGGACATATTCGGTTTGGGTTACAAACCATTCCGACAAGATCAAGCAGAGGCTGCTAAGGAGCCCAAGTTCATAAGTGGGGGGATACTCACCCCAGTTGCCGTCAATAACGTGGAAGACGAGGTGGAAAGCGACCTCAACCTGGAGAGCTGGATTTGTCCAAGGATCCCGGGTCACCAAGTCCTTAACTGGTCTTCCTAGGAAATTATAAGGGTTACTCCTGCAGAGTAATTATTATTTCCTGCCTTTTTCAACATGCATCAAGTCCTGCATCTTACCCAAGGTGTCAGGACTCATTTTGTAATAGGGCCATATTTATAATTTTGTGAAAATGGAATATCAATGAATATCGGACATCTTTTGCAAACAATTCTCTCTTTCGCTCACTGTCTTTTCAGTTTTGTTATTTTTCGCACAAAACAATAAAATGGCAATGTTTTCAAAATAAATAACTTCATTTTTTCTGAACAAGATTAAAATTGATCACTAAAACGAACAAATCTCAACCCTTGCAGAAATAATCCTCCAGATTGCACCGACAATAGCACTGCTATGACCTTGTATGATTTCGACAATCCAATTAATCAAGTCGATGAAGGGGTTGAAGAAGACTATGAGTTGCCTGAAGAGTTATCCAGGTTGTTGAGGCAAGAAGAGAAAGTGATTACTCCTCATTAGGAGGAGGTTGAAACTATTAATCTTGGTACCGAAGAGGATTTGAAAGAAGTGAATATTGGGGCCAGTCTGCAAGCTTCAGTAAAGAACAGCTTATCAACATGCTTCGCGAATATGTCGACATCTTTGCTTGGTCTTATCAAGACATGCCAGGTCTGGATACGGATATTGTCATGCACAGGCTACCCTTGAAACAAGATTGTCCTCTGGTCAAACAAAAGTTGCACCGCACTCGCCCAGATATGGCCATGAAAATTAAGGAAGAAGTACAAAAACAGTGGGACGCCGGCTTCCTTGCTGTAACTAGTTACCCGCCGTGGGTTGCTAACATTGTACCCGTACCTAAGAAGGACGGAAAGGTGCGTATGTGTGTGGATTACCGGGATCTGAACAGAGCTAGCCCAAAGGATGATTTCCCATTACCTCACATTTATGTATTGGTCAACAATACAGCTCGGTTCTCGGTATTTTCTTTCATGGATGGATTTTCTGGGTATAATCAGATCAAGATGTCACCTGAAGACATGGAGAAAACAACCTTCATCACACCTTGGGGCACATTTTGTTACAAGGTAATGCCTTTTGGACTGAAGAACGCCGGTGCCACTTATCAACGGGCTATGGTAACATTATTCCACGATATGATCCACAAAGAAATTGAATGCTACGTGGATAACATGATTGCCAAGTCCCTTACTGAAGAAGACCATTTGGTAAATCTGCTGAAGTTGTTCAAACGTCTGAGGAAGTATCAGTTGAAGTTGAACCCCAACAAATACACATTCGGGGTACGTTCTGGTAAGTTACTGGGATTTATCGTAAGTGAAAAGGGAATTGAGGTTGATCCCGACAAAGTCAAAGCCATTCAGGAGATGCCTGCACCTAATACCGAAAAAGAAGTTTGGGGGTTCTTAGGTAGATTGAACTACATATCAAGGTTCATATCTCACCTCACTTCAACCTGTGAGCCCCTGTTCAAACTATTGAGAAAGGAACAGACAGTCAGGTGGAACGACTATTGTCAGAAAGCTTTTGACAAGATCAAGGAGTTCCTGCAAGAACCTCCAATTCTCATGCCTCTAGTTGAAGGAAGACCTCTGATAATGTACCTGACAGTATTAGAAGGATAAATGGCGTGTGTGTTGGGCCTACATGACGAGTCTGGTCGAAAAAAGTATGCAATATACTACCTAAGCAAAACTTTTACCGAATGTGAACAACGTTATTCACTGCTCGAGAAAACTTGCTGTGCTTTAGCGTGGGCTGCTCGCCGACTAAGACAGTATATGTTGACCCACACTACTTTATTGATCTCAAAGATGGACCCCGTCAAGTACATATTTAAGAAGCCAGCACTTACCGGAAGGGTTGCAAGATGGCAAATGATTCTGACAGAGTATGACATTCAGTACACATCTCAAAAAGCCATCAAGGGCAGTGTACTGTCTGACTATCTGGCTGAGCAGCCCATTGATGATTACTAGCCCATGAGATTTGACTTCCCTGATGAAGACATCATGTTCTTAAAAGCAAAAGATTGTGAAGAGCTAGTTCACACTGAAGGGCCTGATCCATAAGAAGAATGGACTATGATGTTTGATGGGGCTGTCAATATGAATGGTCATGGGGTTGGTGCAGTGCTCATTACACCTAAAGGAGTTCATATGCCTTTCTTATCAAAACTCACCTTTGCATTCACCAACAATGAAGCATAATACGAAGCATGCATTATGGGTCTTGAGGAAGCCATTGACCTCAGGATCGAGACATTGAATGTATTTGGAGATTCAGCTTTGGTGATCAATCAGACCAACGACAAATGGTACACTCACCAAGAGCATTTGATTACGTACCGTGACTATACGAGGAGATTCTTGACTTTCTTCACAACAGTCAAACTTGAGTACATCCCTCGAGACGAAAATCAGTTCGCAGATGCTTTAGCTACCAGCATACATATTCTCTGTGGACACTGCTAAGGATGACAAGTCGTGGTTCCACGACATCAAAAACTTCTTAGAGGATCAAACATACCCACCTGGGGCATCATCTAATTATAAGAAGACATTAAAAAGATTGGCCGGTAGTTTCTTCCTTAATGCTGATGGTTCATTATACAAGAAAAAATTTGACATGGTCCTGCTCAGGTGTGTTGACAAGAAGGAAGCAAACTTGCTGATGCACGAAGTGCATGAAGGATCTTTCGGTACCCATGCCGGAGGACATGCAATGGTAAAGAAATTGTTAAGATCGAGTTACTACTGGATCACAATGGATGCAGACTGTTGTGCCTACGCCAGAAAATGCCACAAATGCCAGATCTACGTAGACAAAGTGCATGTGCCTCTGAATCCTTTGAACGTGATGTCCTCACCTTGGCCCTTTGCTATGTGGGGCATTGACATGATTGGAAAGATCGAACCGAATGCTTCAAATGGCCATAGATTCATCCTGGTAGCCATTGATTACTTCACCAAATGGGTCGAAGCAGCTTCGTATGCAAACGTCACCAGACAAGTGGTAGCCAGATTTCTGAAGAGAGACATCATCTGTCGATATGGAGTTCCCGTGCGAATCATTACTGATAATGGTTCCAATTTGAACAACAAAATGATGGCAGAACTGTGTCGGGACTTCAAAATCCAACATCACAACTCTTCTCCCTACAGGCCAAAGATGAACGGCGCTGTTTAGGCAGCTAACAAAAACATCAAGAAGATTATGCAGAAGATGGTGGTTACTTATAAAGATTGGCATGAAATGTTACCATTTGCCTTGCATGGGGATCGAACCTCAATTAGAACGTCTACTGGGGCAACACCTTATCAGCTTGTGTATGGTATGGAGGGAGTCCTACCTGTTGAAGTTGAGCTACCCTCCTTACGAGTAATGATGGATGTAAAGCTGGACGAAGGAGAATGGGTCCGGTCTCGGTACAATCAGCTGAATTTGATCGAAGAGAAGAGGCTAGCTGCCATCTGTCATGAGCAGTTATATCAAAAGCGGATGAAGATAGCCTTCGATCAGAAAGTCAGGCTTCGGGAATACCAAGTGGGAGATATTGTTCTGAAAAGACTCCTTCCTCCTCATACAGACCACCGGGGCTAATGGACGCCAAACTACGATGGTCCATTCATAGTAAAGAAAGTTTTCTCTGGCGGAGCACTGATGCTCACTACTATGGATGGAGAAGATTTCTTATCCCTGTGAATTCAGATGCAGTTAAAAAATACTTCGCATAAAATGACCCGCTGGACATAAAAACAGAATGTACGTCCAGGCAAAAATAGGGCATCCCGGCGAGTCAAAAACAGAATAAAAGACTCGGGCAAAAATAAGGGAAAATAAAAAAAATGTACACCCGCTGAGTTGAAAAGCCGCATTGGACAGCTCAGGCAAAAATGGGTATCCCGGTTGATTGAAAAACCGAAAGGGCGATCCACGCAAAATCAGGGAATAAGCGAACAACTGCATTCTGAATTCGTCTGTATCACTCATAACATGGCAAGCTTCGAAGGAACAAAGCATCGGTCAGAATCAACCTTCTTCAGAAAGCAAGATAAGTAGAACATCTAGGTCATACAGATCATAGCAAAGGAAGTTCAATGGAGCGTCGTCAACATTGCCAACGTTTTTATCAATTTATAGCAATCTCCTCATTTTAGGGGATTTATTTCTTTGATTGTATTTGCCATTTCAGGGCACCCAAATTAATAAAATCAGAATTTTCAATCACGCCTCGTTTTGTTTATTTTTGTTTCGTTTGCAAAGTGTCCAATATTCATAATACAACACTTGCATAAAACAAATGAGCAATTTTTAATAAATGCTTGCATGAAATATATTACTTTCTGGAAAGTCTAACTCTTATGAGAGAATCCGGTTAGGGATACCTCGGGATACTTGTGCGATTCTCTTGTCTTAACAGGTTTACAGGTATTCAATATACAGCATGGGGCATGACAAGCATTGAATCCCCAACATGCTACTTCCAGAAGTTATCACTTCCCCGAGCAGTGCCCAACAACTTTTTCACAGCAAGATGAGCAAGGAATTTTCTGTTCCCCACTAGAGTGTCAGATCTCTCATCCTCAGCAAAGTTATTGGAACTGCCTCCCCACAGAGTTTCCATTCTCTCCCCAGAAGAGAAATGCCTGAATCCCATCCCCAACAAAGTGGATGAAGCTTCCTTCTCCCCAGCTGATCTCTCCTTACATCTATTTCCCCAAGCAGAGTTCTCCTTCCTAACAGATCTACCAATGATCTCTTCCCCAATCGGGTTTATTCTTCCAAGCAGATCAGCCAGAGATCTTCATCCCAGCAAGATCCGGGTCCCGGATCAGTTTCTCCCCTTTGCATAATCATAACATTTGCATCATATTCACTAAATAAGCGTAGCATTCCGTCTAATACGGAGCATTACGGAAAAAATCAAACATTTGCATGATCACCAACCAGGTTCAACCAGTCACCTGCAGTTACCATCAATATTTCATCAACAATATACAAAGTGCATCCCCTGCACATAAAAGCCAAAGCGTCTCCTTTGCACTCTCAAGTACAAATACTTGTTCATAACATGTTCTTTTCGACACCCGTCCGTGTCACCCTATCCCCACAGAAAGCCAAAGCATCTCCTTTGCACTCTCAAAACAAATTCCTGTTTATATTTATACATGTTTGACACTCGTCCGTGTCATACCTTCCCCAGCGAGTCGAAAACTCGTCTGTGTCTTGCACATACTTCACCAACAAACCAATACTTGTACATACTTATACATATCGTCATCTTTAATATATACACATCGTCAAACACTTATACCTTTTATTCTTAAGCATAAGCACTTGTCCGTGTTTACCATTCCCCAGTAAGTCACCAACAAAACAACTTCTTTCTATCTGACATTCGTCTTATGTCGTGATATTTCGGTAGCCGTCCCCTTCCAGGTGATCCTCCTTCACCTTTGAATGACCATCCCTCATCTTTTCCCCAGTGGAATCTCCATTACTGGAACCTCCTATCCGGCATTCGTCATATGTTGTGATAAAGAGCAGCCGTACCCTGCTAGGTGATCGTCCTTCACCTTTTAATGACCGTCCCTCGTCATTTACCTGATGGTCGTCCCCATCGTTGACCTTGTTATCTGACATTCGTCCTATGTCGTGATAAACCCCGAGAGCAGTCGTACCCTGCTAGGTGATCGTCCTTCACCTCTTGATGATCGTACTTCATCATTCATATCCGATGGCCGTCCCCATTGTTGACCTTTTTCCATCCGACATTCGTCCTATGTCGTGATATTTTCAGCAGCCGTCCCCTGCTAGGTGATCGTCCTTCACCTTTGATGAACATCCCTCATCATTATTTCATTTATTCTTTCACCCGATGGTCGTCTCCATCATTGTTTACTTTACTTTTCAAGTCCGATGGCCGTCCCCATCTATGTCTGTTTAAATCCCCAGAGAGTTTTTATTTTATTACGTGATGGTCGTCCCCTTCATGTTCTCTTTATTTCCCCAGCTTGTCGGTTGTCCCCGTCATTGCTTTACCTACCACTTTATCCCCAGCAGTCGTCCTCTGCTCGATGGTGTCGCTCCCACTAAATGAAGCCGGGTCAAATAGGGTACAGACGCGAACGGTCGGCGAGAGGAGGGTGTGAGAACACACAGGAGTGAACTCACAGGGAATGAAAGAGTCGCCAGCTAGGCATTTTTATCCCGGAGGAAAGGTAATGCTGCATAGACCTAGAAAGATATGGATAAGACGGTTGCGAACCAGAGAGACTGAGAAAGGGGGTTGGTTACAACCTGGGAAGGTATTAGCACCCAGATTGTCCGTCGTACTCGACGGGATCCACGCTTAAAAGATTTGTGTTTTAAAGGGGTAGTGTCAGTGCAATTTGTGTGTAAAAACGGCTGGAAAACAAAATGTACAGGTGTCAGTGTAAGAGAAGTGAAGTGTATAAAAGTACAGTGTCAGTGTAAGAAAGGGAATAAGATGCTCAAGATCATGAGGCTTAAAGAATAATGCTGGAAGGAGGGGGAATATACAGAGACTTTTGTTCGATAACCGTTAAGTTATGCCTACGTATCCTCTCGTGCAATGAGGAAGTCAGAACACCGTAGTTCGACCCAAAGAGACTGAAAGAATGAATTGACTGATGAACTGCTTGCTTACCTATGCTCAAGTGTATGACCTGTCTGGCTCAGGTGCAAACTGTCTTGCATTAGACGGAAGAAGCAAGTTCTCGTTTATGAGTGAATGAGATGAGAAAAGAATCCCGGAGGAGACGATTATTGTTTGTTTTTGTATTTTCAGTCTTTTATTGCTTTTGAATTTGTCATAAGTTAATGAGCTTAAGCCTAAACCAATGGGTTAGTATACTCATCACATCTTCCCTCTGATTAGGGGTAATGAGAATACCTTAAGTGTGAAGTCAGCATCTCACACTTAATCACCTTTTGATGTAGGATTAAGATCATTAACCTACTTGTGATTATTTAGATGTTTTTGTTGTTTTTTTGTTTAGTGTTGAGTAATGAGATTAAGCCATAATCAGGGATTAAACAGACTCATTACACCATCTTAATAGAAGGATAATAGATGAGAATGTTTAAGCTGAGGAAAGCTCCTCAACTTAATCCATGATTAGGGATTAAACCCATGACAAAACAAAGCCTTTATTAAGTGGATTTTAGTTAATGATAAGATGATGAAATGAGTGTTATGGTTTGTAAGACAACTTGAGGGGGACTTGTCCATTAACACTAGGGTTAGTCCTTCTTAACCAATTAAGGAAGAATTAGAACCCTAATGCAAGGCCCAAGTTACAAGCTTGATGTCTTGGTGATTATTAAGTGGATTGATTAAAGGATTTAAACACATTAAGGGTTTAACACTTAGGATTAAAGTTATACACTCCATCCTAATAGAAGGATGCAGGCATAAGCTTAATCACAAAGCCTTAAAGCCTTTAGGGTTTAGTCCCTGATTATGAGATGAGGAGAGATGACTCAATGAGACACAAAGGTAAAAACTAAGTGGGGGACTAATCAAAACCCTAATCATTGTCATGCTTGGTTGCTCCTAAGGTTTGTGAGGTTTGACAAGAGAAATCTTCAAAGGAACCACCAGGAAGCAGATGAAAGGAGCAGAGAGAAGCAAAGTAACTTGCTTCAATTAAGAAGACAAGTCACTTGAAGAAAGAAAGTAAGATGAAGAAGAAAGAGCAAGCTCAATCTCAAGCACAAAACAAAATGCAGCAAGGATGCATAAGAGGAGATGAAAAGAAGTTGTGAGAAGTGAAGGCAAATTCACTTCTCAAAGTGACTTACCACTTGAAAAGTTAGTGAAAGAAATGCAATGCAATGCAAAATTGGATGAAATGGCATGATGCAAACCAAAACCAGAAGCATGTATGTGATGATAATGATGTTATGAGATGATACAAACATGAATCAATGCATGAGGATGATCATATGAACATATGGATGCAAGAGAAGCATGCTTAGAACCAAGATCATACATGAAAAGTTATGAAATGCAAATGACATACAACATGGCAAATGAAAGATGCAATGATCAAACATGATTCCAATATGTCTTAAGATGTCTAATGAATCAAATGGATGCACAAAATGCTATGACAAGTCATGGCATGCAAGCAAATGCAAGATGAATGCAACAAACAAAAATCAAAACCAGAAGCAAACATCATGATGAAAAATTGAAAATGCATCAAATGGAACCCTAACCCTACACAAACTCACTGCCCAAAGGAGGGGTTCTAACTCTTAACCTAATTAGGGTTATGAATTTCCTAAGATTTCTAGGGTTTTGGGGTACCTTGACAAGAAAAATGTCAAACAAAAGGGAAATGCAAGATCAATTCATGCCAATTTAATCCTACAAACTACATGATATGCAAGACACAATGCAAAAAGAATCAAAGTCCAACTCTCAATGGATAGGCAGAAATGATTTTTTGAAGTTTGGATCAAAATAATGCTTTGAAATTGAATTAATTCCATGGAAAATTGTCAAAATGCATCAAGATCAAAAAAGAAATTTGGTTTGAGGGTTGGACAATGTTTCTAAATGTTTTTAAAGGTTTCATGAATTTTTTGGTGATTTTTAAATACCTAAAAGTATTTTTAATTAATTAATTCTCATTAATTAATTAAAAATAAACTTTTAAATGATTTAAAAATATTTTTTATGCAAAAAATAAAAATAAAAATGTTTTTGGTTTCTGAAAATTAATAAAAGTTTGTACAAAAATTTTCAGAATTTTTAAAATTGTTTTACTATTTTAAATTAAATGCACAAATTAAATACAAAATAAATGAAATAAAAAATAAAATAGGAGAAGTATGCAGAATGAGAGGCCAGGATTGAATCTGGGAAATGGTTTGTTGACTACGCGCGCAATCTAAAGGCTGAAATTCAAACTTCATTAATTCCAATTAAAAATTAATTAATCTGAATTAATAAAGTCAACTCAAGATTAGGGCAAAATAGTGAGATCCTGGGCGTCCAAATGCGCGCGGGTCAACACATCCAAGGGGTATTATTCAAACTTCATTAATCACTCAGATTAGGGCTAATTAAACTCAGGTGGCCGGAGAAGACTTCCGATCGTCTTCTCCGGTGGGACTCCCACCTGAAAATTTCTAAAATCCTCAAAACACCATGAAAATGAAAACTAAACACCCAGAAATCATCCCCATACAACGCTGAATCAAAACCCCTAAACAAAACTCATTTCTCATTCACTAATCATGCGAATCGAAGCCAAACATTTTTAGGTCAGAAAAGTTTCAGAGCAAGATTAAATGCTTATTTCTCAACCATTTCAAAAAGTAAAAGCATCAGAGTGACCAGCAAAGCATGAGGAACAACTTAGAAACTTAAAAATTCATTTATGGAAAAAAAAGTTCTTGATATACCTGTGCTTTGAGCTTTCTCAGTTTGCAACTTTCTGACCCTCTCTCTTCGTGCAAACCACTCCTTTTAGGCCCCTGATGAAGTCCTGATGCTTGGAGAAAGTTTATGATGGCTGGTTTTTGAAATGGCAGAAGTTCTGCTCAAAGGAAGGTGGTGATCATGTTTTTGATTTTGTGACTTTCAGGCTATGGTGATGGGTGATTTGTGACCAGGGAAGTGTGCTGAGTTGATTTGTTGAATTGGTTTTTGTGTTTTTGGCTTGTGCAAGCAGTTTCGAAAGCTTTTTGCAAAAATGGCATGGAAATGAGAATGCTGTGTTATGGATGGTTTCAGGCCTGTGTTTTGTATGCTTTGGCTTGCTTTTGATTTGCATAAACAATTGTGATAGGTCAGATGAGGTGATGTGTGCTTTTGTGATAGGTATGGCTCAAGTTGCCAAAATGTCAAAGTTGTGTAAGAGAAGCATGGGCTACTTGCTAGCCAAGGACAAAAGGTGTGTCCTGCGCAGCATGATGTGGGGAGAACCCTAGGATTGATCAGCAAGTCAGCAAGCAAGTGGATTGTAACTTATGATGAGTTTTGCAAGTTGGTTCACTTTTGCTTCTTATGAAAAAATCTTGTTCCATAAGCCATAAAAATGTGTGATTCTTTGGTGCAATCTGACTTTTAGGTCTTGTATGATCATGTTGTGAAGTTTAGAAGTCCATTTGATAACTTAATTTGCCTTGAGAAGTGAATTTGCAACTTTGCCTCTTTGGTGGAAAACTTCAAATTTTATGATTTTTGCCAACTTTGACAAGCCATAACTTTTGATCCAAAATGAATTAGGTCATGTTCTTGTACTTTTTGAAAAGGGAATGATCCATTCTACAACTTTCATGACCAAAGTTTTTCCATTTGAAGCATTTTTGAATCAAAAAGCAAGGGTTGAAAAAGTTTCCCAAAATGGCAATTTCATTAAAAAGTCAACTTTCCCAAAAAGTCAACTTTGCAAAAGACTTGAAATTCTTCAATTTTGTGAACTTCCAACTTCTTCTATGATCAAATAAAGATCATACACAACCAAAATGATGAAGAACACCCTTTGGTTGGGTCATTGGGGCCTCAGATGCCCTGATTTTGCACTGACTTGCTTGAAAAGTCAACTCTTGATCAGATGACTTCCCCATGGAATTACTTCATGAAAATTGATATGCATACTCCCTATACCATATAGAGACCAATAGAAACAAGAATGACCAAAAAATTTGGAGTTATGGCCTCTGAAACCAAAACCCTAATTTCAGGTCATCTGTGTAGTCAAACCTGGCTCTGCATCCATGCCATTTTCAGTTCTTGTGATTCTTTGACATTCTTGACTTTGAGGAGATATAATATGATGCTTGAACATACATGGACCCCTTTGAAGTGATTGATGACCTTTGGAGTGGCTCAAGAAGCTCTTGGATTGCTCAAATCACAAACCCTAGATGCAGATGACTTTGAACCAATGCAATGAATCAAAAATGTAATATGAAATGGTATGATTGAAATTATGCATATGAAAATGATCACAAGCCATGGTGTGAATGGGTGAGGGCAAATTTCGGGTGTTTACAGCTGCCCCTATTCAAACATGAGTTAGCTGTGCAGGATGTAAGCAACGGCTTAACAGGCAAACAAGATAACTTGTGGTTGAATACCAAAGACAGTCCAAAATTTGCACTCACAGAATGAAGAAAAGGGATATAGATTGTAAAAGAAAAATAAAGTATATTGTAAAGTTTGGGCGACGGAGGACGACCGTCGAGAAGAGGACGACTGTTGGGGAAGGAGCAATGACGGGGACGGCCGACATGCTGGAAAAAGATGTGCGGGAATAAAGCAATGACGGGGACAGCCGACATGCTGGGGGTAGAAGGGATTATGATGGGGACGGCCATTAGGTAAAGTTATAAGATTCTCTGGGGATCAATGAAAAATGATGGGGACGGCCATCAGATTCATAAAGCAAAATAAGCAACGACGGGGACGGCCATCGGGCTAAACTGATGAAGGACGATCATCAGGAAAAGGAAAAGGGACCACGACGGGGACGGCCATCGGGTTAAAGAATAAATGAAATAATGTTGAGGGACGTTCATCAAGGGTGAAGGACGATCACCTAGCAGGGGACGGCTGCTCTGTTGGGGATAAGATGAGGGACGGTCATCTAAGGTGAAGGACGATCACCTGGCAGGGTACGGCTGCCGAAAGTATCGCGACATAGGATGAATGCCGGATAAAAGGTCAACGATGGGGACGGCCATCGGACGAGCATGATGGAGGACGACCATCAAGAGGTGAAGGACGATCACCTAGCAGGGGATGGCTGCTCTCAAGGTTTATCATGACATAGGACTAATGTCAGATAACAAGATCAACGATGGGGACGGCCATCGGATAAAATGATGAAGGACGATCATCAAAAGGTGAAGGACGATCACCTAGCAGGGGACGGCTGCTGAATATCACGAAACAGGACGAGTGTCGGATAGAAAAAGTCAACGATGGGGACGGCCATCAGATGAGCATGATGAAGGACGATCATCAAGAGGTGAAGGACGATCACCTAGCAGGGTACGGCTGCTCTCAGGGTTTATCATGACGCAGGACGAACGTTAGATAAAAAGAAAATTTGTTTTGCTGGCGATCTACTGGGGAATGGTAAACACGGAAGAGTGTTTATATCCAAGAAACAAAAGGTATAAGTGTTTGGATGTTTGTGTATAGATTAAAGATGCGGACGAGCATCCTCAAGACTATGATACGGACGAGTATCAGGTAGAAACAAACGCTTGACGCATGCTCTGAGATGATGATAAAGACGAGTACCAACGGGTTAACAAAGATCACGGACGAGTGTTGAATTTGCGGGGATTTAAGTGGTATATACAAGATACGGACGAGTATCTGCATAAGGGTAATAAGTGCAAGTGGTGTATAGATGAGTGTTTAACTTGCTGGAGAGAGTGACACGGACGAGTGTCAAAAGGAGAAGAGTATAGTATAAACATGTATCTGATATACAAAGTGTTTATGTTGCTGTGCTGGGGAAAGTGACACGGACGAGTGTCAAGAAAATTATATACAAGTATCTGTGAGTGCAAAGGGGACGCTTTGACTTTCTGATGGGAATATGACACGGACGGGTGTCAAGGAATTGTACATATATGTATCTGTGAGTGCAAAGGGGACACTTTGGCTTTCTGCTGGGGATATGACACGGACGGATGCCACAAGGGGTATATACTGGTGTTTGGGAGTGTAAGGCAACTGCTTTAGCTTTAGCTCTCTGTTGGGGAATCTGGGGGGTTTTCTGCATATTGTTGGTGGATTGTCATTATTCACAAGTGCTTGTTTCGGATCATGGCTTATGATTATGCAATATGTTGGATTTTTTGCCGTAATGCTCCGTATTAGACGGAATGCTACGCTTTGTGGGGTGAGTATGATGCGAATGCCATGATTATGCAAAGATACCAATCCGGGATCCGGATCCCGTTGCTGCGAAGATCTCTGGTCGATCTGTCGAGATGAACGTCCCAGCTGGGGATGAGGTCGTTGTTAGATCTGATGAGATGTATCTTCTTGGGGAAATGGGTCAATGATAGACCTATTCCAATAAGTGAGAGACCCAGCTGGGGTTTGTAGAAGCTTTCGTCACTCTGTTGTGATTCCTTCATGCGTTGCTCCTCTGGATAGAGGCTGAAGCTCTGTGGGGAAGACGGTTCCCTGGCTTTTGTACTTAGCCGGGGAAGAATGATTGGCAACTCGGCTGGGAAAAGCAACAAGTGGCAACTCGGCTGGGGAGAAAACACTTTTGAGTGCTAATACCGGGTGTGGACTTGCCAGCTTGCCGGGATGAGGCCTACATGCCCCATGTTGTGCCTTGAGTACCTGCAATCCTGAAAAGACAGAGAAACGCACAAGTGATCCCGATGTATCCCTTACCGGATTCCGTCATAGGAGTTAGACACTCCCGAGAGTAAGTATATTCCCTGCAAGCGTTTATTTTTAGAAGAAAAGCATCTGTATTTATGCAATCAGTATTTTAAGGACACCAGACATTTTTGCAAATGAAAATGAAGTGTACGGGGCGAAACATGACTGAAAATCTGATTTTATTAATTCATGTGCCCTGAATTGGCAAGATACATTCAAAGAAACATATCCCCTGAAATGAGGAGATTGTTACAAATTGAGAAACAAAATGCTGGCAATGTCGTCGACGCTTCAAGGAGCTTCCCTTCTGCTATGACTCGTATGACATTTGACGTTCTTCTTGTCTTGCTTTCTGAAGAAGGCTGATTCTGACAGAAGCTTGATCCTTTCGAGGCTTACCAGGTTGTAGGCGATACAGACGAATTCAGAATGTAGTTGTTCGCTTATTCCCTTATTTTGCATGGATCGCCCTTTCGGGTTTTCAATCCATCGGGATACCCATTTTTGCCTGAGTTGTCCAATGTGGCTTTTCAACTCAGCGGGTGTACATTTTTTGTTTATTTTCCCTTACTTTTGCCCGAGTCTTTTATTCTGTTTTTGACTCGCCGGGATGCCCTATTTTTGCCTGGACTTACATTCTGTTTTTATGTCTAGCGGGTCATTTTATGCGAAGTATTTTTTAACTGCATCTGAATTCACAGGGGACGGGAAGTCTTCTCCATCCATAGTTCTGAGCATCAGTGCTCCACCAGAGAAAACTTTCTTTACTACGAATGGTCCTTCATAGTTCGGGGTCCACTTGCCCCTGGGGTCTGTATGAGGAGGGAGGATTCTTTTCAGCACAAGATCTCCTACTTGGTATTCTCGGTGCCTGACTTTCTGATCGAAGGCTTTCTTCATTCTTTTCTGATACAGCTGCCCATGACAGATTGCAGCCAATCTCTTCTCTTCAATCAGACTCAGTTGTTCGTATCGGGATCGGACCCACTCTGCTTCGTTCAGCTTAACATCCATCAATACCCGCAGGGAGGGTAATTCAACTTCAACAGGTAGGACTGCTTCCATACCATACACAAGTTGATACGATGTTGCCCCAGTGGATGTTCTGATTGACGTGCGGTACCCATGCAAGGCGAATGGTAGCATCTCATGCCAGTCTTTGTAAGTGACTACCATCTTCTGCACAACCTTCTTGATATTCTTATTTGCTGCCTCAACAGCGCCATTCATCTTTGGCCTGTAAGGAGAAGAATTGTGGTGTTGAATCTTGAAGTCCTGGCATAACTCTGCCATCATTTTGTTGTTTAAGTTGGAACCATTATCAGTAATGATTCGCTCGGGAACTCCATATCGACAGATGATATCTCTCTTCAGAAATCTGGCTACCACTTTCCTTGTAACATTTGCATAGGAAGTTGCTTCGACCCACTTGGTGAAATAGTCAATGGCAACCAGGATGAATCTGTGGCCATTTGAAGCAGTTGGCTCAATCTTGCCAATCATATCAATGCCCCACATAGCAAAGGGCCAGGGTGACGACATCACATTCAAAGGATTGGGAGGCACATGCACCTTATCCGCATAAATCTGGCATTTATGGCATTTTCTGGCGTAAGCACAACAGTCGGCATCCATTGTGATCCAATAATAACCTGATCTTAACAATTTCTTGGCCATGGCATGCCCTCCGGCATGGGTACCAAAGGATCTTTCATGCACCTCGTGCATTAATAAATCTGCTTCTGTTCTATCAACACATCTGAGGAGTACCATATCAAAGTTTCTCTTGTACAGGGAACCGTCAGTGTTCAGGAAGAAACTACCAGCAAGCCTTCTTAAAGTCTTCTTATCATTGGAAGATGCCCCAGGTGGGTATGTCTGATCCTCCAAGAAGCACTTAATGTCATGGAACCAAGGCTTATCATCTTTAACAACATCTGCTGTGAACACATATGCTGGTCTGTCAAGTCTGGACTCTGAAATTTGAGGCACAAAGTTGGCAGCTTGAACTTTGATCATGGACGAAATGGTAGCCAGGGCATCTGCAAACTGATTCTCGTCTCGGGGGATATACTCAAGCTTGACTGTTGTAAAGGAAGTCAGTAACCTCCTTGTATAATCCCTGTAAGGTATCAGATGATCTTGGTGCATGTACCATTTGCCGTTGGTTTGATTAACCACCAGAGTTGAATCTCCGAATACAGCCAAAGCTTTGATCCTGAGGTCAATGGCTTCCTTAAGACCCATAATGCAAGCTTCGTATTCAGCTTCGTTGTTAGTGCAGTTGAAAGTGAGTTTTGCCGAGAAAGGCATGTGAACTCCTTTAGGTGTAATGAGTACTGCACCAACACCACGACCATTCATATTAACAGCCCCATCAAACATCATAGTCCATTCTTCCTCTGGGTCAGGCCCTTCAGTGTGAACAGGCTCTTCATGATCTTTTGCTTTTATGAACATGATGTCTTCATCAGAGAAGTCAAATCTCATAGGCTGGTAATCATCAATAGGTTGCTCAGCAAGATATTCAGACAATACACTGCCCTTGATGGCTTTCTGAGATGTGTATTGGATGTCATATTCTGTGAGGATCATTTGCCATCTTGCAACCCGTCCGGTAAGTGCTGGCTTCTCAAAAATATACTTAACTAGGTCCATTTTGGAGATCAACAAAGTGGTGTGGGTCAACATATACTGTCTTAGTCGGCGAGCAGCCCACGCTAAAGCACAGCAAGTTTTCTCGAGCAGTGAATAACATTGTTCACAGTCGGTAAACTTTTTGCTTAGGTAGTATATTGCATACTCTTTTCGACCAGACTCGTCATGCTGGCCCAGCACACACCCCATTGACTCTTCTAATACTGTCAAGTACATAATTAGAGGTCTTCCTTCAACTAGAGGCATAAGGATTGGAGGCTCTTGTAAGTATTCCTTGATTTTGTCAAAAGCCCTCTGGCAGTCTTTGTTCCACCTGACCGTTTGTTCTTTTCTCAACAGCTTGAACAAAGGTTCACAAGTTGCTGTGAGGTGAGATATGAACCGTGAAATGTAGTTCAATCTACCTAAAAACCCCCGAACTTCTTTTTCTGACTTCGGTGCAGGCATTTCTTGAATGGCTTTGACTTTATCAGGGTCAACTTCAATCCCTTTCTCGCTTACAATAAATCCCAGTAGCTTACCAGATCGCACCCCGAATGTGCATTTGTTGGGGTTCAACTTCAGTTGGTACTTCCTCAGCCGCTTGAATAGCTTCAGCAGATTTATCAGGTGGTCTTCTTCAGTGAGGGACTTGGCAATCATGTCATCCACATAAAATTCGATTTCTTTATGGATCATATCGTGGAATAATGTCACCATAGCCCGTTGATATGTTGCACCAGCATTCTTCAGTCCGAATGGCATCACCTTGTAACAGAACGTGCCCCAGGGTGTGATAAAAGTTGTCTTCTCCATGTCTTCAGGTGACATTTTGATCTGATTGTATCCTGAAAATCCGTCCATGAAGGAGAACACCGAGAACTGAGCTGTATTATCAACCAATACATCAATGTGAGGTAATGGGAAGTCATCTTTCGGGCTTGCTCTATTTAGATCCCGGTAGTCAACACACATCCTCACCTTGCCATCCTTCTTAGGCACAGGTACTATATTAGCAACCCACGGTGGATAGCTAGTTACAGCAAGGAACCCGACGTCCCACTGCTTTTGTACCTCTTCTTTGATTTTCATTGCCATGTCTGGACGAGTACGGCGCAATTTCTGTTTAACCGGCGGGCAATCTTCTCTTAAAGGCAACTTGTGCATAACAATATCGGTGTCCAACCCTGGCATATCCTGATAAGACCAAGCAAACACATCCATATATTCTTGAAGCAGGTCAATCAGTTGTCTCTTCACTGAGTCTTGTAAGCAGGCCCCGATTTTAACCTCTTTCGCGTCTTCATCTGTACCAAGATTAATCGTTTCGACCTCCTCCTGATGAGGAGTGATAACCCTTTCCTCTTGTCTCAACAACCTGGCTAGCTCTTCAGGAAGCTCATACTCTTCTTCAACCCCTTCATCAGCTTGATTGATTGGATTGTCAAAGTCATACGAAGTCATAGCCGTGCTGTTGTCGGTGCGGTCTGGAAGGCACTCTCTGCAAGGGTTCAGTTTGTTCATTTTAGTGATTGATTTTAATCTTGTTTTAGAAAAGTGAAATAAAGTTATCATTTTGAAAACATTGCCATTTTATTTTTGTACAAAAAGAAAAATGGAAAAACAGTGAGCGGAAAAGAGAAAAACTCATTTGCAAAAGATGTCTGATATTTCATTGATTAATCTTGTTGCACAAAATTACAGATGGCCCGATTACAAAATGAGTCTTGTCATCTTGGGCAAGATGCAAGACTTGATGCATGCTTTAAAAACACAGGAAATAATAATTACTCTGCAGGAGTAACTCTTATAATTTCCTGGGAAGACCAGTTTGAGATACTGCTCCCCGGGATCTTTGGACGGATCCAACTCTCCAGGTTGCGGTCGCTTTCATCCTCGTCTTCCAAGCTGTTCACGGCATCGGGGGTGAGCATCCCCCCACTGACAAAATTGGGCTCCTTAGCAGCCTCCGCTTGATCTTGTTGAGTTGGTTTGTAACCCAACCCAAATCTATCCTCTTTCTTTTCCACGGGCAACAGCTTGCCCCAGCCTTGAGCGGTTCCTTCTTCAACAACCTTCCGGGCTTGTTGATATGATGTCATTGAGGTTCCACGTACAGCGGACGCTTCATTTATGTTCAAGGCCTCAAACCCTTGACTCATAGTTTCGTGGATCTCCCCATCCATCTCAATGTATTTGTATGTAGCCAGATGGCTAACAAAAATATCTTCCTCTCCACAAATAGTAACGACTTGGCCCTCCCACTCGAATTTTAACTTCTGGTGAAGGGTAGACGTAACTGCGCCAGCGGCATGAATCCAAGGTCTACCCAACAAACAGCTGTAGGCCGGCTGAATGTCCATCACGTAGAAGGTCGTTTTGAAAGTTTGTGGGCCAATCGTTATAGGCAACTCAATTTCTCCCAGAACTGATCTCTTAGAACCGTCAAAGGCTCTCACTACCAGGTTACTAGGGCGTAATGCCAATCCTTCATACTCCAGCTTCACAAAGGCTTTTTTAGGTAAGACATTGAGGGATGACCCTGTATCCACCAATACATGGGAAAGAACTGCACCCTTACACTCCATGGTAATGTGCAAAGCCTTGTTGTGATTGCGGCCCTCCGTAGTCAAATCAGTGTTGGTAAATCCTAGTCCATGACTAGCGTTAACATTTCCAACTACAGCTTCCAACTAATTGACCGTAATCTCTTCTGGGACATAAGATGCGTGCAAGACTTTTAGTAATGCGTTCCGGTGAGCCTCGGAGCACATTAGCAATGATAAAATGGAGATCTTGGAAGGTGTCTGGTGAAGCTGGTCCACTATCTTGTAATCACTTTTCTTGATGATTCTCATGAATTCATCAACCTCTTGATCAAACGGGTTTTCAAAGCTTCTTTAGAAACTTGATCTTCTTGCACCATGCTCATCCCTTTTGCCTTGGCAGCAGCTTCTGCTTCGGCACTGAGTCTTGGAATTTGTGGGGCAAAGAGACGTCCGCTTCGAGTGAAGCCTCCGCCTCCCCCCACATTGTCTATTTGTGGTGAAGAAGTTGATGATTCCAAAGTGATTTTCTGTCCTTTGCAGTTAGATCGGAGCCGTAATGCCAAGGAATGGCATTACTGCTTTCATAGGGTACTGGTCCAGGCACCGTGATAGTGACTGGACTGATAGCAGCTGCAGAAGGGACCATGATAGTATGTGGATCATAGTATATTGTGACTGGTGCTCTGATAGGAGTGGCATTTTGTGAGTTGTAGGCAGAATCATTTGCAGGATCATAATAAATTGTAACTGTTGAGACACTTTCATTGTTTGTTGTTGATGTTGTAGGAGACATTGTTGACTGGATGGGTGTTGCTGTTGTAGGAGATTCTGAATGAAGGGGTGCTGAAGTTGTAGAAGGGATGTTTGTTGATATTTGGTCCTTTGAAGTAACAGATGAAGCATTTGTTGATGAAACTGAAGAGTTGTTTGGAATAATTGTTGTTGCAGTTGTAGAAGACTCGGGAATTGTTGTTAAGGAGATTGCTGGATTGGTAGGTATTGATGTTGTGATTTGAAGCAGGCCACTCTGGATGAGACCATCTATGCCATCTCTCAAGTTATCACACCCATTCACTGAAATGTTGCAATAAGCACATCCTAGCTCACATCCAGGGAACATTTGACATTCAAGGAGTTGAGCCTTAATCTCCACCAAGGGTGTCCGAATCTGACCCACACTGGTTATTAAGTAAGACGGCTTATCTTCCTCAATAGCATTGATTCTGGATCCTCCGTGGTTTGGCATAGGGTTCTTGTTAACATTTGGTGGTGGTGCAAAGTTTAGAGCCTTAGAGTCTACCAGGTCTTGTACCTTCATGTGCAAGGCTCTGCACTTCTCTGTACTGTGGCCAGGTGCATTTGAGTGAAAAGCACATCTGGCGCTGGCGTCATGATTTCTGGGCAGACTGGCAGGATCTTTAGCTCAACCAGGTTGAGTTTCAGGAGTTGTGGCAATAATGTGGCATAAGGCATAGGGATCGGATCGATCACCCTATTGGCCTGAGATGGTCTCTGTTGATACGGTCTTTGCTGATTGTTGTTGTTGGTGTTGTTGGTGTTATAATTTCTCTGAGGTGGATATTGAGCTTGTTGCTGGTAGTAGGATTGTTGCTGAGGTTGGTATGCCGGTTGTGGATGAAGTGGAGTGGGAATGGTGACAGCTGCCACAGACCTATGAACATATTGGGGTCTTCCCCTGCTGGTATGGATAGCATTAGTCTCACCAGTTCTCCTTGGGCCTACAAAAGGCTTTCTTGGGTTGCTGGATGAGCTAGCACCGTTGTCAGAAATTTTGCCCATCTTTAATAGGCTCTCAATTCTTTCTCCAGCTATAACTACATCCGCAAAGCTGGTAGAAGAAAAGGCAGCTAGCCTGTCAATGTATGTCCCTTGGAGGGTGTTCATAAACATGTCGGCCATCTCCCTCTCCGACATGGGTGGCTAGACAGCAGCAGCAAGCTGTCTCCACCTCTGGGCGTACTCCCGGAAGCTTTCTCTGGATGATTGTGACATTCCCATCAGGAGGGTCCTGTTGGGAGCCATATCCAAGTTATACTGGTATTGTCTAATGAAGGCCTCAGCCAAGTCCTTCCAACATCTGATGGTTGCTCTGGTCAAATGGGAGTACCATTCCCTTGAAGCTCCTGTTAAGCTATCTTCAAAATAAAACATCCATAGCTTTTCATCCATGGTGTATGCCTTCAGCCTCCCCAGAAAGGATTGCAGGTGGGTCCGTGGATAGGAGGTTCCGTTGTACTTCTCAAAGCACGGAGGTTTAAACTTGTGGGGAATCCTGACCCCGTCCACTAAGCCCATGTCCATGACATCAAAACCCAAGGAGTTTTGAGACTCCAAGGACCTTAATTTTTCAGTAATTTCATCTAGCCTTCTGTCATAGGCTTCATCCCCAGCTCCCATCACTGTGAACTGATCTTCCTGGGGGTCTTCTTGTAGTACCCTACCTGTAGTAGCATTCCCTTGTACATTAGCAGAGATGTTGATCTCTGGATGAAGGTGGGGTCCAAATATAGGTGGGTTGATATGAGGCTGAACCCTCTCATTGTTGCTTGTCCCACCAGTCCCCAGATGGGGGTCTTCCTGAGTCTTCCTTTCTACCAAAGCTCTTAATCTTTCTTGGCTCTGTGCCAATCCATTCATCACCTCCATAAATTGTGTCATCTGATTCCTCATTTCCAGTCTCTCATTGGCCATTTGGTTCCTGACCTCTGTAAGATCCTGTTGTACCTGGTCCATCTGTATACCCGGAAGGTTATTGCGGGTAGGATATCTGTGTGGACGGTTGAGTGGGAACACCCGACGTCGAGCAATAGTTCCTGAACCATAACAGAGTTAGTAATAAACAAAACAAAAACCTACAAAATAAAACAAAAAGGTTAGTATGCAATGCAGTATGCTTATTTGTTTCCAAGGTATCCGGCTTGGAACTTGGTTTTGACCTTTCCAGACCCCTGAGGAAGATGCTTTTGATGTTGCTTGAAGAACTCAGACAAAACAAACCAACACATATATTACAAAAAGTAAATGATACATAGTTTGTTTCTTTTTACAATACATGCCCTCTGAGGGGTCAAAATACAACATAAGAAAGAAAAGTACAATGAAATGAAAGCAACAACAAGCAAAAGTCAGACACCAAGACCAAATTCATCCTCCTGAACTTCCTTTAGAAGTGCTTCAGTCACAGGATCAGCTGGACGCTCTGTAAGGTTCCTGATAAGGAGATTCCTGGTAGTAACAGCTGCAGTTAGCTTCTTGTGTCGACTCTGGTCCTTTGACCTCTTCACACCAGCTCTAATCTTCAGCTCTGAGATCTCTCTCTGGGCTGCTAGCAGGGCTTCCTGTTGCTCCTTTGCATTAGCCTCCAACTGCTCAATCTTGTCCTGAGTCCTTTTATCTTCCCGAGTACGAGCTTCGGTGATCTTGACCCACCTAGCTTGACTCTCTTTCAGATACAAATCAGTCCTGGCCTTTTGGAACTGAGCCTTCTTGCAGGCATTCTTCAAGATCTGCTCTCCAGCCCTTGACTTCTTGATGTAATCCTCTGACTTCTCAATCCTGGCTAGATGCTCCACCTTTAGCTTCTCTAACCTTTCAATGTCCAAACGACCATCACTCCTCTCCCAGAGGGTCTTCTGTAGAGCCTGAGTCAGATTCTCATTCCTCTCTTTCAGTTTCTCAAATTCTTCTAGGCTGACAGTGGCAGGAGGTGGTGCTGTGGAGGGTCCAGGTGCATCCTCAATGGTGAAGGGCATCCCAGAAATTTGTGCCCTGGCATGAGACCACTCATAGTACTGAGCTGAGGCCACATTGTTGCACTTCCCAAGAATGGTTACCCCTTTGGTCTGGACATTGTCCCAAGCCCAGGATGCTTGCCTGACAATAGCCAGTTTAGGTTTAATCTCACAATAAAGAGTCTCAGCCAAATCTTGTGCTCTAGGAGTGTGGACCAATGCATAGCCCAATTGTCTTTTGAATAACAGAGGGTTGTAGTTGATGCAACCCTTTACTCCTATCAGGGGTACATTGGGGAACTGCCCACAACTAGTAATGATGTCCCTGCCCTTGGTGCTCTGAGTGCACCACCTGATGTCAGCTGAGGTTAAAGCAATGAGTCTTCTAGCCCAATTCTTTTGCTGGTGAGGATTCAAGAATGCATCAGTCTTGGGCAAGTGTCTGAGCAGCCAGGTATGGAACAGGGGAGCACAGCATCTCACCAATCTTCCTCTTTGTTTTTCATTCCTTTGGTGAACAGAGTAGTAGAAATCTCCCAGTAAGGTGGGCACTGGGTTCCTCAGGATGAAGAGATGGATTGCATTCTTGCTAATAAACTTAGGCTCATCTGCAAATAATATGACCCCATATGTGCTAAGGGCCAATAATGCACAGACTGCCTTCCATTCTCCCGAGGAGGCCTTCAGGATGGCCTGAGAAGTCAAGAAATCCAAATGTAGACCAGAGGTTCCAGCCTTGGTAGTCATGTTCTGCCCAATCAGACAAGGTTCCAGATACAATGCCTTTGCCACTTCTTCATTACTTGGAAAAGCCATCTCAGGGTTGAAGGGAACTCCACCCCTGATAGGTACACCAACCAATGATGAATACTCCTCTAATAAAGGTCCCAACTGAAAATCCTGAAAGGTGAAGCACCTCAGAGGGGGATCATAGAACTGCAGGCATGTATGAATCAAGCTCCTCTGGGAAGGGTCCAAATCCATAACCACATCAAGTATGCCTCCATAATGTTCTCTGAATAGTGGTATATGGTCTGGAGTAATCAAGTCCTAGATCTTCCTGATGTCAGCTAGCTCAGGCTGAAAGAAATGATATGAGATGTTGCTCTTCTTGGGTGCCATGTTGCTGAAGAGGAACTGAAACAAATGCTGATGATGATGACTGACACTAGAAGATGGGCCACTGACAGGCTGAGACTGGTGATGCAGGTGACTGAAGCAGGTAGCTGATGAGGATAGATGAAGCAGATAGGTCTATGCAGATGAAGGGGTCAAAACCAAGCCAAAATATAGTATGGATACCCTGAAAAACAAATAAACACATGTTAAATGATGCAATGATGATGTATGCAAATGATATGCAAGGGTTTGTGATCAAGTTGGATCTGATCAAGTGCTCTGATATAAGTCCATGTATGTTCAAGAAATCTAGATGGAGGTTCATAAGTCCAGTAACCAAGGTGGGGGACTCAAATAAAGAGTCACATGTCCAGGGTTAAATCACAAGAACTGTCCCAAAATGGAGTATTCTTAATCAAAACAAAGTAACAGGGTATGCTGAGGTCAAGGGTACCTGCAAACCTGTAAACAGCCCAACCCCCTCACAGGTGGTGTTCTAAAACAAGGATCCTCAGACTTGGATCGGTTATGAGTAGTGTAAACACTTCTAACCCGGAGGTACAGTGTTTACAATAACCATAAAAAATCCTCCTCTAATTCACCTCAGTTTCTGAAGGTCATAATAAAGGTCATCCAGACTTAGCAGGCTTCCCAGACAGCCCTAGCACTACAGGAAATCTATAGCACAGAGTTCTCAAGAAGAAACCCATATCTGAACCGTGTTTCATATTCCCGCACCAGACCGAAATGGAATGGGAAAGAACATGAACCACTCTAGCCTAGGTGTCACTCAGGTCCCAGGTATAGGACCTTAACTCTCAATAGAACCCCACCCACCAAAGCAACAGAACCAGATCCAGCCAGAACAATATGACAGTATGATGTATGTAAAGCTATAAAGAAAGCAGTAAAACAACTGTACATAAAGCAAAAATAAATACAAATATACAAACACAATTAGCACATAACACCCCAGTAAGCACAAATCAAACAAGCGCTAGGAGGAACCCACAAAAAGAACCAGAAGCCCTGGTTGCAGTATAAGGGTCCCCAGCAGAGTCGCCAAGCTGTCGCTCCCACTAAATGAAGCCGGGTCAAATAGGGTACAGACGCGAATGGTCGGCGAGAGGAGGGTGTGAGAACACACAGGAGTGAACTCACAGGGAATGAAAGAGTCGCCAGCTAGGCATTTTTATCCTGGAGGAAAGGTAATGCTGCATAGACCTAGAAAGATATGGATAAGACGGTTGCGAACTAGAGAGACTGAGAAAGGGGGTTGGTTACAACCTGGGAAGGTATTAGCACCCAGATTGTCCGTCGTACTCGACGGGATCCACGCTTAAAAGATTTGTGTTTTAAAGGGGTAGTGTCAGTGCAATTTGTGTGTAAAAAGGGCTGGAAAACAAAATGTACAGGTGTCAGTGTAAGAGAAGTGAAGTGTATAAAAGTACAGTGTCAGTGTAAGAAAGGGAATAAGATGCTCAAGAACATGAGGCTTAAAGAATAATGCTGGAAGGAGGGGGAATATACAGAGACTTTTGTTCGATAACCGTTAAGTTATGCCTACGTATCCTCTCGTGCAAAGAGGAAGTCAGAACACCGTAGTTCGACCCAAAGAGACTGAAAGAATGAATTGACTGATGAACTGCTTGCTTGCCTATGCTCAAGTGTATGACCTGTCTGGCTCAGGTGCAAACTGTCTTGCATTAGACGGAAGAAGCAAGTTCTCGTTTATGAGTGAATGAGATGAGAAAAGAATCCCGGAGGAGACGATTATTGTTTGTTTTTGTATTTTCAGTCTTTTATTGCTTTTGAATTTGTCATAAGTTAATGAGCTTAAGCCTAAACCAATGGGTTAGTATACTCATCACATCTTCCCTCTGATTAGGGGTAATGAGAATACCTTAAGTGTGAAGTCAGCATCTCACACTTAATCACCTTTTGATGTAGGATTAAGATCATTAACCTACTTGTGATTATTTAGATGTTTTTGTTGTTTTTTTGTTTAGTGTTGAGTAATGAGATTAAGCCATAATCAGGGATTAAACAGACTCATTACACCATCCTAATAGAAGGATAATAGATGAGAATGTTTAAGCTGAGGAAAGCTCCTCAACTTAATCTATGATTAGGGATTAAACCCATGACAAAACAAAGCCTTTATTAAGTGGATTTTAGTTAATGATAAGATGATGAAATGAGTGTTATGGTTTGTAAGACAACTTGAGGGGGACTTGTCCATTAACACTAGGGTTAGTCCTTCTTAACCAATTAAGGAAGAATTAGAACCCTAATGCAAGGCCCAAGTTACAAGCTTGATGTCTTGGTGATTATTAAGTGGATTGATTAAAGGATTTAAACACATTAAGGGTTTAACACTTAGGATTAAAGTTATACACTCCATCCTAATAGAAGGATGCAGGCATAAGCTTAATCACAAAGCCTTAAAGCCTTTAGGGTTTAGTCCCTGATTATGAGATGAGGAGAGAAGACTCAATGAGACACAAAGGTAAAAACTAAGTGGGGGACTAATCAAAACCCTAATCATTGTCATGCTTGGTTGCTCCTAAGGTTTGTGAGGTTTGACAAGAGAAATCTTCAAAGGAACCACCAGGAAGCAGATGAAAGGAGCAGAGAGAAGCAAAGTAACTTGCTTCAATTAAGAAGACAAGTCACGTGAAGAAAGAAAGTAAGATGAAGAAGAAAGAGCAAGCTCAATCTCAAGCACAAAACAAAATGCAGCAAGGATGCATAAGAGGAGATGAAAAGAAGTTGTGAGAAGTGAAGGCAAATTCACTTCTCAAAGTGACTTACCACTTGAAAAGTTAGTGAAAGAAATGCAATGCAATGCAAAATGGGATGAAATGGCATGATGCAAACCAAAACCAGAAGCATGTATGTGATGACAATGATGTTATGAGATTATACAAACATGAATCAAGGCATGAGGATGATCATATGAACATATGGATGCAAGAGAAGCATGCTTAGAACCAAGATCATACATGAAAAGTTATGAAATGCAAATGACATACAACATGGCAAATGAAAGATGCAATGATCAAACATGATTCCAATATGTCTTAAGATGTCTAATGAATCAAATGGATGCACAAAATGCTATGACAAGTCATGGCATGCAAGCAAATGCAAGATGAATGCAAAAGAAAGCCCAAATTAGGGTTTATGATCAATGCAACAAACAAAAATCAAAACCAGAAGCAAACATCATGATGAAAAATTTAAAATGCATCAAATGGAACCCTAACCCTACACAAACTCACTGCCCAAAGGAGGGGTTCTAACTCTTAACCTAATTAGGGTTATGAATTTCCTAAGATTTCTAGGGTTTTGGGGTACCTTGACAAGAAAAATGTCAAACAAAAGGGAAATGCAAGATCAATTCATGCCAATTTAATCCTACAAACTACATGATATGCAAGACACAATGCAAAAAGAATCAAAGTCCAACTCTCAATGGATAGGCAGAAATGATTTTTTGAAGTTTGGATCAAAATAATGCTTTGAAATTGAATTAATTCCATGGAAAATTGTCAAAATGCATCAAGATCAAAAAAGAAATTTGGTTTGAGGGTTGGACAATGTTTCTAAATGTTTTTAAAGGTTTCATGAATTTTTTGGTGATTTTTAAATACCTAAAAGTATTTTTAATTAATTAATTCTCATTAATTAATTAAAAATAAACTTTTAAATGATTTAAAAATATTTTTTATGCAAAAAATAAAAATAAAAATGTTTTTGGTTTCTGAAAATTAATAAAAGTTTGTACAAAAATTTTCAGAATTTTTAAAATTGTTTTACTATTTTAAATTAAATGCACAAATTAAATACAAAATAAATGAAATAAAAAATAAAATAGGAGAAGTATGCAGAATGAGAGGCCAGGATTGAATCTGGGAAATGGTTTGTTGACTACGCGCGCAATCTAAAGGCTGAAATTCAAACTTCATTAATTCCAATTAAAAATTAATTAATCTGAATTAATAAAGTCAACTCAAGATTAGGGCAAAATAGTGAGATCTTGGGCGTCCAAATGCGCGCGGGTCAACACATCCAAGGGGTATTATTCAAACTTCATTAATCACTCAGATTAGGGCTAATTAAACTCAGGTGGTCGGAGAAGACTTCCGGTCGTCTTCTCCGGTGGGACTCCCACCTGAAAATTTCTAAAATCCTTAAAACACCATGAAAATGAAAACTAAACACCCAGAAATCATCCCCATACAACGCTGAATCAAAACCCCTAAACAAAACTCATTTCTCATTCACTAATCATGCGAATCGAAGCCAAACATTTTTAGGTCAGAAAAGTTTCAGAGCAAGATTAAATGCTTATTTCTCAACCATTTCAAAAAGTAAAAGCATCAGAGTGACCAGCAAAGCATGAGGAACAACTTAGAAACTTAAAAATTCATTTATGGAAAAAAAAGTTCTTGATATACCTGAGCTTTGAGCTTTCTCAGTTTGCAACTTTCTGACCCTCTCTCTTCGTGCAAACCACTCCTTTTAGGCCCCTGATGAAGTCCTGATGCTTGGAGAAAGTTTATGATGGCTGGTTTTTGAAATGGCAGAAGTTCTGCTCAAAGGAAGGTGGTGATCGTGTTTTTGATTTTGTGACTTTCAGGCTATGGTGATGGGTGATTTGTGACCAGGGAAGTGTGCTGAGTTGATTTGTGGAATTGGTTTTTGTGTTTTTGGCTTGTGCAAGCAGTTTCGAAAGCTTTTTGCAAAAATGGCATGGAAATGAGAATGCTGTGTTATGGATGGTTTCAGGCCTGTGTTTTGTATGCTTTGGCTTGATTTTGATTTGCATAAACAATTGTGATAGGTCAGATGAGGTGATGTGTGCTTTTGTGATAGGTATGGCTCAAGTTGCCAAAATGTCAAAGTTATGTAAGAGAAGCATGGGCTACTTGCTAGCCAAGGACAAAAGGTGTGTCCTGCGCAATATGATGTGGGGAGAACCCTAGGATTGATCAGCAAGTCAGCAAGCAAGTTAATTGTAACTTATGATGAGTTTTGCAAGTTGGTTCACTTTTGCTTCTTATGAAAAAATCTTGTTCCATAAGCCATAAAAATGTGTGATTCTTTGGTGCAATCTGACTTTTAGGTCTTGTATGATCATGTTGTGAAGTTTATAAGTCCATTTGATAACTTAATTTGCCTTGAGAAGTGAATTTGCAACTTTGCCTCTTTGGTGGAAAACTTCAAATTTTGTGATTTTTGCCAACTTTGACAAGCCATAACTTTTGATCCAAAATGAATTAGGTCATGTTCTTGTACTTTTTGAAAATGGAATGATCCATTCTACAACTTTCATGACCAAAGTTTTTTCATTTGAAGCATTTTTGAATCAAAAAGCAAGGGTTGAAAAAGTTTCCCAAAATGGCAATTTCATTAAAAAGTCAACTTTCCCAAAAAGTCAACTTTGCAAAAGACTTGAAATTCTTCAATTTTGTGAACTTCCAACTTCTTCTATGATCAAATAAAGATCATACACAACCAAAATGATGAAGAACACCCTTTGGTTGGGTCATTGGGGCCTCAGATGCCCTGATTTTGCACTGACTTGCTTGAAAAGTCAACTCTTGATCAGATGACTTCCCCATGGAATTACTTCATGAAAATTGATATGCATACTCCCTATACCATATAGAGACCAATAGAAACAATAATGACCAAAAAATTTGGAGTTATGGCCTCTGAAACCAAAACCCTAATTTCAGGTCATCTGTGTAGTCAAACCTGGCTCTGCATCCATGCCATTTTCAGTTCTTGTGATTCTTTGACATTCTTGACTTTGAGGAGATATAATATGATGCTTGAACATACATGGACCCCTTTGAAGTGATTGATGACCTTTGGAGTGGCTCAAGAAGCTCTTGGATTGCTCAAATCACAAACCCTAGATGCAGATGACTTTGAACCAATGCAATGAATCAAAAATGTAATATGAAATGGTATGATTGAAATTATGCATATGAAAATGATCACAAGCCATGGTGTGAATGGGTGAGGGCAAATTTGGGGTGTTTACAGATGGTCGTCCTCCATTGTTTTCATTTGATAATAATACTATACCATCTTTTACAATTCATATCCCTTTTCTTTTTATCCCCAGCGAGTGCAATTTTCGGACTGTCTTTGGTATTCAACCACAAGTTATCTTGTTTGTCTGTTAAGCTATGCGCTTACATCCTGCACAGCTAACTCATGTTTGAATAGGGGCAGCTGTAAAAAACCCAAATTTTCCCTCACTCTCTATCACACCATGGCTTGTGATCTTTCATTTTTGTTTTAACATAAGCATTACATCTCATATTGCATTTTTTTTCACTGCATAGGTCAAGTTCATCTACATCTAGGGTTTGTGATCTGAGCAATCCAAGAATCCATCTGAGCCATCCCAAAGGTCTTAAAGCTTTCCAAGAGGGTCCATCTATGTTATACCATCATATTATGCTCCTCAAAGTTCATAAAAGTCAAGAGATCACAAGAACTGGCAAAGGCATGAAAGCAGAGCTACGGTTTTCACTGCACAGATGACCAAAATTAGGGTTTTGGTTTCAGAGGCCTTAACTCCAAATTTTTGGGTGATTCTTGTTTCTAATGGTCTTAATATATTATAATAATCATGTGTAGCAAGTTTGATGAAAAAAATCATTGTGGAAGTCATCTATTCACTAGGTAACTTCTGGGGCAAGTTAAGTCAAAATTAGGGCATCTGAGGCCCTCAACAATGGAACCAAAGGGGGATTTTCATCAAATTGAAGTTAAATGATCTTTATTTGATCTTAGAAGTGGTTATAAGTTCACAAGATTGAATAATTTTGAGCCAATTGCAAACTTGCCATTTTTGGAAATGACTTGAAATGTAAACTTTCCATTTTGGGAAATATTTTCAAACTCCTCTTTCATGACCAAAAATGCTTTAAATGAAAAATTATTGGGCATGAAAGTTGTAGATTAGGCCTTCCCCTTTTCAAAAAGTACAAGAACATGTCTTGATTCATCTTAGAACTCAAGATATGGCCTTGCAAAGTTGGCAAAAATCACATAATTTTCAAGTTCATGCCAAAGAGGGAATTTTGTAATTTCACTTGCCAAGCATTCTAATGATCTCTAATGGGCACAAACACTTCATAACATGCCTATGCAACTTCAAAATTTCAGAATTATGCATTGGACCTATGGTTTTCATGGCTTGTGATCCAAGAAACTTCAAAGAGGGAAATTTGCATAACATGTGAGAACTATTCATCCAAGCCTTCCAGCACATCAAAATCAATCCCATGGCCATCCTTGAACCAAGCTGAGGCTAGACACCCCATGAAAACATCTCTGACCCGTGCCCATACCTCATAGTACATAATCTTGACTTTTTGCAAAACCTCCCATACCAATTAGCCTGTGCCACAACAACTCTCTGGCCAATCAACATTGTTTATATGGACATTAAGCAATTCATTTCATACAACACACAAGGCTGAAACCTCTCATACACTCAGATTGCCAAAAACCTCAAGAAACCTTCACCTGTTTGAAATTCATAGCAGAACCACTCAAACTTCAAACTTTCTTCACCATTCAACTCAGCATCACCTCAGGATCATTTCCCACCCATCACCATAGCCTGAAACACTCTCAAACACAAACACGATTTCTGCAACTCCAGAAACCAAACACTCAAAATAGCCACTCTAAGCTTCATTCAAGCTTGCCAATAGCCTCAGGAGGTCAAAGGGGGTGGATTGCACAAAGGAGGAGCTCTGAAAGTTCATATTTGCAGTTCATCATCTCAGGTAGTCATCAAGAACTTTTTTTCCAGAAATCTTCTTTTAAGTTATAGAATGATTATGGATGCTCTCTAGATCACTCTGATGTGTTTTGTTTTGAAAATGATTAAGAAATGTGTATATATGCTTGTTCTGAAACTTTTACCGTTTTGTTGTTCTTGTTCGAATCTTGTTAATGATGAATGATAAATGATTTTTGGGGCTGGATTAATGTTTAGGGTGGTTAGTGGAACGATTCTGGAGATTTTGGGGGCTTGGGGTGGCGTTTTGAGCAAACTCAGGTGAGAGGTTGGCTGGAGAAGATGACTGGAGCTTAGCTCTGATCACCTGAATGTAATTAGGGCTTAATTAGGGTTTTAATTGCCAGACGCGTTTTAGGCCTTTGGATCTTGTTTTGATTAGGAACGAGTGGTCAGGATTAGTTCACTTAAGATTAATTATGATTATTTAATTAATTAATGATAATTAACCCAGTTTGAATATGAGCCGTTGAGATGCGCGCGTGGTCAATTCCCTCCTTCCCTAGTTTGAATCTTAGCCTTAGGATCTGCTGACTTCCATTTATTTCCATTTTAATTCATTTTATTTTCATTTCTTTTGCATAATTATTTTAAAATATCAAAAAGCATTCAAAATATATGAAACTTTGCATTCTGACTTTAAATATTTTTCCTCATTCCAAAAATAATTTTTATTTTATTTTTTGCATTAAGAAAGTATTTTTAAAATATTTAAATGTTATTTTTAATTAATTAAAGTATTTTAATTAATTAAAAATGCATTTAGGCTTCTAAAAATCACCAAACAAATCATGAATCATTACATTGCATTTAGAAACATTTTCAAACTCTTCACACAAATTTCTTTTTGGGTTTGATCATAGTTTGCCAATTTCCTTTGAATTAAGGGTAATAAAAATCACATTTTTGAACCCTAACTTGTTAAAATCATTTCTCCCTAACCAAGAAGAGTTTCAACTTGATTCTTTTTGCATTATGTTACATATTGCATGTAGTTTATAGGTCATTTTCCTCATGAATTTATCTTGCATTTTCAAATTGATTTGCATTTTTCCTTTTGAACCACTCAAAAACCCTAGAAAACTTAGGAAAATCATAACTTTTGATAGGTTAGGCTTCTGACCTTCTCCTTTGGGGTGTGACCTAATATGGGATTAGGGTTTGTTTGAGCTTAATTTCAAATTTTTATCATATCATATGCTTCTGTTTTGTCCATTTGCATCTCACATATCCATGTAACCCTAATTTCTCATGTTCATTTGCTTCCACCTTGCATATGCATCATTACATGAACTTTCCATGACATTTCATGCATTCATATGTCATCTTAGACATCTTAAGACATGTTAGAACCTTTCTTGATCATTTATTCATTCATTTTCCATGTTTAGCATTCATTTCATTTCATGAACTTTCATGTGTTTTCAAACTTCAAAGCATGCTTCCATAACATCTCATCTTTGCATGATCACACATATGCATATTGTATGACTTTGCATCATCATACATGAAATTTACCTAGCATAAAAACTTTTGACTTTGATCATTGCATCTCATTTCAATTGATTTCTTCATGCTTTATACTTTATGCATTCATGCTAACACTTTCAGGTTTTGGTAAGTTATTTTGGGAGGTGGATTTGCCTTCACCTCTCACTTCTTCTTATCTCTTTCATATGCATTTTAACTTGTCTTTGAAGTGAATTAAATTCACTTGTGTTCCATCTCTCTCACTTTCTTCCTTTAATTTACTTATCTTCTTAGGAAGTAAGTAACTTATTCTTCTGCTTCCTCCTCCTTTCATCTGCTTCTTCCATTGGTGGCTTCCTTGAAGATCTTAATCTAAGCCTTACAAACCGTAGGATATCCAAGCATGATAATGATTAGGTTTGTAATTAGTCCCCCTTAGCTTTTTACCTTTGAGTCTCCTTGAGTCTCTCTTCTCATCTCAATAATCAGAGACTAAACTCTTAAAGTTTTAGGACTTTGGAATTAGGGTTATGCCTGCATCCTTCTCTTAGGATGGAATGTATAACTTTAATCCTAAGTGTTAAACCTTTAATTTGTTTAAACCTCTTAATCAAATCACTTAATAACCATCAAGACTCTATCTTGTAACTTGGGTCTTACATTAGGGTTCTAATTCTTCCTTATGGTTAAGAAGGACTAACCCTAGTGTTTAATGGACAAGTCCCCCTCAAGTTGTCTTACAAACTTAAAATCCATTTATTAATCTCATCCGTTAATTAAAATCCATTTAATAAAGGCTTGTTATATAATGAATTTAATCCCTAACCATGGATTAAGTTGAGGTATCTTCCTCAGCTTAAGTGTTCTCATCAATTATCCTTCTATTAGGATGGTGTAATGAGTTCACTAATCTTTGATTAGAGATTAAACTCATTACTTAACACTAGAAAAAAAACCAAAAACATCTAAATAATCACAAGTAGGTTAATGATCTTAATCCTACATCATCATGGTAATTAAGTTGAGATGCTTATCTCATACTTAAGTATGCTCATTATCCCTAATCAGGGAGGATATAATGAGTTTACAAGCCCTTGATTTTGGCTTAAGCCCATTAACTTATGCAAAACACCAAAAACAATAAAAAGCTGAAAACACAAAAACAAACAATAATTGTCTGCTTCGGGATTCTTTTCTCATCAGACTCACTCATAAACGGGAACTTGCTTCTTCCGTCTAATGCAAGACAGTTAGCACTCGATCCAATCGAGTCATACACTTGAGCATAGATAAGTAAGCAGTTCACAGTCAATTCTTTTATTCTCTTTGAGTCGAACTACGGTGTTCTGACTCCCTCATTGCACGAGAGGTTACGTAGGCATAACTTAACTGTTATCGAACAAAAGTCTCTTTGTCTTCCCCCTCTTTCAGCATTCTTTTCTAAGCCTCAGTTCTTGAGCATTCACCTTTTGCAATGACACATGTACTTTCATTCTTAGCTTTTGCACATAGATGGCACATACACCTACCCCTTTTAAACATAATCTTGTAAGCGTGGATTCCGTCGAGTACGCGGACATTTTGGATGCTAATACCTTCCTAGGTTGTAACCAACCCCCTTTCTCAGTTTCTCTTGTTCACAATCGTCTTGTACATCCCTTTCCAGGTTTATGCAGCATTACCTTTCCTTCGGGATAAAAATGCCTAGTTGGCGACTCTATTCACTTCATCATCATTTCTCTCTTCGCCGACCGTTCGCGCTTGTACCGGGATGCAAATCTTTGGGAGCGACAATCGTCCTCCCTCGCTTTCACTTATTACTCATACTATACTACCTATTACAATTTATATCCCTTTTCTTATTCTCCCCCAGCGAGTGCAAAGTTTGTACTGTCTTTGGTATTCAACCATAAGTCATCTTGTTTGTCTGCTAAGCCAGACACTTACACCCTGCACAGCTAACTCATGCTTGAATAGGGGCAGCAGTAAACACACCAAATTTTCCCTTACTTTTTTCTTACATTTTGGCTTGAGATCTTTTCATATGGCATTGCATAAGCATATCATCTCACTGCATAGTTCATTTCATCTGCATCTAGGGTTTGTGATCTGAGCAATCGAAGAAGTGATCTGAGCAATCTCATTGGTCTTGAAGCATTCCAAGAGGGTCCATGAGTGTTCCATGATCATAATATGCTCCATAAAGTTCATAAAAGTCAAGAGATCACAAGGTATGTGTCGCTCCCACTAAAAGACACCAGGTCAGATAGGGTACAGGCGCGAACTGTCGGAGAGAGGAAGAATGAAGGTGAAGATGAATAAAGCCGCCAGCTAGGCATTTTTATCCCGAAGGAAAGGTAATGCTTCATAAACCTAGAAAGATATGGACAAGACAGTCGCAAACCAAAGAAATTGAGAAAGGGGGTTGGTTACAACTTGGGAAGGTATTAGCATCCGGATTGTCCGTCGTACTCGACGGGATCCACGCTTGAAAGTTTGTGTTTAAAAGGGTTAGTGTCTGTGTTATCTGTGTACAAAAGATGGAAAAGAATATACAATGTCAGTGCTAGAAAATGAAGTGAGGTGCTTAGGAATGAGGCTTAAAAAGAATGCTGAGAGAGGGGGGAAGACACAGAGACTTTTGTTCGATAACCGTTAAGTTATGCCTACGTATCCTCTCGTGCAATGAGGAAGTCAGAACACCGTAGTTCGTCTCAAAGAGACTGAAAGATAAATTGACTGATGAACTGCCTGCTTGTCTATGCTCAAGTGTATGACTCGTCTGGCTCGAGTGCTAACTGTCTTGCATTAGACGGAAGAAGCAAGTTCTCGTTTGTGAGTGAAGATAATGATAAAAGAATCCCGGAGGAGACGATTATTGTTTGTTTTTGTGTTTTCAATCTTTTATTTCTTTTTTGTGTTTGTCATAAGTTAATGAGCTTAAGCCTAAACCAAGGGTTAGTAAACTCATCATATCCTCCCTTTGATTAGGGATAATGAGAATACCTTAAGTATGAGATAAACACCTCAAACTTAATCACCGTGATGATGTAGGATTAAGATCATTTACCTACTTGTGATTATTTAGATGTTTTTTGAGTTTTTTTTAGTGTTGAGTAATGAGTTTAAGCCATAATCAAGGATTAGTGAACCCATTACACCATCCTAATAGAAGGATAATAGATGAGCACACTTAAGCTGAGGAAGATACCTCAACTTAATCCATGATTAGGGATTAACCTCATGACAAAACAAGCCTTTATTAAAGTGGATTTTAATTAAAGGTGAGATTAAGAAGTGGAATTTATGGTTTGTAAGACAACTTGAGGGGGACTTGTCCATTAACACTAGGGTTAGTCCTTCTTAACCAATAAAGGAAGAATTAGAACCCTAATGCAAGGCCCAAGTTACAAGTTAATGTCTTAGTGATTATTAAGATGAATTGATTAAGAGGTTTAAACAAATTAAGGGTTTAACACTTAGGATTAAAGTTATACACTCCATCTTAAGAGAAGGATGCATGCATAACCCTAATCACAAAGTCTTAAAACCTTAAAGGTTTAGTCTCTAATGATGAGATGAGAAAAGAGACACAAAGAAGACACAAAGGTAAAAGCTAAAGGGGGACTAATCACAACCCTAATTATTGTCATGCTTGGATGTTCCTATGGTTTGTAAGGTTTGCAAGAGATCCTCAGAGAAACCACCAATGGAAGAAGCAGATGAAAGGAGGAGAAGCAGAAGAAACAAGTTACTTACTTCATTGAAGAAGATAAGTAACTTTGAGAAAGAAAGTGAATGATGAACATGAATGAGCAGGCTCACTCTAAAGCAAAGAAAAAGGCAGCAATGATGCATAAGAAGAATGAGAAGAGAAATGAGAAGTGAAGGCAAATTCACTTCTCAAGTTACTTACCACCTGAAAATGTTAGCATAAGGAAAAGGAATGAAGTGAAAATGAAATGTATGCAAAGGTAAAAACCAAAACCAGAAGCAAATACATGATGCAAATGGTGCTATGAGATGATGCAAAGGCATGTCAAGTGTTATGAATGCTCATACAAAAGATGGAATGCAAAGGAAGCATGCTTTGAAGTTTGAAAGTTCATGAAAGCTCATGGAATGAAATGAATGCACATCATGGAAAATGAATGAATAAATGATCAAGAATTATTCTAATATGTCCTAAGATGTCTTAGATGCCATATGAATTCAATAAATGTCATGGAAAGTTCATGTATGGATGCATATGCAAGATGAATGCAAGTATGGATGCAATATTAGGGTTACATGAAAGGATGAGATGCAAAAGTCAAAAACAGAAGCAAATCATAAGATAAAAAATTGCAAATTAACTCAAAGTAACCCTAACCCCATATGATATCACACCCCAAAGGAGAAGTTCTAACTCTTAACCTAAAGAAAGTTGTGATTTTTCTAAGTAAACTAGGGTTTTTGGGTACATTAAGAGGAAAAATGAAAATCAAATGGAAAATGCAAGATAAATTTATGAAAAAAATATGCTAGTAACTACATGCTATATGAAGAACAATGCAAAAAGAACCAATGTCAAACCCTTCATGGTTAGGCAGAAAAGAATTCTTGAAGTTAGGGTTCAAAAATGGGATTTTTATGAACCCTAAATTCAAGAAAAATGTCAAAGTTGGATCAAAACCAAAAAGAAATTTGTATTAATGGTTTTACAATGTTTCTAAATGTCCTAAGATGCAATGTGAATTTTTTTGGAATTTTTAGAAACCTAAATGGTATTTTAATTAATTAATTTCCATTAATTAATTAAAATAAACATTTAAATATTTTTAAAATGAATTTTTAATGTAAAAAATAAAAATAAAAATGTTTTTGGGTGAAGAAAAATATTTGAAATTAAAATGCAGAAGAAAAATATTTTTGGAATTTTTTAAGTATTTTAAATAAATTGGACAAAATAAATGCTATTTAAATGAAATAAAATAAAAATAAAAGAAAGTAAGACAATCCAATGGACAGGTTTTGAACTGGGGAAGTCCTAGTTGACCAACGTGCAAATGAGTGGCTGAGATGCACTCTGGCTAATTAATCCAGATTAAATCAATTAATTAAAAATTAGGGTTAAGTGAACAGATCCCAGCCCTCCATACACGCGCGAATCTCACATCTAACGCTCCACATTCAAACTTGGCTAATCACCTGAGATTAGCCCTAATTATTTTCAGATGACCGGAATAGTGCTCCGGTCATCTTCTCCGGTAGCTCAAAATGTTATCTCTCTCCCTAAGCCTCTAAAACCTAATCTCTCTACCCAAAATCAAACCCCACACATCACATAACAAGAATCATCCATCAAAACAAATTTATTTCACACATTTAGGCTAAATCGAAGCAAATTAGTTCTAGGTCAAAAAATTTCAGAGAGCTCATACATGCTTAATACATGATCATTTTCAAAACTAAACATATCAGGATCATTAGTGAATCATGAAGAATCATTTAGGAACTTAAAAACACATTTCTGGAAAAAATGTTCTTAAGGTTACCTGAGCTTGAGCTTTCCTAATTTGAAGCTTTTGGTCCTCTTCTCTTGTGCAAATCCACTCCTCTTGACCTCCTGATGATGTTGGAATGCTTTGATGGAGCTTAGAATGGCTGGAATGAGAGCTTGCACTCTTGCTGCACCAGAATCATGTTTTGGTTTTGGGTACTTTGAGGTTTGTTTGATGGTTGGTTTATGCTCTATGGATCATTTCTGAATGAATGGTGAAGTTTGTTTTGAAGTTTGATGGTTGGACGGAAATTTTCAAAAGTTTTTGCTTTTGGGGTGATTCTGTGGAACTTGGTGATTCTGAGGTTTCAGCCTTGTGTGATGTATGTTATGAGTTGTTTTTGATCCACATAACAATGTTTGATAGGTTAGAGGAGTTGTTGTGGATTGTGGTGATTGGTATGGGCAAGTTGCCAAAATGTCAATATAACTTGTACTTGAGGTATGGGCTCATGTTGCAGCTGGCTTTTGGCATGTCCTGGCTCAGCAAAGATCAAGGAGAACCATGGAATTGAGATTGGGGTGCTGCAGCAAGTGTATGAGAAGTTCCATGCTCTTTTGCAAATTTGAAGAAGTTTGGCCCCTTTTGGATTTCTTGATGTTCAAGGCATATAAACTTGAGATTCTTGGTCCAATTCTGATTCTTAGGCAATGCACTATGTTTGTATGATGCTTAGAAGTGTATTAGAAGTCACAAAATGGCTTGGTTTGTGAATTTGCAAAAAATCCTCTTTGGCATGAAAGTGAAAATTATGTGATTTTTGCCAACTTTGCCAAGCCATAACTTGAGTTCCATAATGAATTAGGACATGTTCTTGTACTTTTTGAAAAGGGAATGATCCAATCTACAACTTTCATGACCAACAATTTTTCATTTGAAGCATTTTTGGTTGAGAAAGAGGAGGTTGAAATACTTTCCCAAAATGGAAAGTTTCCATTACAAGTCATTTCCATTTTTGGCAACTTTTGGTTTAGCTCAATTTTCTTCCATTTTGTGAACTTCCAACCACTTCAATGATCAAATAAAGATCATATAACTTCAATTTGATGAAAAATCCACTTTGGTTCCATTGTTGGGGGCCTCAGATGCCCTAATTTTCCTCTGACTTGCTCAAGAAGTTACCCAGTGAACATATGACTTCCAAAATGAGTTTCTTCATAAAACTTGGTACATATGATCCTTATAACATATTAATAACATTAGAAACAAGAATGACCAAAAAATTTTGAGTTATGGCCTCTAAAATAAAAACCCTAATTTCAGGTCATCTGTGTAGTGAAACCCTAGCTCTGCTTCCATGCTTTCCAAGTTCTTGTGATTTTTTGACTTCCTTGATCTTTGAGGGATTTAATATGATGATATAACACATATGGACCCTCTTGGAATGATTGGAGACCTTTGAAGTGGCTCAGATGGATCCTTGGATTGCTCAGATCACAAAACCTAGATGTAGATGAAATTGAACTATGTAGTGAAACAAGAAAAATGCAATATGAGATGGTATGCTTATGCTAATGCAAACATGAAAGATCACAATCCATGGTGTGAAATTAGTGATGGAAAATTTGGGGTGTTTACAGCATGGCAAAGGCATAGAGGCAGACACAAGATTTCCTGCACAAATGTCCTAAAATTAGGGTTTTGGTTTCAGAGGCCTTACACCCAATGTTTTTGGCCATTCTTGATTCTAATGGACTTAATATGTTATAAGGAGCATGTGTACCAAATTTGATGAATAAATTCCTTGTGGAAGTCATCTGATCTACTAGTGACTTGTTGTGCAAGAAAAGTCAGAATCAGGACATCTGAGGCCCCCAACAATGGAACCAAAGGGTCATTTTCATCAAGTTGAGGTTCTATGATCTTTATTTGATCTTAGAAGTGGTTAGAAGTTCACAAGATTGAAGAATTTCAATCCATTTGCAAACTTGCTACTTTTGGACATGACTTGTAATGGAAACTTTCCATTTTGGGAAAGATTTCCAACCTCCTCTTTCTTGATCAAAAAAGCTTCAAATGAAAAATCCTTAAACATGAAAGTTGTAGATTGGATCTTTCCATTTTCAAAAAGTACAAGAAATCCTATTAATTCATCCTAGAACTCAAGATATGTTCTTTAAAAGTTGGAAATAATCCTATAATTTTCAAGTTCATGCCAAAGAGGGATTTTTGCAAAATCAAGTTTCAAGCCTTCAAATGACCTCTAATGCACTCAAATGTATCACAACATGTCAAAACAACTTCCAAGGATCAGAATTGGCTTTTGTACCAAGCATTTCCATGACTTATTTCTCAAGAAACTTCAAAGTTTCCAAATTGCATAAACTATGAGAACTCTTGATCAAGGCCATCCAGCTGCATTTTATTGATCCAAAGGCCATCCTTGATGCAAGCTGAAGCCAGACACCCCTTCAAACAGCCTCTGACCCGTGCCATGCTTCAAGTACACATTTATTGACTTTTTTGCAACTTGGCCCATACCAATCAAGCTGTGCCACCACCCACTTTCTGATCAATCCCATTGGTTTATACAAACCTCAAGCAACATAAAACATAACACACACAAACCTGAATGTAAGCCTAAGCTGAAGTTTCACAAAAATCCCCGAAAACATTCATCTCTTTGAATCTCATCACACAAGCATCAAACCTCAAAACTTTCACCACTAATCATCCACACACATCATAAGGATCACAAACCACCCTTCATTTTCCCCTAAAAGCCGTTGAATCAAAGACACGATTTCTGCCTTAGCAGAACTGAATCTCAAAAACCAAGCCATACAAACTTTTTTTAATTCTTTCAGAAGCACAAAGGGGACCATTGAAGTGGTTTTGCATCAAAGGAAAGGTCAGAAATCTCAGAGTCAGAAAGCTTCATCTCAGGTAGTCACCTTCAAACTTTTTTCTAGAACTCTTGTTTTAAGTTCTAAAATGAATCTATGCACTCCCCTGATCATGGTGATATGATTATTTTCGAAAATGGTTGAGAAACCAGGATTTATTGATGTTCTGAAACTTTTTGATCTGAAAATGTTCTTGTTCGATTCATGAATTTGATGCATGATAAAGTGTTTTTGGGACTGGATTCTTGCTTAGGGGTGTTAGATGATCCATTATGGAGGTTTTGGTAAGTTTTCATGGCGTTTTGAGTGAAGTCAGGTGAGGGTGTCGCCGGAGAATATGATCGGAGCTTGCTCCGGTCACCTGAAAGTGTTTAGGGTTTGTAAATTAGGGTTAGCCAGGTTTGAATGTAGGCCCTTGGATCTTTGCTTCCCGTGCGTGTTGGACGGCCCAGATGCATCATTAACCCTAATCTTTTAATTAATTAGTTTTAATTAGGATTAATTAATTTAAAATCTCAGATTGAATCCCAACCACCCATTTACGCGCTAGTCAACCAGGATTCAAACCTGGACCTTTAGATCAGTTGACTTTCCCATTTTAATTGATTTTATTTCATTTTATTGCATTTCTTCCACATAATTTTTAAAAATAGCAAAAATAATTAAAAAAATCTCATTTTCTGCATTTTTTTTTCAAATATTTTCCTTAACTCAAAAACATTTTTTATTTTAATTTTTGCATTAAAAAAGTATTTTTAAATATTTAATTGTTTTATTTAATTAATTAATTGATTTTAATTAATTAAAAATGCATTTAGGTTTCTAAAAATCACCAAAAAATTCATGAAGCATTCTTAAACATTTAGAAACATTTTCAAACTCACCATACAAATTTCTTTTTAGGTTTGATCACATTTTCACAAATATCTTTGAATTAGGGTTCTTAAATTTCACATTTTTTAACCCTAACTTGAAAAATTCATTTATGCCTAACCATGATGAGTTTGAACTTGATTATTTTTGCATTGTTTCGAATATTGCATATAGTTTCTAGGTTATTTATCTCATAATTTTTCATTGCATTTTCAATTTGATTTGCATTTTCCCTTTAGAAGCACCCAAAAACCCTAGTTAACTTAGAAATTTCATAACTTTGCCTAGGATTAGCTTCTGACCTTCTCCTTTGGTGAGTGACCTTGTAAATGTTTAGGGGTTGTTTGAGTCCATTTTCAAATTTTTATCATGATGTATGCTTTTGTTTTGATCATGTGCATCTCATACATTCATAAAACCCTAATTTCTCATGTTCATTTGCATCCATCTTTGCATATCTCAATCATATGAACTTGCCATGACATTCCAAGCATTTGTATGACATCTTAGACATCTTAATACATGCTTGAACATTGCTTGATCATTTCTTCATTCATTTGGTATGCTTTTCATTCATTACATTTCATGAACATCCATGTGTTTTCATGCTTCTAAACATGCTTCCATTGCATCTCATCCTTGTATGATCATTATCGCTCCCGGGATTTTCATCCTAGTACAAACACGAAAGTGGCGCGGAAAAGGTAGAGTCTCCAGCCAGGCATTTTTATCCCGAAAGAATGGGAAAGGTAATGCTGCACAAACCCGAGGAAGAAGGAAAAGACAAGGTCCTGCGAACCAAAGATCTGGGTTCGGGAGTCGGTTACGACCTGGGAAGGTATTAGCACCCCAGACCGTCCGCCGTACCCGACGGGATCCATGCTTGTTTGTTTGTTTCAAAGGGTAAAAGAATATAACTGTTGTTGAATAAAACTGTTGACTGGAATAGAAATGAGAAAGAGAATTGGAAGAGAGAATGGAAGGAAAAGGGAAAATGTAGGGAAAATAAAGAATGTGCTCGAACGGGCCCTACCCTGCTGCCTACGTACCTCATCAGGAAAATGAGGATCAGAGTCGACGTAGTTCGTCTAACTAAGGCGGGAACTTGTTTGTGTTTTTTAGGATGACGTTGCCATAGCTCAAACTCAGGTGTTACCGGCTCTGACTCAAGGGTGTTTACTGTATCGCTGTTTGAACTGTCTAGGCAATTTGCATTCTTCCGCAAAGATTAAGAGATGAGAAGAGAAGACGCGATGTCTTTGTTGGTTGTCTTTTATGAGAAGAGTTTTGGAGTTTATCGTTTGTGAAAGTAGCCTCATGATTAGACTTGTGCGTCATGCTAGACAAGCTCACACTATTCCAAGATGGAATGAATATAAGTGTCCCATGGAATAAGGCTATACACAAAAGGCTATTTCAATCCTTTATTACATGTCTTTTGAATTTTCTGTTTGGAGATGAGAGAAGAAGACTCAAGTCAGAGAAGGACAAAAACTAAGGGGGACTAAGACACAACCCTAAGTCATTTATTCAATGCAAATGTAGGTCCTAATGGTTAATGCGATTTCTAATCCTAATTAACAAAAGGGAAAAAAAGGAATAAAATGAAAATTACTTCCTAAGGAAGTTAAGTGGATTCTAAAGAAAAAAAAGAAGGAGAATCCTACCAAAAACGAACATGAAAGGTAAAGGAAATAGATGCATCAGGAAATGCACAAAAGAATTAAAAGGATAAGGTGTAAGTAAACATACCTCAACCTCCCTACAAAACAAGGGTTAGTGGTGTACATTTAATGAAAACGAATGAGGTAAACACATACCAAATAATTCCTAAGGCAACTTGGACCTAAACTAGACTCAATCTTAAGTTTAAGGGTGCCTACAATATGCTAAACTAAAATTCAGCAGCTATTTACAACACTTAAACACACAATCAGCTATGAAAGACAACACATAATACCTACATTATACTACAGCTATCAAACAACATGAAAGTAGGTGTAAAAAATCACAAACAACATGAACTACACAACAAACAACATACATTTTACAGCTCCTATATGCAGAGACAACTATGAAATGTAAAATGAAGCTTTGATTATTTTCATTTTTAATGCACAACTCAATCATGAAATGCTCAATTAACATGAATATGCAATATGAATACGAATCAAGCACATAATTGAATGTCATGATTATTTTTTGAGGGATTATGCAAGAATGCACAACATGATTTGTTATGCAACAAGTATGCAAAATATGGCACATGAACATGGCATATGAACATAATGAACATTGATCATGAAAATGCAACATGATACATCAACAAGAATGCAAAGCTTAATGCAAAATTCGGAATTGAATTGATGTGAATGATGTGATCAAACATGCAACCAAATGCAACCAAATGCACATACATACATGGTTATGTGAAATGCAACACATATATTGATACAATGAGATGCAAATGAGTTAACGAAATGTGCGAAAGATGCAAAAACAGAATGCAACATGATTATTTACATGACAAAAGGTACATGGACATAACAACAATATGCAATAAGTCAATTCACGCACAAACTAACACATAAACACAAAATATGTGAAATGGACGGAAGTGTGTCGAAACGACTCGAAATGGAGGAATGAGATGTCAAAACTAATCTTGAAAATTCCCTAAAATCAGGACCTATCAATCTATGGTGGTAAAGGGGGAAGTAATGCCCAAGAAAGAGGGAAAAAGAACTTCTTGCAATCGACTTATTTCCTAAAGCTCCTAATGCAACTATTATCTAGTGAGCACAAATTTTACACCTAAAAGCCATAATCTAAACCTTAATGGCACCTAGAATAAGCTATAATTCTAACTAAGAACATACAAAGTAATCAAATCGTAATCAAGACGAAATTAAACGGTCAAGCGCATACACAACGATAAACACACGAAGAATGCCGTCATGGCGAGATAAAGAGAATAAGTTAAATCAAGAAGCAGATTTAGATTACCAACCTACGAAGCGGAGGATTGCTCCGGTGAGTGTTGCGACGTAGATCAGAACACAAGTGGAGAAGAAAACCAGAGAGTAGATGCTTCGATCCACGAACGCACAAAATAAATGCGGTTGATGATGCTTCTTTGAAATTCTGGTATGATAGACTCAGATGTCGAATATGATGTTGAGACATCTTATCTGTTACTTATAAACATGGTAAGGCATACATATCAGTACTTAAATAATTATGATATATCAAAGTCAAACATACTTCAGGATGTTGTGACATCTGATAGGACATTCAGTTCAGGTACTGCATAAAACATAAAACAGAAAAGAGATAAAGAACACATCAGAATTGTTAAACCAGTTCGATCAAATCAATCTACTATGGGGGCTACCAAGTCAGGAAGGAAATCCACTATGTAGTATTAATTCAAAGACTTCTCAGCAAACACCTACAGTTTACAGTCTTCTCACTTAATCACTACCAATGCAACTTCTACTTAGGAACTCCTAAATATGAGAAACTCATCCTCACTTCCAATCACCTCAGTGATGTCTCACAGTTCTCAACTCTCAGTTGCTGATATTGACGACTTCATACCTATACAACAATTCACAAATAGAATCCATGCTTCCATGACAACAACTTAACCTTGCTTAGCAGCTTCAATTAAGTACAATACTTCTCTTGCTTACAAGCTTCGAGAATCACAGGTGAAACAGCCACAATAGGGTTCATTGTTACGCACGGCTGCCACAAGAACACAACCCTAATAATGTTTACATTTTCGGTTGATTGGGTTCATTCTAAACTAGGTTACATGGTTTCTTTTATAACCTATTCCCAACTAGATTTGGGCCTAAACAATCACAACAATAGCTTCTACAAATATGCAGAAAAAATATGCTACAAATATACCAAAAGATCTTCAAATCTAAAAACTCCTAAAATATCTCTAAATATAGAAACTCTATATATTTCAATATTTGTCTTCAATTTAAATTGAGTCTTTAAGATCTTCTAAATCAGCACCCTTTAAATCAGCGCCACATATGATTGCATAATATCTCCAGAATATTCTGCATCTTTAAAAAATAATTCCACCTGAGATATCATAATATTTTGTAGAATATTCTGCATAATTCAGATCTGATAAATCCCACTGTCATCACCTTGAATTAGGGTTAGTTAGTTTGTTACCTCCTTGATTCAAGGTGAGTTAGTTATTCTATTATACTGAATTCAGATAACTAATCTCCCTAAAAATGCGCCTTGTATTGCTTATCTCTTTCCAATTAATTCCAGATAAATTCCCCTGAATTTACTCAGTTTTGTTGCGCATCATTTAAGTTGGGTAGCAGGTTTACGATGTCCCAACATCTGGTGTGACATCCTGATGTCTTGACTTAAGTGTTACTCTGTTTGACAATGTCACAACATCTGGTGTGACATCCTGATATCTTGACTTAAGTTCATTAACTGTTACTCTGTTTGACAATGTCACAACATCTGGTGTGACATCCTGAACTAAGTTCAACACTTCTTGTTTGATATCTATCTGTAACACATGACAGTAATGTTGTCATGACAATTGCAGATGTTTCAACATTTTCTTTGACATCTGTCTGTAACATATGACAGTAATGTTGTCATGACAGTTGCAGATGTTTCAACATTTTCTTTGACATCTGTCTGTAACATATGACAGTAATTATGTCATGGCATTTGCAGATGTTTCAACATCTTCTTTGACATCTGTCTGTAACATATGACAGTAATTCTGTCATGACATTTGCATATGTTTCAACATCTTCTTTGACATTTGTCTGTAACATATGACAGTAATTCTGTCATGACATTTGCAGATGTTTCAACATCTTCTTCAGTATCTGCCAATTATTATAACCACATTTATCTGTGCCACCATGTCAGGACATCATGTTTGACATGTTCTTCCAGAATCTATACCATGTTAATTTAACATATGGAACTTCTTATTCAACATTTTCCAGCCATATTAGTTTTACCAAACATAATGCCAATCATAAAATAATAGAATTAACATTCTTGATGAACACTTGATCAATAACCTCCAATAAGCTCAAAACTCTTCCAAAATCAGAATTGATTCTTCAAATAAGCTTCACAATGAGATGATTAATAGAGGTTTTAACTTCAAGTTCTTCAAATTCCAATGAAGAATTTGAAGAACTTCTTATGAAGAAGCTTTGGTGAAAGGTTGAAAATGGTGGAAAAGTGTGGGAGAAGAATGAAAGAGATGAAGTGAAAATGAAGAAGAATAGTGAAAAAAAAATGGGAGAGAGCCTTTGCTTTGGGATGGTTTAGGTTTATATAATGTGTAGGCTTGGCATGAAGTTTGGGAATGGAGGTTGCTTAGGAGTTAGGCTAGGTTTGGAGTTGGTTAGGATTCTAGAGAGTTCTAGAGTATTCTTTGGAATATTCCTTAGAATATTCCTTGGAAGGTTGTAGAAGACTCTAGAATGTGGTAGAGGATGGTGAGCTGGCTCTTCTAGAACTTTCACACTTGAGCTGAATCCAATGTGCATTGGAGCATGCTACTTGTGGTGAGGATAAGTGGAATGAAGGTGCCTCCTATTTGCAACTCAATTGATCAATGATTGATGCCTCAATGTTTTGCTCAATACATGACAATTATGGTGATAGTATTTGCAGCCAATTGCAGCCCATATGCAATGCCTTTTGATGCCAAATGCATTTATAACATGAACCAACCATAAACCAGCTTGAAATTCCATGAAAATGCAGAAAAATGCAGAAAAATCAGGTTTTTCTACAGTATGCGTCGATACATAAGCCTATGCGTCGATACATAGCCTCAGGATGCGTCGATACATAGCTCGGATGCGCCGATACATAAGTTTTGGAGTTCATTATGTATCGATACATAGGCTTATGCGTCGATGCATGGGCCCTTTATGCGTCGATACATAAGTCATATGCATCGATACATAGCCTGCTGTATTGCCTTGTTTTTGCCCAAACTTTGAACGATCATATCTCTCTCAATTTGGATCATATGAAGGAGTTCCACATATAGATTTGAAGCTTATGATGCCCTCTTTCATTTTATCAAGGTAGAATTTTCATAGGCCTCTTATTTTTGGGAAAAGCCTCTCTTGAAGTGGCTGCAAAATGACCAAAACATACCATTTTTGGAAATCCAAATTTTCCAAAACTGGTAAGTTTTAGTTTTCTTGATTTTTCATGATCCCTCTATCATTTCTTGATCAAATTTGAACCATAGGATCCTTGTAACCCTAATTTCATGATTTTGATCTCAGGAGTTGACTTTTTCTTCAGCATGGTTGACTTTTCCCCAAATCCCTGATTTTCAGTCATTTGGCCAATTGAACCTCTTCCAAAATGAATTTGTGGATGAAATTTGAACCCTATGAATTATGTTGAGAAGCTTTGTTGCCCTTTGATTGCCTTTGTATATCCTTCAATTGCTCCAATCATTGATCACACACCTATGCCTTAGCTATGCTACACATGATGCAATGTTGTTGGTTATTTTATGAATTTATGTATGCTAAATGTTATGCAAAATGTTGAGGGAATGAGAGGGCAAATTTTGGGGTGTTACAATCATTCATATGCATCATGTGTGAATTTTCATCATCTCATAACACATTTTCCTTGCATGTACACTTTTGGTTTTAGCCTTTGCATCTTATTCCATCTCATTTCCTTTTACTTTATGTCTTATGCATCCATACTAACATTTCATGGGCTTATGGTAAGTTGTATGGGATGTGGATTTGCCTTCACATCCCATCTCTTCTCATCTCTTAATTTGCATCATTTACTTGTCTTTAAAGTGAATCTAATTCACTTATGCTCTCTTATTCTTACTTTCTTTCTTCTAAGTTACTTATCTTCTCCAGGAAGTAAGTAACTTATTCTTTCTCTCATTCTCTTTTCATTTGCTTCTCTTCCTTGGTGGCTTCCTGAAGATTCTTCTCTTATGCCTCACAAACCATAGGATATCCAAACATGATAATTTTTAGGGTTGTATATAGTCTCCCCTAGTCTTTTACCTTTGAGTCTCCTTGAGTCTCTCTTCTCCTCTCATAATCCGAGGCAAAACACTTAAAACTTTTGGACTTTGAATTAGGGTTATGCCTACATCCTTATCTTAGGATGGAGTGTATAACTTTAATCCTTAGTGTTAAACCTTTAATTTGTTTACACCTCTTAATCAAAATACCTAATAATGATCAAGACTTAAGCTTGTAACTTGGGCCTTATATTAGGGTTCCATCTCTTCCTTATGGTTAAGAGGGACTAACCCTAGTGTTTAATGGACAAGTCCCCATCAAGATAAGTCTTACAAACATAAAACCCACTTCTTAATCTCACCCTTTAATTAAAATCCACTTAATAAAGGCTTATTACATAATGAATTTAATCCCTAACCATGGATTAAGTTGAGGTATCTTCCTCAGCTTAAGTGTTCTCATCTATCATCCTTCTCTTAGGATGGTGTAATGAGTCCACTAATCCTTGATTAGAGATTAAACTCACTAGTTAACACTAAACAAAAACCCAAAAACATCTTAATAATCACAAGTAGGTTAATGATCTTAATCCTACATCATTATGGTAATTAAGTTGAGATGCTTATCTCATACTTAAGTAGGCTCATTATCCCTAATCAGGGAGGATATAATGAGTTCACAACCCTTGATTTAGGCTTAAGCTCATTATCCTATGCAAAACACCAAAAACAATAAAAAACTGAAAGCACAAAAACAAACAATAATCGTCTCCTCCGGGATTCTTTTCTCACCACCTTCATTCTGAAAACGAGAACTCGCTTCTTTCGTCTAATGCAAGATAGTTAGAACTCGAGCCAGACGAGTCATACACTTGAGCATAGACAAGCAAGCAGTTCACAGTCAAATCATTCCAGTCTCTTTGAGTCGAACTACGGTGTTCTTTCTAAGCCTCATTCTTGCGCATTTCACTCTCTTTTTGCACTGACACACTGTACTTTCTCCCTAGTTATTTATACACAGTCAGCACATACAATAACCCCTTTTAAACACAATCAAGTAAGAGTTGATCCCGTCGAGTACGACGGACGATATGGGTGCTATAACCTTCCCTGGTCGTAATCAACACCCTTTCTTAGTTTCTTAGGTTCGCAGCCGTCTTATCCATATCCTTCCAAGTTTATGCAGCATTACCTTTCCTTCAGGATAAAAATGCCTAGCTGGAGACTCTATTCAACCTCAACCTCCAACATCACCGATAGTTCGTGTTTGCACCGGGGACGTAAAGTCTTTTCGGGAGCGACATAATGGACATGCGATGAAAATGCGTCAAATGAATAAAAATATATATAAAAAAAACATGGTCAAAATTTAGGGTATGACACACGCCATGGCGAAGAAACTTTTGAGATTGGTGTATTATTGGATAACCATGGAATCTGATTGCTCTAGGTACTCCTGCAAATGCCATAAGTGTCAAATTTATGCTGATAAGGTGCATGTTCTTCCCAATCCGTTGCGTATCATGTCAGCACCGTAGCACTTTGCCATGTGGGGCATTGATATGATCGGAAAGATCAAGCCTACCGGTTCTAATGGCCATCCCTTGATCCTGGTTGACATTGACTACTTAACCAAGTGGGTAGAAGCAGCGTCGTATGCTAATGTGACCAAGCAGGTCGTGGTCCGATTCATTAAGAGGGATATTATTTTTCGATGCGGAATACCCAAAAGAATCATTTCTGATAATGGTTCCAATCTCAATAACAAGATGGTGGAAGATCTGTGTCGGGATTTCAAAATCGAACATCGTAACTCTTCTCCGTACAGCCCGAAGATGAATGGAACCGTCGAAGCAACCAACAAGAACATCAATAAGATAGTACAGAAGATGGTTGTGACATTTAAAATATTGGCATACGATGTTTCCATTCGCATTGCATGGGTACCGAACATCTGTGCGCACCTCAACAGGGGTAACCCCATTCTCACTAGTGTATGGTATGGAGGCAGTCCTACCAGTAGAAGTCAAGATTCCCTCCTTAAGGATAATGATGGATGTTAAGCTTAACAAAGCTTAATGTCTCCAGTCAAGATTCAATCATATGAGCCTCATCGAGGAGAAACGTTTAGCAGTTGTATGCCATGGACAGTTGTATCAGCGAAGAATGAAACAGGCATTCGACCAGAAGGTGCAACCTCGATGCTACATACTAGGTGACTTAGTGCTGAAAAGGATCCTTCCTCCTCAAACAGATCACAGGGGAAAATGGATACCCAACTATGAGGGACCATTTATGGTTAAAAAGGTTTTCTCAGGCGGAACCTTGATGATGACAACCATGGACGGAGAAGACTTTTTATCCCATGTCAACGCAGACGCATTTAGAAAATACTTCGTATAAAAGAGATCCGCTGGACAAAAACAGAATAAAAGTCCAGGAAGAAAGGGGCATCCCGGCGAGCCAAAAATAGAATAAAAGGCTCGGGCAAAAGTTAGGGAAATAAATGGAAAAAATGTACACCCGCTGAGTTGAAAGGCCACACTAGACAGCTCAGGCAAAAAAAGGTATCCGATGGATTGCAAAAACCCGAAAGGATGATCCATGCAAAAGAGGGACTGAAACGAACAACTGCGATCTGCGAGAGCCGTGACTCGTCATCTACAATCAAGGATAACCTGAGGGTTAAGAATCGGTCTAATAATCTTCCTCGAAAGTGAAGTACACGGAAGATCTTAAAGACATACGAATCATAGATGGATTGGAACTTGATGAGATCCAATTTTCACAATGCCATTAGGATATTTTATATCCCTTTTGTGCAATTTCCTCTTCTAGGGATTTCTTTCCTATGTAATGCCTATTCACGACCATTTTTCAGTCAATAAAATGCTTTTTATCCAATTACCTCATTTGTTTTTGTTCTCATCTACCATTGATTGATTGCGAAAACGTCCAATAAATTTTGAGAAATATTGCATTACGAATACATTGATTCTTTATAATGCATGCTTAAGGTTAAAACACATGACATACATCTTAAATGTTAAGTAACAGGGATGGTTGATTCAGACTGCAAATTGGGGGCATGTAGGCTCGTCTAACTTTCTCTTTTGCAGGAACTATCTGTTGTGTTCAATAATACGCAAGTACAGAGAAACAAAGCCATTACCAACATGAGGTATCAAGGAGCTCATTCCTCAGCAGGTGTCATCAAGGAAGATTCCCAAACAAGTCTTGTTAAACTATATTTTATCTAGAAGAACAAGATAAGAAGAAGGTTGGTACTCCCTTAAGTGAAGGGCGTCATTATCTCTTATTCCCTTCCTTGGTTGACATATACTTTCTCATCCCCAGTATGAGACGCTTTGCATCCCTTGTCCTCGGCAAGAGGCAACTTAAAACTCTTATATTCAGAAGGAAGCAGACTCATTAATGTTCTCTACCATCCCCAGTGGAATCGAAGACTAAAAGCTTCCCTAGCTATGTTAGAGCAAGATGGTTGAACAAGTGGTAGTCCCCAAGTGAATTTATTTCCCCTACAGTAAGGTATTCCTAGCAGGAAGCTGAATGCCTTGTTTTCCCACAAAGTCGGAGTTGTGAGAACTCTCCCCCAATAAAGTTGGAAGTTGAAATTTTCCCTGGCAGAACAATAGAAGGCTGATAATGTTCTCCCCAAGCAGAGAGTTTTCCTTCAGCCAAGAAGCATTCCCCACCAGAGTCTTCTTATCCCCAGCAGTACACGAAAAGTCAGCATTCCCTAGTGATGGCAAGGATAGTAAGAAGTCATATGGTTTTCCTTCTTACACCGTATTGTTTGCAGTATTCCCCAGTGAGATTGCCAAGTATAGTCCAATCTTCATTGGTACCTCTCCCATAGATAGAATAGTGTGCACTTGAGGAATTCCCCAGCAGAATTTTTCCTCAGCAGAATATCAACAAGGCCTCAACAGAGTATCAACAAATCCTCAGTGGAGCATCGTCATACTCTTTCCTCAGTCAAGTCAGAAGGCTACTACTTCCCTGACGAAGTTCAACAGGTGGCGTACCTCCTACTAAAATCCAAGACAATTCAAGAATTTCCTTAGTAGGTCTTCATTTCGTGATTATCTCAATGTCCAATTTATTTTTGGTAAGGATGGAAGTTCAGAGCCAATGTATCACAAACAATATCCCCTGCAGAGTTGCTAATCCCCAGTGATTCGTTACATCAATGTAGTGATTGTTTCTTCCCCAGTAGGGTGGCTGGAGAGACTTGTTATCTCCTCATCAGGAGATCCCTTTGCATTTGCATTTAGTAATCATCATTGCATTTGTATCCTCTAAAGCGTAGCATTTCCATCGTTATGGAGCATTATGCCATGAAATTCGAACATATGCATGCGAAGCATAAGCTGGCTTTGGTACCTTGAAGCAAAAGCCCAAAGTGTCATTTCTTCAATCAGAATGAAGGTGTCCCCGCGGAGAACACTTGTCATCCCCATCCGTGTTATCATATAAGTACGATGATCTCGTGTCTTTTGAGCTGTCATCAAAGTACGATGAGCTAATTCTTGCTAATTCTGTCTGAGGTAAGGATCTTATTTTGAGCTGTCATTCGAGGATAACATTCTCTATTTCTTCAATTCCTTCTGAGGTTGGTCTTGTTGTCATGGTTATCATTCGAGGATGGTAAACTGATTTGAGAGTATTGATCGAGTTCAATATGCTTACCCACAAAGTTTGTTTGAGGTCAGTCTTTGTGTTGCCGGTTATCGACCGAGGCCGATATACCATTCTGATTCCATTCGAGGATGGATTTATGGCAGTTCCGAGGATCTTATTTTGAGTTTTCATTCGAGGATGGTATTATCTGTTTCTTCAAGTCCTTCTGAGGTTGTTCTTGTTGTCATGGTTATCATTCGTGGAAGTTAAACCAATTTAAGATTATTGATTGAGGTCAATATGTCCTATTTGCAGAGTCTTTCTGAGGTTAGTCTTTGTGTTCCGGGTTATCGAATGAGGCTTATATACCTTTCTGATCCCATTCGAGGATGGTTTCGTGGTAGATTCGAGGATCTTATTGTGAGTTGTCATTTGAGTATGACATTTTTTTCTTGAAGTCCTTCCGAGGTTGGTCTTGTTTGTTGCAGCTATCATTTGAGGATGATATGTTATGTTAGATTATCATTCGAGTATGGTATTCTTTTCCAACCACCCAAGGTCGGTTTGCCCGCTTCATTCTCACCCTACAAAGTACAAATTTTCCGGTTTATTCGGGTATTCAATCCCTCCATACCATGAATGTCTGAAAGTCGTTGCTATCACCCATTCAGGTCCACAGTGATTGAATAGGGGCAACTGTAACACCCCAAAATTTTCCCTCTTAGTTATCACCGATTCCGAGTAGCTTATGCTTCGTTTCCATGTCACCTTGCATATTCGCCCATACATTGCATAATAATAGAGAACATACATCATTGATCAAGGCGCTGGGAATGTGATCAAGGGTTATTCGGCAATCATTGGGTCTCAGAAGGAAAATAATCTCAGAAAATATGACCAAGACCGAATGTCCAAGATTTCCCACCAAAGAGAAGAAAAATTCAAATTTTAGTTGAAGTAACCGGTTACCTCATGGGTAGTAACCGGTTACTTGTAGAAATTTGAAGAAAAAAGCCAGTTTTTTTACTGGTAACCGGTTACCTCATTGGTAGTAACCGGTTACTTCGTGCAGAATTTCAAAAATTCAAAAATCAGTTGGTTGCTTCCATCACCCTCCATTTCACTTTGCCTTGCATTTCCACCAAATTCGAGAATATTCCACAACCTTCCAAAGGAATATTCCAAGAATATGTCAATGGAATATTCTAGGAATATTCCCAACCAATTTCAACCAACCCTTAGCTTAGGATCCGAGCCTAGTTTCCAAACCTCTCACATAACCTAAACCTAACTCCGAAGCTAACCTCTATATAAACCTTGATCACCCAATCCAAAAGAGGATTACACACATTTCACCATTTTCATACTTTCTCAATTCTCTAATTTCTCTCCATTTTCCAAACTCATACCAAAGCTTCATCATCATCAAGATTCTTTAAGTTTTGCATTGAAACTTGAAGAATCAGAAGCTAAACATCCATCATTGGAAGCAATTCATTGGATTATCGAAGAAGTTTCTACGGTTTTAGTGTTTATTTCACCTTTCGAAAGCGATTTCAGATAATTCTCACCAATCGCATTTATATTGAGCATTCGCGGTTCGAAGCTTTGGATCTCCCATTTTCTCTTTTTTCGCGTATTGCTCGACATCACAACAATTGCCAAAGCGAGCCTCTGCTTTGTAGGTTGGTGAATCCGTAATCACTTATCTTTTTAAATTATTTCATTTCATCTCGCTTCACGCATTCTTTGCATTTTCTTGCTTTTTTGGTACTTTTGGTTGATTTGATCGTAGAAGCTAGAATCGTAGAGTGATCATAGTGTTAATAGGTGTTAGAATGTTGCATCTAGGTGTAATTTTTGTGCTCAGTTGATAGGCATTATGATAGATCTTATTTGAATAAGTTTCTACGAGTTCTTGCATGAAAATGCATAAATTTTTTATTCTGGTCTCAGAGTAACCGGTTACGTCATGGGTAGTAACCGGTTACCTGTGTTAAATTTGCAGAAAATCCTAGGTTTTTGAACTGGTAACTGGTTACTGCATAGGTAGTAACCGGTTACCACTGAACCATAATGAAAATTTCTTGCTTTTTTATGCATTTTTGACATCCATTCCCCCTCCAATCATCATGGATCTTCAGTATGGGATTTTAGGGAGTTTTTAGGAGCTGACTTAGTGCATGTGTATGTAGTTTCGATAACTTTTGACACGCGTTTCGTTAGGTTTTGATTTTCGAAATAAGTGTTGAATGTGCGTTCATATCATGTTGTGATTGTTGTTTGCATGATTTAGCATCATCAATAGCACATTAATAAGTGTTTATAATTCTGTTTTGTATGTGTTTGCGATCCATTCATGTGTTTGGTCGATTGTGTGCGTAATTGGAAAGGTTGCATATTGTTTAAAATCGTATAGTTTGCATTCATTGTTAATTGTTTATGTGTTTCATTCCTTTGTCGATGTTCATTTCAGGTTGTTAAATTAAAACATATGAGTCTTTCATTTCGTTGCTCGCATTAAAACGTCATTTTTTTTTCATTTGAAAAATAAATGAAAATCTGCCATGTTTCACTGCTGCATTTTGAAACAGAAGGTGTAAAAGACATGCTGCATTATTCTGTTTTGGTCTTTTTAGACCTATTTTCATGATGTTTGGTAGCTGTAATAGGTTGTTTGCATTGTTAATTGCATTTAGTGGCTGATTATGTATTAGAGAGTTGTAGTAGCTGTTGACTTTAGGCTTCGTTTAACTTTTAAGTGTCCTTAGACTTAGGATTGAGTATAGTGTAGGTCATAATTGTGGCATGATATGTTTGGTACTTGATTACTTATTTCCTTTTATCACTTTGGATTTATTTAATAACCTTTATTTTGTAGGCGGTTATGGTAACCCATATGTGTGGGAGGGTATCCTACATACACCTTCTTCCTTATCCTTTTATATTTCAACTTGTGTTTGTGATACGCATTTTATGCATCTTCGACATTTCACTTTCTTCATCCCCTTTGAGGTTTAAACTCATCTTCAATTCCTTGAAGTGAGTTAAGACTTGCTTCCTTTTCTTCTTTCTAGGAATAGAAAGCCACACTAACCATAGGAAATTCCTTGAATAAATAACTTAGGGTGATTCATAGTTTCCCCTAGTTTTGTCCTTTCTCGATTTGAGTCCTCTTTCTCATCTCAAAACAAAAATAAAATACCTAATAAAAGTTGATTTTTCTCGTGCACCAGGAGACTTTACCATGGGGTATATGCATGCATTCCATCTCGGGATGAGGTGTAGTATATCTATCATGATGAACAAGTCTTAGCATGAGGATGTCTCACAAACAACACAATCAAAAACACTTCTTCTAAAAGACAGTGAACAAATAACAAACATCTTTCCTGCGGGAATTCTCTTCTCATCTCCTTCACTCACAACGAAATGTCTCTTTGCAAGACGGTAAACACACTCGTACCAATTGAGCATGAAACACCTGAGCATAGGCATAAGCAGTTCGATTCATAAAAAACACAAACAAGTTTCCACCTTAGTTAGGCGAACTACGTCGACTCTGATTCTAATTTCCCACGAGATACATAGGCAATAGGGGTAGGGCCCAATCGAGCACACTCTTTATTTTCCATACATTTTTCCATTACATTTTCGTTCTCTTTTTCCAATTCCCTCTCTCATTCCAATAGCGGTTTTTATACAACAGTAATTTCATTCCTTACCCATTAAAAAAGTCTAACAAACGTGGATCCCGTCAAGTACGATAGACGATCTGGGGTGCTAATACATTCCCAGGTCATAAACGACTCCCGAACCCAGTTCTTTGGTTCATAGGACCTTGTCCTTTCCTTTCTCGGTTTGTGCAACATTACCTTTCCCATTCATCCGGGATAAACATGCCTGGCTGGAGTGTAAACAACCCAAATTTTCCCTCACTAAGCTCACACCATGGCCTGTGATCTTTCATATTTGCATTAGTTTAATCATATCATGTCATGTTGCATTTTTGCCTCACTGCATTAGTTCAAGTCATCTGCATCTAGGGTTTGTGAACTGAGCAATCCAAAGACACATCTGAGCTACTTCAAAGGTCTCCAATCATTCCAAGAGGGTCCATGTGTGTTCTATCATCATAATATATCCCTCAGAGATCAAGGAAGTCAATAAATCACAAGAGCTTGGAAAGCATGGAAGCAGAGCTAGGGTTTAACTACACAGATGACCTAAAATTAGGGTTTTGGTTTCAGAGGCCATAACTCCAAATTTTCTGGTCATTCTTGTTTCTATTGATCTCAATATGTTATAGGGATTATGCATACCAAGTTTGATGAAGAAATTCATTGTGGAAGTCATCTGATCACTGGGTAATTTCTTGAGCAAGTCAGAGCAAAATCAGGGCATCTGAGGCCCCCATCCATGGAACCAATGTGGAATTTTCATCAAATTGAAGTTATATGATCTTTATTTGATCATTGAAGTGCTTATAAGTTCATAAAATTGAAGAAAAATGAGCTAAACCAAAAGTTGCCAAAAATGGAAATGACTTGTAATGTAAACTTTCCATTTTGGGAAAGTTTTTCAACCTCCTCTTTCTCAATCAAAAATGCTTCAAATGAAAAATTATTGGTCATTAAAGTTGTAGATTGGATCATTCCCTTTCCAAAAAGTACAAGAACAAGTTCTAATTCATTATAGAACTCAAGTTATGGCTTGTCAAAGTTGGCAAAAATCACATAATTTTCAAGAATGCACCAAAGAGGGATTTTTGCAAAACCTATTGCCAATTCATTTTGTGACTTCAAACACACTTCTAATCATCATACAAACATTGTGCATTGTCTAAAACTCAGAATTTACCAAGGAATTGCAAGATCACATGCCTTGAACATCAAGATTCCATAAATGGCCAAACTTTGTCAAAATTGCAAAACACCCCATAACTTATTTCCCACATGCTGAATTGCCTCAAAGTGAATTCCATGGACCTCCTTGATCCTTTCTGAACCAAACATGCCCTTGTACCACCTCTGAACCAGCCTAAACCTCAAGGACAAGAACTTTTGACTTTTGTGCAAGAAGGCCATACCAATCACAATAGGGCACAACCACTCCACAGACCTATCACAAGTTGATATGTGGATCAAACCCAAGCCATAACACACAAGAACACAGCCTGAAACCTCAGCATTCTCAAGTTACCAAAAACTCTCCCTCTTGCAAAAACTTTCGAATCTCCCAACTCAGCCACTCAATCTTCAAACAAACACCACCATTCATCTCTAAATCATTCACTGAACCAAAACCACCCATCAAAACAGCCAAGAACACACTACAAGCCAGATACGATTTTCTAACCAGTGGAGTACAAACTCACAAACCAGCCTTCCTCAAAGCTCTCCAAGCATCAAAGCTTCTTCAGGGAGGTTATTGGAGGCATACTTCAAGCTCAATGTTTTTGATGACATCAACATTATCCAAGCTCATCCTAGATTGCAATAAGTGTTATCCAGTTAACCATATGGGTTAACCGGTTAACGGTAGCAATTTTTCAAATCTGTGGTAACGTTTCTGGGTGTTAACCGATTAACCTATTTGGTTAACCGGTTAACACTGTAGAAATTTTAAAAAACTGTTTCTCTTCAAATTCAAATGTTTATTAAGTGTTATACCTTTTCATGATTTTATTTCATAAGTTTTTTATACCTTTTCAAAGAATTTCTTTTTAAATTCTCATACCTTTTTGAATAGGTGTTTCAACTACTATAAATTCTAAAAATTTCAAATTCATAAATACCTCCTAGATTTTTCAAATATTATCATACAATCAAAATCACTAAATTCAAATACTTTTTATTTTTCAAACGTGTTCATAAATTCATCATTTTCATATTATCTTGAACACTTGTATTGAATCTTAAGTAGTGAATTCTTGATTATAGGAGAAGATCAATTTTTATTGATACCATTCATTTTACTCTCACTCAAACAATATTATAGAAAGTGTCTTTCTATTTGTGACTTGTGTTCCAAGGATTATTTGGACATAAGGGTAAGTGTGGCAAGAGGATTGTTCTTGCACACTTGTTTGTATAGTTTGCTAGAAAGTAGGCCTCACCATTGAAGGTGTGATAGGTTGTACTGTTCTAAAGAAACTAGTGGAAATCTCTTTCGTGTTGAAAGGGGACTGGATGTACCTTCGGATTGTGAAGGGAACTAGGATAAACCTTCGTGTCTTCTTTACTTTTCTGCTTTACAATTTTTGTTCTTTAAACCGTAAAAAGCAAAATCCATCCATCGAAGAAAAAGAATCGAAAAATTTGATAACACCTAATTTAACCCCCCCTCTTAAGCGCATTCTGATCTTAAAATTGGCATCAGAGCAGGTTTAGGTAACCTGTTCCTACAAGATCCTATGGCTTCCGCAAACTCGAATCCTGTTTTCAAAGATGGTGGAAGTAGCAACAAGCCTCCGCTCTTCTCCGGCAAATACTTTGATTTCTAGAAAATCAGAATGAGGGCACATCTTGAAGCCCAAGGAGAAGGCATATGGGAAGCAATCGAAGAAGGTCCGCATAATCCTGTTAATGTGATCAACGGTGTTGGAACCGCAAAATTGAAGAATATGTATGATGAAGATGATAAAAAGAAGATCCTAAATGAGAAGAAGGCAATAAACATACTTCAAAGCGCTCTTAGTAGGGACGGATTTTTTCGTGTATCACAATGCAAATCGGCGAAGGAGATTTGGGATACTTTGGTAGAAACACATGAAGGAACAACAGAAGTTAATAGATCAAGGCTTAACACGTTGAGTCAAGAATATGAAATGATCTGCATGCAGCCCGGAGAATATATTGTGGCTTTACAAAAAAGATTTGTTCATCTAACCAACCACTTGATTGCACTCGGAAAGACGTTCACCAACGACGATCTCAACTTGAAAGTTCTAAGGTCTTTGACAAGGGAATGGCAACCGAAGGTGACCGCGATTTCGGAGAAGAAGAGTCTCTCAACAATGACGTCCGCATCTCTATTCGGCAAACTTCAAGAGCACGAATTGGAACTTGGAAGGCTCGAGAAGCACGAAAGTCAAGAGAAAAAATCCAAAGGAATTGCTTTAAAGATTGACACGAAGGATGACAAAGATGACGAGATCTCTGAAGATGAGAACTTCATGCTTCTTGTTAAGAAGCTTGGTAAGTTTTTTAACAAAAATAATAATTCTTCTTTTCCTAAAAAGAATAAATATTTCAGGAAGAAGGATACATCCACATCGAATCAAGAAGTTACATGCTATGAATGTGGAAAGCAAGGTCACATAAAACCGGATTGTCCAAGACTTGCGAAGAAAGGAGGATTCAAAGGCAAGAAGGACTTCAAAAATAAAAAGGCTTATGTCACGTGGGATGACAATGAAGTTAGTTCCTCATCGGAATCAGAAAGCGATGAATGTGCAAATATGACATTAATGGCGTCACATCACTCCGATGAAGAAAATGACGAGGTTAGTAGCAACTTTTCAATTTATGAAAATGATGCTCAAGAAGTCATAGATGAACTTCTAAAAGAATGCAAGACTTTGTACAAAAATATTTCATCCCAAAAGAAAAAAATATTATCTTTAGAAGAACAAAATGCATCTTTTGAAAAGTACATTGAAAATGAAAAACAAAAGATAATGGATGAAAAACAAAGCCTTGCATGTAAAAATTGTGAGTCATTGTCTTTTAAAATTGTTCAACTCAAAAGAGTTTTAGAAAGATATGAAAAAGGTCAAATTGGCTTGGAGGAAATTCTTAGGCACCAAAGATATCCAAATGATAAAAGTGGCTTAGGATATTCTAAGTTTTCCAAACCAAGCACAAGTGAAACCGTTTTCGTAAAGGCTTGTGAACAAATTGTTAAAGAAAAGACTAAAAATTCTAAAACTATGCATCAAAGTCATAAAAAGAAAAGGATCATTAAGAAACAAAAATATGTTCCAAGATTTAAAAGTCAATTTCAACCTACTTGTTTTTATTGTGGAATCAAAGGTCATACACCTAATGCTTTCTATGTGCGCAACATTTGTGTTGCTAAAGGGCATTATGTGTGGGTTGAAAAGGGTACTAACTATCAAGGACCCAAAGCAATTTGGGTACCTAACAATACTTGACTTTGTTTTGTAGGTATGCTTGAAAACAACTTCTACGCAATGGTATCTCGATAGCGGTTGTTCAAAGCATATGACGGGCGATATCAAAAAATTTTCAAGTCTAACACTTAAGGCCAAAGGATACGTTACTTACGGTGATGATAATAAAGGAAGAATTCTTGGAGTTGGAACCATTGGTGCATCTCCTCATACAATCATCGAAGAAGTCCTTTATGTGGAAGGCCTTAAACACAATCTTCTTAGCATAAGTAAATTGTGTGACAAAGGGTTCCGAATCAACTTCACAAAGGAGGAATGCTTGATAGAACACGAAGTCACTCATGGACTCTTGCTAAAAGGTAAACGATTTAATAACATTTTTATGATTTCTTTTGATGACTCTCTCTTGAAGGTGAAGTGCTTAATGGTAAACAACAACGAGGCATGGCTTTGGCATAAGAGGATTGCTCACATTCACATGGAGCATTTGAACAAATTACTAAAGCATGATCTAGTTGTTGGTCTTCCGAAGATGAAGTTTATCAAGGATAAGCTTTGTGACACATGTCAAAAGGGGAAGCAAACCAAAACATCTTTCAAGACGAAGAAAGTGATATCTACTTCAAGACCACTACAATTGTTACATATGGATCTTTTCGGTCCATCAAGAACAAAAAGCTTCGGAGGTAATGTTTTTGCCTTAGTTATTGTTGATGATTTCTCTAGATACACCTGGACTTTGTTTTTAGTGTAGAAAGTGATGCCTTTAAAGCATTCAAGAAGTATGCCAAGCAAATTCAAAATGAGAAGTCTCTCTCAATTGTTTCCATAAGAAGCGACCATGGTGGCGAATTTCAAAATTCATCATTTGAAGATTTTTGTGAAGAACATGGAATCTCTCACAATTTCTCCGCACCAAGGACTCCTCAACAAAATGGTGTCGTAGAAAGGAAGAATAGGGCATTAGTGGAACTTGCAAGGACAATGCTTAGCGACTCAAATCTCCCTAAATACGTTTGGGCGGATGCGGTTAGCACGGCTTGCTTTGTAAGTAACCGTGTCAATATTTGACCTATTCTCAAGAAGACCCCATATGAGTTGTTCAAGGGAAGGAAACCCAACATATCTTTCTTCCACATTTTCGGATGCAAATTCTTCGTTCTCAACAACGGCAAGGATAACCATGGTAAGTTTGATGAGAAATCCGATGAAGGTATATTTCTTGGCTATTCTCTATCAAGTAAAGCTTTTAGAATTTTCAATAAACAAACTCTTACTATTGAAGAATCTATACATGTTTTGTTTGATGAGACTAACCCCTCGAAAGAGGATAATATTATTGTGGATGATGATGATGATGTAGTAGATCTATCACAACAACAAAAGGAGATATCAAAAGAACAAGCAATATCACAAGAAGATGACTCACCAACCATTGAAGAACATCAAGATCTTCCAAAAGAATGAAGAACTCATAGAGATCACCCGATAGATAAAGTGATTGGTGATATTAGCCAAGGTGTTGTAACTCGACTCAATCTCAAGGATGCTTGCCTCAACATGGCATTCGTGTCTCAAATTGAACCAACAAAAATCGATGAAGCCTTAGGCGACGATCAATGGATAATAGCTATTGTAAACACCCCAAATTTGCCCTCACCCATTCACACCATGGCTTGTGATCTTTTCATTTGCATAAAAATCAATCATAGCATCTCATACCACATCTTTGCTTCACTGCATTGTTTCAAAGTCATCTGCATCTAGGGTTTGTGATCTGGGCCATCCCTGAGCCATTTGAGCCACTCCAGAGGTCATCAATCACTTCAAAGGGGTCCATGTGTGTTCAAGCATCATATTATATCCTCACAAGGTCAAGAAAGTCAAAGAATCACAAGAACTGAGAAAGGCATGGAAGCAGAGCCAAGTTTAACTGCACAGATGACCTAGAATTAGGGTTTTGGTTTCAGAGGCCATAACTCCAAATTTTTTGGTCATTCTTGTTTCTATTGGTCTCTATATGATATGAGGATCATGCATATCAATTTTCATGAATAAATTCAATGGGGAAGGCATCTGATCAAGAGATGACTTCTTGAGCAAGTCAGTGCAAAATCAGGGCAACTGAGGGCCCCAATGACTCAACCAAAGGGGTTTCTCCATCATTTTGAATGTGTATGATCCTTATTTGGTCATAGAAGATGTTAGAAGTTCACAAAATTGAAGAATTTCAAGCCATTTGCAAAGTTGCCTTTTTGGGAAAGTGACATGTAATGTAAACTTGCTATTTTAGGAAAGTTTTTCAACCTCCTCAAATTGATTCAAAAATGCTTCAAATGAGAAAACTTTGGTCATGAAAGTTGTAGAATGGATCATTCCCTTTTCAAAAAGTACAAGAACTCATTCTAATTCATTTTGAATCAAAAGTTATGGCCTTGCAAAGTTGGATAAAATCATTGAAATTTCACTTTTGCACAAAGAGGGAAACTTGCAATTTCACATGCCAAGCATTCTCATGACTTCAAAATGGCTTCTAACCATCATACAAACACATATCAATGCCTAAAAGTCAGATTTGTGCCAAGAATTTTTCATTTCCATGCCTTGGATTACAAGTTGCATAAGGCATTTTTCATGAAGGCTTCAAAATTGAAACTTTGCAAAAGGGACCTTTCATGTTTGAATTGAACTCCAATTGGTATCAAAAAATCATAACAATATTACATAACTCATCTTGTCACAAATTGCCCAAGAAATCATGAGGTTTCATGCCTTGATTCACAAGAAACTTCAAAGAGGGCAAAATGCAAAACTCATGCCATCTTGCTATCCAAGCCATCCAGCTGCATCTTGTTGATCCTATGGTTCACCATAAATCATGCTGAGGCAAGACACCCCTTTAGATCTCTTCTGTCCCAGCCCATAATTGTAGTACACAAACTTTTGACTTTTGCATTTTTGCCCATGCCAATCACACTGTGCCACCAACAACTCTCTGCCCAATCAGAGTCTAATATGTGGACTTCAAGCATCCTAAAGTAAGCCATACACAAGCCAGAAAGCTCCCACAATCCAGCATCCACAAAATCTGGCCTGAAACTTCTCCTCTTCGAATCCCATCACACAAACATAAAACCTTCATTTTTCTTTCACCGACAAGTCACAAATCACTTATAGAACAAAATCCACCCCCTGAAACAGCTTGAAACATCACCCACAAAGACCTCTATTTCTGCTACACCAGAGCTGAATCATTCAAACCAGCCACTCCCCAAGTTTTCTAAGCTTCATTCCATCATCAGGAGGTTCAAGGAAGCAGGATTGCACAAAGTTTGAGGCCAGAAAGCTCAAAATCAAGAAAGCTTCATCTCAGGTAACATGAAGAACATTTTTCCCTGAAGTTAATTTTTAAGTTCTTTTATGATGCTATGTGTTCTCCTGATCATGAATATGCATTTATTTTTTGAAATGGTGAAGAAACCAGCATGTATGACATCTCTGAACATTTGCCCGTGTTTCATATTTTGTTTCGATTCAGGCTTGTGAGAGAAAATTAATGAATTTGAGATGAGGGTTTAGGTTTAGATTGATGAGAGGATCATTTTGGTGGAAGAAATTTCATGTTTGGTAACCTAGGGAAGAAACTAGGGTTTTGAGTCATCGGAGAAGACGACCGGAACCACTGTTCCTGTCGCCTGAGGTTAATTAGGGCAAAACCTGTTTAATTAGTAACTTTGAATAATGGCCTTAGGATCATGCTTCCCGCGCGCACTTGGACGGTCCAGATGGCTCATTAAGCCCTAATCAGTAATTAATTAACTTAACCTAGGTTTAATTAATTGTTAAATAAAGTATAGTCAGGTTTGAACTTGGGCCATTGGATGTGGCGCCAAGTCAGCACCTTCAAACCCAGATCAAATCCTGACCTCTCCTTTAGCTTACTTTCTTTTATTTTTATTTTATTTCATTTCATTTTCATTTTATTTGCACGAATTATTAAAAATAGTAAATCACATTGAAAAATTTTGAAAATTTTTGTCAAGCATTTCATTAATTTTCAGAACCCAAAAATATTTTAATTTTTATTTTTTGCATTAAAAATCATTTTTAAATCATTTAAATGTTTATTTTTAATTAGTTAATGGAAATTAATTAATTAAAAATGCATTTAGGTATTTAAAAATCACAAAAAAATTCACATTGCATTTCAAAACATTTAGAAACATTATAAAACTCTCAAAACAAATTTCTTTTTGGTCCTTGATGCATTTTGACAATTTTCATTGGAATTAAATTCATTTAAAGGCAATATTTTTGTTCAAATTTGGAAAACTCCATTCTTCCTAACCATTGGGAGTTTGATGATGGTTCTTCTTGCATTGCATCCTTCATAGCATGTAGTTTATAGGATAAAATTGGTTTGAATTTATCTTCCATTTTCAATTTGTTTAGCATTTTTCATTGTGAGGTATCCCAAAACCCTAGTTGACTTAGAAAATTCATAACTTCCATTAGGTTTAGATTTAGGTCTCCTCCTTTGGGCAGTGAATTTGTGTAGGGTTAGGGTTCCTTTGATCCCATTTTCAATTTTTTGTCATGTCATTTGCTTCTGATTTTGAATTTTTGCATTGAATGTTGTATGTAAACCCTAATTTGTGCCTTCCTTTGTATCCATCTCTCATTTGCTTGCATTTAATAACTTGCCATGACATTTTGTGTATCCACATGATTCATAATACATCTTAGGACATATTAGAATCATGTTTGATCATTGCATCTTTCATTTGCCATGTTATATGTCCGTTCCATTTCATAAACTTTCATGAACTTCTATGGTTCAAAAAAAGCTTCATTTGCATCCACACCCTTGTATGATCATCCACAACTATTGACATGTGTTTTCATAATCTCTTAGAATCATTGAAATCATGTTTATGCTTCTGACTTTGGTTTGCATCATGGCATTTCATCTCATTTGTATTGCATCTCATTTCTTTTGCTAACTTTTCAGGTGGTAAGTTGTTTTGAGAAGTGAATTTGCCTTCACTTCTCACAATCTCTTCTCATCTCTATTGCATAATTGCTGCATTTTATCTTGTGTTTTGGAGTGAGCTTGCTCATTCATGCTCTTTCTTACTTTCTTCCTTCAAGCAACTTGTCTTCTTAAGTGAAGCAAGTTGTCTTGCTTCTCTCTGCTTCTTTCTCCTTTCATCTGCTTCTTTCCTGGTGGCTTCTCTCCTGAAGATCTCTTGCAAGCTTCATAAACCCTAGGAACAACCAAGCATGATAATAATTAGGATTTGATTAGTACCCCATTTAGTTATGCCTTTGTGTCATCTTTGAGTCTTTTCTTCTCATCTCATAATCAAGGACTAAACCCTAAAGGTTTTAAGGCTTTGTGATTAAGTTTATGCCTGCATCCTTCTATTATGATGGAGTGTATAACTTTAATCCTAAGTGTTAAACACTTAATGTGTTTAAATCCTTTAATCAATTCACTTAATAATCATTAAGACATCAAGCTTGTAACTCGGGCCTTGCATTAAGGTTCTATTTCTTCCTTGATTGGTTAAGAAGGACTAACCCTAGTGTTAATGGACAAGTCCCCCTCAAGTTGTTTTACAAACCATAAAATTCACTTCTTAATCTTACCATTAACTAAAATCCATTCAATAAAGGTTTTGTTTTGTCATTAGGTTAATCCCTAATCATGGATTAAGTTGAGGAGCCTTTCTCAGCTTAAATGTTCTCATCTATTATCCTTCTATTAGGATGGTGTAATGAGTCCATTAAATCCTTGATTATGGCTTAAACTCATTATTTAACACTAAACAAAAACTCCAAAAAAACATCTAAATAAATGCAAGTAGGTTAATGATCTTAATCCTACATCATGGTGATTAAGTGTGAGGTGCTTACTTCACACTTAAGGTATTCTCATTACCCCTAATCAAGAGGGAAGATGTGATGAGTTTACTAAACCTTGGTTTAGGCTTAAGCTCATTTTCTTATGACAAACTTCAAAAAGCAATAAAAGATTGAAAACACCAAAAACAAACAATAATCGTCTCCTCCGGGATTCTTTTCTCATCTCATTCACTCACAAACGAGAACTCTCTTCTTCCGTCTAATGCAAGACAATTTGCACCTGAGCCAGACAGGTCATACACTTGAGCATAGGCAAGTAAGCAGCTCATAAGTCAATTTACCTTTCAGTCTCTTTGAGTCGAACTACGGTGTTCTGACTTCCTCATTGCACGAGAGGATACGTAGGCATAACTTAACAGTTATCGAACAAAAGTCTCTGTACATTCCCCCTCCTTCCAACATTATTCTTTTAGCCTCATTATCTTGAGCATTTCACTCCTGTTCTTGCACTGACACTTATATTTCACTTCACATTCCTTTTACACTGAAACTTGTATTCTTTCCAGCTTTGATACACAGATTGCACTGACACTACCCCTTTTAAACACAAACTTTCAAGCGTGGATCCCGTCGAGTACGACGGACAATCTGGGTGCTAATACCTTCCTAGGTTGTAACCAACCCCCTTCCTCAGTTTCTCTGGTTCGCAACCGTCTTGTCCATATCTTTCCAGGTTTATGCAACATTACCTTTCCTCCAGGATAAAAATGCCTAGCTGGCGACTCTTGTCTTCTGAGTTCACCCTTGTGTGTTCTCTCTCCTCCTTTTGCCGACCGTTCGCGTCTGTACCCCTTCTGACCGGGTGTCATTTGGTGGGAGCGACAACATGGCGACTCTGCTGGGGACCCTTGTACTGTAACCAGGGCTTCTGGTTCTTTTTGTGGGTTCCTCCTAGCACTTGTTTGATTTGTGTTTACTGGGGTGTTATGTGCTATATGTGTTTATGTATTTATTTTATTGCTTTATGTACAGTCTTGTTTATTGCTTTATTTACAGTTTTATACATCATACTGTCATACTGCCATTTTTGCTGGATCTGTTTTGCTGTCTTGATGGGTGGGGTTCCATTGAGAGTTTGAGGTCCTATACCTGGGACCTGAGTGACACCTAGGCTAGAGTGGTTCATATTATTTCCCATTCCATTTCGGTCTGGTGCGGGAATATGAAACACGGTTCAGATGTAGGTTTCTTCTTGAGAACTCTGTGCTACAGATTTCCTGTAGTGCTAGGGCTATCTGGGAAGCCTGCTAAGTCTGGATGACCTTTATTATGACCTTCAGAAATTGAGGTGAATTAGAGGAGGATCTTTTATGGTTATTGTAAACACTATACCTCCGGGTTAGAAGTGTTTACACTTCTCATAACTGATCCAAGTCTGAGGATCCTTGTTTTAGAACATTACTTATGAAGGGGTTGGGGCTGTTTACAGGTTTGCAGGTACCCTTGGCCATATCATACCCTGTTACTATTTGGTTTAAGAGTACCTCATTTTGGACAGTTCTTGTGATTAACCCTGGACATGTGACTCTTTATTTGAGTCCCCCACCTTGGTTACTGGATTTCTAAGCCTTCATCTGGACCTTCTTTGAACATACATGGGCTTATATCAAGACAAATAATCAGATCCAGCTTGATCACAAACCCTTGCATATCATTTGCATACATCATCATTGCATCATTTAACATTTGTTTATTTGTTTTTCAGGGTATCCACATTATATCTGGTTTGGTTTTGACCCCTTCTTCTGCATAGACCTCTGCTTCATCAGTTATTTGCTTCAGCTATCCTCATCAGCATCAGCCTGTCAGTGGCTCATCTCCAGTATCAGTCTTGATCTTCATCAGCACCTATCTTCCTCCTCTTCAACATTTATGACTACTCCCAGGAAGAGCAACATATCCTACCATTTCTTTGAGCCTGTGCTGACTGGCATCAGGCAGGTCCAGTCACTTATCACTCCTGACCACATCCCATTGTTCAGGGAACACTATGGAGGTATCCTGGATATAGTTATGGACCTGGACCCTTCTCAAAGGAGCATGATCCACACATGCTTGCAGTTTTATGACCCTCCTTTGAGATGCTTCACATTCTCAGACTTTCAGTTAGGGCCTCTACTGGAAGAGTTTTCCTCATTGACTGGAGTACCTATCAGGGGTGGAATCCCCTTCAACCCAGAAATGACTTCTCCCAGCAATGGAGAAGTAGCAAAAGCACTGTACCTGGAGCCTACCTTGATTGAGCAAAGCATGACAACAAAGGCTGGGATCCCTGGTTTACACTTAGACTTCTTGATTTCTCAAGCCATCCTGAAGGCCTCTTTGGGAGAATGGAGGGCAGTTTGTGCATTGCTAGCTCTCAGCATATATGGGGTTATACTATTTGCAGATGAGCCCAAATTTATCAGCAAGAATGCCATTCATCTTTTCCTTCTGAGGAACCCAGTACCCACATTGCTGGGAGATTTCTATTACTCCATTCATCAGAGGAATGAGAAACAAAGGGGGAAGTTGGTGAGATGTTGTGCTCCTTTGTTTCACACCTGGCTGCTCAAACACCTACCTAAGACAGATGCCTTCCTGAATCCTCACCAGCAGAAGAATTGGGCTAAAAGGCTCATTGATTTGACTTCAGATGACATCAGATGGTGCACCCAGAGCACCAAAGGCAAGGACATAATCACCAGCTGTGGGCAATACCCAAATGTACCTCTGATAGGAGTAAAGGGTTGCATCAACTACAATCCTTTGCTGCTTAGGAGACAACTGGGCTATGCTTTGGTTCACCCTCCTAGAGTACAAGATTTAGCTGAGACCCTGTATTGTGAGATAAAACCCAATCTAGCTGCTGTCAGACAAGCATCCTGGGCTTGGGACAATATCCAGACAAAGGGGATGGCCATTCTTGGAAGATGTAATAATGTTGCTTCAGCTCAGTATTATGACTGGTCCCGTACTAGAGCTCAGATTACTGGAATGCCCTTCACCATTGAGGATACACCTGGACCATCTACAGTACAGCCAGCAGCCACTGTCAGCCTGGAAGAATTTGAGAAGCTGAAGGAAAGGAATGAGAGTCTATCTCAAGCTCTGAAGAAGACTCTTTGGGAAAGGAGTGATGGTCGTCTGGACATTGAGAGGTTGGAGAAGCTTAGGGTGGAGAATCTGGCCAAGATTGAGAAAACAGAGGACTACATCAAGAAAGCAAGAGCTGGGGAGCAAATATTGAAGAATGCCTGTAAGGAGGCCAAGATCCAGAAAGTCAGGACTGAGCTCTATCTTCAAGAAAGTCAGGCTAGGTGGGTCAAGATCAATGAAGCCCGGACACAAGAAGATCAGAGAACTCAAGCCAAGATTGAGCAGCTAGAGGCCAATGAAAAGAAGCAACATGAAGCTTTACTGGCAGCCCAGAAGGAGATTTTAGAGTTGAAGCTTAGGGCTGGATTGAAGAGATCAAAGGACCAGGACAGGCACAAGAAGCTGACCACTGCCATTGCCACTAGAAACCTCCTCATCAGGACTATTACAGAGCATCCAGCTGGTCCAGTGACTGAGGCACTTCTGAAGGAGGTTAAGGAGGATGAGTTTGGATTGAATGTTTGACTTCTTTTCTTGTTGTTCATTTCCATTTGATGTACTTTTCTCTTTTTTGTATTTTGACCCTTCAAGGGCATGTGTTGTAAAAACAAACTATGTATTATTCAGTATTTGTAATATATTTAGTCTGTTTCCATTCTGGGATTTCTTTTCTCAACAAAGTCAAAAGCATCTTCCTCGGGGTCTGGAAATGTCAAAACCAAGAACCAAGCCGGATACCTTGGAAAACAAATAAGCATACTGCATTGCATACTAACCTTGTTTTGTTTTGTAGGTTTTATATTTATTTGTTTCTAACTCTGTTGTGATCTCAGGAAATATTGCTCGCAGAAGAGTGTTCCCTGTCAACCGTACGCACCGGTACCCTACTCGCAACAACCTTCCTGGTATCCAAATGGATCAAGTACAACAGGACTTGACTGAGGTCAGAACTCAGATGGCTAATGAAAGAGTGGAGATGAGGAACCAAATGGCTCAATTCATGACTGTGATGACTGGCTTGGCCCAGAGTCAAGAAAGGTTAAGGGCATTGGTGGAAAGACAAACTCCCGAGGAACCTCATCCTGGCACTGGAGGGACTAGTAATAATGAGGGAGGCCAGCCTCATGTTAACCCACCAGTATTTGGACCTCGTCTAGATCCGGAAGTCAACGTCCCGAGGAATGTGCAAGGCAACACCGCTGCAGGCAGGATCTTGCAAGAAGATCCTCAAGAAGAGCAGTTTACTGTAATGGGAGCTGGAGATGAAGTCTATGATAGAAGGTTTGATGAAATTGCTGAGAAGTTGAGATCTTTGGAGTCTCAAAACTCCTTGGGTTTCGATGTAATGGATATGGGGTTAGTGGATGGGGTGAGAATTCCCCACAAATTCAAGCCCCCGTGCTTTGAGAAATACAATGGAACCTCTTGTCCACGAACTCACCTGCAGTCTTTTCTGGGAAGACTTAAAGCTTATACTATGGATGAGAAGATATGGATGTTCTACTTTGAAGACAGTTTGACTGGGGCTTCAAGAGAGTGGTATTCACACCTGACCAGAGCTACTATCAGATGCTGGAAGGACCTGGCTGAAGCTTTCATTAGTCAGTATCAATACAATCTGGACATGGCTCCTAACAGGACCCTTCTGATGGGGATGTCTCAATCTTCCAGAGAAAGCTTCAGGGAATATGCCCAAAGGTGGAGACAGCTTGTTGCTGCTGTCCAACCACCCATGTCGGAAAGAGAAATGGTCGACATGTTCATGAATACTTTGCAAGGAACATATATTGATAGATTGGCTGCCTTTTCTTCTACCAGCTTCGCAGACGTAGTTATAGCCGGGGAAAGGATTGAAAGTCTGCTAAAAATGGGCAAAATTTCTGATAATGGTGCAAGTTCATCCAGTAATCCCAGGAAGCCTTTCGTGGGACCCCGAAGGACCGGTGAGACAAATGCCATTCATGCCAGCAGGGGCAGACCTCAGTATATCCATAGATCAGTAGCAGCTGTCACAATTCCAGCTCCGATTCCTCAGCAACCAGCATATCAACAACAACAACAACCACATTATCAACAGCAAGTTCAGTATCCGCCACAGAGAACCTACAACAACAACAACGGTAATCAACAACAACGACCCTTTCAACAAAGACCATCACAAGCAAACAGGGTGATTGACCCTATCCCTATGCCTTATGCTGCCTTATTGCCACAACTCCTGAAGCTTAACTTGGTTGAGTTAAGGACGTTGGCACCACCAGATCCCCTCAATCTCCCAAGGAATTATGATGTCAACGCCAGGTGTGCTTTCCACTCCAATGCACCTGGTCACAATACTGAAAAATGTAGGGCCTTGTAAATGAAAGTACAAGATTTGGTGGATTCTAACGCCCTCAACTTTGCACCTCCTCCAAATGTCAACAAGAATCCTATGCCTAATCACGGAGGGCCAAAAATTAATGCCATTGAGGAAGACAAGCCATCTACTTTGATTACCAGTGTTGCACAAATTCGAACACCTTTGGTCGAAATTAAAGCTCAGCTTCTAGAATGCCAGGTGTTTCCCGGGTGTGAGCTCGGTTGTGGGTATTGCAACATTGCAGTCAATGGGTGTGATAATTTGAGAAGTGGCATAGATGGTCTTATCAAGGATGGAATCCTTCAAATCTCAACAACGATGCCTACAAATCCAGCAATTCCTTTAACAACAATTCCTGATTCTTCAACAACAGCAGCAACAATTATTCCTACCGATTCATCAATATCATCAGCAATGGCTCCATCCATCACTTCAACAAATCAAATGTCAACAACTCTTTCTTCTACAACATCAACATCCATTTTATCAGCAGAATCTTCTACAACACCAGCAAGAATTAATGAGGATGTCTCTGCAGTTACAATCTACTATGACCCGTCAGAGGTATCTCCCAGCAGTAATTTTCAACAACAAATCATGGCACCTCCTACCAGATCACCAGTCACAATTTACTACGATCCACACACCATTACAGTACCCTCCTCTACAGCAGTCAGTCCAGTTACTATTACGGTACCTGGACCCCTCCCTTATGAAAGTAGTAATGCCATACCTTGGCATTATGGCTCTGATCTTTACTGCAACGGGGAGAATATCACTCTGGACTCATCAACCTCTTCTCCACAGATTGATAATGTTGGGGGAGGCGGAGGCTTCACCAGAAGCGGACGCCTTTTTGCCTCACAAGTGCAAATACCTAATGCCGAAGCAGAAGCTGCTGCCAAAGCAAAGGGAAAGAGTGTGGTACCTGAAGAGCCGACTGTCAAAGAAACTCAGAAGACGTCTTTTGAACAAGATGCAGAAGAATTTATGAGAATCATAAAAAGAAGTGATTACAAGGTGGTGGATCAGCTTCACCAAACTCCCTCAAAGATCTCCATATTATCACTATTAATGTGTTCTGAAGCTCACAGGAATGCATTACTGAAAGTCCTGCACGCAGCATATGTGCCAGAGGAGATTACCGTTAATAGAAACTGTGGTGGCAAATGTCAATACCAGTCATGGACTGGGCTTTACCAATGCTGACTTAACGACAGAGGGACGTAACCACAACAAGGCCTTACATATCACCTTGGAATGCAAGGGTGCTATTCTATCTCATGTACCGGTGGACACTGGGTCATCGCTCAATGTTCTACCAAAGAAAGCCTTAGTGAAACTGGGGTATGATGGCTTGGCATTGCGTCCAAGTAATTTGGTGGTGAGAGCATTTGATGGCTCTAAAAGATCAGTGCTTGGCGAGATTGATCTGCCTGTGATTATTGGCTCGCAGACTTTTAAAATTACCTTCTATGTGATGGACATTCAGCCGGCCTACAGCTGTTTGTTGGGTAGACCCTGGATCCATGCCGCTGGCGCTGTTACGTCTACCCTTCACCAGAAGCTGAAATTCGAGTGGGAAGGTCAGATCATCACCATCTGTGGGGAAGAAGACATCTTCGTTAGCCATCTGGCTACGTATAAGTACATAGAAATGGATGGAGAAATCCATGAAACCATGAGCCAGGGGTTTGAAGCCCTGAACATTAATGAAGCATCTGCTGTACTAGGAACCTCCATAACGTCATATCAGCAAGCCCTAAAGGTTGTTGAAGAGGGTACTGCCCAAGGGTGGGGCAAGCTGCTGCCCGTGGAAAATAAAGAAGACAGATTTGGGTTGGGTTACAAACCAACTCAACAGGATCAATCAGAGGCTGCCAAAGAGCCCAATTTTGTCAGCGGGGGAATGCTCACCCCGGATGCTGTAAACAATTTGGAAGACGAGGAAGAAAGCGACCGCAACCTGGAGAGCTGGATACGTCCAAGGATCCCGGGGAGCCAAGTCCTTAACTGGTCTTCCCAGGAAATTATAAGGGTTACTTCTGCAGAGTAATTATTATTTCCTGTATTTTAAAGCATGCATCAAGTCTTGCATCTTGCCCAAGATGACAAGACTCATTTTGTAATCGGGCCATCTTCTAATTTTGTGCAAATGGATTAATCAATGAATATCGGACATCTTTTGCAAACAAGTCTCTTTTTCGCCCACTGTCTTTTCATTTTTCTTTTTGTACAAAAAATAAAATGGCAATGTTTTTTCAAAAATAAATAACTTCATTTTCACTTTTTCTAAACAAGATTAAAATTGATCACTAAAATAAACCAATTTAAACCCTTGCAGAAAGTGCCCTCCAGATTGCACCGACAACAACACTACTATGACTTCGTATGACTTTGACAATCCAATCAATCAAGCTGATGAAGGGGTTGAAGAAGATTATGAGCTACCTGAAGAGCTAGCTAGGTTGTAAAGGCAAGAGGAGAGGGTTATCACTCCTCATCAGGAGGAGATTGAAACTGTTAATCTTGGTACGGAAGAAGATATGAAAGAAGTTAAGATCGGGGCCTGCTTACAAGATTCAGTGAAAGAACAACTGATTGACATGCTCCGAGAATATGTGGATGTCTTTGCTTGGTCTTATCAGGATATGCCAGGGTTTGACACCGACATTGTCATGCACAAGCTGCCTTTGAAAGAAGACTGCCCACCGGTGAAACAGAAGATGCGCCGTACTCGCCCAGATATGGCAATGAAGATAAAAGAAGAGGTACAAAAGCAGTGGGATGCCAGGTTCCTTGCTGTAACTAGCTATCCACCATGGGTTGCTAACATTGTACCAGTGCCAAAGAAAGACGGCAAGGTGAGGATGTGTGTGGACTACCGGGATCTGAACAGAGCCAGCTCGAAAGATGACTTCCCTTTACCTCACATTGATGTATTGGTCGATAATACGGCTCAGTTCTCGGTGTTCTCCTTCATGGATGGATTTTCGGGATATAACCAGATCAAGATGTCACCTGAAGACATGGAGAAAACCACTTTCATCACACCTTGGGGCACATTCTGTTATAAGGTGATGCCATTCGGACTAAAGAATGTGGGTGCCACTTATCAACGGGCTATGGTAACATTATTCCATGACATGATCCATAAAGAAATTGAATGTTATGTGGATGACATGATTGCCAAGTCCCTCACAGAAGAAGACCACCTGGTGAATCTGTTAAAGTTATTCAAGCGTCTGAGGAAGTACCAGTTGAAGTTAAACCCCAACAAATGCACATTCGGGGTGCAATCCGGTAAGCTGCTGGGATTTATTGTAAGTGAAAAAGGGATTGAAGTTGACCCTGACAAAGTCAAAGCCATTCAAGAAATGCCTGCACCGAAAACTGAGAAAGAAGTTCGGGGGTTTCTAGGTAGATTGAACTACATTTCAAGGTTCATATCTCATCTTACAGCAACCTGTGAACCTTTGTTCAAGCTGTTAAGAAAAGAACAAACGGTTAGGTGGAACGAAGACTGCCAGAGGGCTTTTGACAAAATCAAGGAATACTTACAAGAGCCTCCGATCCTTATGCCTCCAGTTGAAGGAAGACCTCTAATCATGTACTTAACAGTATTGAAAGAGTCAATGGGGTGTGTGATGGGCCAACATGACGAGTCTGGTCGAAAAGAGTATGCAATATACTACCTAAGCAAAAAGTTTACCGACTGTGAACAACGTTAGTCACTGCTCGAGAAAACTTGTTGTGCTTTAGCGTGGGCTGCTCGCCGACTAAGACAATATATGTTGACCCACACTACCTTATTGATCTCAAAGATGGACCCAGTTAAGTACATATTTGAGAAGCCAGCACTTACCGGACGGGTTGCGAGATGGCAAATGATTCTCATAGAGTATGACATTCAGTACACTTCTCAAAAGGCCATCAAAGGCAGTGTATTGTCTGATTATCTTGCTGAGCAACCCATTGATGATTACCAGCCCATGAGATTTGACTTCCTTGATGAAGACATCATGTTTATAAAAGCAAAAGATCATGAAGAGCCTGTTCACACTGAAGGGCCTGACTCGGAGGAAGAATGGACTATGATGTTTGATGGGGTTGTCAATATGAATGGTCGTGGTGTTGGTGCAGTGCTCATTACACCTAAGGGAGTTCACATGCCTTTCTCGGCAAAGCTTACTTTCAATTGCACTAACAACGAAGCTGAATACGAAGCTTGTATTATGGGTCTTGAGGAAGCCATTGACCTTAGGATCAAGACTTTGACTGTGTTCGGAGATTCGGCTCTGGTAATTAATCAAACCAACGGCAAATGGTACACTCACCAGGATCATCTGATACCTTATCGGGATTATACAAGGAGGTTATTGACTTTCTTCACAACGGTCAAGCTTGAGTATATCCCACGAGACGAAAATCAGTTTGCATATGCTCTGGCTACCATTTCATCCATGATCAAAGTTCAAGCTGCCAACTTTGTGCCTCGGATTTCAGTATCCAGACTTAATAGACCAGCATATGTATTTTCAGCAGATGCTGTCAAAGATGATAAGCCTTGGTTCCACGACATTAAGTGCTTCTTGGAGGATCAAACATACCCACCTGGGGCATCTTCCAATGATAAGAAGACGTTAAGAAGGCTAGTTGGTAGTTTCTTTCTGAATACCGATGGTTCCCTGTACAAGAGAAACTTCGATATGGTACTTCTCAGATGTGTTGATAAGACAGAAGCAGACTTGTTGATGCACGAGGTGCACGAAGGATCCTTTGGTACCCATGCAGGAGGACATGCAATGGCCAAAAAGTTGCTAAGATCAGGCTATTACTGGATCACAATGGATGCAGATTGTTGTGCCTATGCTAGAAAATGCCATAAATGCCAGATTTATGCGGATAAAGTGCATGTGCCTCCGAATCCTTTGAATGTAATGTCTTCACCCTGGCCCTTTGCCATGTAGGGCATTGATATGATTGGCAAGATTTAACCGACTGCTTCAAACGGCCACAGATTCATCCTGATTGCTATTGACTATTTTACCAAGTGGGTTGAAGCAGCTTCCTATGCAAATGTCACCAGGAAAGTGGTAGCCCGATTTCTGAAGAGAGACATCATTTGTCGGTATGGAGTGCCCGAGCGAATCATTACTGATAATGGTTCCAACTTGAACAACAAAATGATGGCAGAACTATGCCGAGACTTCAAGATCCAACACCACAATTCTTCTCCTTACAGGCCAAAGATGAATGGCGCTGTAGAGGCAGCTAACAAGAATATCAAGAAGATTGTGAAAAAGATGGTGGTCACCTACAAAGACTGACATGAAATGCTACCATTTGCCTTGCATGGGTACCGTACGTCAATCAGAACATCCACTGGGGCAACACTGTATCAGCTTGTTTATGGTATGGAAGCAGTCCTACCTGTTGAAGTTGAATTACCCTCCTTGCGGGTACTAATGGATGTTAAACTGAATGAAGCAGAATGGGTCCGATCCCGATACGAACAACTAAGTGTGATTGAAGAAAAGAGGTTGGCGGCAATCTGTCATGGGCAGTTATATCAGAAGAGAATGAAGAAAGCCTTCGATCAGAAAGTCAGACTTCGAGAGTACCAAGTAGGGGATCTTGTGCTGAAAAGACTCCTCCCTCCTCATACAGACCACAGGCAAAATGAAAGACTCGGGCAAAAATAAGGGAAAATAAATCAAAAATGTACACCCGCTGAGTTGAAAAGCCACACCGGACAACTCAGGCAAAAATGGGTATCCCGGTGGATTGAAAACCCGAAAGGGTGATCCACGCAAAATAAGGGAATAAGCGAACAACTGCATTCTGAATTCGTCTGTATCACTTACAACATGGAAAGCTTCGAAAGGTTCGAGCGTCGGTCAGAATCAGCCTCCTTCAAAAGCAAGATGAGAAGACCGACAAAAGTCATACGAGTCATAGCAAAAGGGAAGCTCCTTGAAGCGTCATCAACATTGCCAGCACCTTCTTTGTTTCTCAATTTGTAACGATTTCCTCATTTCAGGGGATCTGTTTCTTTGATTGTATCTTGCCAATTCAGGGCGTGTAAATTAATAAAATCAGATTTTCAGTCATGTCTCGTCTCGTATATTGTATTTTCGTTTGCAAAAATGTCCGATGTCTTTAAAGATATTGATTGCATAAATATAGATGCTTCCCTTCTAAAAATAAGTGCTTACAGGAAATATACTTACTCCTGGGAGTGTCTAAATTCCTATGATGGAATCCAGTGAGGGATACCTCGGATACTTGTGCGTTTCTTTGTCTTTACAGGATTGCAGGTATCCAAAGCACGACTTGGGGCATGAAGGTTTCTCCCCCAATAGGCTGCCAAATCATTGTTTCCTCATCACACCTTCCAAACATCACCAGAAATGCTTTCTCCCCATCGGAGTTGCCAGGCATCACTTCTCTGACTTTTCCTTCAAGGGGCAGCGCTCGAAGGAGCCCATATCCCCAGCTGAGTTGCCGGTCATCATTCCTCCTCAGCCAAAAGCAAAGACCATGGAACCATCTCCCCACGAAGTTTCAATCTCTATCCAAAAGAGCAACGCCTGAGGATCTCACAACGGAGTGACGAAAGCTTCTACAAACCCCAGCTGGGTCCCTCATTACCAATATAGGTTTATCAATGATCTATCTCCCCAAGCAGAGTCATATATGTCGGATCTACCAATGATCTCATCCCCAGCTGGGACATCCACTTCAAGCAGATCAGCCAGAGATCTCCACTGCAACGGGATCCTAATCCCGGATCGATATCTTTGCATAATCATAGCATTCGCATCATATTTTCCCCACAGAGCATAGCATTCCGTCTAATACGAAGCATTACAGTAAAAATCAAACACATTGCATAATCATAAGCCATGTGTTGAACTGAACACTTGTAAATACTAGTAATCCATCAACAATATACAGAATATTTCCCAAATTCCCCACCAGAAAGCCAAAGCATTACACTCACAAATACAGGAACACACTCCTTTTGACACTCATCTGTGACATATCCCCAGTGGAAAGCCAAAGCGTCCCCTTTGCACTCACAAATACATATATATACGATTCCTCGGCACCCTTCCGTGTCACCCTCCCATGCATAGTTGCCTAAACACTTTTGTAAATCAAATACTTGTTTTTAGTATATTTCTTCCGACACCCGTCCGTGTCACACTCTCCCCAGCAAGATAAACACTTGTCTGTGTCTCACTCATCACTTTTTACTCATACAGATACTCGTCCGTATCTTGTATATGCCACTTATATCCCCTCAGATCCAACACTCGTCAGTGTTCTTTGTTAACTAGTTGGTACCCGTCCGTATCATCATCTCTGAACATGCGTCAAGCGTTTGTTTCTACTGATACTCGTCCGTATCATAGTCTTAAGGATGCTCGTCCGCATCTTTAATCTATACACAGTGTCAAACACTTATATTTTCTTGAATTTTAGACACTCGTCTGTGTCTACCCTTCCCCAGAAGAGTCTCCAACAGATCTTGTTGATCTATTTCCTTTCTATCTGACATTCATCCTATGTCATGATACCTTCCGACAGCCGTACCCTGCCAGGTGATCGTCCTTCACCTTTTTGATGATCGTCCTTCATCACCCCCAATGGAGTCTCTATTCATTAGAACCCCTTCCTATCCGACATTCGTCCTATGTCGTGATATTTTCAGCAGCCATCCCCTGCTAAGTGATCTTCCTTCACCTCTTGATGATCGTCCTTCATCATTCTATCTGATGGTCGTCCCCATCGTTGATCTTGTTATCTGACATTCGTCCTATGTCATGATAAACCCCGAGAGCAGCCACACCCTGCTAGGTGATCGTCCTTCACCTATTGATGATCGTCCTTCATCATGCTTATCTGATGGCCGTCCCCATCGTCGACTTTTCTATCCAGCATTCGTCCTATGTCGCGATGCTTTCGGCAGCCATCCCCTACCAGGTGATCGTCTTTCACCTTAGATGTCCGTCCCTCATCTTATCCCCAACAGAGCAGCCGTCCCCTGCTAGGTGATCGTCCTTCACCTTCGATGACCATACCTCATCATTTATTTCGTTTACCCATAACCCCCAGAGAGTCTTATAGCTTTACCCGATGGCCGTCCCATTCACAATCTCTTATATCCCCAGCTTGTCGGCCGTCCCCGTCATTGCTTTATTTCCTGCATTTTTCCCAGCATGTCGGTCGTCCCCGTCATTGCTTTATCCCCAGCAGTCGTCCTCTGCTCGACGGTCGTCCTCCGTCGCCCGCACTTTATAAATATACTTTATTTTCTTATACAATCTATATCCCTTTTCTTCTTCATTATGTGAGTGCAAATTTTGGATTGTCTTTTAGTATTCAACCACAAGTTATCTTGTTTGCCTGTTAAGCCGTTGCTTACATCCTGCACAGCTAACTCATGCTTGAATAGGGGAAGCTGTAAACACCCCAAATTTGCCCTCACCCATTCACACCATGGCTTGTGATCTTTTCATTTGCATAAAAATCAATCATAGCATCTCATACCACATCTTTGCTTCACTGCATTGTTTCAAAGTCATCTGCATCTAGGGTTTGTGATCTGGGCCATCCCTGAGCCATTTGAGCCACTCCAAAGGTCATCAATCACTTCAAAGGGTCCATGTGTGTTCAAGCATCATATTATATCCTCACAAGGTCAAGAAAGTCAAAGAATCACAAGAACTGAGAAAGGCATGGAAGCAGAGCCAGGTTTAACTGCACAGATGACCTAGAATTAGGGTTTTGGTTTCAGAGGCCATAACTCCAAATTTTTTGGTCATTCTTGTTTCTATTGGTCTCTATATGATATGAGGATCATGCATATCAATTTTCATGAAGAAATTCAATGGGGAAGGCATCTGATCAAGAGATGACTTCTTGAGCAAGTCAGTGCAAAATCAGGGCATCTGAGGCCCCCAATGACTCAACCAAAGGGGTTTCTACATCATTTTGAATGTTTATGATCCTTATTTGGTCATAGAAGATGTTAGAAGTTCACAAAATTGAAGAATTTCAAGCCATTTGCAAAGTTGCCTTTTTGGGAAAGTGACTTGTAATGTAAACTTGCTATTTTGGGAAAGTTTTTCAACCTCCTCAAATTGATTCAAAAATGCTTCAAATGAGAAAACTTTGGTCATGAAAGTTGTAGAATGGATCATTCCCTTTTCAAAAAGTACAAGAACTCATTCTAATTCATTTTGGATCAAAAGTTATGGCCTTGCAAAGTTGGATAAAATCATTGAAATTTCACTTTTGCACAAAGAGGGAAACTTGCAATTTCACATGCCAAGCATTCTCATGACTTCAAAATGGCTTCTAACCATCATACAAACACATTGCAATGCCTAAAAGTCAGATTTGTGCCAAGAATTTTTCATTTCCATGCCTTGGATTACAAGTTGCATAAGGCATTTTTCATGAAGGCTTCAAAATTGAAACTTTGCAAAAGGGACCTTTCATGTTTGAATTGAACTCCAATTGGTATCAAAACATCATAACAATATTACATAACTCATCTTGTCACAAATTTCCCAAGAAATCATGAGGTTTCATGCCTTGATTCACAAGAAACTTCAAAGAGGGCAAAATGCAAAACTCATGCCATGTTGCTATCCAAGCCATCCAGCTGCATCTTGTTGATCCTATGGTTTACCATAAATCATGCTGAGGCAAGACACCCCTTTAGATCTCTTCTGTCCCAGCCCATACTTGTAGTACACAAACTTTTGACTTTTGCATTTTTGCCCATGCCAATCACACTGTGCCACCAATAACTCTCTGCCCAATCAGAGTCTAATATGTGGACTTCAAGCATCCTAAAGTAAGCCATACACAAGCCAGAAAGCTCCCACAATCCAGCATCCACAAAATCTGGCCTGAACCTTCTCCTCTTCGAATCCCATCACACAAACATAAAACCTTCATTTTTCTTTCACCAAAAAGTCACAAATCACTTATAGAACAAAATCCACCCCCTGAAACAGCTTGAAACATCACCCACAAAGACCTCTATTTCTGCTACACCAGAGCTGAATCATTCAAACCAGCCACTCCCCAAGTTTTCTAAGCTTCATTCCATCATCAGGAGGTTCAAGGAAGCAGGATTGCACAAAGTTTGAGGCCAGAAAGCTCAAAATCAAGAAAGCTTCATCTCAGGTAACATGAAGAACATTTTTCCCAGAAGTTAATTTTTAAGTTCTTTTATGATGCTATGTGTTCTCCTGATCATGAATATGCATTTATTTTTTGAAATGGTGAAGAAACCAGCATGTATGACATCTCTGAACATTTTCCCGTGTTTCATATTTTGTTTCGATTCAGGCTTGTGAGAGAAAATAAATGAATTTGAGATGAGGGTTTAGGTTTAGATTGATGAGAGGATCATTTTGGTGGAAGAAATTTCATGTTTGGTAACCTAAGGAAGAAACTAGGGTTTTGAGTCATCGGAGAAGACGACCGAAACCACTGTTCCGGTCGCCTGAGGTTAATTAGGGAAAAACCTGTTTAATTAGTAACTTTGAATAATGGCCTTAGGATCATGCTTCCCGCGCGCACTTGGACGGTCCAGATGGCTCATTAAGCCCTAATCAGTAATTAATTAACTTAACCTAGGTTTAATTAATTGTTAAATAAAGTTTAGTCAGGTTTGAACTTGGGCCATTGGATGTGGCGCCAAGTCAACACCTTCAAACCCAGATCAAATCCTGACCTCTCCTTTAGCTTACTTTCTTTTATTTTTATTTTATTTCATTTATTTTTCATTTTATTTGCACGAATTATTAAAAATAGTAAATCACATTGAAAAATTTTGAAAATTTTTGTCAAGCATTTCATTAATTTTCAGAACCCAAAAATATTTTAATTTTTATTTTTTGCATTAAAAATCATTTTTAAATCATTTAAATGTTTATTTTTAATTAGTTAATGGAAATTAATTAATTAAAAATGCATTTAGGTATTTAAAAATCACAAAAATTCACATTGCATTTCAAAACATTTAGAAACATTATCAAACTCTCAAAACAAATTTCTTTTTGGTCCTTGATGCATTTTGACAATTTTCATTGGAATTAAATTCATTTAAAGGCAATATTTTTGTTCAAATTTGGAAAAATCCATTATGCCTAACCATTGGGAGTTTGATGATGGTTCTTCTTGCATTGCATCCTTCACAACATGTAGTTTATAAGATAAAATTGGTTTGAATTTATCTTCCATTTTCAATTTGTTTAGCATTTTTCATTGTGAGGTATCCCAAAACCCTAGTTGACTTAGAAAATTCATAACTTCCATTAGGTTTAGATTTAGGTCTCCTCCTTTGGGAAGTGAATTTTTGTAGGGTTAGGGTTCCTTTGATCCCATTTTCAATTTTTTGTCATGTCATTTGCTTCTGATTTTGAATTTTTGCATTGAATGTTGTATGTAAACCCTAATTTGTGCATTCCTTTGTATCCATCTCTCATTTGCTTGCATTTAATAACTTGCCATGACATTTTGTGTATCCACATGATTCATAATACATCTTAGGACATATTAGAATCATGTTTGATCATTGCATCTTTCATTTGCCATGTTATATGTCCGTTCCATTTCATAAACTTTCATGAACTTCTATGGTTCAAAACAAGCTTCATTTGCATCCACACCCTTGTATGATCATCCACAACTCTTGACATGTGTTTGCATCATCTCTTAGCATCATTGAAATCATGTTTATGCTTCTGACTTTGGTTTGCATCATGGCATTTCATCTCATTTGCATTGCATCTCATTTCTTTTGCTAACTTTTCAGGTGGTAAGTTGTTTTGAGAAGTCAATTTGCCTTCACTTCTCACAATCTCTTATCATCTCTCTTGCATCATTGCTGCATTTTATCTTGTGTTTTGGAGTGATCTTTCTCATTCATGCTCTTTCTTAATTTCTTCCTTCAAGCAACTTGTCTTCTTAAGTGAAGCAAGTTGTCTTGCTTCTCTCTGCTTCTTTCTCCTTTCATCTGTTTCTTTCTTGGTGGCTTCTCTCCTGAAGATCTCTTGCAAGCTTCATAAACCCTAGGAACAACCAAGCATGATAATAATTAGGATTTGATTAGTCCCCCATTTAGTTTTGCCTTTGTGTCATCTTTGAGTCTTTTCTTCTCATCTCATAATCAAGGACTAAACCCTAAAGGTTTTAAGGCTTTGTGATTAAGTTTATGCCTGCATCCTTCTATTAGGATGGAGTGTATAACTTTAATCCTAAGTGTTAAATCCTTAATGTGTTTAAATCCTTTAATCAATTCACTTAATAATCATTAAGACATCAAGCTTGTAACTTGGGCCTTGCATTAGGTATCTATTTCTTCCTTGATTGGTTAAGAAGGACTAACCCTAGTGTTAATGGACAAGTCCCCCTCAAGTTGTTTTACAAAACCATAAAATTCACTTCTTCATCTTACCATTAACTAAAATCCATTCAATAAAGGTTTTGTTTTGTCATGAGGTTAATCCCTAATCATGGATTAAGTTGAGGAGTCTTTCTCAGCTTAAATGTTCTCATCTATTATCCTTCTATTAGGATGGTGTAATGAGTCCATTAAATCCTTGATTATGGCTTAAACGCATTACTTAACACTAAACAAAAACTCCAAAAAAACATCTAAATAAATGCAAGTAGATTAATGATCTTAATCCTACATCATGGTGATTAAGTGTGAGGTGCTTACTTCACACTTAAGGTATTCTCATTACCCCTAATCAAGAGGGAAGATGTGATGAGTTTACTAAACCTTGGTTTAGGCTTAAGATCATTTTCTTATGACAAAATTCAAAAAGCAATAAAAGATTGAAAACACCAAAAACAAACAATAATCGTCTCCTCCGAGATTCTTTTCTCATCTCATTCACTCACAAACGAGAACTCGCTTCTTCCGTCTAATGCAAGACAGTTTGCACCTGAGCCAGACAGGTCATACACTTGAGCATAGGCAAGTAAGCAGCTCATAAGTCAATTTACCTTTCAGTCTCTTTGAGTCGAACTACGGTGTTCTGACTTCCTCATTGCATGAGAGGATACGTAGGCATAACTTAACAGTTATCGAACAAAAGTCTCTGTACATTCCTGTCGCTCCCGACAAATGACAAAGATCAGATGAAGGTACAGACGCGAACGGTCGGCGAAGGGAACAGTGAGAACACACAGCCGTGAACTCACTGGAGATGAATAGAGTCGCCAGCTAGGCATTTTTATCCCGGAGGAAAGGCAATGCTGCATAGGCCTAAAAAAGGATGGATAAGACGGTTTGCGAACCAGAGAGACTGAGAAAGGGGGTTGGTTACAACCTGGGAAGGTATTAGCACCCAGATTGTCCGCCGTACTCGACGGGATCCACGCTTAAAAGATTTGTGCTATAAAGGGGTAGTGTCAGTGCAATCTGTGTGTAAAGAGCTGGAAAGCAATATGTACAGGTGTCAGTGCTGAAAAAGTGAAGTGTAAAGTGATATATACAGTGTCAGTGTAAGAGATAAGAATGAATTGCTCAAGATCATGAGGCTTGAAGAATGAGGCTAGAAGGAGGGGGAATGGACAGAGACTTTTGTTCGATAACTGTTAAGTTATGCCTACGTATCCTCTCGTGCAATGAGGAAGTCAGAACACCGTAGTTCGACCCAAAGAGACTGAAAGATGAATTGACTTGTGAACTGCTTGCTTGTCTATGCTCAAGTGTATGACCTGTCTGGCTCAGGTGCTAACTGTCTTGCATTAGACGGAAGAAGCAAGTTCTCGTTTGTGAGTGAATGAGATGAGAAAAGAATCCCGGAGGAGACGATTATTGTTTGTCTTTTGAGTTTTCAGTCTTTTATTGCTTTTGGAGTTTGTCATAGGATAATGAGCTTAAACCTAAATCAACGGATTTGGTAAACTCATCACATCATCCCTCTGATTAGGGGTAATGAGAATTACCTTAAGTGTGAAGTCAGATTCTCACACTTAATCACCTTTGATGCAGGGTTAAGATCATTAACCTACTTGTGATTATTTAGATGTTTTTGGTGTTTTTGTTTAGTGTTAAGTAATGAGGTTAAGCCATAATCAGGGATTTAACAGACTCATTACACCATCCTAAAAGAAGGATAATAGATGAGGGTGTTTAAGCTGAGGAAAGCTCCTCAACTTAATCCATGATTAGGGATTAAACCCATGACAAAACAAGCCTTTGATTAAGTGGATTTATTTAATGATATGATGATGAAGTGAATTTTAGGGTTTGTAAGACAACTTGAGGGGGACTTGTCCATTAACTTTAGGGTTAGTCCTTCTTAACCAATTAAGGAAGAATTAGAACCCTAATGCAAGGCCCAAGTTACAAGTGTAATGTCTTGATGATTATTAGATGGATTAATTAAGAGATTTCAACACCTTAAGGGTCCAAGACTTAGGATTAAAGTTATACACTCCATCCTAAAAGAAGGATGCAGGCATGATCTTAATCACAAAGTCTTAAAGCCTTGAGGGTTTAGTCCCTGATTATGAAGTGAGAAGAGATGACTCAAGGAGAGACACAAAGGTAAAAACTATGGGGGAGACTAATCAAAACCCTAATTCATTATCATGCTTGGTTGGTCCTAATGTTTGTGAGGCTTTCAAGAACAATCTTCAGATGAACCACCAGGAAGCAGATGAATAAGATCAAGAGAAGCAAAGTGACTTGCTTCATTCAAGAAGTCAAGTCACTTGAAGAAAGAAAGTGGGAGGAGGAAGAATGAGCAAGCTCAAACTCAAACACATATAAGAATGCAGCAAGGTATGCAAAAGAGATGAAAGGAAAGGATATGAGAAGTGAAGGCAAACTCACTTCTCAAGTTTACTTACCACCTGAAATGTTAGAAAGGAATGCAATGCAATGCTAAATGAAATGAAATGACATGATGCTAGGCCAAACCAGAAGCATACACATGATGATTATGATGTTATGAAGTGCTGCAAACATGAGGCAAGACAATGGATATGTTCATACAAAGTCATGGATGCAAGTGATGCAAGTGTAGGAGCATGAACAAGCATGAGATGTTATGGATCATACAATGCAAATGGCATGGCAAATATGTAATGCAATGATCAATGATGCTCCATACATGCCTTAAGATGTTAAATGAATCATGAGAATGCACAAAATGCAATGACAAGTCATGTTATGCAAGGAAATGCAAAGGGGATGCAAGAAAAGGCCCAAATTAGGGTTTACAAAGCAAACACCAAACACAAACTCAAAACAGAAGCAAACCCTAATATAAAAAATGGAAAATGGTACCTAAAGAAACCCTAGACCTATAATGAACCACTGCCCAAAGGGGAACTCTCAACTCTCACCCAAACTCAAGATATGAATTTTACAAGTCATTAGGGTTTTTTAGGGTTTGAAACAAAAGAAATGCCAATCAATTAGAAAATGCAAGATCAAATCTTGGCCTTTTTATCCTTGAAAGTACATGTCAAATGGAAAGCAATGCAAAAAGAATCAATGTCTCAACCTTTACCAAAAGACAGAAATGAATTTTCAAACTTAGGATCAAAAAAAATGCATCAAAAATGATTTAATTCCATGAAAAATTCTTAACATGCATCAAGATCAAAAAAGAAATTTGGTTTGAAGGTTGGACAATGTTTCTAAATGTCTTAGAACACTTCATGAATTTTTTTGTAATTTTTAAATACCTAAAAGTATTTTTAATTAATTAATTCTCATTAATCAATTAAAAATAATCTTTTAAATATTTAAAAATACTTTTTTAATGATAAAAAATAAAATAAAAATATTTTTGTGTCATAAAAATTAATAAAACCTTAAAGAAAAAGTTTCATAATTTTTATGATTTTTTAACTATTTTAAATAAATTGTGCAAATTAATTGAAATAAAAATGAATTAAAATGAATTAAAACTGAAGTATGCAGGATGGATGGCCAGGATGCGTCCAGGGTTCAAATGGGGTTGACTGCGCGCCAGAATGAGAGGTCCAGATTGCCTCTGATTAAATTGAATAAAACAAGATTAATTAACCCTAACACGTGGATTAGGGTTGATTAGAAAGATCCTGGCCATTGGAAAGGGAGGGAAGTCAACGGGTCCACGCGTATCAACGGCCAATATTCAAACTACCATTAATTATGGGATTAAACCCTAATTAATCTCAGGTGGCCGGAGAAGACCTCCGGTCGTCTTCTCCGGCCAGAGGGTCATCTGAAAATCACCCAACTCCCTAAAAACGTAAAATAAATGAAAACTAAGACCAGGGAAATGATCCTAACACTCCCACGAATCAAACCCCTAACCTAAAACAAATTTATCTAACCTAAACAAGCTGAATCGAAGCAACTAAGTTCTAGGGTTCGTAAGCTTCAAACTGAAATTAAACTCTCAAAATGCAACCATTTTCAAAACCAATGGTATCAGAGTGATCAGCAAGACATATAGAGCAAGTTTGTAACAATCAAATTGATTTCTGGAAAAATTAATTTGGAGCTACCTGAGATTTGCAAGCTTTGATTTTGGAACTTTCAGGCCTCTTCTCCTTGCTCAATCTGCTCCTCTTGGTTCACCAAAGTTGCTTGGATGCTCAAAATGAATTTAAACTTGCTGGATGATGAGTTTCGAAGAGAACTGCTCCAAGCTCAGTCAACAATGGCAGATGAGTTTCTGGCCCTCTCAAGTCATGGTGATGGGTTGTTTATGACCTATGAGGTGTATTGAGAAGGTTTATGGTGTTGGTTGAAGTGTTTGTGGCTTGAGGAAAGAGATTCGAATGAATCTGCAGAATGAGGGTTGGTGATGGCAGTGAGGGTTTCTGGTGGTTTCAGGCTTTTTTTCTTGATGCTTTGTGTTCTATAGATCAAGGTAAGATGAATGGAGGTAAAGGTTTGGGTGTTTGCAGGCTGTGTGATGAAATTCGAATGAACTTGCAAGATGGGGTGTTTTGGTGTGTGTTGTGAATGTTATGGTTTCAGCCTTGGTTTCTATGTCATATGGCTTGCAAAATGAATGAATAAAATAATGCAAGTGGCTGTGAGATGTGACTTGTGCAGCTGTGATAGGTGAGTTTGCTTTTGCATAAAATCTACTTTTGTGTAAGATAGGGCATGGTGTGATGCTAGGCAAGTACAAGAGTATGGCTGGCGCAGCAAAAGGTGAGGGAAAGGCTAGCCCAAAGTCAGCTTCCAATGCTGCAAGTTGTAGGAAATGAATCATGAGTTTTTGCAACTTGGCTAGCTTATGTTTCACATGTGATCCTTTGGCCACCCAAGCATGAAATCAAGGACAAACTTGGTTCAAATCTGATTTTATGGACTTAGGGAATGTTTACATAATGGTTTGACATGAACTAGAGGCTGCATTTGACTTGATTCAAAACTTTGCAAAATTTCCACTTAGTGCATGACTTGAAAAACAATGATTTTTGGCAACTTTGCATGGCCATAACTTTTGATCCATGAAGGGTTAGATCATGTTCTTGTACTTTTTGAAAAGGGAAAGATGAGATCTACAACTTTCATGACCAAAGTTTTTCCATTTGAAGCCTTTTTGGATCATAAATCAAAGCTTGAAAATTGACCTAAAAGGATGCCTTCTTGAAAAGTCAACAAAACCCAAAAAGTCAACTTTTGCAAAAACCCTAATTTCTTGATTTCCATGAACTTCAACCTTTTTCCATGATCAAATAAAGATCATATACACTCAAAATGATGAAGATCACCCATTGGTTGGGTCATTGGGGGCCTCAGATGCCCTAATTTTGCACTGACTTGTCTGAAAAGTCAACCTTTGATCAGATGACTTCCCCATGGAATTTCTTCATGAAAATTGATATGCATACTCCCTATACCATATAGAGAGCAATGGAAACAAGAATGACCAAAAAATTTGGGGTTATGGCCTCTGAAACCAAAACCCTAATTTTCAGTCAACTGTACAGTTCATCCTGGCTCTGCATCCAACCAAACCCTAGTTCTTGTGATTCCTCTGCAATTTTGACTTTGAGGAGATAGAATATGATGTATGAACACACATGGACCCCTTTGAGTTGATTGGTGGCCTTTGGAATGGCCCAAGATGCCTTGAGGTTGCTCAGATCACAAACCCTAGGTGCAGATGCCCTAGAAGCTATGCAGTGAATCAAAAATATACTATGAGATGATATGATTGTGTTTATGGATATGAGATGATCACAAACCATGGTGTGAATGGGTGAGGGCAAATTTGGGGTGTTTACAGCTGCCCCTATTCAAACATGAGTTAGCTGTGCAGGATGTAAGCAACGGCTTAACAGGCAAACAAGATAACTTGTGGTTGAATACCAAAGACAGTCCAAAATTTGCACTCACAGAATGAAGAAGAAAAGGGATATAGATTGTAAAAGCAAATAAAGTATATTGTAAAGTGGGTGCGACGGAGGACGACCGTCGAGCAGAGGACGACTGCTGGGTAAAGAGCAATGACGGGGACGGCCGACATGCTGGGGGTAAAAAGGTAAAGCTAAGACGGGGACGGCCGACTAGCTGGAGATAAAAGGTAAAGCTAAGACGGGGACGGCCGACTAGCTGGGAAAAATAAGATAATATGATGGGGACGGCCATCAAGATAAAGTTGGATTTTCTCCGGGAATTAATGAAACATGACGGGGACGGCCATCAAGTTCACAAAGGTAAAGTAACCAATGATGGGGACGGCCATCGGGCTAAAAGGAAAAGGGACCACGACGGGGACGGCCATCGGGTTAAAGAATGAATGAAATAAACAGATGATGGGGTACGGCCATCAAAGGTGAAGGACGATCACCTAGCAGGGGACGGCTGCTCTGTTGGGTATAAAAGAAATATGATGGGGACGGCCATCAAAGGTGGAGGACGACCACCTGGCAGGGTACGGCTGCCGGAAACATCAACGATGGGGACGGCCATCGGATAGAAAAGGTCAACGATGGGGACGGCCATCGGACGAGCATGATGGAGGACGACCATCAAGAAGTGGAGGACGACCACTCAGCAGGGGACGGCTGCTCTCGAGGTTCATCATAACACAGGACGAGTGTTAGATAACCAAAATCAACAATGGGGACGGCCATTGGATAAAGTGATGAAGGACGATCATCAAAAGGTGGAGAACGACCACCTAGCAGGGGACGGCTGCTAAAAATCAACGATGGGGACGGCCATCGGATGAGCATGATGGAGGACGACCATCAAGAAGTGGAGGACGACCACTCAGCAGGGTACGGCTGCTCTCAAGGTTATCATAACACAAGACGAGTGTCAGATAAATGAAAATTGATTGTTGGTGATCTACTGGGGATCTAGTGAACACGGACGAGCGTTCACAACCAAGAAAAGAAAGTATAAGTGTTTGGTATTGTATATAGATTAAAGATGCGGACGAGCATCCTTAAGGCTATGATACGGACGGGTATCACGTAGAAACAACCTGACACATGCTCAGAGATGATGATACGGACGAGTATCAACTGGTTAACAAAGAACACGGACGAGTGTTGCATCTGAAGGGATTCTCCTGGGGAATAGTAGACACAGACGGGTATCTATATTCAAGAAGACACAAGTGTTTGACACGGTGTATGGATTAAAGATGCGGACGAGCATCCTCAAGACTTTGATACGGACGAGTATCATGTAGAAACAAACATTAGACGCAATGTTCTGAGATGATGGTACGGACGAGTACCAACGGGTTAACAAAGAACAAGGACTACCGTCGAATCTGTGGGGATGTGAGTGATGTATACAAAATACGGACGAGTATCTGTATAAGTGTACCAATGAGTAGTGAGCATATATATGAGTGTTTATCTGCTGGGGAGAGTGATACGGACGAGTGTCAAGAGAGAAACGTATAATATTAACAAGTATATGGGTGATGAAAGTGTAAGTGAACTTGCTGGGGATGTGACACGGACGGGTGTCAAGAAAGTGTACACAGGCATAGGCGACCATGCTGGGGGTATGACACGGACGGGTGTCGAGGATGAGTATATATGAGTATATGTGAGTGCAAAGAGGGTGTCTTTGGCTTCTGCTGGTGATTTGACACGGACGGGTGTCAGGAAATATCTGTAATATTGGTGATCTTGTTTGTAAAGTATATTCAGGCAACCTGCTGGGGAAAGATGACACGGACGGGTGTCAAAAGGGGTTATGCACTGGTGTTTGTGATCTGAAAGGCAGCTGCTTTGCTGTGACTCTGATGGGGATTTTTTTTCTGTATATTGTATTTTGTATGATGACAGATTGTCAATATCTGCAAGTGTTCAATTCACACATGACTTATGATTATGCTATGCATTTGACTTTTTGCCGTAATGCTCCGTGTTAAAACGGAATGCTACGCTTTGTGGGTGAATATGATGAAAATGCTATGACTATGCAAAGAGGCACAAATCTGGGATTCGGATCCCGCTGCTGCAGAGATCCCTAGTTGATCTGTTTGAAATGGACATCCCAGCTGGGGAGGAGATCATTGGTAGATCTAATAAGATGATATTTGCTTGGGGATACGGGTCACTGATAGACCTATCCTAATAATACGAGGACCCAGCTGGGGTTTGTAGAAGCGTTCCTCCCCTCTGTTGTGACTTCTTCGTGCGTTGCTCTTCTGAATAGAGGCTGGGGATTCTGTGGGGAAATGATTCCTTGATTCTGCATCCTGCTGAGGAGGGATAGTTGGTATTTCAGCCGGGGAAATGCTATTGGTATATCAGCTGGGGAGAGCAATGGGAAGCAACTCAGCTGGGGATAGAGCATTTTGGATGCTGACATCTTTCATGCCCCAAGTTGCGTTCTGGATACCTACAATCCTGCAAAGATGAGGAAACGCACAAATGGTCCCGAGGTATCCTTTACTGGATTCCGTCATAGGAGATAAGTATATTCCCTGTAAGCATGTGCTTTATATTTTTTTAGAGAAAAACATCTGTACTTATGCAATTGTGTTTTTAGGGATATCAGACAATTCTTTGCAAAACATAAAATGTAAAAAACGAGACATGACTGAAAATCTGATTTTATTAATTCATGTGCCCTGAATTGGCAAGATACAGTCAAAGGGACATATCTCCTGAAATGAGGAGAGTGTTACAAATTGAGAAACAAAGTGCTGGCAGTGTTGATAACGCTTCGAGGAGCTTCCTCTCCCGCTATGACTCGTATGACAATGACGCTCTTCTCGTCTTGCTTTCTGGAGGGAGTTGATTCTGATCGGAGCTTGATTCTGTTGAGTTTTCCAAGTTGTAGGGGATACAGACGAATTCAGAATGCAGTTGTTCGCTTATTCCCTTATTTTGCATGGATCGCCCTTTCGGGTTTTCAATCCATCGGGATACCCATTTTTGCCTGAGCTGTCCAATGCGGCTTTTCAACTCAGCGGGTGTACATTTTTGTTTATTTCCCTTATTTTTGCCCGAGTCTTTTATTCTGTTTTTGACTCGCCGGGATGCCCTATTTTTGCCTGGACTTACATTCTGTTTTTGTGTCCAGCGGGTCATTTTATGCGAAGTATTTTTTAACTGCATCTGAATTCACAGGGGATGGAAAATCTTCACCATCCATGGTGCTGAGCATCAGTGCTCCACCAGAGAAAACTTTCTTGACGACGAATGGTCCTTCATAATTCGGAGTCCATTTGCCCCTGTGGTCTGTATGAGGAGGGAGGATTCTTTTTAGCACAAGATCTCCCACTTGGTATTCTCGATGCCTGACTTTCTGATCGAAGGCTTTCTTCATTCTCTTCTGATATAGCTGCCCATGGCAGATTGCAGCCAATCTTTTCTCTTCGATCAGACTTAGTTGCTCGTATCGGGACCTAACCCATTCTGCTTCACTCAGTTTGACATCCATTAATACCCGTAGCGAGGGTAATTCAACTTCAACTGGTAGGACTGCCTCCATACCATACACAAGTTGATACGGTGTTGCCCCAGTGGATGTTCGGATTGATGTGCGGTACCCATGCAAGGCGAATGGTAACATTTCATGCCAGTCTCTGTAAGTGACTACCATTTTTTGCACAATCTTCTTGATATTCTTATTTGCTGCCTCAACAGCGCCGTTCATCTTTGGCCTGTAAGGAGAAGAATTGTGATGTTGGATCTTGAAGTCCCGGCATAATTCGGCCATCATTTTGTTGTTGAGATTAGAACCATTATCAGTAATGATTCGCTCGGGTACTCCATACCGACAGATGATGTCTCTTTTTAGGAATCGGGCTACCACTTGCCTTGTGACATTTGCATATGAGGCTGCTTCAACCCACTTCGTAAAATAGTCGATGGCGACCAGGATGAATCTGTGGCCGTTCGAAGCAGTTGGCTCAATCTTGCCAATCATATCGATGCCCCACATGGCAAAGGGCCATGGTGAAGACATGATGTTCAAAGGGTTCGGAGGCACGTGCACTTTGTCTGCATAGATCTGGCATTTGTGACATCTTCTGGCGTAAGCACAACAGTCTGCATCCATCGTGATCCAATAATAGCCTGATCTTAACAACTTCTTAGCTATTGCATGTCCTCCAGCATGGGTACCAAAAGAGCCTTCATGCACTTCATGCATCAGTAAATCTGCTTCCGTCTTGTCAACACATCTGAGGAGTACCATGTCAAAGTTCCTCTTGTATAAAGATCCATCAGTGTTCAGAAAGAAACTCCCAGCAAGCCTTCTTAAAGTCTTCTTATCATTGGAAGATGCCCCAGATGGGTATGTTTGATCCTCCAAGAAGCACTTGATGTCATGGAACCAAGGCTTATCGTCTTTGACAACATCTGCTGCAAATACATATGCTGGTCTATCAAGTCTTGATACTGAAATCTGAGGTACAAAGTTAGCGGTTTGAACTTTGATCATGGACGAAATAGTAGCCAAGGCATCTGCAAACTGATTCTCGTCCCGAGGGATATACTCAAGTTTGACTGTTGTGAAGAAAGTCAACAACCTTCTTGTATAGTCCCTATAAGGTATCAGATGATCTTGGTGAGTATACCATTTGCCGTTGGTTTGATTGATTACCAAAGCCGAATCTCCGAATACGGTCAATGTTTTGATCCTGAGGTCAATGGCTTCCTCAAGACCCATAATACAAGCTTCGTATTCAGCTTCGTTGTTAGTGCAGTTGAAAGTGAGTTTTGCCGAGAAAGGCATGTGAACTCCTTTTGGTGTAATGAGTACTGCACCAACACCACGGCCATTCATATTAACAGCCCCGTCGAACATCATAGTCCATTCTTCTTCTGGGTCAGGCCCTTCGGTGTGAATAGGCTCTTCGTGATCTTTTGCTTTAATGAACATGATGTCTTCATCAGGGAAGTCAAACCTCATTGGCTGGTAATCGTCAATGGGTTGCTCAGCAAGATATTCAGACAGTACACTGCCCTTGATGGCTTTCTGAGATGTGTACTGTATGTCATATTCGGTGAGAATCATCTGCCATCTTGCAACCCGTCCGGTAAGAGCTGGCTTCTCGAATATGTACTTGACCGGATCCATTTTTGAGATTAACAAGGTAGTGTGGGTCAACATATACTGCCTTAGTCGGCGAGCAGCCCACGCTAAAGCACAGCAAGTTTTCTCGAGCAGTGAATAACGTTGTTCACAGTCGGTAAACTTTTTGCTTAGGTAGTATATTGCATACTCTTTTCGACCAGACTCGTCATGCTGGCCCAGCACACACCCCATTGACTCTTCTAATACTGTCAAGTACATAATTAGAGGTCTTCCTTCAACTGGCGGCATGAGGATTGGAGGTTCTTGCAGATACTCTTTGATCTTGTCAAAAGCCCTTTGGCAATCTTCGTTCCACCTGACCGTTTGTTCTTTCCTTAACAGCTTGAACAAGGGTTCACAGGTTGCGGTGAGGTGAGATATGAACCGTGAAATGTAGTTCAATCTTCCTAAGAACCCTCGAACCTCTTTCTCAGTTTTCGGTGCAGGCATCTCTTGGATGGCTTTGACTTTATCAGGGTCAACTTCAATCCCCTTTTCGCTTACAATAAAGCCCAGCAGCTTACCGGATCGCACCCCGAATGTGCATTTGTTGGGGTTCAACTTCAGTTGATATTTCCTCAGACGCTTGAACAATTTCAGCAGATTTACCAGGTGTTCTTCCTCTGTAAGGGACTTGGCAATCATGTCATCCACATAACACTCGATTTCCTTATGAATCATATCGTGGAATAATGTTACCATAGCCCGTTGATATGTTGCACCGGCGTTCTTCAGTCCAAATGGCATCACCTTATAACAGAACGTGCCCCAAGGTGTAATGAAAGTTGTCTTCTCCATGTCTTCAGGTGACATCTTGATCTGGTTATATCCTGAAAACCCATCCATGAAGGAGAATACCGAGAACTGAGCCGTATTATCAACCAATACATCGATGTGAGGTAATGGGAAATCATCTTTCGGGCTGGCTCTATTCAGATCCCGGTAATCAACACACATTCTTACCTTACCGTCCTTCTTAGGCACAGGTACTATGTTAGCAACCCACGGCGGGTAGCTAGTTACAGCAAGGAATCCGGCATCCCATTGCTTTTGTACCTCTTCCTTGATTTTCATAGCCATGTCTGGACGAGTACGGCGTAGCTTTTGTTTGACCGGTGGGCACTCTTCCCTCAAAGGCAACTTGTGCACAACTATATCGGTGTCCAACCCAGGCATGTCTTGATACGACCAAGCAAACACATCAACATACTCTTGCAGTAGATCTATCAGTTGCTTCTTTACTGAATTTTGCAGGCAGGCCCCGATCTTGACTTCTTTCACATTTTCCTCTGTACCAAGATTAATCACTTCAACCTCCTCCTGATGAGGGGTAATAACCTTTTCCTCTTGTCTTAACAACCTGGCTAGCTCTTCAGGAAGCTCGTATTCTTCTTCAACCCCTTCGTCAGCTTGATTGATCGGATTGTCAAAGTCATACGATGTCATAGCCGTGCTGTTGTCGGTGCGGTCAGGATGGCACTCTCTGCAAGGGTTTAATTGGTTCATTTTAGTGATCTGATTTTAGTCTTATTTAGAAAAAGTGAAATGAAGTTGTCATTTTGAAAAACACTGCCATTTATTTTTGTACAAAAAAGAAAAATGGAAGAACAGTGAACATAAAAGAAAAAAAAGACTCGTTTGCAAAAAGATTGTCTGATATTTCATTAATTTAATCTTGTTTGCACAAAAGTACAGATGGCCCTGATTACAAAATGAGTCTTGTCATCTTGGGCAAGATGCAAGACTTTGATGCATGCTTAAAAATACAGGAAATAATAATTACTCTGCTCGAGTAACACTTATAATTCCCTGGGAAGACCAGTTCGAGACACTGCTCCCCGGGATCTTCGGACGAATCCAATTCTCCAGGTTGCGTTCCTCTTCCAGCTCGTCTTCCAGACAGTTGATAGCATCGGGGGTTAGCATCCCCCCACTGACAAATCCTGGCTCTGCAGCAGCCTTCACTTGATGTTGAGTTGGTTTGTAACCCAACCCAAACTTGTCCTTCTTCTCTTCCACAGCTAAAATTTTGCCCCAGCCTAGGGCAGTTCCTTCCTCAACAACCTTCCGGGCTTGTTGGTATGACGACATGGAGATCCCCGAAACAGCAGATGCTTCATTCACATTCAAAGCCTCAAAACCTTGGCTCATGGTTTCAACGATCTCACCATCCATTTCAATATACTTGTAAGTAGCCAGATGACTCACAAATATATCCTCCTCCCCGCAGATTGTGACAACTTGGCCTTCCCACTCATATTTTAACTTTTGGTGAAGGGTAGACGTTATTGCGCCAGCGGCGTGAATCCAGGGTCTACCCAACAAACAGCTGTAGGCGGGCTGAATGTCCATCACATAAAAGATAGTTTTAAATGTCTGCGGGCCAATTGTCACAGGCAGCTCTACTTCTCCCAGAACCGATCTCTTCGAGCCATCAAAAGCTCTAACCACCAGGTTGCTGGGTCTCAATGCCAGTCCATCATATTCAAGCTTCACCAGAGCCTTCTTTGGTAAGACATTCAGGGATGATCCTGTGTCCACCAGCACATGTGAAAGGACAGCTCCTTTGCATTCCATAGTTATGTGCAAGGCTTTATTGTGATTGCGGCCATCCACTGTCAGGTCAGAATTGGTAAACCCTAGCCCATTGCTAGCGGTAACATTTCCAACAACGGTTTCCAATTGGTTGACAGTAATCTCCTCGGGCACGTAAGCTGCGTGCAGTACCTTCAGTAGTGCATTCCGATGGGCTTCGGAGCACATGAGCAGTGAGAGGATGGAGATTTTGGACGGCGTCTGATGAAGCTGATCCACAACTTTATAGTCGCTCTTCTTGATGATCCGCATAAACTCATCAACTTCCTGATCAAACGGAGTCTTCAGGGCTTCTTTGACAGCTGGATCTTCCTGCACCGGGCCTTTCCCCTTTACCTTGGCAGCAGCTTCTGCTTCGGCATTAGGTCTTTGGACTTGTGAAGCAAAGAGACGTCCGCTTCGGGTGAAGCCTCCGCCTCCGCCCACATTATCAATTTGTGGTGCAGGTGCTGATGTTTCCAGAGTGATTCTTTTCCCTTCACAGTACACGTCAGAGCCATAGTGCCAAGGGATGGCCCTATTGCTTTCATACGGTACAGGTCCAGGTACTGTGACGGTAACCGGACTGATTGATGCTGCTGAAGGGACTGCAATTGTTTGTGGATCATAAAAGATAGTAACTGGTGCTCTAGTGGGAGCAGCACCCTCTGAATGGTAGGCGGAGTTATTTTCTGGATCGTAGAAGATGGTAACAGTAGAGACATCTTCATGATCGTTTGCTGGTGTTGTAGGAGGTTCTGCTGGAAGGACTGTTGTTGTTGTTGATGGAGAGTCGAAGTGGAATGAAACTGAAGTTGTAGCAGGAGAAACTGTTGAAAACTGATCATTGGGTATAACAGATGAAGTACTTGCTGGTGTTGTTGATGAATTACCGGGAGCAATAGTTGCTGCAGTTGTAGGAGGGTCTGGAACCGTTGTTGATGAAGCTGCCGGATGTGCCGGAAATGATGTAGTGATTTGTAAGAGGCCACTCTTGATAAGGTTGTCAATGCCATTCCTCAAGTCTTCACACCCATTCCATGAGATATTGCAGTAGGGGCACCCCAGCTCACACCCTGGAAATATATCATTTTCACGGAGCTGAGCCTTGATTTCCACCAATGGCGTCCTGATCTGATCCACACTAGTTATCAAATAAGACTGTTGGTCTTCTTCAATGGCATTAATTCGGGGACCACCATGATGTGGTATTGGGTTTTTAGTGACATTGGGCGGAGGAGCAAAATTCAGAGCCTTGGAGTCTACCAAGTCTTGCACCTTCATATGCAGAGCCCTGCATTTTTCCGTGCTGTGACCAGGTGCGTTTGAGTGAAAAGCACACCTAGCATTTGAGTCATAGTTTCTTGGTAGACTGTTTGGATCCGGAGGTGCCAACGTTCTTAACTCAACCAGGTTGAGCTTCAGAAGCTGTGGCAATAAAGCAGCATATGGCATTGGAATCGGGTCTATCACCCTGTTAGCTTGAGAGGGCCTCTGCTGGAATGGCCTCTGTTGATTGTTGTTGTTGGAGTTGTTGTTGTAGTTGTTTCTCGGAGGGTATTGATTCTGATGATACTGAGGTTGTTGTTGGAAATTTTGTCGAGGAGGTTGATATACTGGTAGAGGATGAGCTGGAGCAGGGATTGTGACTGCTGCTATTGTTCTGGGAACATACTGGGGTCTGCCCCTGTTGGTGTGAATGGCATTGGTCTCGCCGGATCTTCTTGGGCCTGTAAAAGGCTTTCTTGTACCACTGGACGAACTTGCACCATTATCAGATATCTTACCCATTTTTAACAGGCTTTCAATCCTTTCCCCAGCTATGACAACGTCAGCGAAGCTAGTGGAAGAGAAAGCGGCCAACCTGTCAATATATGTCCCCTGGAGAGTGTTCATGAACATGTCTGCCATTTCTCTCTCAGACATTGGTGGTTGAACAGCAGCGGCCAATTGCCTCCATCTTTGGGCGTATTCACGGAAACTTTCCCTTGACGACTGTGACATGCCCATCAGGAGAGTCCTGTTGGGTGCCATGTCTAAGTTATACTGATACTGACGAATGAAGGCCTCTGCCAGGCCCTTCCAGCATCTCACAGTTGCCCTTGTCAAGTGGGAATACCATTCCCTTGATGCTCCAGTCAAGCTATCTTCGAAGTAAAACATCCAAAGTTTCTCATCCATCGTATAAGCTTTTAATCTTCCCAGGAATGACTGCAAATGAGTTCGGGGGCATGAAGTCCCATTATACTTTTCGAAACATGGAGGCTTGAACTTGTGGGGGATCCTGACCCCGTCTACCAGCCCCATGTCCATGACGTCAAAGCCCAGAGAATTTTGAGACTCCAGTGATCTCAATTTTTCAGCTATCTCATCCAAACGCCTATCATAGGCCTCCTCTCCAGCACCCATGACTGTGAATTGGTCCTCCTGAGGATCCTCTTGAAGTACTCTGGCTGCAGTAGCCGTTCCCTGAACGTTTGCGGGAATGTGGATCTCAGGATGTAGATGTGGGCCAAACACCGGGGGATTAACATGTGGTTGCACCCTTTCGTTGTTGCTTGTGCCAGCAGTTCCTACATGGGGGTCCTCTTGAGTTCTCCCTTCTACCAACACTCTAAGCCTCTCCTGGCTCTGAGCTAAATTATTCATCACCTCCATGAATTGAGTGATCTGGGTTCTCATCTCCACCCTTTCGTTAGCCATCTGGGTTCTGGCCTCGTTGAGATCTTGCTGCAACTGGTCCATTTGGATGCCCGGAAGGTTGCTTCTAGTTGGGTACCTGTGTGGCCTGTTGAGAGGAAACACCCGGCGACGAGCAATTCTGCCTGAATATCACAACAGAGGTTAGTATCAATAAAACAAAACCTACAAAACAAACAAAGAGGGTTAGTATGCAATGCAGTTGTGCTTATTTGCTATCAAGGGTATCCGGTTTGGTCTTCAGTTTTGACCCTTCCAGACCCTCGAGGATGATGCTGTTGAAGTTGCTTTTGCCATGCACTCGGGTGGAAATCAACATAAATATATTACAAAGGACAATCATAATACAATTTGTTCATTCTTACAACACCAGCCCTCTAGGGGTCAAAATACATAATCAAAAAGCAAAAGTACATGAAAAGAAATAGCAACAAGCAAATGATCAAACTCCGAGGCCAAACTCATCCTCACGAACTTCCTTAAGAAGTGCTTCGGTCACAGGATCAGCCGGGCGCTCCGTGAGACTTCTGATGAGAAGGTTTCTTGTTGCAACAGCTGCAGTCAATTTCTTGTTCTGACTTTGATCTTTGGATTTCTTCACTCCAGCTTTGATTCTTAACTCTGAAATTTCCTCCTGGGCTGCTGCCAGGGCCTTTTCCATCTGCTCCATTTTGTCCTGAACTCTCTTGTCTTCTAGAGTACGGGCCTCAGTAATCCGGACCCACCTGGCCTGACTTTCCTTCAAGTACAAGTCTGTTCTCGCTCTCTGGAACTGGGCTTCTTTACAAGCGTTCTTCAGAATCTGCTCACCAGCTTTAGACTTGTTGATGTACTCTCCAGACTTTTCAATTTTAGTTAAGTGCTCAACCCTCAGCTTCTCCAATCTTTCAATCTCCCTCTCACCTTCACTCCTTTCCCGGAGGGTCTTCTGCAAGGCTTGAGATAACTTCTCATTCCTTTCCTTCAGGCTTTCAAACTCTTCCAGGCTAACAGTTGCTGGAGGTGGTGCTGATGATGACTCAGGCATGTCTTTAATGGTGAAGGGCAATCCTGAGATTTGGGCCCTAGCATTGGACCACTCATGATATTGGGCTGATGCCACATTATTGCACTTCCCCAGAATGGTGATTCCCTTGGTTTGAACATGATCCCAGGCCCAGGCAGCCTGTCTAACAGTTGCCAGACTAACCTTGTTCTCACAGTAGAGGGTCTCAGCCAGGTCCTTTTCCCTAGGAGCATGAACCAGTGCATAACCCAATTGCCTCTTGAACAGCAGGGGGTTGTAATTGATACTTCCCTTGACTCCTACCAAAGGCACATTAGGAAAATGCCCACAGCTAGTGATTATGTCTCTGCCCTTGGTACTTTGATTGCACCACCTGATATCTGCTGTAGTTAGGACAGAAAGTCTCCTTGCCCAGTTGCTTTGCTGGTGAGGGTTTAGGAATGCATCTGTCTTAGGTAGATGCTTGAGAAGCCAGGCATGGAATAGTGGAGCACAAATCCTCACTAACTTCCCTCTCTGTTTCTCATTCCTCTGATGTACTGAGTAATAGAGATCACCCAACAAGGTAGGCACTGGGTTCTTCAAGATGAACAAATGGATTGCACTCTTGCTGATGAATCTGGGCTCATCTGTAAATAACACAATTCCATACACACTTAAGGCCAACAGAGCACAAACAGCTTTCCACTCCCCCAGGGAGGCCTTCAGACTAGCTTGAGAGATTAGGAAGTCCAGCTGTAATCCAGGGACACTAGATTTAGAGGTCATGTGTTGTTCAATCAAAGCAGATTCCAGGTGCAAAGCTTTGGCTATCTCCCCATTGCTGGGAAAGTCCATTTCAGGGTTGAATGGGATCTCCCTCTTGATAGGCAAACCAGTCAGAGATGAATATTCTTCTAGAAGAGGCCCCAACTGAAAGTCCTGAAATGTAAAGCATCTCAAAGGGGGGTCATAGAACTGGATGCAGGTATGGATCAGGCTCCTTTGAGATGGGTCCATGTCCATAACTAGGTCAAGTATGTCCCCATAATGTTCCCTGAACAAAGGGATGTAATCTGGTGTAATCAGGGTTTGGATCCTCCTGATGTCTGACAAGTCTGGTTGGAAGAAATGATAGGTGATATTATTTTTCTTTGGAGCCATGATGCTGAAGACTGGATGAAGTGCTGATGACAGTGCTGAGATAGAGAGATAGCCACTGATAGGCTGGTGCTGAAGCAGACAACTAAAACTGAAACAGATGCTGGTGAAGATGGGTCAAAGCTGCAGATGGGGTCAAAACCAAAACCTGATGAAAATGGATACCCTGAAAAACAAATAAGCACATGTTAATATGATGCAATGAGTATGCATGCCAATGATATGCAAGGGTTTGTGACTGAGCTGGATCTGAATAACTGCCTTGGTATAGATCCATGTGTGTTCAAGAATTCCAGATGGAGGCCTATAAATCCAGTAACCAAGGTAGGGGACTCAAATAAAGAGCCACATGTCCAGGGTTTTAGAATCACAAGAACTATCCAACATGGAGCATTCTTAACAAAGTCAAAGTAACAGGGTATTCTGAGGTCAGGGTACCTGCAAACCTGTAAACAGCCCAACCCCCTCACAGGTAGTGATCTAGAACAAGGATCCTCAGACTTGGATTAGTTATGAGAAGTGTAAATACTTCTAACCCGGAGGTACAGTGTTTACAATTACCATAACAATTCCTCCTCTAATTCACCTCAGTTTCTGAAGGTCAATACTAAAAGGTCATCCAGACTTAGCAGGCTTCCCAGATCCCCCTAGCATTGCAGGAAATCTGCAACACAGAGTTCTCAAGAAGAAACCCATATCTGAACCGTGTTTCATATTCCCGCACCAGACTGAAAATTGACTGGGAAAGAATATGATTCACTCTAGCCTAGGTGTCACTCAGGTCCCAGGTGTAGGGCCTTAACTCTCAATGAAATACCCACCCACCAAAACAGAGAAACCAGATCCAGCCAGCAACAGTATGACAATATGATATATAAATGCAGTAAAGAAAAGCAATAAATAAAGCTGTACAGAAAGCAATAAATAAAGCAAATATACAAACACAAATAACACATAACACCCCAATAAACACAAATCAAACAAGCGCTAGGAGGAACCCACAAAAGGAACCAGAAGCCCTGGTTGCAATATAAGGGTCCCCAGCAGAGTCGCCAAGCTGTCGCTCCCGACAAATGACAAAGATCAGATGAAGGTACAGACGCGAACGGTCGGCGAAGGGAACAGTGAGAACACACAGCCGTGAACTCACTGGAGATGAATAGAGTCGCCAGCTAGGCATTTTTATCCCGGAGGAAAGGCAATGCTGCATAGGCCTAAAAAAGGATGGATAAGACGGTTTGCGAACCAGAGAGACTGAGAAAGGGGGTTGGTTACAACCTGGGAAGGTATTAGCACCCAGATTGTCCGCCGTACTCGACGGGATCCACGCTTAAAAGATTTGTGCTATAAAGGGGTAGTGTCAGTGCAATCTGTGTGTAAAGAGCTGGAAAGCAATATGTACAGGTGTCAGTGCTGAAAAAGTGAAGTGTAAAGTGATATATACAGTGTCAGTGTAAGAGATAAGAATGAATTGCTCAAGATCATGAGGCTTGAAGAATGAGGCTAGAAGGAGGGGGAATGGACAGAGACTTTTGTTCGATAACTGTTAAGTTATGCCTACGTATCCTCTCGTGCAATGAGGAAGTCAGAACACCGTAGTTCGACCCAAAGAGACTGAAAGATGAATTGACTTGTGAACTGCTTGCTTGTCTATGCTCAAGTGTATGACCTGTCTGGCTCAGGTGCTAACTGTCTTGCATTAGACGGAAGAAGCAAGTTCTCGTTTGTGAGTGAATGAGATGAGAAAAGAATCCCGGAGGAGACGATTATTGTTTGTCTTTTGAGTTTTCAGTCTTTTATTGCTTTTGGAGTTTGTCATAGGATAATGAGCTTAAACCTAAATCAACGGATTTGGTAAACTCATCACATCATCCCTCTGATTAGGGGTAATGAGAATTACCTTAAGTGTGAAGTCAGATTCTCACACTTAATCACCTTTGATGCAGGGTTAAGATCATTAACCTACTTGTGATTATTTAGATGTTTTTGGTGTTTTTGTTTAGTGTTAAGTAATGAGGTTAAGCCATAATCAGGGATTTAACAGACTCATTACACCATCCTAAAAGAAGGATAATAGATGAGGGTGTTTAAGCTGAGGAAAGCTCCTCAACTTAATCCATGATTAGGGATTAAACCCATGACAAAACAAGCCTTTGATTAAGTGGATTTATTTAATGATATGATGATGAAGTGAATTTTAGGGTTTGTAAGACAACTTGAGGGGGACTTGTCCATTAACTTTAGGGTTAGTCCTTCTTAACCAATTAAGGAAGAATTAGAACCCTAATGCAAGGCCCAAGTTACAAGTGTAATGTCTTGATGATTATTAGATGGATTAATTAAGAGATTTCAACACCTTAAGGGTCCAAGACTTAGGATTAAAGTTATACACTCCATCCTAAAAGAAGGATGCAGGCATGATCTTAATCACAAAGTCTTAAAGCCTTGAGGGTTTAGTCCCTGATTATGAAGTGAGAAGAGATGACTCAAGGAGAGACACAAAGGTAAAAACTATGGGGGAGACTAATCAAAACCCTAATTCATTATCATGCTTGGTTGGTCCTAATGTTTGTGAGGCTTTCAAGAACAATCTTCAGATGAACCACCAGGAAGCAGATGAATAAGATCAAGAGAAGCAAAGTGACTTGCTTCATTCAAGAAGTCAAGTCACTTGAAGAAAGAAAGTGGGAGGAGGAAGAATGAGCAAGCTCAAACTCAAACACATATAAGAATGCAGCAAGGTATGCAAAAGAGATGAAAGGAAAGGATATGAGAAGTGAAGGCAAACTCACTTCTCAAGTTTACTTACCACCTGAAATGTTAGAAAGGAATGCAATGCAATGCTAAATGAAATGAAATGACATGATGCTAGGCCAAACCAGAAGCATACACATGATGATTATGATGTTATGAAGTGCTGCAAACATGAGGCAAGACAATGGATATGTTCATACAAAGTCATGGATGCAAGTGATGCAAGTGTAGGAGCATGAACAAGCATGAGATGTTATGGATCATACAATGCAAATGGCATGGCAAATATGTAATGCAATGATCAATGATGCTCCATACATGCCTTAAGATGTTAAATGAATCATGAGAATGCACAAAATGCAATGACAAGTCATGTTATGCAAGGAAATGCAAAGGGGATGCAAGAAAAGGCCCAAATTAGGGTTTACAAAGCAAACACCAAACACAAACTCAAAACAGAAGCAAACCCTAATATAAAAAATGGAAAATGGTACCTAAAGAAACCCTAGACCTATAATGAACCACTGCCCAAAGGGGAACTCTCAACTCTCACCCAAACTCAAGATATGAATTTTACAAGTCATTAGGGTTTTTTAGGGTTTGAAACAAAAGAAATGCCAATCAATTAGAAAATGCAAGATCAAATCTTGGCCTTTTTATCCTTGAAAGTACATGTCAAATGGAAAGCAATGCAAAAAGAATCAATGTCTCAACCTTTACCAAAAGACAGAAATGAATTTTCAAACTTAGGATCAAAAAAAATGCATCAAAAATGATTTAATTCCATGAAAAATTCTTAACATGCATCAAGATCAAAAAAGAAATTTGGTTTGAAGGTTGGACAATGTTTCTAAATGTCTTAGAACACTTCATGAATTTTTTTGTAATTTTTAAATACCTAAAAGTATTTTTAATTAATTAATTCTCATTAATCAATTAAAAATAATCTTTTAAATATTTAAAAATACTTTTTTAATGATAAAAAATAAAATAAAAATATTTTTGTGTCATAAAAATTAATAAAACCTTAAAGAAAAAGTTTCATAATTTTTATGATTTTTTAACTATTTTAAATAAATTGTGCAAATTAATTGAAATAAAAATGAATTAAAATGAATTAAAACTGAAGTATGCAGGATGGATGGCCAGGATGCGTCCAGGGTTCAAATGGGGTTGACTGCGCGCCAGAATGAGAGGTCCAGATTGCCTCTGATTAAATTGAATAAAACAAGATTAATTAACCCTAACACGTGGATTAGGGTTGATTAGAAAGATCCTGGCCATTGGAAAGGGAGGGAAGTCAACGGGTCCACGCGTATCAACGGCCAATATTCAAACTACCATTAATTATGGGATTAAACCCTAATTAATCTCAGGTGGCCGGAGAAGACCTCCGGTCGTCTTCTCCGGCCAGAGGGTCATCTGAAAATCACCCAACTCCCTAAAAACGTAAAATAAATGAAAACTAAGACCAGGGAAATGATCCTAACACTCCCACGAATCAAACCCCTAACCTAAAACAAATTTATCTAACCTAAACAAGCTGAATCGAAGCAACTAAGTTCTAGGGTTCGTAAGCTTCAAACTGAAATTAAACTCTCAAAATGCAACCATTTTCAAAACCAATGGTATCAGAGTGATCAGCAAGACATATAGAGCAAGTTTGTAACAATCAAATTGATTTCTGGAAAAATTAATTTGGAGCTACCTGAGATTTGCAAGCTTTGATTTTGGAACTTTCAGGCCTCTTCTCCTTGCTCAATCTGCTCCTCTTGGTTCACCAAAGTTGCTTGGATGCTCAAAATGAATTTAAACTTGCTGGATGATGAGTTTCGAAGAGAACTGCTCCAAGCTCAGTCAACAATGGCAGATGAGTTTCTGGCCCTCTCAAGTCATGGTGATGGGTTGTTTATGACCTATGAGGTGTATTGAGAAGGTTTATGGTGTTGGTTGAAGTGTTTGTGGCTTGAGGAAAGAGATTCGAATGAATCTGCAGAATGAGGGTTGGTGATGGCAGTGAGGGTTTCTGGTGGTTTCAGGCTTTTTTTCTTGATGCTTTGTGTTCTATAGATCAAGGTAAGATGAATGGAGGTAAAGGTTTGGGTGTTTGCAGGCTGTGTGATGAAATTCGAATGAACTTGCAAGATGGGGTGTTTTGGTGTGTGTTGTGAATGTTATGGTTTCAGCCTTGGTTTCTATGTCATATGGCTTGCAAAATGAATGAATAAAATAATGCAAGTGGCTGTGAGATGTGACTTGTGCAGCTGTGATAGGTGAGTTTGCTTTTGCATAAAATCTACTTTTGTGTAAGATAGGGCATGGTGTGATGCTAGGCAAGTACAAGAGTATGGCTGGCGCAGCAAAAGGTGAGGGAAAGGCTAGCCCAAAGTCAGCTTCCAATGCTGCAAGTTGTAGGAAATGAATCATGAGTTTTTGCAACTTGGCTAGCTTATGTTTCACATGTGATCCTTTGGCCACCCAAGCATGAAATCAAGGACAAACTTGGTTCAAATCTGATTTTATGGACTTAGGGAATGTTTACATAATGGTTTGACATGAACTAGAGGCTGCATTTGACTTGATTCAAAACTTTGCAAAATTTCCACTTAGTGCATGACTTGAAAAACAATGATTTTTGGCAACTTTGCATGGCCATAACTTTTGATCCATGAAGGGTTAGATCATGTTCTTGTACTTTTTGAAAAGGGAAAGATGAGATCTACAACTTTCATGACCAAAGTTTTTCCATTTGAAGCCTTTTTGGATCATAAATCAAAGCTTGAAAATTGACCTAAAAGGATGCCTTCTTGAAAAGTCAACAAAACCCAAAAAGTCAACTTTTGCAAAAACCCTAATTTCTTGATTTCCATGAACTTCAACCTTTTTCCATGATCAAATAAAGATCATATACACTCAAAATGATGAAGATCACCCATTGGTTGGGTCATTGGGGGCCTCAGATGCCCTAATTTTGCACTGACTTGTCTGAAAAGTCAACCTTTGATCAGATGACTTCCCCATGGAATTTCTTCATGAAAATTGATATGCATACTCCCTATACCATATAGAGAGCAATGGAAACAAGAATGACCAAAAAATTTGGGGTTATGGCCTCTGAAACCAAAACCCTAATTTTCAGTCAACTGTACAGTTCATCCTGGCTCTGCATCCAACCAAACCCTAGTTCTTGTGATTCCTCTGCAATTTTGACTTTGAGGAGATAGAATATGATGTATGAACACACATGGACCCCTTTGAGTTGATTGGTGGCCTTTGGAATGGCCCAAGATGCCTTGAGGTTGCTCAGATCACAAACCCTAGGTGCAGATGCCCTAGAAGCTATGCAGTGAATCAAAAATATACTATGAGATGATATGATTGTGTTTATGGATATGAGATGATCACAAACCATGGTGTGAATGGGTGAGGGCAAATTTGGGGTGTTTACAATTCCCCCTCCTTCCAGCATTATTCTTTTAGCCTCATTATCTTGAGCATTTCACTCCTGTTCTTGCACTGACACTTCTCATATTTCACTTCACGTTCCTTTTACACTGACACTTGTATTCTTTCCAGCTTTGATACACAGATTGCACTGACACTACCCCTTTTAAACACAAAATTTCAAGCGTGGATCCCGTCGAGTACGACGGACAATCTGGGTGCTAATACCTTCCCAGGTTGTAACCAACCCCCTTCCTCAGTTTCTCTGGTTCGCAACCGTCTTGTCCATATCTTTCCATGTTTATGCAGCATTACCTTTCCTCCGGGATAAAAATGCCTAGCTGGCGACTCTTGTCTTCTGAGTTCACCCTTGTGTGTTCTCTCTCCTCCTTTCGCCGACCGTTCGCGTCTGTACCCCTTCTGACCGGGTGTCATTTGGTGGGAGCGACAACTATGCAAGAAGAACTCAACCAATTCGAAAGGAACCAAGTTTGGACTCTTGTACCAAGACCGGACAACAAACATATCATAGGCACAAGATGGGTGTTCAAGAACAAACTTGACGAGAATGGGATCATAGTTCATAACAAAGCAAGATTGGTCGCACAAGGCTACAACCAAGAAGAAGGAATCGACTTTGATGAAACATTCGCTCCGGTAGCAAAGTTAGAAGCAATTAGATTATTACTTGCTTACGCTTGTTCTATGAATTTTCAGTTGTACCAGATGGATGTCAAAAGCGCTTTCCTAAACGGTTACATCAATGAAGAAGTCTACATCAAACAACCTCCGGGTTTTGAAGACTTCAAGAATCCCTTTCATGTCTACAAGTTGAAGAAGGCTCTTTATGGCTTAAAGCAAGCACCAAGGGCTTGGTATGTGTAGACACCCTAAATTTGCCCTCTGGCTTTTGTATCTTTTTCAGCTTCTCGTTTGCATATCATACGCATTTTTGCATACCATTTGCACGTGCATAAGACATGGGATCAGCATCTTCTGAAGAGTTAGGGTTTCAAGTCATCATTTGCAGATTATCAGAAGAATTCAAGGCTTTGGCTTGTAGCCGTCAATGGAATTTCCTCATGTAGCTGGATTAGGGCTTATTTCCCTGATAAGGATTTCAAGTATAAAAATTATTCACCATTTCATTTGGCTCGTCATCATGGATTTCTGCTTCATCAGGGCTATTTCTCAGGCAGTGAGTGCTCAAAGTCAAGTTGTGGCGGGATGAGTTTGTCAGGTCATCAAGTTGTAGTTTATGAGAAGTTTTGAGCCAATTTGTCTTTTCGTTTGTTCATTAGCGGTCCATCCATGGATTTATTTTCCCGGAGATTGATTTTGACAGATTTAAGGTGATTCAAGACTTATTTGGCCACGAATTCAGAGGACGATTAGCTCAGATGGTTGTTTGCTTCGGTTACGAATTGTTCAGTTGTTAGTGTGCTTCATTGCTTTTACCTGAAGTGTGTGGAATAGTGCAAGTGGTTTCGTGGTTGTGTGCATGTTGGTGGTTGTCGGTCCATTCCATAGAAGATCAATTCATACCCATTTCTTTCTTATCCATTTCTCAAGTTCACCTGTTATCCGAATTTTCTCATTATTCATATTTCATCCGATTAATTCTTTTATCCAATAACCATTACCCTTATTTTCTGATATCCATAAATTCATCTTATCCATATGATATCCATATACCATTTTTTCCTAACCCATTTTCCTAACCATTTCACATACCCCAATCTCATTTGTAAAATCCATTTATTTGTCCATATTAAAAAAAACTTTAAACATTTTTGTCCAAATATCCATCTAAATATCCATTAACCTTTTTCTCTTTATCCATTTTTATACCAATTTCCATCTTTTAATATTCATTTTTCATCTTCCATTTTTATTATTAATTCCATTTATCCATATTAAACTATATTCACATTTTCTAAATACATTCTCATATCCAATTAACCATTTTTTTTAATCCACTTACCCATCACCAATTAAATTCATTTCTAATTTACATTGTCCATTTTATAAAAGAAAAAACAATATTTTACAAAAAATTTTGTCATTACAAAAGAGCCATATCATTCTTGAGGCCAAAGCCCATTAGGAAATAGAGACAGAACTTGAGTTGACCTAGTTTATAAAAGGAAGAATATTTTTTGAGACTAGGAACATTGAAACGGCGCTGCAAAATTTCTGCTCTCCAATGAATTATAGTGTTCATACAAAGGGTCAACTCATTTCCGTCTTCACATTCACCTCATAACAATCCATATTCACCTCATAACAATCCACATTCACCTCATAATAACCCACAACAAACCAGTAACAGCCATCCCCAACCTTGCGTTTTTTTTTCTGCCACTCAGCAACAAAACAATACAATCCTCTTACTAAAACAACTCACCATTTTTTTTCAAAAATTCGCAACACACCCAAACAGCGGCGCATATGAAGCTCTTCTTTCCTTCATACAAAATGGCAACAACAACAACATAGAGTCTTCAATCCTTCTTCAACAAAAACCCAACTCACAGCAAACACAACAAAACTGAACAAATAGGCCAACCATCACCGAACATCCTACTTCAACTCACAACAAATCCAGCAAACCGAGTTATTCCGCCACCACCACCCCATCCTTCAAAATCGTTACACACCAAACAGACTCATTCACTCCGATTTCGTTCCCCTCATTTTGAAGCAATGTTCTCCTCACAAAAAATTCCTCTCTGCAATAAACCAGAACACAATAACTCATAACCATCCATTGACTCAAACACGAAACCTTTTCTTCATTCAACCCTTCAAAACCTCATAAAACCTTCACAAATCAAACCATTTTTCACCTTCAAAAACCACCATCAAACTCACCGCACTCTTCTTAGAACCAACTCTCCAACCTCTCCATCGCACCTCATCAAACTAATCCTTCATCAATACTCTCAGCCGAACATCACCATAACCTTCACCTCGTCTTTCACCGCACTGAGATATCATCACTCACCTTGCAATTTCTAAACCACCAAACCAACACCACCGTTCAACCCTTCTTCAATCAACGACAAACCAAAACCAAATCTCAGAAACAGAAAACAGAAGAAGAAGACGAGGCAGAGAGATTTGATGTGACAGAAATCTGAGATAAGAAGAACAAACCGCGAGCATAGTGAGAGTCGAAGTCGTGCAAGATCTTTGAAGGCGAGGTCACGCGAAGGTAACTGGATCGACAAAGGCGACTTCGCCGTTGATGTTGCTTGAAGACAGAGGGACGATGACGCGTTTGTGGCGGCGCGGTTGTCGGTGATGCGTCGATTTGAGAAGGGAGTAACGCGAGATCGTGACGGAGAGACATCGGTGAAATCATAAACCGAATCGAGGAGAGATTGCGGTTGAGTTTGTAGGTTTCACCGGCGGTTTTGTGTTTTCACGAAAAGGGGAGTCAAATACGGCTTTGTCTTGAAACATGGTATCATAATTAAGCTTGTGATTTTTGTTTCTTATTTAACCTGTTTTTTACTTATTCCTCTTTTCAGATGAGATTTTTGGTTATGGATAGCGTGCTTTGAAGCCCAAGCAGATATATTATTCTCGCCTCTCCGTTTCAGCACCACACCCCTTCATTGTTTGTTGCTGATGTTGGGCTGGGCCCAACGAATTTTCTGTTAGCACCATGTTTCCCAGCGACACACCCCTCTCCCCATGTTTTTTTTAAACCTTTATTTTCTTTTTTTCTATATTTTGTAAAGTCTTAGTTAAACTTTGTTGATGTTCATTAGAACTTAATTTCATTTATTTATTTGAATATTAGTTAATTTGTTAATTGAAGTTTTTTTAGAAGTTTTCTTTTAGAATATTATTTTAATTTTGCTAGATTTGATAGAAATTTTATAACTTTGGTTCTAGTTTCGATTAGTTTGGTTTATTTAAGTAGAATTTTGCTTGTTCTTGGTTTTAGTCTAGTGTTTTGTAGGTTGCTTGCTCGATTTCGAAGATGGAGGATATAGCGTGGTGATGGCCTCATGATTATTTTATTTCCAATTCTTGTTGCAAATTTGGATTCTTTTTGTTGGTCTGCTTGGATGTTGGAAGCTTATTGGGCATTTGTTTGATTCCCTGGTAATGGACATTTGTCTGAGATCCTTTTGTTCATATTGAAGAGGCAACTGACCTTCTCCGTTAGGTATCACTGAGGCCTGATTTTACTATTGCATGCTGCTGCATCTGGAAGTCCTACTGGTGTAGGCTCTGTTTGTGCATTTTCATCTTATCTCCATATCGCATTCTCATCTCTTTATCTTATTTCTTCTTCATATTGCATTCTCATCTCCGTATCTTCATTCTTATTCATTTTATCTTATTCCTCATCTTCTCTTATTCTTTCTCGACTTGAGGTGTGCTTAGGCCACCATGGTGTTGCTCCTTTCATCTTTCTCTTCTTCTTTCTTTCTTCTTTAGGATAGTGAGCCTCACTAACCTAGGACCATCCGAGCATGTGAATATTGATTAGTCCCCCACCTAGTTTTACCTTTGTGTCTCATTGAGTCTTCTCTCCTCACTTCATAATAAAGGACTAAACCCTAAAGGCTTTAAGGCTTTGTGATTAAGCTTATACCTGTATCCTTCTATTAGGATGGAGTGTATAACTTTAATCCTAAGTGTTAAACCCTTAATGTGTTTAACTCCTTTAATCAATCCATCTAATAATCATCAAGACTTCACACTTGTAACTTGGGCCTTGCATTAGGGTTCTAATTCTTCCTTAACTGGTTAAGAAGGGCTAACCCTAGTGTTAATGGACAAGTCCCCCTCAAGTTGTCTTACAAACCCTAAAAATCACTTCTTCATCTCACCATTTAATAAAATCCACTTAATAAAGGCTTTTTTTGTCATGAGTTTAATCCCTAATCATGGATTAAGTTGAGGAGCTTTCCTTAGCTTAAACATTCTCATCTATTATCCTTCTATTAGGATGGTGTAATGAGTCTGTTTAATCCCTGATTATGGCTTAACCTCATTACTCAACACTAAACAAAAACACCAAAAACATCTAAATAATCACAAGTAGGTTAATGATCTTAATCCTACATCAAAGGTGATTAAGTGTGAGAAGCTGACTTCACACTTAAGGTATTCTCATTACCCCTAATCAGAGGGAATATGTGATGAGTTTACTAAATCCATTGGTTTAGGCTTAAGCTCATTAACTTACGACAAACTCTCAAAAGCAATAAAAGACTGAAAACTCAAAAAAACAATCAATAATTGTCTCCTCCGGGATTCTTTTCTCATCACCTTCTCTCACAAACGAGAACTTGCTTCTTCCGTCTAATGCAAGACAGTTTGCACCTGAGCCAGACAGGTCATACACTTGAGCATAGACAAGTAAGCAGTTCACAAGTCAATTCATCTTTCAGTCTCTTTGGGTCGAACTACGGTGTTCTGACTTCCTCATTGCACGAGAGGATACGTAGGCATAACTTAACAGTTATCGAACAAAAGTCTCTGTATATTCCCCCTCTTCCAGCCTCCTTCTTTAAGCCTCATTATCATGAGCATTTCACCTCTTTCTCTTTTACACTGACACATCATTTATACACTTTACACTTCTTTTACACTGACACCTGTACATTCCTTTCCAGCTCTTTACACACAAATTGCACTGACACTACCCCTTTAAAACACAAATCTTTTAAGCGTGGATCCCGTCGAGTACGGCGGACAATCTGGGTGCTAATACCTTCCCAGGTTGTAACCAACCCCCTTTCTCAGTCTCTCTGGTTCGCAACCGTCTTATCCATCTTTTTCTAGGACTATGCAGCATTGCCTTTCCTCCGGGATAAAAATGCCTAGCTGGCGACTCTTTTCATCTCCAGTGAGTTCACAGCTGTGTGTTCTCATTGTTCCTCTCGCCGACCGTTCGCGTCTGTACCTTTATTTGGGCCAGTCCCATTTATCGGGAGGGACAGTATGATCGCCTTAGCAACTTCCTATGTGAGAAAGGTTTTACGAAAAGAAAGGTTGACAAGACTTTGTTCATCAATAATCTCAAGGGCAACACCTTACTTGTCCAAGTTTATGTCGACGACATCATTTTCGCTTCAACGAACAAAGATCTTTGCGAAGAATTCTCTCTTATGATGCAAGGCGAATTCGAGATGTCCATGATGGGAAAGATGAACTACTTCCTTGGTTTACAAATCAAGCAAACAAAGGATGGCATCTTTATCAACCAATCCAAGTATTGCAAGGAATTATTGAAAAGATTTGATATGGACAATTGCAAAGAAATGTCTACTCCAATGGGATCCGGAATGTATGTTGATCAAGATCTTTCTGGCACTTCAATAGATATTACAAAGTATCGAGGTATGATCGGTTCAATTTTATATTTGACGGAAAGCCGTCCTGACATTATGTTTAGTGTTTGTTTTTGTACCCGCTTTCATGCTAATCCGAAGGAATCACATCTCACTACCCTAAAGAGGATCATGAAGTATCTCAAAGGAACGACGCACGTCGGATTATGGTATCCTAAAGGTAGTACTTGTTCTTTAATTGGTTATTCTGACGCCGATTATGCAGGATGTAAGACCGATAGAAGTATAAGTGGTAGTTGTCACATTCTCGGGAATGCACTAGTGTCGTCGGCATGTAAGAAGCAAGCATGCGTTGCACTTAGCACGGTCGAAGCGGAATACATCGCAGCAGGAAGTTGTTGTGCTCAAATCTTGTGGCTTAAACAACAACTTCTTGATTTCGGTATAGATCTCGGTTGTATCCCTCTCCGGTGTGACAACACAAGTGCCATCAATATCACGAAAAACTCGGTCATGCATTCAAGAACAAAGCACATTGATATCCGGCACCACTTCCTTCGAGATCATGTTCTAAATGGAGATGTCGATGTTACATTCGTGGATACACACAATCAACTTGCCGATATATTCACTAAACCGTTGGCTAAAGAGAAATATTACAAGATTCGACGAGAACTTGGTATTCTCAATGAAGGTGACATCTAACCTTTACGTTACTGCTGGATTTTTCAAAAAATTCAATTTTTTTAACCGTTAACCGGTTAACCTATTACGTTAACCGGTTAACACATCTAAAACTTGGATTTCCAGCGCAAGTTTCAGACTCTGTTTTCTTTTATTTTTTTGTTTTCTTTGTTTTACTATGTTTTAATATATTCTACAAGTACATGTATTGCATGTTTGGTTCATTCACTTCCACATGTTTTAAACTCTTCAACTCTTTGAATACCATAAACACTATTTATCATCCTCTTCCAACTTCCAACCTTCAACAACTTAAACCCCCATTAAAACCCAATATCTCTTCATCTTTATAACACTCTTCAAACTACATTCAACTCACCAAATATCAAATTCGAAAATATCATCTCCTCCATAAACCCTAACTCCATCATTGTTCATGGCACCCCAAAGGAAAGGAAAGGAACCGGCTTCTGTGTCAGAAGAAGCTCCAGCTATAGAAACAATGGAATCTACCAAGAAGAGGAGGCTGGATTTCAAAGTCAGAGTCAGACCACTACTTAAGGGTAAATATATTCTTCTGAAATCCTTCAAACCTCCAACCTTAAAATTTCCTGCATTGCTAGAATTTCAAGGGATGCTTGATTTTGTTGCTGACAACGGGAGAGTTTACCCGGATTTGGTCCAATCCTTTATGCATAACTTTTCTCTCAACATGGATAGGCATGGTAAACATAAGTTGCATACTCTTGTTAGAAATTGTGAAATTAAGGAATATTTAGGTGCTTTGGCTGCATCCTTGAACATTCCATTTTCCGATGTGTTTCTCCGCAAAGGCGTGAATCACATTGATGATATTTGGTCCGGCTACAACAAAATGGAGTATTATTACTCAATCTGCCGATTTCCGAAGGATATTGTGACATCGGGACAATGCACTTCAAGAACTCTATGTTATGCGAAGAATTTGACTGTTGATGATCGGTTGTTACACTATATCATTTGCTATGTGCTGCTGCCCAAGGATTCAAACCACTCTCAAATCAACGACTTGGAGATGCAAGTGTTGTTTGCTATCAAGAAAAGGGTGAAGATTAATTGGATGCTCACAATGATGTATCACTTGAAGCAACAACTCTCTTTAAAGACAAGACTTCCGTATGCTAGGCTCATTTCTCGGATCATTGAGCAAACCGACTTGGTTATTGGTAGGGAACCTTTTATCGTCATGAAGGCTACGGTGAATGAAATAAAAGAGATTACAATTGTGAAGAATACCGGAATTGTTTTACGCAACGATGGTTCTTATGAATATGCCGATGGTTCCTCCGCTCCATCCTTTCCTATTCCCGAAGGTGGCATAACCAATGACTTCCTTTACACCACCATCATGACACACCACCGAGAAGCTCAACAAAACCACCGTGAAAACCAACGCACTCTCAAAAGTCTTCGGAAATTGATTATCGGTTCTCACAACCAAACCGAAGAGGAAGATGAAAGTGAAGCCGGTAATGAAGATGGTGAAGATGGTGAAGATGAAAGTGATGATATGTCGGAAGAGGAATGAACATGCATGTCTTGTTGCTTTTGTTGTTTATTTATTTTTAAAAATTCTGTTATAAGTCCTAAGTTTGTTAGACAATTTTGATTTCGTTTCGGTTATGTTTTCGTACTCTTATCCGTTTTTAATCCAATTATGTTTTTGTTATATTTGTGTTTTCGTGTATGCTTTCATACTAAGTTGCATCATGCTGAATTTTATGATGTATTTTTCATGTTTATGCTTGATCCTCTCTTCCTTTTTGCTAATGCCAAAGGGGGAGAAGAGCTTTGGTTTCTAATATCTATTTGTGCAGAATTTTGCCTCTGTTTAGATAGGGGGAGTTGCTGGACATAGGGGGAGAAGCAAGCCTAGAACATCATCGATCGATCAAAGCTTGTACGCAAAATTCGCTCAGTTGTCATCATCAAAAAGGGGGAGAATGTAGAAGCATACTTCAAGCTCAATGTTTTTGATGACGTCAACATTATCCAAGCTCATTCTAGATTGTAAAAAGTCGAGATGACAACAAACGATCAAGATCATGGCTATGCATCATCAATGGAATGCTTCCGATCGTATCAAGCTTTTGTGCAACACTTTCAAGACTTGTATCAAGGCTTAGATATATCAATATTTACTTCTTAATATGATATACAAGTGTTCAATATATTCATCATAATTTTTAATGCATGTGCATATTTTAGAAAAGAATTGGAACTGGTTTTAACACTTTAAACAAAAATATTTTTCTGTATTTTAACAGTGTTAACCGGTTAACCATATGGGTTAACCAGTTAACGGTAGCAAATTTTCAAATCTGTGGTAATGTTTCTGGGCGTTAACGGATTAACCTATTTGGTTAACCGGTTAACACTGTAGAAAATTTGAAAAATTATTTCTCTTCAAATTCAAATGTTTATTAAGTGTTATACCTTTTCATGATTTTATTTCATAAGTTTTTTATACCTTTTCAAATAATTTCTTTTTAAATTCTCATACCTTTTTGAATAGGTGTTTCAACTACTATAAATTCTAAAAATTTCAAATTCATAAACACCTCCTAGATTTTTCAAATATTATCATACAATCAAAATCACTAAATTCAAATACTTTTCATTTTTCAAAAGTGTTCATAAGTTCATCATTTTCATATTATCTTGAACACTTGTATTGAATCTTAAGTAGTGAATTCTTGATTATAGGAGAAGATCAATTTTTATTGATACCATTCATTTTACTCTCACTCAAACAATATTATAGAAAGTGTCTTTCTATTTGTGACTTGTGTTCCAAGGATTGTTTGGACATAAGGGTAAGTGTGGCAAGAGGATTGTTCTTGCAAACTTGTTTGTATAGTTTGCTAGAAAGTAGGCCTCACCATTGAAGGTGTGATAGGTTGTACTATTCTAAAGAAACTAGTGGAAATCTCTTTCGTGTTCATAGGGGACTGGATGTACCTTCGGATTATGAAGGGAACCAGGATAAACCTTCGTGTCTTCTTTACTTTTCTGCTTTACAATTTTTGTTCTTTAAACCGTAAAAAGCAAAATCCATCCATCGAAGAAAAAGAATCGAAAAAGTTGATAACACCTAATTCAACCCCCCCCCTCTTAGGCGCATTCTGATCTTACAGGGAGGAGTGAATCTGGATTTTTAGAGCTCCAGAGAGTGCCTAGGGAAGAAGATAACAATTTTTAGGTGAAGGTCTAGCCGGAGAAGATGACTGGAGGTCTTCTCCGGCCACCTGAATGTCATTAGTGGCTTAATTAGGGTTAGGGAAAACTTTGAACGTGGACCCTTTGATCTGTCTTCCCGCGCGTGTTTGAGTGGCTAGGATTTTCTCATTAATAATTAAACTGGATTAATTAAATATATAATTAGGTTTAGTGAAATTTGAATATGGGCCATTGGATGTGGCGCCAGTCAACCCAAACCCTCCCCAGTTTCAATCCAGGCCATCCATTCAGCATACTTTTGTTTATTTTAGATTTTAATTCAATTTTTCTTATTTATTTTGTACGAGTTATTTAAAATAGTTAAAAAATGCCAAAAATATTTTTATTCAGCATTTTAATTCCAAATAATTTTCTCACCCCAAAAATATTTTTTATTTTATTTTTTGCATGAAAAAATCATTTTATAGACATTTAATTGTTTATTTTAATTAATTAATGAAAATTAATTAATTAAAATATCATTTAGGTTTCTAAAAAATCCAAAAAAATTCATATTGCATCTTTACAAATTTAGAGACATTGTCATACCATCCACACAAATTTCTTTTTGGTTTTGAATTATTTTGACATTTTTTCTTTGAATTTAGGGTTCATAAAATCCCATTTTTGAACCTTGACTTCAAGAATTATTTTCTGCTTAACCAAGAATGGTATGACCATGGTTCTTTTTGCATTGATATTCATTTGAAGTGTATTTTCTAGCATGATTTTGTCATAATTTTCTTCTGCATTTTTTAATTGATTTGCCTTTTTTCCCTTTAGGTACCTTAAAACCCTAGAAAACTTAGAAAAATCATAACCTCCTTAGGGTTAAGAGTTAGGTCTCCTCCTTTGGGGTGTGAAATCATATTGGGTTAGGGTTCTCTTGATTGCATTTTCAATTTTTTATCTTGTCATTTGATTCTGTTTTTGACTTTTGCATCTCATGTTGCATGAAAACCCTAATTTCTCATCTTCCTTTGCATCCCTCTTACATAAGCATTCATGTAAAAACTTGCCATGACATTTTATGCATTCACATGACTTTTAAGACATCATAGGACACATTAGAAATATGATTTATCATTTCTTCATCCATTTTCCCTGTTATGCATTCATTTCATTTCATGTGCTTTCATGAACTTTCATGCGTTTTTCATGCTTCATTTGCATTCTCATCACTTGTATGATCATTCACAACTCTTGACATACATTTGCATCATCTCTTAGAATCATTTACATCATAAATATGCTTCTGGTTTTGGTTTTCACCTTTGCATTCATTTCATTTTCATTTCATTTCTTTCTCTTATGCTAACTTTTCAGGTGGTAAGTACTTTGAGAAGTGAATTTGCCTTCACTTCTCACATTCTTTTTCCATCTCTTTTATGAATCCTTGCTGCATTTTACCTTTGTCTTAGAGTGAGCTTGCTCATTCATGTTCTCCATTCACTTTCTTTCTTCAAGTAACTTATCTTCTTAAGTGAAGTAAGTTAACTTGCTTCTTCTGCTTCTCCTCCTTCCATCTTTCTTTCACCTTGGTGGCTTTTCTTGAAGATCTCTTGCAAGCCTCATAAACCCTAGGAACATCCAAGAATGATAATGTCATACCCCAAATTTGTCCCACTCTTATAATTATTTTCGTGTGTATTCTCAGTACTAACCACTATGCAAAAAAAATAAATTTGAGCTTGTTGTTTAAATGTTTGATTAAGATCAGGTTCTTGCAAAAATGAGTCATGGTTCAGTCGAGGCTATTGAGATAAGGAGGGATTGAATTCAAGGTGTCCGTTTCCAAATGAAATTTGTTACTTAGAAACAAACCTAATATTAATTCAAGTTGCAGGACGATCATACTTATTGCATTTTGGCTTAAAAGGAAGGCATTATAATTATAGGACAAGTACATTTTGGTTCGTTACAACAAGAATTCAAATTTCTTTGAGATTATTGTTTCTTCATGTACCAGCCATGATCTATTTATCTTAGGGCCAAGCCTTTGTTTTCAAGTTTTTTATTTTCAAGCCATTAAGTTTATTTTCATGTCAGGTGATTAAGTTGTCTTGGAATTATTCACGAAAAAATATATTACTAGACAATTTGTGACTTCATCAATACATGTTTACTTTGTTATTGGATAGTAAAAAGAACAGGCGTGCATTAAGGCTAGGTTCTTTGGGCCTATTTATTTGAGAGCTTGATATAAGAAGTAAAAAGGGACAAAAGGAATAAGGTTTTTCTTTTCTTTTAGCATGAAAAGAGACAGAGGCTCACTCCCCGATGCTGCTGAGAAGAAAGAGAAGCTTTTCCATTCTCAGGCTTCTGATCTTGGGATTTGGTTGGCCAGAGCTCCTATAATATCAAGGGAGATCTTCAAGCTGATAACAATAATACTATTGAAACACCGGATAATATCGAGGGAGTTCTTCAAGACACAAATAAGGAGGCACCTTTAAGCATCAAGGAATCCGAAGCTGTGGTTGCAACTTCGCAGCCTCCAGCATCTTCCACAAAAGGTAAAAGACAGAAAGGAGGCTCTTCTATGGAGTCTGCTTTACCATAATTATCTGCTATGCAAGAGATGATGGGCCAACTATTAAGCATACAAGAAGAAAATGCAAAGCAAGAGAAACTAGAGCGAGACCATGTACAGCAAATAAAAAATTTGGTCTCCAATTACATAAACAAAGATATGTCATCTCTATTGGAGAAAATTATCAAGAAGGAAGTATCTTCAAATGGAACCACCATTACTCGTTCACTTAGTCAAAATATGGAGAAAGCAATAATAATAGTTGTTACCGAGTCCTTCCAGAAAGGGGAGGGAGACAAAGCATTGAATCAACTAGAAAAGTCTGTTAGTTCAAAACTTGAAGCTACAGTGGCCAGGAAGATACAAGTACCATTTAAAACTACTGGAAAGCAGGCTCTTCAGGAAGCACTTAAGACTAGTGTGGAAGCTACATTAATTCCTTCTTTTTGAGAAGTCTTGCAAGACAATGTTTGAACAAATCAATGGCACATTTCAGAACGGACTTTTGAACCATACAACTGCTATTCAACAACAATATGATTATACTCATTCTCCGCTAGCCATCACTTTGAGGGAAACTATTAATTCACCATCATCATCTTAGTCACCTACAAAACAAGATCAAGTCTCAAAGTCAGAATGAATGAATAGTTTGCAGTAAACATCAGTGGTGATAAAATTTAATTACCAAGTCTCCACCATCAGTTAGTTCATGTACTCCCACATCTGTGCAACAATCTTCTCAGCATCAGCAGCTGCCGCGGCAGCAATGGTCTCAGCAGGATCAACAACTCTCAGTGCAGCCTCAAATGAGCCCCCTCATCAACTGTGTACCCTCCATACCAGCCAAGTCAGCTTCAAACCGTAGCAAGTCATGAGACTTCCATGTTCCAATGTTGTCTTGCGAAAAACAGAAGAAGAAAATAGCGAATTATCAACGTGCAGAGAAGTCATGAGCCTTCATTACTCCAAGCTTCCTCATGTTGCTAATCACCACTGCAATTACAAGAATCACAAGACATATCAAAATTCATGGGCTGATGTCAAAATACAAATTTCAAAGAAAGCAAAATCAGAAAATGTTCATACCAAAAAACAACTGATTCAAGATTTTCATCAAGCTGCAAACAACAAGCAGTTTTCGATTTTCTCATTCCCATGCCAAAGAAGTCACAAGAGTTAGCATCACACATCTTTTTCTTCACGTCACCGAGATCTTTACCAAACATATCCAATGTCCATGTCGTATGTCAATTTCAATCTTTCCAAGGCATCGATTATGCAGCCATCTGCAAGGAAACTTATTAGTGTAAGCAAAAGAAAACAGGGCAAAGATCATAAGCATAACTGCAGGTTTTCGCGGCAGTACACAAGAAAGTAGTAATGCAGTGAATGGATTTGATCAATACAGGGTAACGTGAACAGAAAGAGGATTAAGACAAAATCACAATTCTTAATTTGTAGCAGAGTACTTCTCTTCATACGATCGTCATGTCAAAGAATTCCTTATCACTTCAAGCTTCATTTTCAAGCCTATCCCCCATGAATCTTCATTTCTCCAAGCCTCCTATTTATCCAATCTTATGCCAAGCTCTTTGGTCCATGATTTGTACCTGGGATAGAATTGAAGTAGAGCACAAGCAAGGCAAAGGGACATCAATACAAAGGTCAGAATTCAGAAGAATAGTTCATGGAAAATTCAAAGATGTTGAAAGAGTCCATACAAAGGTCCTGCTCTAGCCTTCGCATCATCTCCAGATCCAACATGGATAAGTTATGCTATCAGTGATTCCATTGATTTTTGTAACATCTTCAGACTTGCAAAATACCAAGAAGTTGGTTCACACCACCATTCCTGAACCACATATACACAGTCATAAATGAAAAAATCCACACAGCAGTGAAATGTGAAGTTACAGCGGTAGAAACGTCTGAACACGCAGTAAAGAAAAACTGAGAAAATTCACATGTTTAGAGTCACTAAAGAATTCACAAGGGACCATATGTTCTAGAAGAAGTTCTTAATCACTACAGACAAAACAATTTCAGTGACTCACGATTTTGGGGTCCCCACAAGAATCAGAACAAAATCTCCTCTAACAGAATGGATAATTTCACAATCTCACTCTCACGTACAAAACGAATATACCTCTGAAAATTCGTTTTCATCACACATACCACACTCACTCAAATCACTCTATAAAGTCTCTCATCATAAAGTATTCAAGAACACGAAAAACCCTAGAAAAACAGAAGAAGCAATATCCATCAAAACCTAATACTAAAGCTCTATTTTCATATTTCATTCAACTCTGATTTTCACATTGAAAATTAGAGATTGACGAGCTTAAAGCCTTCATTCACACACCAGACAAACAACAACGAGCACAAAGCAAGAAAGAAGAAGGGGAAAGACTGAACGAGGTAACAAGATCACATACCTTTTTCTGTTACCCATTTTAGTACTCGCCAAACGATAGACCTTTCATTTTTTCTTCATCATCATTTCGCTTCATCTTGATTTTTGAAAACTGTATGTTGTGAATCTTCTGAATTAATGAGGTTATTGTGTTGGGGCTTGCGATTTGGGGTTTATGGGTTGTGATTTGGGGAAATAGGTTTTTTTTTCTTTGATTTTGATTTTTTGGTGAAACATGTTGATACGATGAGTTTGTCGTGGTTTCATTGAGAAAAAACTGACTGAGTATCGATGTTATAAACATGGAGAAAGAGTGGAAAAAAGGTGATGATGAAAGTTGAGACTCTTCCTTTCTCGTTTTAAATGGATATACATGTGATAACTTTGACTTAATTTTAATATTTCATCTTATTTAAAAGAATTTAATGAGTTTTTTTGAAGCTACCGTTATTTTTCCACTGCCCAACACAACTATCACTAATGCATGTGTCAACATTTATTTTATTTTTATTTTTTTATCTGACTGATTTTCTTGGTATTTTGCAGCTAGGGTTGTCCATTGGGAAACCCTCTTTCATTTTTTGATCGGTACAAATCTTTGGGCATGATTGCAAACAATATCCATTTATTTTTCTTTTGTTATTTTAAACTATGTTTCTATTTTCCTTATATAAGAAAAAACTGTGTGTGATCATCTATCATTACTCTCGGCCCAGCGGATTTGGTTTTTCTCACCACTTTTTTTATCCGAACTCCCTCTTAACATTTATAGTTTATATTTGTTCATTTCGATTTTCGTTTTGTTCTCTTATTTTTGGCCAATGATATAATTATAACTTTTCGATATTCGATTTTAAATCGACGTTATCAAAGTTGTTATGAGGCCATTTTTATTTTTCGCTATTATTTAATCGATTATTCGATTTATTCGGTTAATGATAAAATGTGATATTCGATTATTTAATCGACGTTATCCATTAAATTGAGACCGACTTTTATCCATTTATTATTTTATCAATTGATTGATTTATTTATATTTATTATTTGGTCTATGATATTATTATCCGATTTGTGATATTCGATTTTACCGATGTTGTCCAAATTGATATGAGACCCTTTTTCCATTATTTTATGGTTTTTAATTAATTTTAGATCCATCTTCATTTTTCGACTTTATTATTATTCGGCCAATGATAAATGGTGATATTCGATTTCTAATAAATCGACGTTATCCCCTAATTTGAGGCCACACTTTTATTTTTTCTTATTATTTCTCATTATCTCAATTTATTTTATTTTGGCCGATGAATAAATATTTGAATATTCGATTTCTAATAAATCGACGTTATTTAAATTAAATATGAGGCCAAATTCTTATTTTATTATTATTTCGACTTTATTTTGTTTTTTATGGTCAATGATATAACAAACGATTTAAATATTCGATTTCAATAAATCGACGTTGTTTAATTCAATATGAGACCAATTATTTATTTTTATCGCATTCCTTTTATTTAAATAATTATTTGATTATAAAGTAATGCTCAACTTCTCATAGAATGATTCTAACTTTGAATCGATTCTAAGACAGTTAAAGAGCTAAATTTTGACGCTTTCGGTTTAATTCGAGCTCCAACGGCTCCACCTTAGCTTAGTATTAGGAATCGTTCTCGCGTAACCATTTAACCTTTAACTTCCAGTTCGCACTTACCCTTCGCGATCGCTTTATACCTCGCAATCGACCTACCAAAACGGTTCTTTTAAATCCAAACCCTTGATCCAACGTCAAGTGGTCTTAGGTATTAAAACACTTTAATAATATGAGAGAAATTGTACGCCACGAGCCTTAAGTGGTAGAAAGGAGGATTACGAGCTCTCGTTATTCGCTCCGATTATTCCGTCAAAAGACACTTGGCTTGTTGGTTCGGAATAAACTATCCATAGTCTTTAGTGCAATTCGAATCCTAAAGAAAATAAATAAAATTTAAATCCTTTTCCTCCTTTAGCAAGTAATTCATTAGGCATAAACATCCTTTCGCGCGTGATAACTTAGAAGGTTCCCATCGAGTACGATGGATGTAGGGGGTGCTAATACCTTCCCCCTACATAACCGACTTCCGAACCTAGGCAATGGTTCCGACGACCTTGTCTTTATCCTTTCTTCCCGGGTTTTATCTATATTTTCTCTTTCCCTCTTTGGGAATAAATCAAAATTAGGTGGCGACTCTCAAGTCATCCCAGCCGCGACCGCATTCGCGAGCATCGTATTTTTCGAGGTACGACAGCTGGCGACTCTGCTGGGGACTGGTTCACCCCTATGCAAGTCAAGCCTAATCTAGGTTGCTTCACGCTTGTTTGTATGCTTACCTTTATGACTTACTTGTTTATGTTTTACCGTTTTCTTTATCGCTTTCCATATTATACCTTGTGGTTCTTGGATCGATATTTTGAAACTTGAGTGAAAGGCTTTATACCCGGGCTTTCGAGTGCAAACATAAGTTAGCGAGGTTGTGTAGTATGGGCTCCTGAGAGAACCACTCTCATGGGTTGTCGATACGAAGACCTCACTTGGAGTAGATTCTAATGAGAATACTGACAACCGTCAAGTCCTTGGCGTGTGTGCTCAGTTGTTTGCATTAGGGTCATCAACTCTGAGGACCTTTAGAACCTTTTGGTTAAAACATCGGTTGATGGTTGCGTAGTATGGGGCACCGGAGTTCACCTTCGTGTGGCTCCATATGAAGACCTCACTCAGAATAGACTTTCTCAATGGAGTTGATTGACTGTCAAGAATATATAAAATTGACACGTGCATCAAACAATTGAGGAAGGTCCATAACTCTGAGACTTTGTTTTAAACCCCGTGTCGATGATCGCGTAGTATGGGGCACCGAGAGATTTCCTTCTCGCGTGGCTCGATATGAATATCTCACTCAAAAGAGATTCAAATGGTGGAGTCAATCAACCGTCATGCTTATGGCGCGTGTGATGAACAACCATAGGGATTGTTAACTTTGGGATTCCTTTAACTTTATAGTCTACCCGGCGAAATCCTTGCGAGGAAAGCAATCTGAATATCCTCCATCCGTACCTTGGACTTATGATACCATGACTTTATGTTTAACATGTTTTCATATTTTATTTGCATATCATTGCATTCATTTTGCATTCATAGTCGCCCATGTTCATTCGTTCTCATCTTCAGTTGTTGAGTACCCGTCAAGCTGATTCCTAAGCACAAGTTCAGAACTAAAGCCATCATCGGAAGAAGAATGGAAAATCAAGAGCAGCATAACAGAAGGGTTAGAGAAGACCTCAATGAGTTGAAAGGAAACATGAATGTACTCATGGAGATGATGCAAACATTGTTGGCTAGGGAAGCTCAGTCCCAGAGGATTGTCATACCTCAAATTAATGTTACCCCTACGGGTATTGTTTCCCAGGTTGTTTATGAGAATTCTCATTTTTTGCACCATGATGTTGGGTCTTCTAGAAATTCTTCTGAAAAGCTTCAAAAGAGGAAGGAGTTTGTGACAAAAGCTGAAGGTAGGGCTCCCCCACAAAGGAGTGCTCGTCAGAGTCAGACTCGTAATCCCAGGCCTAGAACTCCGATTGATCCTATTCCCATGAAATATGCTGAGCTATATCCTTACCTGGTTCTGAAAGGCCTTATCACAACTAGAGCACTTACTCCTCCGAATATTCTTCCAGATGGGTTCAGAACTGATCTTCATTGTCCATTCCATGAAGGAGCTGCAGGTCACGATATTGAGAACTGTTATGCTTTCCAAGCTCGAGTTCAGGACTTGGTCAAGGGAGACTTGCTCACTTTTACACCGAGAAAGGTTCCTAGGGCTGAAATAGATCCTATGCCAAAACAAAATGGCTGAAGATTTGATCGAAGAACTACAGGTTACTACCTAAAGCCAGTGGGTCAGACGGGAAAGCTCATCCTTGCTACTGATTAGACACTAGGCCTCGTTTCTTTTCAGTTTTAATTTCCTTGTTTATGTTCTGTATACTTGTTTAAAGACTTTGTTTGTTCTTTAATGTTAATGTTAATGAAATGAGCATCGCATGTTTTTGAATCAATTCATTCACCTTCATATTTGTGCGTATTTATGCTTTACATTTTCAAAAAAATTCCAAACAATATATACCATCGTTTCTCTTATTCATTTATTGTATAAGCAATGATTGGAGGGAGGATGACGAATAAATACCCAAATTGTTGAATGGTATGCTTTCAAAATAAAACCTTGCTGATGATATACAGGCATTGTTTCAACTCCCAAACACTGGAGAAATAAGGAAGTTAATCCATTGTCAACCCCTTTGAGCCTAGAAGTTGGAGTTTCTTTCTACACGAAAAAACCACAATCTTAACCCGAGGCAGGGTAGTTCTCAGTTAATTCAAATATGCATTCAAATTCAGGAAATCTTTCCTTACTTCTTTCAATAAGGATCTTCAAGCCCAAGCTTTCCTTTGCACAATTGTCAAGGAACCTAATGGCAGTCATTGTCCAAATCAAAAAATGAAAAAAGCCGCTAAGTCAATACCTAAAAGGCGACTTAGGCAAAATAAAAGCATCCCGCTGGACTGAAAATGTCAAAGATACAGTCCAGGCAAAAGTTAGGGATAATTCAAATCAAAAGAGGTCACCAAAATTCCTCAACAAAGACAAAAATGAGCTCACTCCTTTCTGGGGAGGCTTAAGGCATACACCATGGATGAAAAACTATGGATGTTTTACTTTGAAGATAGTTTGACTGGGGCTTCCAGGGAGTTGTACTCTCACTTGACCAGAGCTACTATCAGATGCTGGAAGGACATAGCTGAAGCTTTCATCAGGCAGTAGCAATACAATCTAGACATGGCTCCTAACAGAACCCTTCTGATGGGAATGTCTCAATCCTCCAGAGAAAGCTTCGGGGAATATGCCCAGAGATGGAGACAGCTTACTGCTGCTGTCCAGCCACCCATGTCGAAAAGAGAAATGGCCGACATGTTTATGAATACCCTGCAAGGAACCTATATTGATAGGCTAGCTGCCTTTTCCTCCACCAGCTTCGCCGACGTAGTCATAGCTGGAGAAAGAATTGAAAGCCTTCTAAAGATGGGTAAGATTTCTTATAATGGTGCAAGTTCGTCAAGTAATCCCAGGAAGCCTTTTGTGGGACCTAGAAGAACTGGTGAGACAAATGCCATTTATGCCAACAGGGGCAGACCTCAGCATGTCCACAGATCAGTAGCAGCTGTCACTATTCTGGCTCCGATTCCTCAGCAACCAACATATCAACCACAACAACAGCCACATTATCAACAGCAAGTTCAGTATCCTCCACAAAGGACTTACAACAACAACAGCAATCAACAGCAAAGACCCTTTCAGCAAAGACCATCACAGGCAAATAGGGTGATTGACCCTATCCCTATGCCTTATGCCGCTTTATTGCCACAACTCCTGAAGCTCAACCTGGTTGAGTTAAGGACATTGGCACCACCAGATCCCTCTAATCTCCCAAGGAATTATGACGTCAACGCCAGATGTACTTTCCACTCTAATGCACCTGGCCACAATACTGAGAAATGCAGGGCTTTACAAATGAAGGTACAAGATCTGGTAGATTCTAAAGCCATCAACTTTGCACCCCCGCCAAATGTCAACAAGAATCCCATGCCCAATCATGGAGGACCAAGAATTAATGCTATTGAGGAAGACAAGCCATCTTTCTTAATCACCAGTGTTGGACAGATTCGGACACCTCTGGTCGAGTAAAGCTCAACTTCTAGAATGGCAGATGTTCCCCGGGTGTGAGCTCGGTTGTGGTTATTGCAACATTTCGGTCAACGGGTGTGATAACTTGAGAAGCGGCATAGACGGTCTTATCAAAAGTGGTATACTTCAGATCACAACATCAGCACCTACAAATCCAGAATCCCTTTGACATCAATTCCTGACTCTTCTACAACTGCAACAACAATCATTCCGACCAATTCATCAATATCATCAACAATGGCTCCATCCATCACTTCAGCAAACCAGACGTCAACAACCATTTCTTCTACAACATCAGCACCCATTTATTCAGCAGAATCTTCTACAACGCCAACAGATATCTCAGCAGTCACCATTTACTATGATCCGTCAAATGTTCCTCCAAACAACAACTTTCAACAACAAGCAGTGGCATCCCCCGCCAGGTCACCAGTCACCATTTACTACGATCCGCACACCATTTCAGTACCCTCCTCTACTGCAGTCAGTCCGGTTACCATCACGGTGCCTGGACCAGTTCCATATGAAAGCAATAATGCCATACCTTGGCATTATGGCTCTGACCTCTACTGCAACGGGGAGAAAATCACCTTGGACTCTTCAACCTCTTCTCCGCAGATTGATAATGTTGGGGGAGGCGTAGGCTTCACCAGAAGCGGACTCCTTTTTGCCTCACAATTGCAAAGACCTAATGCCGAAGTAGAAGCTGCTGCTAAAGCAAAGGGGAAGAGTGTGGTACCTGAAGAACCAATCATCAAAGAAACTCAGAAGACACCTTTTGAGCAAGATTTAGACGATTTTATGAGAATTATAAAGAGAAGTGATTATAAGGTGGTGGATCAGCTTCACCAAACTCCCTCAAAGATCTCCATATTATCCCTGTTGATGTGTTCTGAAGCTCACAGGAATGCATTACTGAATGTCCTGCACGCAGCATACGTGCCAGAGGAGATCACTGTTAATCAGCTAGAAACTGTGGTGGGAAATGTCAAAAACAGTCATGGACTGGGCTTTACCAATGCTGACTTAACAACTGAGGGACGTAACCACAACAAGGCTTTACACATCACTCTGGAATGCAAGGGTGTTGTTCTATCTCATGTACTGGTGGACACTGGGTCTTCACTCAATGTTCTACCAAAGAAAGCCTTGGTGGAGCTGGAATATGATGGCTTGGCACTGCGCCCAAGTAATTTGGTGGTGAGAGCATTTGATGGCTCTAAAAGATCAGTGCTAGGGGAGATTGATTTGCCTGTGATGATTGGCCCGCAGACCTTCAAAATTACCTTCTATGTGATGGACATTCAGCCGGCCTACAGCTGTTTGTTGGGTAGACCTTGGATCCATGCCGCTGGCGCAGTTACGTCTACCCTTCACCAGAAGCTGAAATTCGAGTGGGAAGGCCAGATCATCACCATTTGTGGGAAAGAAGACATCTTTGTTAGCCACCTGGCTACATACAAGTACATTTAAATGGATGGAGAAATCCATGAAACCATGAGCCAGGGGTTTGAGGCCCTGAACATAAATGAAGCATCTGCTGTACTGGGAACCTCCATGACGTCTTATCAGCAAGCCAGGAAGGTTGTTGAAGATGGTACTGCCCAAGCCTGGGGCAAGCTGCTGCCCGTGGAGAAGAAGGAGGACAGATTTGGGTTGGGTTACAAACCAACTCAACAAGATCAATCAGAGGCTGCCAAGAAGCCCAGTTTTGTCAGCGGGGGGATGCTCACCCCGGATGCAGTGAACAACTTGGAAGATGAGTCGGAAGATGAGCGCAACCTGGATAGCTGGATACGTCCAAGGACCCCGGGGAGCCATATCTCAAACTGGTCTTCCCAGGAAATTATAAGGGTTACTCCTGCAGAGTAATTATTATTTCCTGTATACTTTAAGCATGCATCAAGTCTTGCATCTTGCCCAAGATGACAAGACTCATTTTGTAATCGGGCCATCTTGTAATTTTGTGCAAACAGATCAATCAATGAATATCGGACATCTTTTGCAAATGAGTCTTTTTCTTTTCCGCTCACTGTTTTTCCATTTTTCTTTTTGTACAAAAATAAAATGGCAATGTTTTCCAAAATGATAACTTCCTTTCACTTTTTCTAAACAAGATTAAAATCGATCACTAAAATGAACAATCTAAACCTTGCAGAGTGCCTTTCAGACTGCACCGACAACAACACTGCTATGGCTTCGTATGACTTTGACAATCCAATCAATCAAGCTGATGAAGGGGTTGAAGAAGATTATGAGCTTCCTGAAGAGCTAGCCAGGTTGTTAAGGCAGGAGGAGAAGGTTATCACTCCTTATCAGGAGGAGGTTGAAACGATTAATCTTGGTACGGAAGAAGACGTGAAAGAGGTTAAGATCGGGGCCTGCCTACAAGACTCAGTGAAGGAACAACTGATTGACATGCTTCGCGAATATGTGGATGTGTTTGCTTGGTCTTATCAGGATATGCCAGGGTTGGACACCGATATTGTCATGCACAAGCTACCTTTAAAAGAAGACTGCCCACCGGTAAAACAAAAGCTGCGCCGTACTCGCCCAGATATGGCAATGAAGATCAAAGAAGAGGTACAAAAGCAGTGGGATGCCGGGTTCCTTGCTGTGACTAGCTATCTGCCATGGGTTGCTAATATTGTACCTGTGCCTAAGAAAGATGGCAAGGTGAGGATGTGTGTGGACTACCGGGATCTGAACAGAGCCAGCCCGAAAGATGATTTCCCTTTACCTCACATTGATGTATTGGTTGATAATACGGCTCAGTTCTCGGTGTTCTCCTTCATGGATGGATTTTCAGGATACAATCAGATCAAAATGTCACCTGAAGACATGGAGAAAACAACTTTTATCACACCCTGGGGCACGTTCTGTTACAAGGTGATTCCAGTCGGACTGAAGAATGCTGGTGCAACGTATCAACGGGCTATGGTAACATTATTCCACGACATGATCCATAAAGAAATTGAATGTTATGTGGATGACATGATTGCCAAGTCCCTCACAGAAGAAGACCACCTGGTGAATCTGCTGAAGTTATTCAAGCGTCTGAGGAAATACCAACTGAAGTTAAACCCCAACAAGTGCACATTCGGGGTGCGATCCGGTAAGCTGCTGGGATTTATTGTAAGTGAAAAAGGGATTGAAGTTGACCCTGACAAAGTCAAAGCCATTCAAGAAATGCCTGCACCGAAGTCTGAAAAAGAAGTTCGGGGGTTCCTAGGTAGATTGAACTACATTTCAAGGTTCATATCTCACCTCACAGCAACCTGTGAACCTTTGTTCAAACTGCTAAGAAAAGAACAAACGGTCAGGTGGAACGAAGACTGCCAGAGGACTTTTGACAAGATCAAGGACGAAGACTGCCAGAATACTTACAAGAGCCTCCAATCCTTATGCCTCGAGTTGAAGGAAGACCTCTAATCATGTACTTGACAGTATTAGAAGAGTCAATGGGGTGTGTGTTGGGCCAGCATGACGAGTCTGGTCGAAAAGAGTATGCAATATACTACATAAGCAAAAAGTTTACCGACTGTGAACAACGTTATTCACTGCTCGAGAAAACTTGCTGTGCTTTAGCGTGGGCTTCTCGCCGACTAAGGCAGTATATGTTGACCCACACCACTTTATTGATCTCCAAGATGGACCCAATTAAGTACATTTTTGAGAAGCCAGCACTTACCGGACGGGTTGCAAGATGGCAAATGATCCTCACAGAATATGACATTCAGTACACATCTCAAAAGGCCATCAAGGGCAGTGTATTGTCTGATTATCTTGCTGAGCAACCCATTGATGACTACCAGCCTATGAGATTTGACTTCCCTGATGAAGACATCATGTTCATAAAAGCAAAAGACCATGAAGAGCCTGTTCACACTGAAGGGCCCGACCCGGAAGAGGAATGGACTATGATGTTTGATGGGGCTGTTAACATGAATGGTCGTGGTGTTGGTGCAGTACTCATTACACCTAAGGGAGTACACATGCCTTTCTCGGCAAAACTCACTTTCAACTGCACTAACAACGAAGCTGAATACGAAGCTTGTATTATGGGTCTTGAGGAAGCCATTGACCTCAGGATCAAGACTTTGACTGTGTTCGGAGATTCAGCTCTGGTAGTTAATCAAACCAACGACAAATGGTACACACATCAGGATCATCTGATACCTTACAGGGATTATACAAGGAGGTTATTGACTTTCTTTACAACAGTCAAGCTTGAGTATATCCCTCGGGACGAGAATCAGTTTGCAGATGCTCTGGCTACCATTTCATCCATGATCAAAGTTCAAGCTGCCAACTTCGTAACTCGGATTTCGGTGTCCAGACTTGACAGACCAGCATATGTATTCTCAGCAGATGTTGTTAAAAATGATAAGCCTTGGTTCCATGATATCAAATGCTTCTTGGAGGATCAAACATACCCACCTGGGGCATCTTCCAATGATAAGAAGACATTGAGAAGGCTTGCTGGCAGTTTCTTCCTGAATACTGACGGTTCCCTGTACAAAAGAAACTTCGATATGGTACTTCTCAGATGCGTTGATCAGACAGAGGCAGACCTGCTAATGCACGAAGTGCACGAAGGATCCTTTGGTACCCATGCAGGAGGGCATGCCATGGCTAAGAAGTTGTTAAGATCAGGCTATTACTGGATCACAATGGATGCCGACTAGTGTGCCTACGCCAGAAAGTGCCATAAATGCCAGATCTATGCGGATAAAGTACATGTACCCCTAAATCCTTTGAATGTGATGTCTTCACCCTGGCCCTTTGCCATGTGGGGCATTGATATGATTGGCAAGATTGGACCAACTGCTTCAAACGGCCACAGATTCATCTTGGTTGCTATTGACTATTTCACCAAGTGGGTTGAAGCGGCTTCGTATGCAAATGTTATAAGGCAAGTGGTAGCCCGATTTCTGAAGAGAGACATCATTTGTCGGTATGGAGTGCCCGAGCGAATCATTACTGATAATGGTTCCAATTTAAACAAAAAAATGATGGCAGAGCTGTGCCGGGACTTCAAGATCCAACACTACAATTCTTCTCCTTACAGGCCAAAGATGAATGGCGCTGTTGAGGCAGCTAATAAGAATATCAAGAAGATTGTGCAGAAGATGGTAGTTACCTATAAAGACTGGCATGAAATGCTACCGTTTTCCTTGCATGGATACCGTACGTCAATCAGAACATCCACTGGGGCAACACCGTATCAGCTTGTGTATGGTATGGATGCAGTCCTACCTGTTGAAGTTGAATTACCCTCCCTGCGGGTATTGATGGATGTTAAACTGAATGAAGCAGAGTGGGTCCAATCCCGATACGAACAACTGAATCTAATTGAAGAAAAGAGATTGGCTGCAATCTGTCATGGGCAGCTGTATCAGAAAAGAATGAAGAAAGCTTTCGATCAGAAAGTCAGGCTCCGAGAGTACCAAGTAGGAGATCTTGTGCTGAAAAGACTCCTCCCTCCTCATACAGACCACAGGGGCAAGTGGACTCCGAATTATGAAGGGCCATTCGTAGTAAAGAAAGTTTTCTTCGGTGGAGCACTGATGCTCAGCACTATGGATGGTGAAGACTTCCCGTCCCCTGTGAATTCAGATGCAGTTAAAAAATACTTCGCATAAAATGACCCGCTGGACATGAAAACAGAATGTAAGTCCAGGAAAAAATAGGGCATCCCGGCGAGTCAAAAACAGAATAAAAGACTCGGGCAAAAATAAGGGAAATAAATAAAAAATGTACACCCGCTGAGTTGAAAAGCCGCATTGGACAACTCAGGCAAAAATGGGTATCCCGATGGATTGAAAACCCGAAAGGGCGATCCATGCAAAATAAGGGAATAAGCGAACAACTATACTCTGAATTCATCTTTATCGCTCACAACTCGGTAAGCTTCGAAAGATTCAAGCGCCAGACAGAATCAGCCTTCTTCAGAAAGCAAGACGAGAAGAACGTCAAATGTCATACGAGTCATAGCAAAGGGAAGCTCCTCGAAGCGTCATCAACATTGCCAATATCTTTTGTTTCTCAATTTGTAACAATCTCCTCATTTTGGGGGTTTTTGTTTCTTCGACTGTATCTTGCCGATTCAGGGCACATGAATTAATAAAATCAGATTTTCAGTCATGTTTCGTTTCGTACATTTTATCTTCATTTGCAAAAATGTCCGATGTCTCTAAGATACTGATTGCATGAATACAAATGCTTCTCTTCTAAAAATACGTGCTTGCAGGAAATATATTCATTCCCAGGAGTGCCTAAACTCCTATGATGGAATCCGGTAAGGGATACCTCGGGATTATTTGTGTGTTTCTCTATCTTTTCAGGATTGCAGGCATTCAAAGCACAGCATGGGGCATGAAAGCTTCATCCCGGCAAGCTGGCAATTCATTATCCACTCAGTCTGAACACCGGAGGTGCCTTCTCCCCAGTTGAGTTGCCATTTATTTCCTCCTCAGCCAAGTACAAGCCGGGGAACCATCTCCCCACAGAGCTTCAGCCTCTATCCAGAGGAGCGACGCCTGGAGATCTCACAACAGAGTGAAGGAAGCTTCCACAAACCCCAACTGGGTCCCTCATTACCAAAGTAGGTCTATTAGTGACCTATATCCCCAAGCAGAGTCCCATATGTCAGATCTACCAATGATCTCATCCCCAGCTGGGATGTCCACTTCAAGCAGATCAACCAGAGATCTTCGCAACAACGGGATCCGAATCCCGGATCGGTATCTTTGCATAATCATAGCATTCGCATCATATTTTCCCCACAGAGCGTAGCATTCCGTCTAAAACGGAGCATTACGGCAAAAATCAAACATATTGCATAATCATAAGCCATGTTCTGAATCAAACACTTGTAAATACTGACAATCCATCAACAAGATATAGAGAAACTCCCCGAATCCCCCGGCAGAAAGCCAAGGCATTTGCCTTACACTCATAAATACAAATGCACACTCCTTTTGGCACCCGTCCGTGTCACAATTCCCCAGTACAGTCACCCGAGCACTCTTTACAAATAAACACTTATATATTACAAATACTTCTTGACACCTGTCCGTGTCATATCCCCAGTAGAAAGCCAAACCGTCCTCTTTGCACTCACAGATACATATATCTATACAGATTTCCTGACACCCGTCCGTGTCACCTTCCCCAGCATAATTACCTAAACACTTTGTAAACCATACATTTGTTTATAATATATGTTTTCCGACACTCGTCCGTGTCACTCTCCCAGCAAGTTAAACACTCCTGTACGCCACTCGTACCTATCACTCCTGTTTCACTCATACAGATACTCGTTCGTATCTTATATACACTACTTATATCATCCGCAGAATCAACACTCGTCCGTGTTCTTTGTTAACCAGGTGATACTCGTCCGTATCATCATCTCAGAACATGCGTCAGCGTTTGTTTCTACTGATACTCATCCGTATCATGGTCTTAGGGATGCTCGTTCGCATCTTTAATCCATACACGTATCAAACACTTATGTCTTCTTGAATTTAGACACTCGTCTGTGTCTACTATTCCCCAGAAGAGTCCCCGCAGAATCAATACTCGTCCGTGTTCTTTGTTAACCAGTTGGTACTCGTCCGTATCATCATCTCTGAACATGTGTCAGCATTTGTTTCTACCTGATACCCGTCTGTATCATAGTCTTAAGGATGCTCGTCCGCATCTTTAGTCTATACACAGTACCCAAACACTTATACCTCTCATTTCTTGGATATAGACACTCGTCCGTGTTTACTCATCCCAGCAAACTCCAGCGAACTATTTCCTTTCTATCTGACATTCGTCCTATGTCATGATACCTTGTCGGCAGCCGTATCCTGCCAGGTGATCGTCCTTCACCTTTGGATGACCGTCCCTCATCCTTTCTCCAGCGGAGTCTCTATTTCATTAGAACCCCTTTTCTATCTGATATTCGTCCTTCACCTCCTGATGATCTTCCTTCATCATGTTATCCGATGGCCGTCCCCATCGTTGATCTTGCTATCTGACATTCGTCCTATGTCATGATACCTTCGGAGCAGACGTACCCTGCTAGGTGATCGTCCTTCACCTCTTGATGACCGTCCTTCATCATGCTTATCCGATGGCCTTCCCCATCGTCGACCTTTTATCCGGCATTCGTCCTATGTCGCGATACTTTTGGCAACCGTACCTTGCCCGGTGATCGTCCTTCACCTTAGATTACCGTTCCTCATCTTATCCCCAACAGAGTAGCCGTTCCCTGCTAGGTGATCGTCCTTTACCTTTGATGACCGTACCTCATCTTTTATTTCATTTCATTCACCTCTAATCCCCAGAGAATCTTTATTACTTTATCTTGATGGCTGTCCCCATCATAATCTCTTATATCCCCAGCATGTCGGTCGTCCCCGTCATTGCTCTTTCCCCAGCAGTCGTCCTCTGCTCGACGGTCGTTCTCCGTCGCCCGCACTTTATAATATACTTTATTTTTCTTTTACAATCTATATCCTTTTTCTTCTTCATTCTGTGAGTGCAAATTTTGGACTGTCTTTGGTATTCAACCACAAGTTATCTTGTTTTCCTGTTAAGCCGTTGCTTACATTCTACACAGCTAACTCATGCTTGAATAGGGGCAGCTGTAAACACCCCAAATTTTCCCTCACCCATTCACACCATGGCTTGTGATCTTCTCACATGCATAAGCTCAATCATAGCACCTCATATTGCATATTTGCTTCACTGCATTGTCTCTAAGTCATCTGCATCTAGGGTTTGTGATCCGAGCAATCCAAGAGCCATTTGAGCCACTCCAAAGGTCATCAATCACTTCAAAGGGGTCCATGTGTGTTCAAGAATCATATTGTATCCCCATAAAGTCAAGGAAGCCAAAGAATCACAAGAACTGAGAATGGCATGGAAGCAGAGCCAGGTTTGACTGCACAGATGATCTAGAATTAGGGTTTTGGTTTCAAAGGCCATAAATCCAAATTTTTTGGTCATTCTTGTTTCTATTGGTCTCTATATGGTATAGGGATCATGCATATCAATTTTCATGAAGAAATTCCATGGGGAAGTCATCTGATCAAGAGTTGACTTCTTGAGCAAGTCAGTGCAAAATCAGGGCATCTGATACCCCCAATGACCCAACCAAAGGGTGTTCATCATCATTTTGATTATGTATGATCTTTATTTGATCATAGAAGATGTTAGAAGTTCACAAAATTGAATAATTTCAAGCTATTTGCAAAGTTGACTTTTTGGGAAAATGACTTGTAATGGAAACTTGCCATTTTGGGAAACTTTTTCAACCCTTGCTTTTTGATTCAAAAATGCCTCAAATGGGAAAATTTTGGTCATGAAAGTTGTATAATGGATCATTCCCTTTTCAAAAAGTACAAGAACTCATTCTAATTCATTTTGGATCAAAAGTTATGGCTTGTCAAAGTTGGAAAAAATCACATAATTTCAAGTTATGTACCAAAGAGGCAAAGTTGCAAAATCACTTACCAAGGCAAATTGAGACCTCAAAGTGAATTCTAAACTTTACACAAACATAAACCAAGGCCTAAGGATCATATTGCATCAAAAGTTTACTCATTTTCATGGCTTGTGGATCAAGAAATTTCAAAAGGGGCAAAGTGGAACAAGGTTGCAAAATGTCCTTCAAACCCTAATCCATTTGCTGCTGGTTTCAAAATTGATCCTATGGCCCTCCTCACTTATTGCTGCGCAGGACACCCCTCTTGTCCTTGGCTAACTATGATACCATACCTCTCTTACACAAAGCTTGACTTTTTTGCAAAAGACCCATACCAATCACAATAGGGCACAACCACTCTTCTGACCTACCCAAGATTGATAAGTGGACCAAATACATCACAACACCACACACACTCAAGCCTGAAACTCTCTCCAAGCCATAGTTCCATGTTCATGCCTCATATTCATTTTGCTTCGAATCACACAACACAGACTTCAAACACAAAAATAAACTTCATAGAACATCTCAGCATGTTCCCCTGATCATCCATGGCCCTTCACCTTGCCCTGAAACTCCCTGAAATCAAAACACGATTTCCTCCCCTCTCTGAACAGAACTCTATCACTCTCTCAAACCAGCCAAAAGAAACTCCAACCAAGCATTGCAAGCTTCTCAGGAGGTTCATTAGAGGCGTTTTGGATCAAAGGGGCAGCCAGAAAGTTCCAAAGATCAAAGCTCCAGTTCAGGTGAGCTCAAGAACATTTTTTCCAGAAACATGTTTTTAAGTTCCTAAATGATTCTCTATGCTTCACTGATCATGTTGATATGTTTTGTTTCGAAAATGATTGAGTATTGAGTATGTATGAAGCTTCTGAAACTTTTTTGACCTAAATGCATTTTGTTTCGATTTAGCTTTAATATGAAAAATAAATGTGTTTTGATTGTTGATTCTTGCTCTATGATGTTTGGGGATGGATTCTGGGCAGAGAGATTAAGTTTTAGTGACCTGGGGAGTGAGCTAGCAATTTTCAGGGAGACATGTGGCCGGAGAAGATGACTGGAGGTCATTTCCGGCCACCTGAGGGTCATTAAGCCCTAATTACGTCATTAATGAGAGTTTGAATGTGGAGCGTAGATTGGGTTGACTGGGGTTGACTCGCGCGTGAATGTGTGGCTAGGATGCATCATTAAAACCCTAATCCCTGATTATTTAATTTTAATTTTGTTTAATTAATTCATAAATAAAATTAGCCAGATTTGAATCTGGGCCCTTGGATCTGGCGCGCAGTCAACCAGTCCAAGCCCAGATCAAATCTTGGCCATTCTTCTTGCATACTTTCATTTAATTTCTTTTTATTTCATTTTTTATTCATTTATTTTGCACAAATTAATTAAAATAGAAAAAAATGTTTAAAAATTATGGAAATTTTTGTCAAGGTTTTCATTATTTTTCAGAACACAAAAATATTTTTATTTTTATTTTTTGCATTAAAAATCATTTTTAAATCATTTAAATGCTTATAAAATTAATTAATTAAAAATACTTTTAGGTATTTAAAAATCACAAAAAAATTCATGTTGCATTTAGAAACATTTAGAAACATTGTCCAACTCTCAAACCAAATTTCTTTTTTGTTCTTTATGCCTTTTGATCATTTTCATTGGATTTAATTTCATTTTTAGGCATTATTTTGTTTCAAACTTCAAAAATTCATTTCTGCCTAACTATTAAGAGTTGGATGATGATTCTTTTGGCATTGTACCTTGCATAGCATGTAGTTTATAGGTTAAATTTGATTTGATTTGATCTTGCATTTTCAAATTGTTTGGCATTTTACTTGATGAGGTACCTTAAAACCCTAGCAATCTTAGGAAATTCATAACTCTCCCTAGGTTAAGAGTTAGATCCCCTCCTTTGGGCAGTGAGTTTGTATAGGTCTAGGGTTCCTTTGATTGCATTTTCAAATTTTTATCATGTCATTTGCTTCTGATTTTGAATTTTGCTTTGAATGTTGATCATAAACCCTAATTTATGCCTTCCTTTGCATCCATCTCTATTTGCTTGCATCCATTAACTTGCCATGACATTTTGTTCATTCATTTGATTCATAAGACACCTTAGGACATATTAGAATCAAGTTTGATCATTGCATCTTTCATTTGCCATGTTGTATGTCATTTGCATTCCATAACTTTTGATGTATGTTCATGGTCCTAAGCATGTCTCATTTGCATCTTTATGTTTGTTTGATCATTCTCTTACCTTGACTCATGTTTGCATCATCTCTTAGCATCATTAACATCATGTATTTGCTTCTGACTTTGTCTTGAATCATGCCATTTCATCTCATTTGCATTGCATTTCATTTCTTTTACTAACTTTTCAGGTGGTAAGTTACTTTGAGAAGTGAATTTGCCTTCACTTCTCACATTCTCTTTTCATCTCTTTCATAATTCATTTGCTGCATTTTTGTATGTGTTTGGGTTTGAGCTTGATCATTCTTGATCATCTTACTTTCTTTCTTCAAGCAACTTGACTTCTTAAGTGAAGCAAGTTGTTTTGCTTCTCTTTGCTCCTTTCATCTGCTTCTCTCCTTGGTGCTTCTTTGAAGATCTTTCTCTCTTAAGCCTCACTAACCCTAGGAACAACCAAGCATGACAACAATTAGGTTTTGTTTAGTCCCCCATTTAGTTTTTTCCTTTGAGTCTTCTTTGAGTCTTCTCTTCTCATCTCATAATCAGGGACTAAACCCTAAAGGCTTTAAGGCTTTGTGATTAAGCTTATGCCTGCATCCTTCTATTAGGATGGAGTGTATAACTTTAATCCTAAGTGTTAAACCCTTAATGTGTTTAAATCCTTTAATCAATTCATCTAATAATCATCAAGACATCAAGCTTGTAACTTGGGCCTTGCATTAGGGTTCTAATTCTTCCTTATTTGGTTAAGAAGGACTAACCCTAGTGTTAATGGACAAGTCCCCCTCAAGTTGTCTTACAAATCATAAAAATCACTTCTTAATCTCACCATTAACTAAAATCCACTTTAATAAAGGTTTTGTTTTGTCATGAGGTTAATCCCTAATCATGGATTAAGTTGAGGAGTCTTCCTCAACTTAAATATTCTCATCTATTATCCTTCTATTAGGATGGTGTAATGAGTCTGTTTAATCTTTGATTATGGCTTAATCTATTACTTACCACTAAACAAAAACAACAAAAACATCTAAATGAATGCAAGTAGGTTAATGATCTTAATCCTACATCAGGATGATTAAGTGTGAGATGCTGACTTCACACTTAAGGTATTTTCATTACCCCTAATCAGAGGGAGGATGTGATGAGTTTACTAATCCATTGGTTTAGGCTTAGGCTCATTAATTTATGACAAAACACCAAAAAAGCAATAAAAGACTGAAATCATCAAAACAAACAATAATCGTCTCCTTCGGGATTCTTTTCTCATCACCTTCACTCATAAACGAGAACTTGCTTCTTCCGTCTAATGCAAGACAGTTAGCACCTGAGCCAGACAGGTCATACACTTGAGCATAGATAAGTAAGCAGTTCACAAGTCAATTTATCTTTCAGTCTCTTTGAGTCGAACTACGGTGTTCTGACTTCCTCATTGCACGAGAGGATACGTAGGCATAACTTAACAGTTATCGAACAAAATTCTCTGTATATTCCCCCTCTTTCAGTATTATTCTTTTAGCCTCATGGTCTTGAGCACTTCATTCTTGTTCTTACACTGACACTTCTCTTATACACTTCACATTTTTTTACACTGACACTTGCATTCTTTCCAGCTTTGATACACAGATAGCACTGACACTACCCCTTTAAAACACAAATATTTTAAGCGTGGATCCCGTCGAGTACGGCGGACAATCTGGGTGCTAATACCTTCCCAAGTTGTAACTAACCCCCTTTCTCAGTCTCTCTGGTTCGCGACCGTCTTATCCATATCTTTTCTTAGGTTTATGCAGCATTACCTTTCCTTCGGGATAAAAATGCCTAGCTGGCGACTCTATTCACTTCATTTCTCCTTTCGCCGACCGTTCGCGTCTGTACCCCTTCTGACCAGGTGTCATTTGGTGTGAGCGACAAAATGGGATGAGATAAAATGACCAAAGTCAAAAGTGTTTATGCAATGTTAATGTCATGTGAGAGGATGCAAAGGCATACAAGGTGCATATGTATGACCATACAAAGATGAGATGCAAATGGAAGCATGTTTTGAAGTTTGAAAACACATGAAAGTTAATGGAAGGAAATGAATGCAAATCATGGAAAATGAATGAAGAAATGATCAATCATGATTCTAACATGTCCTAAGATGTCTAAGATGGCATATGAATGCAAGAAATGTCATGGCAAGTTCATATGTTCATGCAATGCAATGTAAGATGCAAGTAAAGATGCAAAATTAGGGTTACATGGAAGGATGAGATGCAAATGGTCACAACAAAAGCATATGACATGATAAAAAATTGCAAATGAGCTCAAACAAACCCTAATCCCATATGATATCACACCCCAAAGGAGAAGGTCTAACTCTTAACCTATTGAAAGTTAGGATTTTTTTTAGTTTGCTAGGGTTTTTGGGTGCTTCAAAAGGGAAAATGCAAATCAAATTGAAAATGCAAGATAAATTCATGCCAAAAATATCCTAGATACTAAATGATATGTATAAAACAATGCAAAAAGAACCATCTTCAAACCCTTCATGGTTAGGAAGAAAAGATTTTTCAAAGGTTAGTGTTTAAAAATGTGATTTTATGAACCCTAAATTCAAAGAAAATTGTCAAGTTATGATCAAAACCAAAAAGAAATTTGTATGAAGGGTTTGAAAATGTTTCTAAATGTGTTAAGATGCAAAATGATTTTTTGGTAATTCTTAGAAACCAAAATGCTATTTTAATTAATTAATTTCCATTAATTAATTAAAATAAACATTAAAATATTTTAAAAATACTTTTTAAATGTAAAAAATAAAATAAAAATTATTTTTGGATAAAGAAAATATTTAAGGCTAAAATGCAGAAAATGAGATTTTTAAAATGATTTTTTATAATTTAAATAAATTAAACAAAAGAAATGCAATAAAATGAAATAAAAATAATTAAAATGGGAAGTATGCAAATCCAGTGGCGTAGATTCAAACAAATTTGGTGGGAATTGACCACGCGCGTAAATGGAGGGCTGGGATTGGTTCTGGCAAAATTCAAATTAATCCTAATTAATTATCCTAATTAAGTGGATTATGGTTAAGTGGATTCATCTGGACCATTCATACACGCGCGGGAAACAAATCCAAGGGCTGAAATTCAAAGTTGCTACTAAACCCTAATTAAAACCCTAAACATTCTCAGGCGACCAGAGTAAGCTCCGATCGTCTTCTCCGACCAGACTCTCACTCTATCTCTCTCAAAACGCCATGAAACTCTACCTAAATCTCCAAAAACACTCATTAAACATCACTGAACAAGAATCCACACACAAAATTCATTTATTTTTCATCAAAATCATGAATCAAGGCAAAACGGAAAACTTGGCAAACATTTCAGAAGCACGATACATCCTCAAAACTCAACCATTTTCAAAACAAATTACATCACCATGATCAGAGAGACATGTAGAATCATTTAGGAACTTGAAAACAAGCTTCTGGAAAAAAGTTTGAAGATGGCTACCTGAGCTGGAGCTTTCACTTTTGGAGCTTTCTGACCTCTTTCTTTGTGCAATCAACCTCCAATGGCTTCCCTTGAGTGAATGGAAGGCTTAGAACAAGCTTGCAATGGCTGGTTTGAGGGATTGCACCTCAGCTGCACCAAAATCGTGTTTCTGATTCTTGGGGTTTTAGGGCTTGGCAATGGTTGGGAAATGATCTGGAGGATGTATGGAGATGATTGGTGAAGTTTATTTGAAGTTTTGATGCTTGAGCAGGGAGAATCGAAGAAGAGAAGTTTTGAGGGATTTTTGGTATTCTTGAGCTGTGTAGTGATTTAGGCCTTTGTGTTATTTCAAATGTGTTCCATAATGTTTGCATATGATGTCTTGATTGGTCAGAGAGTGGGTGGTGGCCATGCTTGATTGGTATGGGGTGATTTGCAAAAAGTCTAGCTTAGGTGTACTTCAAGTATGGGCACGGGTCAGAGTTAGATTTGGGCATGTCTGGCCTCAGCTGAGATCAAGGAAAGCTTATGGATCAGATTTGATGAGCTGGAACACATTGAATTAGGTTCTGTATGAGTTTTGCATATTTTCCCCCTTTGGTGTATCTTGTGATTCAAGGCATGAAATGATCCAATTCTTGGGAAAATTATGAGTTTTTGGAGTTGCTTGATCATGTTATGAAGTATTTGTGCACATTTGAAGTCATTAGAAGCCTTGGCAAGTGGTTTTGCAAAAATCCCTCTTTGGTGCATTCTTGACAATTATAGGATTTTTGCCAACTTTGAAGGATCATAACTTGAGTTCCATAATGAATCAAGACATGTACGTTATTGTACTTTTTGAAAAGGGAAAGACCTAATCTACAACTTTCATGCCAAGAATTTTTCATTTGAAGCATTTTTGATCAAGAAAGAGGAGGTTGAAAAACTTTCCCAAAATGGAAAGTTTCCATTACAAGTCATTTCCATTTTTGGCAACTCTTCAAATGGCTCAAAATTCTTCAATCTTGTGAACTTGCAACCTCTTCTAAGATCAAATAAAGATCATAGAACTTCAATTTGATGAAAATACCCCTTTGGTTCCATTATTGGGGGCCTCAGATGCCCTAATTTTGACTTAACTTCCTCAAGAAGTTACCTAGTGAGCAGATGACTTACACAAAGAATTTCTTCATCAAACATGGTACACATGATCCTTATAACATCTTAATAACATTAGAAACAAGAATGGCCCAAAAATTTTGAGTTGAGGCCTCTAAAACCAAAACCCTAATTTTGGTCATTTGTGTAGTGAAAACCCTGGCTCTGCTTCCATGCCTTGCCAGTTCTTGTGATCTCTTGACTTCCATGAACTTTGAGGGATATAATATGATGATAGAAGACACTTGGACCCTTTTGGAATGCTTTGAGACCTTTGGGATGGCTCATATGGAAATTTGGATTGCTCAGATCACAAATCCTAAATGCAGACGAACCTGAACTATGCAGATGAAACAAATATGCAATGTGAAGTGGTATGCTTATGCTAATGCAAACATGAAAGATCGCAAGCCATGGTGTGAAATGAGTGAGGGAAAATTTGGGGTGTTTACAACTTCCCCTATTCAAACATGAGTTAGCTGTGCATGATATAAGCGCCTGGCTTATCAGACAAACAAGATAACTTGTGGTTGAATACCAAAGACAGTCCAAAATTTGCACTCTCTGGATAGAAGAAGAAAAGGGATATAAATTGTAAAAGACAGTATAGTATGATTATCAGATGAAGGCAATGGAGGACGACCATCGAGCAGAGGATGACTGCTGGGGATAAGTTGGTGAGTAAAGCAATGACGGGGATGACCGACAATCTGGGGAAATAAAGAGATCATGACAGGGACGACCATCAGGTAAAGAAACAAGATTCTATGGGGATTAAAGTAAAGGCAATGATGGAGACGCCCATCGGGCTTGGAAAATAAACAACGATGGGGACGACCATCGGTTTAAAGAATAAATGAAATAAATGATGAGGGACGGTGATCAAAGGTGAAGGACGATCTCCTAGCAGGGAACGACTGCTCTTTATCACGACATAGGACGAATGTCGGATAGAAAAGGTCGACGATGGGGACGGCCATCGGATAAGCATGATGAAGGACGATCATCAAGAGGTGAAGGACGATCACCTAGCAGGGGACGACTGCTCTTGGGGTTTATCATGACATAGGGCGAATGCCGAATAACAAGATCAACGATGGGGACGACCATCAGATGAAATGATGAGGGACGATCATCGAAAGGTGAAGGACGATCACCTAGCAGGGGACGGCTGCTAAATATCACGACATAGGACGAATTCCAGATAGAAAAGGGGTCCAATAATGGAGACTCCGCTGGGGAAAGGGATGAGGGATGGTCATCCAAAGGTGAAGGACGATCACCTGGCAGGGGACGGCTGCCGAAAGTATCACGACATAAGACGAATGTCGGATAGGAGAAAAGTTGCTTTGTTGGTGACTTACTGGGGAACGGTAAACACAGACGAGTGCTTACGCTTAGGAATAAGAAGGTATAAGTGTTTGATGCTGTGTATATATTAAAGATGCGGACGAGCATCCTTAGGACCATGATACAGACGAGTATCGGTAGAAACGAATGTTGACGCATGTTCAGAGATGATGATACGGACGAGTACCATCTGGTTAACAAAGAACACAGACGAGTGTCGAATCTGTTTGAAGAGTGATATATAAAAAGGATATGGACGAGTATCGAAGACTTCTGTATAAGTATGAGTATTGGTTTATAGGTGAAGTATGAGCAAGACACGGACGAGTGTTCAACTTGCTGGGGAAAGTATGACACGGACGAGTGTCAAAAGAGACCATATATAAGTTATGAACAAACATTTGTATGTGAGAGTGTAAAAGGTGTTCTGGCGACCTGTGGGGATGAGATGACACAGACGGGTGTCGAAAAAAAGAGTGTATTATGAACAAGTGTTTTGTTTGCACCAAGTTATTTGGCAACCATGTTGGGGAAGGATGACACGGACGAGTGTCAAAAGAGCATGTGTAGGTATCTGTATTTAAGAGTGAAAAAAGGACACTTTGGTTTATACCTGCGAGGAATAATACGACACGGGCGAGTGTCGAAAAGGGTATATATGAATAGGCATTTGTGTTGGAGGGTGCAAAGGGGACGCTTTGGCTTTTATTTGCAGGGGATGTGGTTTTATATATATTGCTGATGAAATACTGATGGTAATTGCAGGTGACTGGCTCGAACCTGGCTTGTGATCATGCAAATGTTTGATTTTTTCCATAATGCTCCATATTAGACGGAATGCTACGCTTATTTTGTGAGTATGATGCAAATGCTATGATTATGCAAAAGAGAACCGATCCGGGATTCGGAACCCGCTGAAGAAAAAATATCTGGCTAATCTGCTTGGAGGGATATCCCAGCTGGGGAAGAGATCATTGGTAGATTAGTTTAGATATAGCTCTGCATGGGGAAATAGATCGTTGATAGACCCATCCATAAGGAGAACTCAGCTGGGTAGAAGGAAACTTTCATTACTTTGTTGTGTAAGAGTTTCAAGCATTGCTCTTCTGGGGAGAGGCTGGAAACTCTGTGGGGAGATTTTGTTCTTTTATCCTTGCTGAGGATGAGATCTGGTATTCTGATGGGGATCTTGGCTGGGGATGCTCCTGTTGAATAGACCGGTGCTGGGGATGAGGAGGCTTTGACAACTTTGCTGGGGAAAAGCATTCCAAATACTGCTTAGGGAGGAAGTATACTAGGGAATAGTGCTCGGCATGCCCCATGTTGCATATTGAATACCTGCAACCTGTTAAGACAAAAGAAACGCACAAGTATCCCGAGGTATCCCTTTCCGGATTCCGTCATAGGAGTTAGGCTTTCCTGAAAGTAATATATTTCCTGCACGCATTTATTAAAGATGGCTCATATGTTTTATGCAATTGTTGTATTATGAACATTGGACATTTTGAAAACGAAACAATAACGTACAAAACAAGGTGTGACTGAAAACTTTGATTTTATTAATTTGGGTGCCCTGAATTGGCAAGTATAGTCAAAAGAAGCGAATCCCCTGGAAGGAGGAGATTGCTGTAAATTGAGAAAATAAAAGTGTCGGCAATGTTGACGATGATACTCCAGTGAGCTTCCTTTGCTATGACCTGTATGACCTTGACGTTCTTCTCATCTTGCTTTCTGAAGAAGGTTGATTCTGACTGATACTTTATCCTTTCAAAGCTTGCTGTGTTGTGAGTGATACAGACGAATTCAGAATGCAGTTGTTCGCTTATTCCCTGATTTTGCGTGGATCGCCCTTTTGGGTTTTCAACCCACCGGGATACCAATTTTTCCTGAGCTGTCCAATGCGGATTTTCAACTCAGCGGGTGTACATTTTTTCAATTTTCCCTTATTTTTGCCGAGTCTTTTATTCTGTTTTTGACTCGTCGGGATGCCCTATTTTTGCCTGGACTTACATTCTGTTTTTATGTCCAGCGGATCATTTTATACGAAGTATTTTTTAACTACATCTGAATTCACAGGGGATAAGAAATCTTCGCCATCCATAGTAGTGAGCATCAGTGCTCCACCAGAGAAAACTTTCTTTACTATGAATGGGCCATCGTAGTTTGGAGTCCACTTGCCCCTGTGTTCTGTATGAGGAGGAAGGAGTCTTTTCAGCACAAGATCTCCCACTTGGTATTCCCGAAGCCTGACTTTCTGATTGAAGGCTCTCTTCATCCTTTTCTGATATAACTGCCCATGACAAATTGCAGCTAATCTTTTTTCTTCGATCAAATTCAGTTGATTGTAATGAGATCGGACCCATTCTGCTTCATTCAGCTTTACATCCATCAATACCCGTAAAGAGGGTAGCTCAACTTCAACAGGTAGGACTGCCTCCATACCATACACAAGTTGATAAGGCGTTGCCCCATTAGATGTTCTGATTGAGGTTCGGTACCCATGCAAGGCAAATGGTAGCATCTCATGCCAGTCTTTGTAAGTAACCACCATCTTCTGCACAATCTTCTTAATGTTTTTGTTAGCTGTCTCAACAGCGCCATTCATCTTTGGCCTGTAAGGAGAAGAGTTGTGATGTTGGATTTTGAAGTCCCAACACAGTTCTGCCATCATTTTGTTGTTCAAATTGGAACCATTGTCAGTAATGATTCGCTCGGGTACTCCATATCGACAGATGATGTCTCTTTTCAGGAATCTGGCTACCACTTGTCTGGTGACGTTTGTATACGAAGCTGCCTAAACCAACTTGGTGAAGAAATCAATGGCTACCAGGATAAATCTGTGGCCATTTGAAGCAGTCAGTTCGATCTTTCCAATCATGTCAATGCCCCACATGGCAAAGGGCCAAGGTGAAGACATCACGTTCAAAGGATTCAGAGGCACATGCACTTTGTCTGCGTAGATCTGGCATTTGTGGCATTTTCTAGCATAGGCACAATAGTCTGCATCCATAGTGATCCAGTAGTAACCTGATCTTAATAATTTCTTAGCCATCATATGCCCTCCAGCATAGGTACCGAAAGATCCTTCATGCACCTCGTGCATCAGCAAGTCTGCTTCTTTCTTATTAACACATCGGAGCAGAACCATGTCAAAGTTTCGCTTGTATAATGAACCATCAGCATTAAGAAAGAAACTATCGGCCATCCTTCTTAATGTCTTCTTATCATTGGATGATGCCCCAGGTGGGTATGTCTGATTCTCTAAGAAGCTTTTGATGTCATGGAACCAAGGCTTGTCATCTTTATCGATGATCATAGAGAATACGTATGTTGGTCGGTCTAGTCTTGATACCAAAATCCGAGGCACATAATTGGAAGTCTGAACCTTGATCATGGAGGAAATGGTAGCTAAAGTTTAACTGTTGTCAAGAAAGTCAATAATCTCCTTGTATAGTCACGGTATGGAATCAGATGCTCCTGATGAGTGTACCATTTGCCGTTAGTCTGATTGATTACCAAAGTTGAATCTCCAAATACAGTTAATGTCTTGATCCTGAGGTCAATGACTTCCTCAAGACCCATGATACAGGCTTCGTATTAAGCTTCGTTGTTAGTGCAGGAAAAAGTGAGCTTTGCCGAGAAAGGCATATGAACTCATTTAGGTGTAATGAGCACTGCACCAACTCCACGACCATTCATATTGGCAGCCCCATCAAACATCATTGTCCACTCTTCTTCTAGGTCAGGCCCTTCAGTGTGAACAGGTTCTTCATGATCTTTTGCTTTTAGGTACATGATGTCTTCATCAGGGAAGTCAAATCTCATGGGCTGGTAATCATCAATGGGTTGCTCCGCTAGATAGTCAGACAGTACACTGTCTTTGACGGCCTTTTGAGATGTATACTGAATGTCATATACTGTCAGAGTCATTTGCCATCTTGCAACCCTTCCGGTAAGTGCTGGCTTCTCAAATATGTACTTGACGGGGTCCATCTTTGAAATTAACAAAGTAGTGTGAGTTAACATATACTGCCTTAGTCGGCGAGCAGGCCACGCTAAAGCACAACAAGTTTTCTCGAGCAGTGAATGACGTTGTTCATAGTCGGTAAACTTTTTGCTTAGGTAGTATATTGCATACTCGTCATGCTGGCCCAACACACACCCCATTGATCCTTCTAATACTGTCAGGTACTTTATTAGAGGTCTTCCTTCAACTAGAGGCATAAGAATCAGAGGTTCTTGTAGGTACTCCTTTATCTTGTCAAAAGCCTTCTAACAATCTTCGTTCCACCTGACCGTTTGTTCCTTTCTTAAAAATTTGAACAGGGGCTCACAGGTTGTAGTGAGGTGAGATATGAACCTTGATATGTAGTTCAATCTACCCAAGAAACCCCGAACCTCTTTTTCAGTCCTAGGTGCAGGCATCTCCTGAATGGCTTTGACTCTGTCAGGATCAACTTCAATTCCCTTTTCACTTACGATAAATCCCAGACGCTTCAGCTGATACTTTCTCAGACGCTTGAACAACTACAGCAGATTTACCAGATGATCTTCTTCAGTAAGGGACTTTGCAATCATGTCATCCACGTAGCATTCAATTTCTTTGTGGATCATGTCGTGGAATAACGTTACCATAGCCGGTTGATAAGCGGCACCGACATTCTTCAGTCCAAAAGGCATTACCTTTTAACAAAATGTAGCCCAAGGTGTGATGAAGGTTGTTTTCTCCATGTCTTCAGGTGACATTCTGATCTGATTATACCCAGAAAATCCATCCATGAAGGAAAATACCAAAAAATGAGATGTGTTGTCGACCAATACATCAATGTGAGGTAATGGGAAGTCATCCTTCAGGCTAGCTCTGTTCAGGTCCCGGTAATCCATACACATTCGTACTTTGCCATCCTTCTTAGGCACTGGTACAAGTTTAGCAACCCACGGCGGGTAACTAGTCACAAAAAGGAAACCGGCGTCCCACTGATTTTGTACTTCTTCCTTAATCTTCATGGCCATATCTGGGCGAGTACGACATAGCTTTTGTTTGACTGGAGGGCAATCTTATTTCAATGGGAGCTTGTGCATAACAATATTCGTATCTAGACCTGGCATGTCTTGATAGGACCAAGCGAAAACATCGACGTATTCTCGAAGCATATATATAAGCTGTTCTTTTACTGAAGCTTGCAGACTGTCGCACCCAGGATTTTTATCCTAGTACAATCGCGAAAGTGGCGCGGAAAAGGTAGAGTTGCCAGCCAGGCATTTTTATCCCGAGAGAATGGGAAAGTTAATGCTGCATAAACCTGAGGAAGAAGGAAAGGACAAGGCCTTGCGAACCAAAGATCTGGGTTCGGGAGTCGGTTACGACCTGGGAAGGTATTAGCACCCCAGATCGTCCGTCGTACCCGACGGGATCCACGCTTGTTTGTTTGCTTCAATGGGTGAGAAAATATAGTGTTGTTGAATAAAACTGCTGACTTGAACTGGAATGGGAATGGAAAAGGAATTGGAAAAAAGAATGAAAAGGAGGGGGAAATGTAGGGAAAATAAAGAATGTGCTCGAACAGGCCCTACCCCGCTGCCTACGTACTTCATCGGGATAATGAGGATCAGAGTCGACGTAGTTCGCCTAACTAAGGAAGGAACTAATTGTTTATGTTTTTTATGATGGAACTACGTATGTTTATGCTCAGGTGTTGCAGGCTTGTCTGGTACGAGTGCATTTACCTTCTTGCATGCGAGACAAGTCGTCACAAGTTCGCGTTGAGAGTGAATGAGATGAGAAGAGAAGTTCTCGCAGGATAGTCTCTTATTGTTTGTTTTTGTCTTTTATGAGAAATGTTTTGAATTCGTTTGTGACCATTCTCATACTAAGACCTATCCGTCGCGGCAAGTACTTACACCTCGCCCCGAAACAGGACGCGTATAAGCACTCCGCAACAAAGTCTCGTGTCGTACAAGAACGTTCGGTTTTTATTAAGTGTTTTATTGCTTTTCTTCATGAGATGAGAAAGAATGACTCAAGTTGCAAAAGGAAAAATCTAAGGGACTAAGACTCGATCCTAATTTTTGTTTATTTATTCACAAGTGGTCCAAATGGTTTATGTGGTTTTCTAAACCTAATGAAGAAAGGAACTAGAAACTACTAGAATTCAACTTACTTCCTAATGAAGTTAAGTTGATTCTAAAAACAATGGGGAAGCCTATAAAAGTGGATAAAAAATCAAATATTAAGGCAAGGCATTAAAAATTGAAATAAGAAATAAAATCTAAGACAAACACATTTAAAGGTATAAAACCAAAACAAGCCTAAACTTCACCTAAGTCTATTTATTAGAAATTCTAAGCCTAAGTCCTAAAACTAAGGGAACTATCTAATATTGTCATTCTAAAAATCAGTAATTAAACTATACTAAGTCATTTTAAAATCCTAAGACTAAACCTAATTAACCTAGTTCGTAATGAATCATAATATTCTAAAATAAACTAGGTGAATTTTACATGTAACAAGACCTAAAGATTAATACACTAAAAAATATTAAAATTCCTATAAAAAATATGGAATTAATTCTATAGGGTCCTAAAACTAACTATAATATTTTGCTAAAAAATATCCTAAAAAATCAGAAGTTAACTATGTCTAAAAATCATGTAAATCTACTTAAGGATTAACTATAATTTTCTATGGATTAAGCTACCAAAACAGTGGATTAAATGGCCTAAAAATTCTACCAAAATTAATCTAGGTTCTCTTATTAGTCCTCTAAACATAGAAAAAAGAATGGGTTGAAAATCCTGCAGGAAGGGGACAAAATAAAATGAACAAAAACAAGTGCAGTCAATAAAATGCTAATTAAGAGAAAAATCGAAATTAAATCGAAAATAACCAAAATTCAGAAAATAAAATTGCCAAACATTTCTAAATGGAATTAGCAACCTACTGGATTTTTTATGGAATTTTATGATGGTTTTTGCTATTTTTTTAATGAATTGTTTCTAAACTAAACTAAAAGAAAAATAAAATATAAAAGAAAATTGGAGGGGGGTGCACTTAGTATTTTTATAGTTATTAATCCATTGGGCCTAAAAACCGGGGGTGTGAATAACAATGAGCCTAAGCCCAGTTTGCGCAGGAAATAGGGTGTATGTCATGAACCTTCAGTCAACCTATTGACTTCCTTCTGGGTCGTTAGATCTAGAGTCTTTCTGAGGTAATCTCATCAAGAGGTCCTAAAGCGAAGCACACGGTAACTACGAGGACCCTGCACGCACATGATCAACCGGGGATAGAGCCTACCGGACGGTGACACTTGTCTCCGCCGGTATGGCTGGAAATCAAAACTTATCCTACCTTATCTTCTTGGAATTGAAAATCGGTGGATTAATTTGTTTTTTATTATTCTTTAAGACCCTTTAATATTATAATTAACGGTGCAATGAACACAATTTTATGAGTTTAATCCTCATAAATTATCAATACTAACTCATAAATTATCATAGCAAGAACATCGCATCTCAAAACCTCTCTCCTTTTCATCTCCGCAAACGCGTCTTCCTCCAAGAACAAACCCTAGCCGCCGCCGCGGCTTCCGGTGAACCACCACCATAACCCTAAACCTAAACACTAAATCCCGTTCATTCTACCCTCTAATTAAAAATCCGGTGTTAGATTTCTCTAATTCCCCACCAAACAACGTGATTGAACAATCTGATTTGAAACCAAACAAACACATTCAAACGTCAAAGACCTTACCTCACTCGCTTTCTAATTCCTTTACGGTGTGTGCGTTATTTTTGAAGGTGAAGAATTGTTGAGAGATGGATGAGGATGAACGTTGGGCGATTATAATGATGAGTCTGATTGCGGAACGGTGTGGATGCTTCAAGAATCTCGGAGTTGTCTTTGGAGATTGATGGACGACCAACATTCGATTTCGTTCGATCAAGAGGAGCGATGAGCGTTATGATTTGGCTGAAGAATCACGATCGAAATCTTGGTTTGTTGATTGAGTAGATGGTTGATTGCAAGTGTTTGAAGAGTGAAGGTGTGCGACGAAGCTTCAAAGATTCAGAGCGAGGTTGGCAAGGCGTTTTGATTAACGGTGAAGAAGATGAAGAAGATTTATGAAGATTTCAACGTGAAGATGAAAGCTCTTGTGGTTGAATGAAGTTGAAGGTTTTGGCGTGAAGGAGGTAGGTATGTGATGATTCTTCCTTGTTGTACCGATTTTGATACCTTCTCCTTCTAAAATTTGATGTTCTTGCTGTGGTGCGAATCTGAAATTTGTGGTTGCAGGTTTGTTTATGAAGATGCGAGTTTCTGTTATGATATGGTTAGTGGAATTTTGATGAACGCATAGTGGATGAAGAAGGTGGGATCAAGAGAATTTGATGAAGACTGAAGGTTGAGATTCAGAGGAGAGGAGAGGAAGAAGATGCAAAAGAAGAAAAATGTGATGGAGATGGTTCTTATTGAAGAAGATTATGGGAGAAGAAGATTAAGGTTGAAAATGGTGAAGAGTGTGTGTGTAAAAATAAGAAGTTGTTGGTGATCATGATTTATAGAAGATGATTTGAGGATGGTTCTGGAATCCTTCAGGTATTAACAATTATAATTCTGTTACGGATTCGGTTGGAAATCTGTTAGAAGTTGGTTATTTTATTTTTCTGTCTTGAATTTGTGGAATCCTTCTCTTCTGAAGTTTGTTTTAGATTGTGCAACTAGAAATTCTGTTATGAGGATTGTGAGTTGGTTGCCAAGTTTATTCGAAATCCTGTGATCGAATTCGCTTATGTATTTTTTCGTTTTCGGATTTTCCAAGAATTCTTTATTTCTTCTGATATAGATTTCCTGATTTTGTTGCTATTAGAAACTGAACTACAGGCCGGGTTATTGCCTTCTACTTCTCGCGCGACTTATATTCTCGGTCAGACTTACAGGTTTTGTTCGAAAATGATGATGAAAGATGCAGTTTCAGTTTTTGTAAAGATGGCTCTTGTTGATTGAAAGTGATGAATCGAGGAGATACTGATCGGTAATAGTTAGAAGTATGAAAGGCGATTCCGAAGAGAATTCTGTAAATTAATCAAGTAAGAATTTCTGTCATATCCTTTTTTTTCAACTCCTGCTTTTTTCTTTCTTGTTATGATTGATTCCTCCCTTCTTTACAATTTGTTCTCTTCGCTGATCACGTTGTTGTTGTAGTGTCGTTGATGATTTATTGCGTTGATGCAGGTGTATCCTTGAAGTGTGGAGTGATCACTGCAATGACGACGAGATTCAGGACATTGAATTGATGAAGATCGAAGGTTTATGATAAAGTTTTATTTCTGATTCCGAATGGAAGTCTCCTTTAGGCCGATGTATTTTTCTTTTTAGTTTGACAGAATTTCTTTTGTAATCATTTTGTACCTTCTTGTTTCGGTGTAACTATTATGAATACCAGCTGAAGTAGAAACTATACCCTTGTTATTTATTTACGTTTTATGTTAATTTTCATAGCTAATTTGCCGATAACGGTTCTGTTATCCCTATGTTCAAATGAATTGTTCTCTTTTCTTTTTTTTTTGAAGATTTGGTAATGAATGGGAGTGGAATAACTCGTGAGGGGTATTGGAAAAAAACTTAAATTGGATGATGGATAACCAAAATATTTTGGATATAAGAAAGTAAAATAAAAATAGGTTCTAAGAATGGTCTAAGAGTGTAGGATTTGGTCAATGAAATTGAACACGAGTATGAACAACCGGGCTAGAAATCAATTAGGATGAAACGAAATATGGATTCGAATGGGCTGACAAAATAAAATTGGGCTTCATCCTTAGAAATGGACATGGGCTTGAAACAAGTATGGTTCCAATTAGATACGGATTAAGAAAGATGACGACAAATGGACTTAGAACAATTCTATTCAAGATTTTGCAATGGGCCTTGGTGACTTATTTTTAATATAGAAATGGATCGGACTTGATAGGGTTTAAGAATGCGGATGCGAACATATACCAAACTTGGGCAATACCTTTTGAATACATCAAGACCACACATTTTTCATCCATCGGACCTTTGAAAAAAAACTCCTTTTCTCCAAGAACTATGATGTCATAATAAACTCCGCACAATCTCGAATCATTGTTCCGTGAGCAAACAGATCCAAACCAATCTTTGATATACTGGACCTTAATTGGTGAAGAGCCCTCACACCAACTCATGAACAAAAATTCCAACTTCTTCTTGAACTGATAGATATGAATAAGGTAAGAAACATTAATCTTGTATGGCCTTGATCACATTCCTTAGGAACCAACGCAACGCATGATTGAATGCTATGACCTAATGGGTAATGCAGATGAATGTGAAGCGATAAGCCACTTGAGGTAGCAAATAATGAGGGAAAATTTTGAGGTATTACACAGACTGGCCCATATCTTCACTTCTTTCAAATCCTCTTCGGTACCAAGATTAACTGTTTCAACCTCCTCCTGATGAGGAGTAATCACTTTCTCTTCTTGCCTTAACAACCTGGCTAACTCTTCAGGTAACTCTTAGTCTTCTTCAACCCCTTCATCCACTTGATTAATTGGATTGTCGAAGTCATACAAGGTCATAGCAATGCTGTTATCGGTGCAATCTGGAGGATAATCTCTGCAAGGTTTGAGAGTTGTTCGTTTTAGTGATCAATTTTAATATTGTTTAGAAAAAAGTGAAAATGAAGTTATTTATTTTGAAAACATTGCCATTTTATTGTTTTGTACAAAAGTGAAAAATGAAAAGACAGTGAGCGAAAAAAAGACTTGTTTGCAAAAGATGTCTGATATTCATTGATAATCCATTTGCACAAAATTACAATATGGCCCTATTACAAAATGAGTCCTGACACCTTGGGCAAGATGCAGGACTTGATGCATGCTAAAAAAAGCAGGAAATAATAATTACTCTGCAGGAGTAACCCTTATAATTTCCTGGGAAGACCAGTTAAGGACTTGGTGCCCCGGGATCCTTGGACGTATCCAGCTCTCCAGGTTGAGGTTGCTTTCCGCCTCGTCTTCCAGGTTGTTAATAGCATCTAGGGTGAGCATCCCTCCACTGATGAACTTGAGCTCTTTAGCAGCCTTTGCTTGATCTTGTCGGAATTGTTTGTAATCCAAACCGAATTTATCCTCCTTCTTCTCCACCGGCAGCAACTTGCCCTAGCCTTGGGCATTACCATCTTCAACAACCTTTCGGGCTTGCTGATAGGAGACAATTGAAGTACCCATCCTATCCTCCTAGGATGCAGCAAATACTTCAGACGTTGCCTCATTTACATTCAGTGCTTCGAACCCTTGGCTCATGGTTTCATGGATTTCACCATCCATCTCAATGTATTTGTATGTAGCCAAATGGCTAAAAAATATGTCCTCCTCACCACAAATGGTGATAATCTGTCCTTCCCACTCATATTTCAATTTCTGGTGAAGGGTCGACGTAACTGCGCCAGCGGCGTGAATCCATGGTTGTCCCAACAAACAGCTGTAGGCCGGATGAATGTCCATCACATAGAAAGTAGTCTGAAAGACCTGTGGACTGATTATCACAGGCAGCTCGACCTCCCAAAGAACAGACCTCTTGAAGCCATCAAAAGCCCTGACCACTAGATTGCTTGGTCGGAGAGCTATTCCATCATATTCGAGCTTGACAAGAGCTTTCTTCGGCAAGACATTGAGTGAGGATCCAGTGTCAACAAGAACATGAGAGAGCACAACCCCTTTACACTCCAGGGTGATGTCTAAAGCTTTGTTGTGGTGACGTCCTTCCGTTGTTAAGTCAGCATTGGTGAAACCTAGCCCATGGCTAGTATTAACATTGGACACCACTGTCTCAAGCTGATTCACTGTGTTCTCCTCTGGCACATAGACAGTGTTCATAACTTTAAGTAGTGCATCCTGATGAGCTTCGGAACACAACAGCGGGGATAAGATGAAGATATTAGAAGGAGTCTGGTGGAGCTGATCCACAACCTTGTAGTCACTTCTTTTAATTATCCTTATAAATTCATCCACATCCTGATCAAAGGATGATTTATGAGTCTCTTTTGGTGCAGGTTCTTCAGGTATCACACTTTTTCCTTTGGATTTGACAACAGCCTTTGCCTCAGTATTATTCTTTGGAGCCTGTGACACGAAGAGGCGCCCACTTCGGGTGAAGCCTCCGCCTCCCCCAACATTATCCACTTGGGGAGTGTGAACCGAAGAATCAAGAAGGAATTTTTCTCTATTGCAGTAAAGGTCTGCACCATAATTCCATGGTCCAACATTGTCTTTATGGTATGGAATTGGCCCTGGCACCGTGATGGTGACTGGGCTCACTACAGCAGAGGTCGGAACCGTTATTGTTTGTGGATCATAGAAGATGGTGACAGGACTTCTTGTGGATGTTGGAGGTGATGAATTGAAGCTTGATTGTTGCTGAAACTGTTGCTTAGATTGTTGAAAGTTGTTGGAGTTTGGGACCGTTGTGGGGTCATAATAAATGGTAATTGTGGAGACGTCATTGTTGGTGGTTGTTGTAGTTGTAGAAGTAGATGCAATGGAATTGTTGTTTGTTGAAGTGATGGAAGAAGTGGTTGTTGAAGTTTTAGACGAGTCGGTAGGAACAATTGTTGTTGCAGTTGTAGGAGAAACATTTGTACAAGGAGTTGCTCGTGTTGTAGAGGCTGTTGTGGTTATTTGTAGAATGCCTTCTTTGATCAAGCCATTAATGCGATTCCTCAAGCTTGCACACCCATTATCAGAAACCTTGCAAGGTTCACAACAGGCCTCACAACCTGGAAACACTTGGCATTTCAAAATCTGAGCTTTAACCTCTGCCAGAGGTGTCTGAATACTTGCAGCATCTTCAATTGAAATCATGGGTGAACCTTCTTCTATAGCATTAATCCTTGGCCCACTGTGACCTGGCATAGGATTTTTCATGACATTGGGAGGTGGTGCAAAGTTCAGGGCCTTTTAATCTACCAGATCCTGGACCTTCATATGCAGAGCCCTGCATTTTTCCGTTGAGTGACCAGGTGCGTTAGAATGAAAAGCACACCTAGAATTGACATCGTAATTTCTTGGAAGGTTCTGAGGATCAGGTGGAGCCAATGTCCTCAACTCAACCAGATTGAGCTTTAGGAGTTGTGGTAGCAATGTGGCATATGGCATTGGAATAGGGTCAATCACCCTGTTGATCTGAGATGGCCGCTGTTGAAAAGGGCGTTGTTGTTGATTGTTCTTATTGTTGTTGTAGGATCTCTATTGAGGAAACTGTAGCTGTTGAGGAAAGTGTTGTGGTTGTTGAGTATACTGAGGAGGTGGAGTAGGAATAGTGACGGCAGCAACTAATCTGGGCAGATATTGGGGTCTACCTCTTCCCATATGCACATAATTTGTTTCAACGGATCTGTGGGGCCCTACAAATGGCTTATTTGCACTGCTTGAACTGACACCGTTGTCGGAGATCATTCCCATCTTCAGTAAGCTCTCAATTCTTTCCCCAACTATCACCATGTCTGCAAAACTGGTACCCTGGAGAGTATTCATGAACATGTCTGCCATCTCCCTTTCTGACATCGGGGGTTGAACGACAGCAGCTAGTTACCTCCACCTTTGGGCATACTCTCTAAAGCTTTCACGGGAAGACTGTGACATTCCCATCAGAAGTGTCTTGTTTGGAGCCATGTCCAGATTATACTGATATTGACGGATGAAAGCTTCTGCCAAGTCTTTCAAATTTCTCACCGTGGCTCTGGTCAAATGGGAATAACATTCTCGGGATGCCCCTGTCAAGCTATCCTCGAAGTAAAACATCCACAACTTTTCATCCATGGTGTAGGCTTTCAATCTCCCCAGGAAAGACTGAAGATGGGTATGTGGGCAGGATGTGCCATTGTATCTTTCAAAACAAGGGGGTTTGAACTTGTGAGGAATTCTAACCCCTTCCACCAATCCCATGTCCATGACATCAAAACCCTAGAGTTTTGGGATTCGAGGGACCTTAGCTTCTCTGCAATTTCATCCAACCGACGGTCATAAACTTCGTCTCCAGCCCCAACCACAGTAAACTGTTCTTCTTGAGGGTCTTCTTGCAAAGCCCTTCCTCTAGTGGTGTTACCTTGGGTGTTTCTTATGGCATTGATATCTAGGTTCAGATGAGGCCCAAACTCTGGAGGATCAGTGTGAGGCTGCACGTGGTCGTTGTTACTGGTACCCCCTGTACCTGGATGGTTTTCCTCGGGAGTTTGTCGCTCAACCAACTCCCTCAGTCTCTCCTGGCTCTAAGCCAAACCAGTCATCACTATCATAAATTGATTCATTTGGGCCTTCATCTTTGTCCTTTCATTGGCCATCTGGGCCCTCACTTCAGTCAAGTCTTATTGAACCTGATCCATTTGTAATCCCGGAAGGTTGTTTCTTGTCGGATACCGGTGCACTCTATTGACAGGGAACACTCTTCTGCGACCAAAGTTTCCTGAAACCATAACAAAGTGAGAAACAACAAAACAAAAACCTACAAAACAAAGAAATGATGTTAGTATGCAATGCAGGATGCCTATTTGTCTTCCAAGGGTATCCGGTTTGGTTCTTTGGCTTTGACCTTTCCAGGCCTCGAGGAAATGCTGATATTGAAGAGAGATTAAGCCCACAAAAATAATACAAACCATATATTACAATAATGTGAAGATACATAGTTTGATTACAACAAATCCCCATGATGGGTTACAATGCACCAACAACATCAAAAGTACAAACAAAAGGAAATACCAGTACAAAGAAATCAAACATCCAGTCCAAAGTCATCCTCTCTGACTTCCTTCAGGAGAGCCTCAGTTACTGGACCAACTGGGTGCTCTGTGATAGTCCTGATGAGGAGGTTCCTGGTGGCAATGGCAATGGTCAACTTCTTATGCTTGTCCTGATCCTTTGACCTCTTCAACCCTACTCGGAGCTTCAACTCAGAGATCTCCTTCTGTGCTGCTAACAGAGCTTCCTGATTCTTCTTCTCACTAGCCTCCAGCTGCTCTATCTTAGCTTGAGTTCTTTGATCTTCCTGTGCACGAGCCTCAGTGATCCTGATCCACCTATCCTGGCTCTCCTCTAAGTAATGCTCAGCTCTGGCCTTCTGAGTCTTAGCTTCCTTGCAAGCATTCTTCAGTACTAACTCCCCTGCTCTAGCCTTTCTGATATAGTCATCCGTCTTCTCAATCTTGGTCAAGTGTTCAATCCGTAGCTTCTCTAACATTTCATTGTCTATACGGCTGTCATTCCTCTCCCAGAGGATCTTCCTCAAGGCTTCAGAGAGTTGAGTATTCCTTTCCTTTAACTTCTTAAACTCCTCTAAACTGACAGTAACTGCAGGCTCCACTGTTGAAGGTCCAGGTACATCCTCTAAGGTGAATGGCATCCGGGTGATTTGTGCCTTGGTATGAGACCAATCAAGATACTGTGCTGAGGCTATGTTGTTGCATTTGCCCAGGATAGTTGTTCCCTTAGTCTGAATGTTGTCCCAGGCCCAGGCTGCCTGTCTGACAATAGCAGAGTTGTGCTGGATGTCACAATAGAGGGTTTCAGTCAAATCTTTCCCTCTTGGTGGATGCACCAAAGCATACCCTAATTGTCTCTTGAAAAGCAAAGAGTTGTAGTTGAGGCAACCTTTTACTCCAATCAAGGGTACATTGGGATACTGCCCACACCTGGTGATGATGTCTTTGCCCTTGGTGCTCTGAGTGCACCATCTGATGTCTTCTGATGTAAGGGCAATCAATCTCTTAGCCAAGTTCCTTGGTTGATGAGGATTCAGGAAAGTGTCTGACTTCGGCAAGTGCCTTAACAACCTTCCTTTTTGCTTCTCATTCCTTTGATGCACTGAGTAGTAAAAGTCTCCAAGCAGGGTAGGAACTGGGTTCCTCAGTAAGAACAGGTGAATAGAACTCTTGCTTACAAACTTTGGCTCGTCTGCAAACAAGATAACTCCATATATGTTGTGGGCTAGAAGTGCATAAACAACATCCCACTTCCTTGCTGAAGCATGCAGGGTGGCCTGGGAGATCAAGAAGTCTAAGTGAAGGCCTGGGATTCCAGCCTTGGTGGTCATACTCTGATCAATGAGGGTAGGCTCCAATTTCAAGGTCTTAGCTATATCTTCATTTTTGGGAGCAACCATCTCAGGGTTGAAAAGAATCCCTCTCCTGATGGGGACACCTAACAACATGAAAAATTCTTCTAGCAAAGGTCCCAACTGGAAATCAGGGAATGTGAAACATCATAGAGGAGGATCATAAAACTGCAAGCAAGTGTGGATCATGCTCCTCTAGGATGCATCCAGGTCAATGATCATGTCCATAATGCCTCCATAATGTTCCCTGAATAATGGGACATGATCAGGAGTGATGAGAGACTGAATCTGTCTGATGCCTGTCAGGGTAGGCTCAAAGAAGTGGTATGTGATGTTGCTCTTTCTGGAAGTGTCCATGCTGACAATGGATGTTGGTGAAGACTACTGAGGAGAAGCCCTGATGAAGGTAATTGTTGAAAACTGATGAAGATAACTGGAGAAGATGCTGAAGAAGGGTCTCTGATGAAGACAACTGGTGAAGAGTCTCTAATGAAGACAAACTAATGAAGGTGCTGATGCAGATAACTGGAGGAATCTGAGCAGTAGAACGGGTCAAAACCAAACCAAAGATAAGAAGGTGGATACCCTGTAAAACAAATAGGCAAATGTTAAATGATGCAAAATGATGTATGCCGAATGATATGCAAAGGGTTTGTGATCAAGTGCTGGATCTATTATCTGCCTTGATAGGGTCCATGTGTGTTCATAAGTCCAAATGGAGGCTTAGAAAACCAGTAACCAGGTGGGGGACTCAAATAAAGAGTCACAAATCCAGGGTTTCACAAGAACTGTCCAAAATAATACAACCTTAACAAATCTAGTAACAAGGTATGATGAGGCCAAGGGATCCTGCAAACCTGTAAACATCCCAACCCCCTCACATGTATTGTTCTAGAACAAGGATCCTTAGACTTGGATCAATTATGAGAAGTGTAAAAACTTCTAACCCGGAGGTACAGTGTTTACAATAACCATAAAAGATCCTCCTCTAATTCACCTCAGATGTTGAAGGTCATAAAAAGGTCATCCAGACTTAGCAGGCTTCCCAGATAGCCCTAGTACTACAGGAAATCCGTAGCACAGAGTTCTCAAGAAGAAACCCATGTCTGAACCGTGTTTCATATTCCCGCACCAGACCAGAATGGAATGGGAAAGAATATGAAGCCACTCTATCCTATGTGTCACTCAGGTCCCTGGTATGGAACCTTAATCACTCATCAGTCCCACCCACCAAAACAGACAGGAGATCCAGCACAAATGATATGATAATAACAGTATGAAAATGCATAAAATTGTAAATGAAAGCAATAAATAAAGCTGTACAGAAAGTAATAAATAAAGCAATAAATAACAAGCACAAGTAGCACATAACACCCCCATAAACACAAATCAAACAAGCGCTAGGAGGAACCCAAAAAAAGAATCAGAAGCCCTGGTTGCAAGATAGTTCCCCAGCAGAGTCGCCAAGCTGTCGCTTCGGAAGATTTGCATCCCGGTACAAGCGCAAACGGTCGGTGAAAGGAGAAATTAAGGTGAAATGAATGGAGTCTCCAGCTAGGCATTTTTTATCCCGAAGGAAAGGTAATGCTGCATAAACCTAGAAAAGATGGATAAGACGGTTGCGAACCAGAGAAACTGAGAAAGGGGGTTGGTTACAACCTCGGAAGGTATTAGCACCCAGATTGTCCGTCGTACTCGACGGGATCCACACTTAGGAGATTGTGTTTAAAGGGGTAGGGGTATGTACTATCTGTGTACAAGAGATAGAAAAGAATGTACAAGTGTCAGTGCAAAAGGTGAATGCTCAGGAACTGTTAAGTTATGCCTACATATCCTCTCGTGCAATGAGGAAGTCAGAACACCGTAGTTCGACTCAAAGAGACTAAAAGATAAATTGATTTATGAATGGCTTGCTTGTCTATGCTCAAGTGTATGACTCGTCTGGATCGAGTGCTAACTGTCTTGCATTAGACGGAAGAAGCAAGTTCTCGTTTGTGAATTATTGTGATGAGAAAAGAATCCCGAAGGAGACGATTATTGTTTGTTTTTGTGTTTTCAGTTTTGTTATTATTTTTTGGTGTTTTGCATAGGATTATGAGCTTAAGCCTAAATCAAGGGCTTACAAACTCATTATATCCTCCTTGAATAGGGATAATGAGCCTACTTAAGTATGAGATAAGCATCTCAACTTAATTACCATGATGATGTAGGATTCAGATCATTAACCTACTTGTGATTATTTAGATGTTTTTTGTGTTTTTGTTTAGTGTTAGGTAATGAGTTTAATCTCTAATCATAGATTAGTGGGCTCATTACACCATCCTAATAGAAGAATAATAGATGAGAACACTTAAGCTGAGGAAGATACCTCAACTTAATCCATGGTTAGGGATTAAATTCATTATATAACAAAGCCTTTATTAAGGGGATTTTAATTAAGGGTGAGATTAAGAAATGGATTTTATGATTTGTTAGACAACTTGAGGGGGAGTTGTCCATTGAACACTAGGGTTAGTCCTTCTTAACCATAAAGGAAGAATTATAACCCTAATGTAAGGCCCAAGTTACAAGATGAAGTCTTAGTGATTATTAAGATGATTTGATTAAGAGGTTTAAACAAATTAAAGGTTTAACACTTAGGATTAAAGTTATACACTCCGTCCTAATATAAGGATACATGCATAACCTTAATTCCAAAGTCCTAGAACTTTAAGAGTTTAGTCTCTGATTATGAAGATGAGAAGAGAGACTCAAAGAAAACTCAAAGGCAAAAAACTAAAGGGGGACTATATACAACCCTAAAGTTATCATGCTTGATTATCCTATGGTTTGTGAGGCTCAAGAGAAGTCTTCAAGATAGCCACCAATGGAAGGAGCAGAAGAAAGGAGGAAGAAGGAGAAGAAATAAGTTACTTACTTCATTGAAGAAGATAAGTAACTTAAAGAAAGAAAGTGAGAAAGAAAGAACACAAGTGAACAAGTTCACTTCAAAACCAGCAAGATGCAAATGAAAGAGATAAAGAAGAATGAGAAGTGAAGGCAAATTCACTTCTCAAAGTAACTTACCACCTGAAAATGTTAGCATGAATGCATAAGATGTAAAGCATAAAGAAATGAAATGAAATGAAATGAGATGAGATGAGATGAAATTGTAGGATAAGCGCTTACCACTGCACAAAAAACAATTGTTGTTAGTGAAGGCGCAACTTTATTTCCTTATAGTATAAAGTCCTCAAGGGGCTGCGCCTATTAAGCGCCATGGGTTGGGATGTTAAGCCCATCGAATCCCTAAGGGTGACGCTGAATTAATAAATCCAACAATCTCCCCCCCAGTGTCAGCCGGGGGGATTCGAACCCATGACCTTGCTCTGATACCACTTGTAGGATCAAGCGCTTACCACTGCACTAAAAGCAATTGCTGTTAGTGAAGGCCCAACTTTATTTCCTTATAGTATAAAGTCCTCAAGGGGCTGCGCCTATTAAGCGCCATGAGTTGGGATGTTAAGCCCATCGAATCCCTAAGGGTGACGCTGAATTAATAAATCCAACATAAATGACCAAAGTCAGAAGTGTTTATGCAATGTTAATGTCATGTGAGAGGATTCAAAGGCATACAAGGTGTATATGTATGATCATACAAAGATGAGATGCAAATCGAAGCATGTTTTGAAGTTTGAAAACACATGAAAGTTAATGAAAGGAAATGAATGCAAATCATGGCAAATGAATGAAGAAATGATCAAGCATGATTCTAACATGTCCTAATATGTCTAATATGACATATGAATGCAAGAAATGTCATGGCAAGTTCATATGTTCATGCAATGCAATGTAAGATGCAAGTAAAGATGCAAAATTAGGGTTACATGGAAGGATGAGATGCAAATGGTCACAACAAAAGCATATGACTTGATAAAAAATTGCAAATGAGCTCAAACAAACCCTAATCCCATATGATATCACACCCCAAAGGAGAAGGTCTAACTCTTAACCTATTGAAAGTTATGATGTTTTTTAGTTTGCTAGGGTTTTTGGGTGCTTCAAAAGGGAAAATGCAAATTAAATTGAAAATGCAAGATAAATTCATACCAAAAATATCCTAGATACTACATGATATGTATAAAACAATACAAAAAGAACCATCTTCAAACCCTTCATGGTTAGGCAGAAAAGATTTTTCAAAGGTTAGGGTTTAAAAATGTGATTTTATGAACCCTAAATTCAAAGAAAATTGTCAAGTTATGATCAAAACCAAAAAGAAATTTGTATGAAGGGTTTGAAAATGTTTCTAAATGTGTTAAGATGCAACATGATATATTTGGTAATTTTTAGAAACCTAAATGTTATTTTAATTAATTAATTTCCATTAATTAATTAAAATAAATATTTAAATATTTTAAAAATACTTTTTAAATGTGAAAAATAAAATAAAAATTATTTTTGGATAAAGAAAAATATTTAAAGCTAAAATGCAGAAAATGAGATTTTTAAAATGATTTTTGATATTTTAAATAAATTAAACAAAAGAAATGCAATAAAATGAAATAAAAATAATTAAAATGGGAAGTATGCAAATCCAGTGGCTGAGATTCAAACAAATTTGGTGGGAATTGACCATGCGCGTAAATGGAGGGTTGGGATTGGTTCTGGCAAAATTCAAATTAATTCGAATTAATTATCCTAATTAAGTGGATTAGGGTTAAGTGGATTCATCTGGACCATTCATACACGCACGGGAAACAAATCCAAGGGCTGAAATTCAAAGTTGCTGCTAAACCCTAATTAAAACCCTAAACATTCTCAGGCGACCAGAGCAAGCTTCGGTCGTCTTCTCCGGCCAGACTCTCACTCTATCTCTCTCAAAACGCCATGAAACTCTACCTAAATCTCCAGAAACACTCATTAAACATCACTGAACAAGAATCCACTCACAAAATTCATTTATTTTTCATCAAAATCATGAATCAAGGCAAAACGGAAAACTTGGCAAAAATTTCAGAAGTACGATACATCCTCAAAACTCAACCATTTTCAAAAAAAATTACATCACCATGATCAGAGAGACATGTAGAATCATTTAGGAACTTGAAAACAAGCTTCTGGAAAAAGTTTGAAGATGGATACCTGAGCTGGAGCTTTCACTTTTGGAGCTTTCTGACCTTTTTCTTTGTGCAATCAACCTCCAATGGCTTCCCTTGAGTGAATGGAAGGCTTAGAACAAGCTTGCAATGGATGGTTTGAGAGATTGCACCTCAGCTGCACCAAAATCGTGTTTCTGATTCTTGGGGTTTTAGGGCTTGGCAATGGTTGGGAAATGATCTAGAGGATGTATGGAGATGATTGGTGAAGTTTATTTGAAGTTTTGATGCTTGAGCAGGGAGAGTCGAAGAAGAGAAGTTTTGAGGGATTTTTGGTATTCTTGAGTTGTGTAGTGATTCAGGCCTTTATGTTATGTCAAATGTGTTCCATAATGTTTGCATATGATGTCTTGATTGGTCAGAGAGTGGGTGGTGGCCTTGCTTGATTGGTATGGGGTGATTTGCAACAAGTTAAGCTTAGGTGTACTTCAAGTATGGGCACGGGTCAGAGCTAGATTTGGGCATGTCTGGCCTCAGCTGAGATCAAGGAAAGCTTATGGATCAGATTTGATGAGCTGGAACACATTGAACTAGGGTCTGTATGAGTTTTGCATATTTTCCCCCTTTGGTGTATCTTGTGATTCAAGGCATTAAATGATCCAATTCTTGGGCCAATTCTGAGTTTTTGAAGTTGCTTGATCATGTTATGAATTATTTGTGCACATTTGAAGTCATTAGAAGCTTTGGCAAGTGGTTTTGCAAAAATCCCTCTTTGGTGCATTCTTGAAAATTATAGGATTTTTGCCAACTTTGAAAGATCATAACTTGTGTTCCATAATGAATCAAGACATGTTCTTGTACTTTTTGAAAAGTGAAAGACCTAATCTACAACTTTCATGACCAAGAATTTTTCATTTGAAGCATTTTTTATCAAGAAAGAGGAGGTTGAAAAACTTTCCCAAAATGGAAAGTTTCCATTACAAGTCATTTCCATTTTTGGCAACTTTTCAAATGGCTCAAAATTCTTCAATCTTGTGAACTTCCAACCACTTATAAGATCAAATAAAGATCATAGCACTTCAATTTGATGAAAATACCCCTTTGGTTCCGTTGTTGGGGGCCTCAGATGCCCTGATTTTGACTTAACTTGTTCAAGAAGTTACCCTGTGAAAAGATGACTTCCACAATGAATTTATTCATCAAACTTGGTACACATGATCCTTATAACATCTTAAGGACATTATAAATAAGAATGGCCCAAAAATTTGGAGTTGAGGCCTCTGAAACCAAAACCCTAATTTTGGTCATCTGTGTAGTGAAAACCCTGGCTCTGCTTCCATGCCTTGCCAGTTCTTGTGATCTCTTGACTTCCATGAACTTTGAGGGATATAATATGATGATAGAACACACATGGACCCTCTTGGAATGCTTTGAGACCTTTGGGATGGCTCAGATGGAACTTTGGATTGCTTAGATCACAAACCCTAGATGCAGACGAACCTGAACTATGCAGATGAAACAAATATGCAATGTGAAGTAGTATGCTTATGCTAATGAAAACATGAAAGATCACAAGCCATGGTGTGAAATGAGTGAGGGCAAATTTTGGGTGTTTACAGTCTCCTTTCTCGGAAAATGATTTCTTATCCTTGTTCCATTGTTGAAGAGGTGAAAATGTTGATAAATTTGGGTTTTTTTTTTCAAAATTGGTAAGGGTTTGTGAATATGGTTAAAATTAAGTGAATTAATGATGGAAGTTTGGTAAATGATGGGGGATTTTTGTTTTTTTGATGATTTTTTGTGGTTGTGTGATTGGGTAAAAAATGGGTGTGTTAGCGCAGGAAGGAAGTTAAGTCACAGATAAAAAGATGGAGAAAATAAGGGGGGAAATGGGTTTGTTCTATATCAAACCTATTTTTCAAGTTCTAGACTCCATTGGCGACCTCCATAAGAGTATGGCGAACATCTCCTCAGGAACATAGGCGAATTGTTCCTCTTGAACGTCTCCAAAACATGAGTCCCATCATTCACTCCAGCATTAGGTATTTGTTGCAGAACCTAAGTAACAACATGCAAAGCGGAAGCTATTGCAACATCGTCTTTTCCAGCCATTATGCACACCAACAATCAACATTAGAAAGAACAAAGAATTGACAGTGTACACACACTCATCGACTAACAGGTAACTGATTTCCTATACAACTTGGTCGGACAGACCGACTCGCTCTGATACCACTAATGTAACACCCAACTAAAACCCCACGATAATTCATAATTCATTTTAAATAAATTAATTAAACATCAATTAAATCCATGGGTTTCACTTCTTATAAGACATCACACAATCAACAGTCATGCTCTGTAACACGGGTAACAACATGCTTTATACAAATAATATATTTAACACCATAAGTAAATCATTTAAAATTCTCGCAGCGGATTCAAGTCTCAAACTTCTACATCAAATAACTCAATACCGTGAAAGGTAGTTCTCAGAGTCACATAAATCAGTATTAATTCATGATTTATAAAATCATAATCCAAAAAAATCAAATGAAAATCATAAGGAATAACGTAATCTCTAAACAACAAAACACATAAGGTTCTAAATCAAGTGACCCCAACCCTAGTTTTACGTATCAGAGAAAGGCTCCCTTTATTCTACCGAAATAAATAAGCACACTCTGAAGTAATTCCTAAGCTTCCTTCCCTAATCTTGATCACCTACAAGTTACCTACTTTTCGAGGTAACATTTCCAAGTAGAAAGGGTGAGTAATTATAATTAATATAAAAGACATAAGAAATAGATACAACAGTGATCATATTTAAATAACGCCAACAATGCACACATATCCTTCATAAAGGAACAATAGCAACCAATTAATTCATTTAATACAAACATCATACAAATACCACACATAATGAAATGCAACATCATTAAACTCATGCATGTGGTGCCAAAACGTCACTGATGACTTAGTCATTGTTATCTCCAAAGATCCCTACCAATAGGATCGATTCCTGCTTGGAACCAGAGAACATAATTGCTTGCACTTAATCCTTACAATAGGATTATGGCCATCACTGGACCTGAATGTCATACAAAACTTCATTGGATTTCCATCCTGAAAAAAATCACTAGACTATTCGTCCTAAACAAATGATATGAATGCATGATGCGCAGCACACATAAATTTCGACCACAACTAGTCAAAATGCATCATCATAATCATCATGTTCTCTTCACATAATATGATACACATAAATCACACATGCATCACAGTCAACACAACATTAATTCATTACACAAACATGGAATAATTCACTTCAGATAAGTTCTTGAAACTTCATACAATATGCACACATACACTGCTTTTGGCATAAAAACTCCTCACTAAATCCTAACATAGTCACTGGAAATAACTTATTATTTATCTATAATATAGACCACCATGGTATCTTTTCAATGATTCCAACTACATGTAAAATAGACTTGCGGTTTGGAAACTATGTTTATCATAAAAATTGGGAAAATTAAGATATATGGTGGGTTTGATTCCCACGTGCATGTGGTACCAATCAACATAAATGGAAACTGGGTCATTAACCCTCCACAAGGGAGGACGTCATAATTACCTCAATCCACACAATGGGATTGGAGCCGCCTTGGACCGAAATGCATGAGGAAAAATATCATAATAATCACGACCACAACTCTTCAAATTGCATCATCATTCATGTAATAATCATATTAACATCCTTCACATAATCATCAACACACAATCACCATTACATAATCATCAACACATAATCATCATCATATAGTCATCAATGCATAAAATCATCAAATAACACATCATAGCATATCAACATATGATAAATCAATCTCATAAACATATAGGTATTGGAATCATGCATCAAAATACTCAAATAATTCAATCATAATGTAGTTCAACATGTCGTCTTTCCAATGTTTCGAATGGCGCATCAAATGGACTTTTAGATCAAAAGTTACGATCAAAATCATATTCAGACCCAATCTGCCCGACTACGGCGGACATGGCATTCACCATGAGCTTTATGACACTTGCCATTCACCTATAAAATGCATATTTTTCATTTTTCATCATTGGAGGCCTTCTGGACCTCCGATTTCGATTCCGTAAAAATTCTCAATTTTTTTAAAAAAAAATCCTAAGATTGTTTAACATTTATAACAACATATAACACTTAGTTAGAGGTCCTAACATCATGTATTCACCAAGGATTCATTCATTCACTCAAATACATGGTTTTCCCCAATTTCATCAATCTCCATTAAATACATTGCACAAAATACAAACTTACTCATACTTTAATCCAATATCAATTATAATAAACGTGATTAAACCCCATACATTATATTGCGATCCAAGTCTCTTCTTGAGTTCTCACTAGGAGACTCTCTAAGTCATATCCTTCTTCACTCTTCTTCTTTCCTCAGAGCACCTTCTCCCCAAAATACGATCGTTCAACATAAGAAATGAGGCTTCTCACTTATTAACTTATTTGACCCTTGGACCCCTAATATGTCTTTCCCATCTTATCCTCACTAATCCTCATGAATATTACCACCTTGCCATTGCCACCTCTACTTCATATTATTTTATTTAATCAATAATAATAAATAATTATATTAATTTTCTAAAGTATTAAAATACCTCATAACACCCGAATCCTCACAATGTCATACACACAATAACAAACTACGCCACTCTGATTTAAATTATTATTTAATCGCGCATTTTATGTGGGGTTAGAAGGGTGTTACATTAGTGGAATCAGAGCCTGGTAGTGGGAATGGATTGAACATGTACTTGAACCCCATGGTACAGGGATCGATTCTAATGGAAGGCAAAAACTCTACTAGGAAGGAGGTTAGAGAAGATCGTGAGGTGGTAGTGTCATGATCACCTTGTGAGGGGCCCGAGCTGTTACAGGTGTGGCACTCGCCACACCAAAGGTGGCACTCGCCACACCAAAGGTGGCACCCGCCATACACTTAAGCGGCACCCGCGACTCTCCTTCAAACCAATTTTGTGGCGCTGCCCACATACTCTTATGTGGTAGTCGCCACACATTAGTGCATCCAGTGCCACTCACCACCCTTCATTGTTAAGTGGCAATCGCCACACATTCTTAAGGTGAACAGGGTTGCACTCGCCACCATCCCTATAAAGGGATTTCCACTCTCCCTATTTCATACCTCCTACTAAATCATATATCATTCACTAATTGTTTTAGTCTATAGCTACGATTCATGTTTCTGGTTTCCTACCTATCTCCATCAAACTCATCAAACTCCTTTGATATTCATCATCGACTCATTAATCAAACAACCTATCAATATCTATTGTCTAAATCAATTATATTAACAACAATTACACACCCCTTACCTGAGATTATTGCTTGCTTCCTCTATTTTCTTTGAGCCCTAATTCCTTCTTTTCTTTCTCTCTGCCTCTTCTCCAATACATAGTGGGAATTCTGAAAATATTTCTTTAATTGTGTAACCCTTGTAACTCCAATGTGGTCTTCCAAATACGACTCACTTATTTCTCACACAATACCATAGTACCCTTATGTTCTATAAATCATATTTATTCTATTTTCTTTAATTAAAACCATTCTAAATAATTTTCTAGTTAATCTAAAATACTCGATAATTACTCAAAACCATCATTCGTCACATATTGACATCAACACATTGTCGTTCCCCCGAAAAGACACCAGGGTCCCAGCGTGCAGACGCGAATGGTTGGCGAAAGAGAAATGAGGTTGAATTGAATAGAGTCGCCAGCTAGAAAATTTTATCCCGAAGGAAAGGTAATGCTGCATAAACCTGGAAAGAGATGGATAAGATGATTGTGAACCAGAGGAACTAGGAAAGGGGTTAGTTACGACCTGGGAAGGTATTAGCACCCAGATCGTCCGTCGTACTCGACGGGATCCACGCTTACAAGATTGTGTTTAAAAAGGGGTGGGTGTATGTGCTATCTGTGTGCAAAATCTAAGGAAAGAAAGTACATGTGTCAGTGCAAAAGGGTGAATTGCTTGGGAACTGAGGCTTTAGAAAGAATGCTGAAAAAGGGGGGGAAGACACAATGAATTTTGTTGGATAACTGTTAAGTTATGCCTACGTATCCTCTAGTGCAATGAGGAAGTCAGAACACAGTAGTTCGACTCAAAGAGACTGAAAATAAATTGACTGTGAACTATTTACTGGCCTATGCTCAAGTGTATGACTCGTCTTGCTCGAGTGCTAACTGTCTTGCATTAGACGGAAGAAGCAAGTTCTCGTTTGTGAATGAGTGTGATGAGAAAAGAATCCCGAAGGAGACGATTATTGTTTGTTTTTGTGTTTTCAATTTTTTATTGTTTTTGATGTTTTGCATAGGATAATGAGCTTAATCCTAAATCAAAGTGTTTGTAAACTCATTATATCCTCCCTGATTAGAGATAATGAGCCTACTTAAGTATGAGATAAGCATCTTAACTTAATTACCATGATGATGTAGGATTAAGATCATTAACCTACTTGTGATTATTAAGATGTTTTTATTTTTGTTTTGTCTAGTGTTAAGTAATGAGTTTAATCTCTAATCACAGATTAGTGAACTTATTACACCATCCTAATATAAGGATAATAGATGAGAACACTTAAGCTGAGGAAGATACCTCAACTTAATCCATGGTTAGGGATTAAATTATTTATATAACAAGCCCTTATTAAGTGGATTTTAATTAAAGGGTGAGATTAAGAAGTAGATTTTAAAGTTTGTAAGACAACTTGAGGGGGACTTGTCCATTAAACACTAAGGTTAGTCCCTCTTAACCATAAGGAAGAGATAGAACCCTAATGTAAGGCCCAAGTTACAAGATAAAGTCTTAGTGATTATTAATGTGTTTTTATTAAGAGGTGTAAACAAATCAAATGTTTAACACTAAGGATTAAAGTTATACACTCCATCCTAAGATAAGGATGCAGGCATAACCCTAATTCCAAAGTCCTAAAACTTTAAGAGTTTAGTCTCTGATTAAGAGATGAGAAGAGAGACTCAAGGAGACTCAAAGGTAAAAAGCTAGTGGGGACTATAAATAACCCTAAAATTTATAATGCATAGACATCCTATGGTTTGTGAGGCTTAAAAGGAATGATCTTCAAGGCCTCCAATGGAAGAAGTAGATGAAAAGAGAAAGAAGAAGAAGAATAAGTTACTTACTTCCTAAAGAAGATAAGTAACTTAAACGAGATAAAGTAAGAAGGAGGGAGCATAAGTGAAACAAGTTCACTTCAAGAACAAGTAAAGGATGTAAATGCAAAGCAAAGAATAGGTGAGAAGTGAAGGAAAATCCACCTCCCAGATAACTTACCAAAAGTACCTGAAATGTTAGTATGAATGCATAAGACATAAAGCAAAAGGAAATGAGATGAAATGAGATGTAAACACCAAATTCATAAGTGATTATGCAATTATAATGTGTTATGAGATGATGCAAAGTCATACAAGATGCATATGAATGATCATACAAGGATGAGATACAATGGAAGCATGTTTAGAAGCATGAAAACACATGGATGTTTATGAAATGTAATGGATGCAAAGCATAGCAAATGAATGAAGAAATGATCAAGAAATGTTCAAGCATGTCTTAAGATGTCTAAGATGTCATAAAAATGCTTGAAATTTCATGGAAAGTTCATATGATGATGATATGTAAAGGAGAATGCAAATGAAGATGCAAAATTAGGGTTTTAAGACAACATGAGATGCATATGACCAAATCAGAAGCATAATTCATGATAAAAATTGAAATCAAGCTCAAACAAACCCTAATCCCATATGATATCACACCCCAAAGGAGAAGGTCAGAAACTTAACCTAGTGGAAGTTATGAAATTCCTAAGTTTGCTATGGTTTTTGGGTGATTCTTAAGGGAAAATGCAAATTAAATTGAAAATGCAAGATAAAATCATGAAAAAAATAACCTAGAAACTATATGCAATATGTGAAACAATGCAAAAAGAATCAAGTTCAATCTCATCATGGTTAGGCAGAAATGAATTTTTCAAGTTAAGTTTTAAAAATGTGATTTTTAAGAACCCTAATTCAAAGAAAATTGTGAAATTATGATCAAACCTAAAAAGAAATTTGTATAATGAGTTTGAAAATGTTTCTAAATATATTAGAATGGTTCATGAATTTTTTGTGATTTTTAGAAACCTAAATGCATTTTTAATTAATTAAAATCCATTAATTAATTAAAAATAACATTTTAATATTTTAAAAATACTTTTTTATTGCAAAAAATAAAATAAAAATTATTTTCAGGTTAATAAAAAAATATTTAAAACAAAAATGCAAAGTTTGAGATTTTTTTGATGTTTTTAACTATTTTAAATAAAATGTACAAAAGAAATGAATAAAAATGAAATAAAAATTGATTTAATGAATGGTATGCTGATATGAGGGTTGAGATTCAAACGTGGAGGGAGGGAATTGACTGAGTGCACAATCCTATGGTTGACATTCAATCTGGCTTAATTTATTTAAATAATCTTAATTAATCTAATTAAATAGAATTAGGGTTTTAATGACCAATTTGGGCCATCCATCCACGCGCGAAACAAAGATCCTAAGGTCCACATTCAAACTGATCCCTAAACCCTAATTAGAACCCTAATAACATTCAAGTGACCGGAGCAAGCTCCAGTCATCTTCTCTGGCGAAACAAAAACCTAACTCTCTCCCCAGGCCATTCGAACCTCCCAAACTTTCCAGAATCACTCCCCAAACATTAACAAGCAAGAATCAAGCAACAAAAACAATTTATTTTTCACATACAAAGAGAATCGAATCAAACAAGTTTATGGGCAAATTTTCAAAAGCTTCATACATATTCATTTCTCAACCATTTTCAAAACAAATTACATCAGCATGCTCAGGGGAACACATAGAATCATGTAAGAACTTAAAATACAGCTTCTAGAAAAAATGTTCTTGAGGGTTACCTGAGTTGAAGCTTTGAGACTCTGAGCTTTCTGGACCTTTCCTTGATACAAAATCACTCCAATGTATCCCCTTAGGCTTCTAGAATGCTTGAAACAAGTTTGTGATGGATGGTTTTAGAGATTCAACTCTGCTGAGGCAGAAATCGTGTTTTGGTTATGGGGGTTTTCAGGCCATGGGAATGGGTGCTTTGTGATCCTTATGATGTGTATGATTGAATGGTGCAAAGAGTTTTGAGGTTTGTGGCTTGTGTTGAGAGAATCGAAGAGATGAAGTTTTTGCAAGTTTTTGTGCAAACTGAGTTATGGGAGCATTCAAGCCAATGTCTGTGTGGAATGAGTTGAATAAGGTCTCTATGTGATGTCTTGATTGGCCAGAGGAGTTGTTATGGCTCAGTGTGATTGGCATGGGCAATTTGCAAAAAAGTCAACAACTTTGTACTACAAGCATGTGCCATGGTAGAGATGGATTTTGGGGTGTCTTGGCCTCAGCATTATTTGTGGATAGCCTTAGGATCAAAGTTATGCAACTGGCACAAGTGGATGAAGAGTTTCCAAGGTTTTTGCAAAGTTATGCATTTTGGCCCTTTTGAGATTTCTTGAGAATCAAGCCATCAAAGCCATGTAATCTTGGGCCAATTCTGATTTTTTGAAGTTGCCTTGACATGTTATGGTACATAGAAGTTGATTAGAGGTCCTAAAAAGGCTTGGCAAGTGAAATTGAAAAATTCCCTCTTTGGCATGAACTTGAAAATTATAGGATTTTTGCCGACTTTGAAAGGCCATATCTTGAGTTCTTGGATGAATCAAGACATGTTCTTATACTTTTTGAAAATGGTAGAACATAATCTACAACTTTTCATGCCCAATAATTTTTCATTTGAAGCTTTTTTGGTCATGAAAGAATTGGTTGAATATCTTTCCCAAAATGGAAAGTTTCCATTACAAGTCATTTCCAAAAATAGCAAGTTTGCATTTGGTTCAAAAATTCTTCAACTTTGTGAACTTATAACCACTTCTAAGATCAAATAAAGATCATAGATCCTCATAGATCTCTCTCGACACCTGTTATTGGAGTGACCCTAAAAAACATAAGATCTCCCTTTTGGAATTCAAGCATTTTCCTTCTTTTATCGTGATAACTCTTTTGACGAGTCTGCGAAGTTTTCATCCTTTCATGTATCATCTTAATCTTTTCAGTCATCTCTTGCATAATCTCAAGTCCAAACGCAACACTCTCACCAGATTCATACCAACACAATGGAGTTCTACACCTCCTACCATACAATGCTTCATACGGTTCCATTCCAATACTAGAGTGAAAACTATTTTTATAGGTAAACTCAATCAATGACAAATGACTGTCCCACGATCCTCCATGGTCCAACTCACATGCCCTCAACAAATCCTCTAAATATTGGATAGTCCTCTCTATTTAACCATCCGTCTGCGGATGATATGCATAAATTATCCTCAACTTAGTACCCAAAGTATCTTGCAATGTTTTCCAGAATCTTGAATAAAGCCCAGGGTCTCTATCCGACACAATACTCGAAGGTATCCTATGCAACCTCACAATTTCCTCAATGTACAACTCATCCAACTTCTTCATGGAGTGATTAATCTTCATTGGTAAGAAATGAGCTAACAGAGTTAATCTATCCACAATCACCCAAATTGAATCATTCCCATTCACAATATTCGACAATCTCGATACAAAGTCCATGGAAATACTATCCCATTTCCACTCCAGAATATTCAATGGTTTCATCACACCCAATGGATTTTGATGTTCAATATTTGACTTCTGACAAGTCAAACATGCATACACAAATTCAGCAATATCCTTCTTCATACTCGGCCACCAAAATAACTTTCGCAAATTATAATACATCTTCATAGCACTGAGATGAATAATTAGTCCATTTTGATGCGCTTCCTCAAGGATACTCTTTTTCATCCCAGGGACATCTGAAATACACACTTTGTCTCTGAACCTCAACAAGCCATTCTCATCAATCCGGAATTCACGTCAACCATCCTAAAGTCAGATTTCTGACCCTCTCAAATTTCTTCCATAATACTACTTGTCAATTTGAACATGCCCGACTTCACACTACTAGGTGTCTCTTCATACACTAAACTCATGTTTCTGAATTTCTTAACCATTTCTAATTCTCTCACCATAAACATTGACATGTGTAAGGACTTCCTACTGAAAGCATCAACTGCCACATATCCTTTACCAGGATGGTAATTAAAATTAAAATCATAGTGATAACTCGAATTCATATCGATTATTTAATGTGATTTCCGATTATTTAACATGTTTATTTATTTGCTTTGGACGATATTATGCACAAATTATGTTTTTTTTGCAGACATTTGATCAGACTTGTCATTTGGAGGAAAGAATACAAAAAGGAAGCATTTAAGACAAGAACAAAGGGAAAACACAAGAAAAATGATAGAAAAATGCAATTCTGCATTATTTTGTGTAAACACCCCAAATTTGCCCTCACTAAGTTCACACCATGGCTTATGATCTTTTCATTTTTCATAAGTTCAATCATATCATCTCATATTGCATTTTTGCTTCACTGCATTGGTTCAAAGTCATCTGCATTTAGGGTTTGTGATCTGAGCAATCCAAGGGCCATCTGAGCCACCCCAAAGGTCTTCAATCATCCCAAGAGGGTCTATGTATGTTCAAGCATCATATTATATCCTCCCAAGATCAAAGAAGTCAAAGAATCACAAGAACTGAGGAAGGCATGGAAGCAGAGCCAAGCTTAACTGCACAGATGACCTAAAATTAGGGTTTTGGTTTCAGAGGCCATAACTCCAAATTTTTTGGTCATTTTTGTTTCTATTGGTCTAAATATGATATGAGGATCATGCATACCAATTTTCATGAAGAAATTCAAAGGGGAAGGCATCTGATCAATGGATGACTTCTTGAGCAAGTCAGTGCAAAATCAGGGCATCTGAGGCCCCCAATCACCCAACCAAAGGGTTTTCTCCATCATTTTGAATGTTTATGATCTTTATTTGATCTTAGAAGATGTTAGAAGTTCACAAAGTTGAATAATTTCAAGCCATTTGCAAAGTTGCCATTTTGGGAAAGTGACTTGTAATGTAAACTTGCCATTTTGGGAAAGTTTTTCAACCTCCTCTTTTTGATTCAAAAATGCTTCAAATGAAACATATTTGGTCATGAAAGTTGTATATTGGATCCTACCATTTTCAAAAAGTACAAGAACTTGATCTAATTCATTTTAGAACTAAAGTTATGGCCTTGCAAAGTTGGACAAAATCACTAAATTTCACTTTTATGCCAAAGAGGGATTTTTGCAAAACCTCATGCCAAAGCCAAATGTGACCTCAAATCAACTTCTAACCATCATACAAACATCATTCATGGTCCACAATTCAGATTTTCCCAAAGAATTTCTCACTTTCATGCCTTGGATCCCAAGTATCATAAGCCATTTTCCATGAAATTCAAAAAGGGGGAATTCTTGCAAAAGTGATTCCCAAGGGTTTGTGTGGTCTCTAACTGATCTCATAGCATTACCATAACATCATGTAACATCTCACAACAAGAATTCATCTTGGAATAGGACATTACCATGACCAAAAATCTCAAAATGCAACAAGTTGTGAAAATGGCAAAACATGTGACATCTCACCATCCATTCACTTCTGATCATTCTAATTCATCCCATGGTCATCCTTGAAGACAGCTGAACTCAAAGCAGCCCTAAAGTAGCTTCTGCCATGGCCCATGCTTGAAGTACACCTAACATTGACTTTTTGGCCAATTGCCCCATGCCATTCCCACAGTGCATGTCAAGTCTTCTGACTCATTCCAATAGTTTAGGATTTGTATAAGGATCATAAAACAAGCCTCACACAAGCTCAGACCTCATACACAATCAGATTGCACAAAACTTGCAAAAACTTTCCCTTTTTCGATTCTCTCAAACCAGCCAGCAAACTTCAAAATTTTCTTCACCAACAAGTCACACATCATCCATAGAACAAGAATCAACCATTAAAACTGCCTGAAACATCACACACACAAACCTCCATTTCTACTATACCAGAACTGAAACATTCAAACCAACCAACATCAAAGGTTTTGAAGCACCCCACTAGCTTCAGGAGGGTCAAAGGAGACTTTTTGCACGAAGGAGAGGCTCTGAAAGCTCACATTTGCAGTTCATCACCTCAGGTAACCTCAAGAACCAAACTTTTCAGAGCTTAGATTTTTTGTTACAAATTGAAAATATATGCTATGTTGGTCATGTTGATGGTTTTAGAATTGAAAATGGTGAAGATTTGAGTATTTTGTGGTCTTCTGAAATTTCACCCGTGAAATAACTTTGCTTCGATTCTCTTCATTCTTGGTTCATAAATGATGTTTGAGGGGTGATTTGAATGGGGTTTGGGTAGGGGATCATTTCTGGGCAGTTAATTTGAGGTGGGGTGGCCTGTAGAGAGATTTAGGGTTTTTGACCCGCCGGAGAAGATGACCGGAGCTCCTCTCCGGTCACCTGAAAGTCATTAGGTCCTAACCCTAATTAATTAGCCAGCTTGCTTTGTGACCATTGGATGTGGATTAGATTAGCTTTTGGGCGGCCCAGATCAACCCACTTAGCCCTAATCTGATTTTATTAATTTAATTAATTATAATTAGGTTAATTAAGCCAGAGTGAATCCCAGCCTTCGAAAGGTGCGCGCAGTCAACCCTGCCATCTTCAGTTCAAATCCTGACTCTTGGATCTACATACTTCTCCTTTAATTCAATTTTATTTTCTTTTTAATCCATTTTTCTTGCACATTTTATTTAAAATAGCAAATCATTTCTAAAAAATCCCATTTTTTGCATTATACCTTAAAATATTTTTCTCTTTCTGAAAATAATTTTATTTTTATTTTTTGCATAATTTTCGTATTTTAAAAATATTTAAATGTTTATTTTAATTAGTTAATGAGAATTAATTAATTAAAATAGCATTTAGGTTTCTAAAAATCACAAAAAAATTCACATTGCATTTTAATACATTTAGACATATTATCAAACTCTTGAAACAAATTTCTTTTTGGTTCTTGACATATTTTGACATTTTTCTTTGGAATTAAAGTTCTTAAAAGGCAATATTTTTGTTCTAACTTAGAAAAATTCATTCTGCCTAACCATGAAGAGTTTTATGTTGGTTCTTTTTGCATTGCATTCCTCATGTCATGTAGTTTCAAGGGTAAAATTGGTTTGAATTTATCTTTCAATTTCAATTTGATGTGCATTTTTCCTTTTGAAGTGCCTTAAAACCCTAGCCAACTTAATAAAATCATAACCCCCATTAGGTTAAGAGTTAAGTCCCCTCCTTTGGGCAGTGAACTTGTGTAGGATTTGGGTTCCTTTGATCCCATTTTCAATTTTTTATCTTGTCATTTGCTTCTGATTTTGAATTTTTCTTTGAATCTTGTGCATAAACCCTAATTCTTGCCTTCATTTGCATCCATCTTTCATTTGTTTGCATACATGAACTTGCCATGACATTTTGTGCATCCACATGACATATAAGACATCTTAGGACATATTAGAATCATGTTTGATCATTGCATCTATCATTTGCCATGTTGTGCATTCATTCCATTTCATAAACTTTCATGGTTCAAAATATGCTTCATTTGCATCCTCATACTTGTATGATTATCCACAACTCTTGACATGTGTTTGCATTATCTCTTAGCATCATTGACACCATGTTTATGCTTCTGGCTTTGGTTTGCCTCATTGCATTTCATCTCATTTTTCATTGCATTTCATTTCTTGTTGCTAACTTTTCAGGTGGTATGTGTTTGAGAAGTGAATTTGCCTTCACTTCTCATATTGTCTTCTCATATCTTTTATGCATTCATTGCTGCATTTTACTTGTGTATTAGAGTGAGCTTGCTCATTCATGCTCCTTCTCCACCTTCTTTCTTCAAGCAACTTGTCTCCTTAAGTGAAGTAAGTTGACTTACTTCTTCTGCTTCCTCCTCCTTTCATCTGCTTCTTTCTTGGTGGCTTTCCTCTTGAAGATCTCTTGCAAGCCTCATAAACCCTAGGAACACCCAAGCATGATAACAATTAGGGTTTGATTAGTCCCCCATTTAGTTTTACCTTTGTGACATCTTTGTGTCTTCTCTTCTCATCTCATAATCAAGGACTAAACCTTAAAGGTTTTAAGACTTTGTGATTAGGGTTATGCATGTATCCTTCTATTAGGATGGAGTGTATAACTTTAATCCTAAGTGTTAAACCCTTAATGTGTTTAAATCCTTTAATCAATCCACCTAATAATCACTAAGACATCAAGCTTGTAACTTGGGCCTTGCATTAGGGTTCTAATTCTTCCTTAATTGGTTAAGAAGGACTAACCCTAGTGTTAATGGACAAGTCCCCCTCAAGTTTTCTTACAAACCATAAAATACACTTCCTGATCTCACCATTAACTAAAATCCACTTTAATAAAGGCTTTGTTTTGTCATGAGGTTAATCCATAATCATGGATTAAGTTGAGGAGCCTTCCTTAGCTTAAATGTTCTCATCTATTATCCTTCTATAAGGATGGTGTAAGGAGTCCATTAAATCCTTGATTATAGCTTAAACTCATTACTTAACACTAAACAAAAACTCCAAAGACATCTAAAATAATTGCAAGTAGGATAATGATCTTAATCCTACATCATGGTGATTAAGTGTGAGGTGTTTACTTCATATTTAAGGTATTCTCATTACCCCTAATCAGAGGGAGGATGTGATGAGTTTACTAACCCTTGGTTTAGGCTTAAGATCATTTTCTTATGACAAATTCCAAAAAGCAATAAAATATTGAAAACACAAAAACAAACAATAATCGTCTCCTCCAGGATTCTTTTCTCATCTCATTCACTCACAAACAAGAACTTGCTTCTTCCGTCTAATGCAAGACAGTTTGCACCTGATCCAGACAGGTCATACACTTGAGCATAGACAAGTAAGCAGTTCACAAGTCAATTTATCTTTCAGTCTCTTTGAGTCGAACTACGGTGTTCTGACTTCCTCATTGCACGAGAGGATACGTAGGCATAACTTAACGGTTATCGAACAAAAGTATTTGTATATTCCCCCTCCTTCCAGCATTATTCTTTTAGCCTCATTATCTTGGGCTTTGCACTCCTGTTCTTACACTGACACTCCATATACTTCACTTCACTTTCTTCCAGCACTGACACATGCATTCTTTCCAACTTTGATACACAAATTGCACTGACACTACCCCTTTAAAACACAAATCTTTCAAGCGTGGATCCCGTCGAGTACGGCGGACAATCTGGGTGCTAATACCTTCCCAGGTTGTAACCAACCCCCTTTCTCAGTTTCTCTGGTTCACAACCGTCTTATCCATCTTTTCTTAGGTCTATGCAGCATTACCTTTCCTTCAGGATAAAAATGCCTAGCTGGCGACTCTTTTCTTTCCTTTCTCTTTCGCTGACCGTTCGCGTCTGTACCCCTTCTGACCAGGTGCCATTTGGTGGGAGCGACATTTTGCTGTCAAACGCTCATCTCCCTAGCTAGACGGTAGTCTCATGTGCCAGTCGCCCAACTTGGCGATGAGTTGGTCATCTCATCCTCAAGTCGTCCCTTTCAATTGCAAGACGCTCGCTCCAACTAAATAAGTCAAATACACAAATTTCGTAACAGCAAGCAACAAAAGTCAATCTAGTAGAGATTTTATCGTTCAAAGCCTGAGAATATTTCTAAACCCTAGTACACTTAGTCTCTCAAACTCAGTCAAAATCCCATTGAAGTCAAAGCCATATATTTCTCAACAAATTCTATCACAACAACTATAAATAGAGCTCTCTGCCATTGCACTTGGAGAGCTTTGATTTACGTCCAATTGCTGCCCTTTTTTATTTCGAAGTTCGCCTTTTATTTTTGTTGTTCATTCACTTTTATTTCTTTTACCAAACCTTAGTGATAGTTTCCGCCATTAGGAAACTATCACCATTTTTATTGTTTTTAGCCACTACAATTTTCGTTTTTGTTCAAGTTTCGAAGTTTGGTTGATCAAGGATATTGCAACCAGGTTTCTGATATTAATGATATTTTTTATATTTTTTAATTCATTTATTTACATTATGGAATTTCTCTCCTTCTACCTTTCTTCGTTTAATATGTCAGCTTAAACCGTTAATCAGTATGTAATTGTATAAACTGGAACGAATTCGATAGAATTAGGATAAAACCTTAAATTAAGTTATAATCTGGTTTTGATTTCTTGTTTTAATTAACTCTCGTTACGAGAGTAAGAGAGTCTAAAAGATTAGGATTAAGACCACGGGAGTGTGAGATTCTAGTAAGATAGCTGAAATCGGGCAATAGTTTTAAACATAGAGAGAGTGCTTTAAAACTAATTAGTAGCTTTAGGTTTCCAAAAAGTATTTCTAACTTGAATTGACATAGCGAGAGCACTCAATTGAACTTAGGAGTATAGTATTAGGCAAGACCGCGAGAGTGTGAGTCAAGGACTTTTAAACTGAGAGTTTCTACGGAGAGATAACTTAATAAACCTTAACAAGCCGACCCTCTATTGAATTCGCGAAGGCGAAATAAATTACGTACCGATAGTTTATATCATTAATTTAATTTGATTAATTCTTAACCCTTTAAAACCCAAAACATCGCTCGGCTTAGCTAAGCATAGCAACACCCGACTACACTAGGTTGATTATCGAGTCTCTTCGGGATCGTGTCTCTTCGGGATCGTGGCTTTTATTACTACGCGATAGTCTGTGCACTTGCAATTAGTAACCGTTAGACTCAGAAAGTCATGACCACAGAGTCTTTCAGAAGTTCAAGCCACCTCATCTTCCTCATATTCAACTCTTTCTGATCAAACTTATACTTTAGACTCTTATGATCATTGAACACCTCGAATTTAGAGCCAAGAAGATTGTGTTTCAAATTTTTTAACACGAACAGTACGGCTTCCAAATTCTAAGTCATGTGTGGGATAATTCCTTTCATGAACCTTCAGTTGTCTAGAAGCATAAGCGACAACCTAACCATTATGCATTAGTACCCCACCAAGACCCATGTTCGATGCATCACAATATACCATAAAATATTCACTCAGATTTGGCAAAATCAACACCAGAGCAGTCATCAACTTCTTCTTCAATTCCACAAAACTCTCCTTTCATACAATGTCCCACACATAGGCTTTCCCATTTCGACTCAACTGAGTCAAAGGTAGTGCTAACTTTGAAAAGCCTTCGATAAACTTGCGATAATAGCCAACCAAACCAAGAAAACTACTAATTTATGTAGCAGATTTTGGAGTCTCCCATTGCAACATTGCATTAATCTTCGAATGATCCACAAAAGTCCCACCACTTGAAATTATGTGGCAAAGGAAACTCACTTCCTTCAACTAGAACTCACATTTTGATGACTTAGCATATAGATTCCTCTATCTCAACACTTACAGGACAATTTTCAAATGCTCTGTATGCTCTTCTTCTAATTTAGAATGTATCAGAAAATCATCAATAAAAACCACCAAAAACTTATCCAGATACTCATGAAATATCTGGTTCATATATTCCATAAACACACCAGGTACATTAGATACCCCAAACGACATCACAATGTACTCATAGTGACCATACCTCGTTCTAAAAGTCGTCTTCTGAATATCATCTGATTTAACCCGAATTTGATGATAGCCATACTTCAAATCAATCTTGCTGAACATATAAGCCCCTAGTACTTTATCCATCAAATCATTGATCCTCGGTAGTGGATATTTATTCTTGATAGTCATTTTACTCAACTTTCGATAGTCGACACATAACCTCATGCTACCATCTTTCTTCTAGACCAATACCACAGGAGCACCTCATAGAGAAACACTAGGTTGAACAAACTTCTTTTCTAATAATTCTTCTAATTTCTTCTTCAACTCACTCAATTATGAAGTAGACATTTAATAAGGAGCCATAGATACTAGACACCGTACCTGGTACTAAGTCCACTGCAAATTAAACTTCATGTTCTGGAGGTAAATCACTTATGTTCTCCGGAAATACATTAGAAAATTCACGAACAATAGGCAACTCAACACTGGTAGCTTCATGATCAACTTGCAACGATGCAAATATTTCAAACATCAAAGCTTCATCTCCTACAAGTCCATCCACTTGCTTAGAAGATAAGAACATCAGCTCTCTGTTGTCACTAAACTCAGGGAACCTCACAGTCTTAGTGTAACACCCTAAAATTTTCCCTCTCATTTTCATAACATGTGGCATTCCATTCTCCTACATTGCATTGCATTAAAAACAAAAGAAAAGAAATCATACATATCATACATACTGCACAAGGGCATGTGATCAGTTAATTTCAAGAATCTGGGTCATTCAAAGTCAAGGAATAAGAGACAAGTATTTTCCATAAAGCCTTAAGGGTCTCTAGGGCCTATATGATCACAATTGAATCTCTAAGTCATCAGAAGAAGTGGATTGATCAAAGAATTCAAGCAGTACAACACCTCCTAACAAAAGGGGGCAAAATTAGGGTTTTTGATTAATAGGATTTCCTAATGAAATTTTGGCTCAAACTTGTCTCCAATGTTTCCCACATGATGTCAAGTATCTAGGGATGGAATATGGTCCATTGAATCATTTCAGAAGGTCTCCAATTGATTAGTTACTTGAAAATCAAGAAATTGGGGAAAAGACAATTGTGTAGTGTAAAAAGTCAACTCCTGTCTTTTTAAGGAAAAAATCATGAAATTCATATTACAAGTGATCATTGGACAAAATTTTATCAAGGAATGCTGGATGAATCATCAAAAATCAAGAAAACCTAAAGTTGCCATTTTTGGGAGAATTAGGGTTACTAAAAATAGTAAGTTTTAGTCACTTGGTTAACCATGTTCAAGAGAGGCCATTTCAAAATCTAAAAGTAAAAAAAAACATTCCACATGTACTGTTTGATAGAGGGCATTCTAAGCTTAAATTCCATAGCTAGATAAGTTTCATAAGATCAAAATTGAGGGAGATATGATCTTGCCAAGATTGACAAAACTAGGGCAAAAACCAAGTCATGACAAGGCAAGGCTGGGTATACACGCGGGCAATTGATCAAATAGTTGGAGTGTCATTTTCAGGTTCACTTTTTCCATCAAGGAGGACTAAAATGAAAAAATGTTGAACATCAAAGTTGTTCATCCCTATCTTCTCTTCAACTTTGATGTTTACCATTTTTTCATCTGAGCAATTTTTCATGGACATAGGAGTACTCAAAGTAGGGAGGTGGAAACTGATTTTGTGCCCTGAGGCTCTTTCCCCATGGGCGAGCCAGTTTTCTTGCCAAGCCAAATTTTATACATCAACTTTCCAATCCAATTTTATTCATCTTCAAGACCTCATTTCAATTCAAATTAAATACCAATGTTGTGCTATAACATTTCCTCTTTCATTTGCAACAAAAATCAAATCATGTCAACAACTAATCACCAAGAATTCCACCCTCCAATACCACAACATTCACCTGTTTCCTAAAGGAAAAAATAGCAAGGTTTTTCTCATGATTCAAATGCATAGACACAACATTATCCACATCATCACTTCACTACTCAAAATGACTTAACACACATCATATTCCATGTTACACATCATGCACCAAGAATGAGATTCATCTACAATGCACTTGTATAACCCCATGATGCATCTTCCATAACATCACCACCTTTTATCACGCAACGCCACCTTAGTTATCATGCTTCTAACCACATCATAATAACACCATAACTCCATACGAATTCAAAATCACTCTTCATCCTTCCATTGCACCCTACACCTCTGCATTCTCTATACACCTTTGATAACTAACCTAACTAAGCTTCTAACTGTTAACCAAAGATAATTAACTCCTAACCAGGAATATAAAGCTAGCTCTAACAAAATTTGGATCCAAGAATATTGATATTCCATATTTCTCAATTTTCACTATCACCATTTCTCTCTGACCCTCTTTGCATCTTGCACGAATCTCTTGCATTTCATCTGCATTTTTTGTTCATCAAGCTTCAACAAACATCAATGGTGTTATTGAGTGATCATTGGATCTGGTTTTTCTTCAAGTCTCAGTTTCTGAATTCGGAGTTTTCAAGTAAAAATCAAAGTTCCACAAGCCTTTATTTGGCTTCTTTCAAGTTCAAGCATCAAGAGAAGGTCCTTTGGTATTGTTATAACATTGAGTTTAGCATTCACAAGTGTTGATCTTTAAACTTTTCTCTTCGTTTTTCACTGATTTTGAACTTGTTTTTGTGATTGTTGAAGATTTTTAGAAGCTCTGATTGATCTGGATAGATGATAGGCTTGTTAGAAGCTTAGATCCAACTTCTACAACTTTCTTGTTTGCTATCGATTCTCTCTGTGTTAGCCTTGTTTGGTTTTTTTGAAGTTATATCCATGATCTACATGACCTGAGCTTCATTTTGGTATAGGGTTTGATAAGTTTTGTTGATATGAGTATAGATCTTTGCAGGAGAAGACGACCAGAGTCTTCTCCGGCCGATGACATTCATACAACCGTAAGAACCCTAGGCCTCATCCAGTTTATATCCTGACCGTGAGATTCGTTTCATCCAATGCTTATAGAGTTGACAACATATTAAAGAGGCACATGGCCCTCACATGCTCTCTCTCTCTCTATGACTCTGACTTTGACTCATCAATATGTGTGTGCATGCTTGGTAGTTATCATGATCATGGCGTAGCATTCATTGGATCTACATACTATTTTGGACTTTTGACTTTGACTGGATCTAAAGGCTAGCATTGAGTCAATCTTTGGCTGAGGGTTCACCATAGAGTTGTAAACCTCAACGCCTCTTGGACTTGGGCTCCTTATTGCTATTTCCACCCCTCACTTGAGCCCAAGTTGGTTTTAAAATGTGATTGTGTGATATTTGAACCCCCTGGCATGGATAAATTTTAATTTTATTTTCAATTATTTTCTTGTTTCATTTCTAATTTTCAGAAATAGCTAGATGCATTAAAAAATTCTCAGAAAATTTATGAATTATCCTTACACTTTTATAAAAAAATTTCAAATTTTATTTTCCATTTTTTCTACTATTTTTTTCATTTGAATTAATTTTGTTTTGAATTTCTTTTTTAAATTTTTCATTGTGAACACTTTGCATTGCTGATTTTATTTCTTGACATTGGTGCATAGTTTGAATTCCATTCTTTTTTCATATGTTAAAGGACACCTTTAATCTTCTGAAAATATTTTTGTCTTGATTTTTAAGTCATATTTTCATACTTGTTGAGGCTCTTTTTGTGCATGATCATGTGAAACCCTAATTGCTTTGATGTGCATGTTTGAGTGAGCTATCTTGTGAATATTTGCATGAGCTTTTGCTATGATATTTTCCCCTGGTTGAGGTCTCTTGAGACCTAATTTGAGGATTTTTGAATAGGGTTTTGTATTTGTTTAATGACTTTTGTTTGAGGTCTCTTTTTGTGAACTTCTTTGATCATACTAGAATTGCTTGCTCGATAAGGCACTTGTGCCATCATTTAGGTTCTTCTTTTGCATTATTAATCTATGTTTAGATCATTATAGGTATTTTGAGTGCAATTATGGGTTATTGGTTTGAAGTTGATGCTTGTTATGTGTACATGTTTAATACTTGTTTCACATGTCCCTTTTTGACCTAACTCCTCTTCCTTCCCACTTAAATTCCAACTTGAATTGTAATTGGTTTGTTTATGTCATGCCATACCATCCATTTGCATCTAATATGGTGTAGTCCTATGACTTTAAAGCATATCATTCGTTTCACATGCCATTCATGTCTTACTTTGCATACTTGAACATGTTTTATATAAATGCATGCATCTTCTTCTCTTAACTTCAAAATGACTTGTAATTGCTCAAAGGTGATTAACTTTTGCATCTCAGCTTCATCTTAACATGTCATCTTGATTTTGACCTTGATGCTTGACCTTTCATCTTTCATGTTTTGTGTTTGACTTGCATGATAAGTAATTTCTTTTCCATGTATGATCCATGTTCATTCCTTCTCACTTCTTTTCCTAATGACTCCTAATGCTTGGATGCTGGCCTATATGATTTGTATGACATTTGAACATCATGTTTATTCACATTTTTAGGTCATCCACATTCTAACTTTGACATTTCTTGAATCATTAATGTATGATCACCTTGCATATCCATTCATTCTTCTTCCACTCCTTCTTTAATGATCTTCTTGGTTGTTTTGCAACTTGTTTGAATTCTTTTTGTTTGAGTTGGTTTGGTAAAAATTATAGGTCACTCATAAATTTTTCATTCCGACTTGGTTGACTTTGTTTGGTTTATAACTTTTCTCCTTTGAACTTTGTTTTGTTTTAGGTTTATTTGCCTTATTCTTGCCTATGTTTACTTTTTCTAACCATGTAGGGGCTTATGGTATGTCAAAGGGATACGGATGTGCTTCCACATTCCAACTTATCATCTTATCTCTTATGCATTAAATAAGTGTTTGTATAAGCATCTAGTATGCTTATTTGTACAACTTCTTCACCTCCTTTCTTGGGAACAACTTAACTTGTTTTGAGAAGTAAGTTGATTTCCTTTCTTCTCTTCTCTCCTTTTCTTTTAGGATTAGAATACCACACTTAACCCTTAGGATCTCCATTACACAATAATATAGGGTGAGTCTTATTTTCCCTTAGTGTTTTCCCTTTCTCAACTTTAGTATTCTCTCTCTCATCTATAAACAACTCAAAAACATCTTAATACGGGTTATAGCTTTATCATGAGTCAAAGGACTTTGCCATGGGATACTTGCACACATTCCATGTGGGGATGAGGTGTAGGTTATCTATCATGATGAATAAGTTATAGCATGGGAATTCTTCACAAACATAAACTAAAAAGAACTTCTTCATCAAAATTACAAAAAACACTTATTAAACAAAATTAGGGTAATGTGTTTAGGCCTTAATCTTTGGAACTAGGTTTGGGGATGTCCTCCATACCTAGGTGTACTTCTTATCCACCCTATATCGGAGTGATGTAAGAAGTACACACTCTTGTGAATAAGACATGAATACATTCTTCTATGCAAACTCCCAAATAAAAGCTTCTAAAAAACACTGAAGAAACAACAATCGTCTTTCCTTCGGAAATTATTTTCTCATCTCATTCACTCTTAATGAAAGAAATCGTTTCTACTTGTCTCTTTTCATGATGGTATATGCACTCGGGCCAGACGAGCCTGCAACACCTGAGCATAGATATAATGTAAACACCCCAAATTTTCCCTCACATTTTCTCACACCTTGGCTTGTGATCTTTCATTTTTGCATAAGCATATGCATACCATCTCATATTGCATATTTGTTTCATCTGCATAGTTTCATTTCATCTGCATCTAGGGTTTACGATCTGAGCAATCCAAGAAGTGATCTGAGCCATCCCAATGGTCTTGAAGCTTTCCAAAAGTTTCCATGTGTGTTCCATGGTCATAATATGCTCCCCAAAGTTCATAAAAGTCAAGAGATCACAAAGCATTGCAAAGGCATGGAGGCAGACTGAAGATTTCCTACACAGATGACCTAAAATTAGGGTTTTGGTTTCAGAGGCCTTAATCCCAATTTTTTTGGTCATTCGTGTTTCTAATGGTCTTAATATGTTATAAGGATCATGTTTACCAAATTTGATGAAGAAATTCACTGTGGAAGTCATATGATCATTGGGTAACTTCTTGAGCAAGTAAAGTCAAAATCAGGGCATTTGAGGCCTCCATCAAGGGTACCAAAGGGTCATCATCGTCATCATTTTGAGTCTCTATGATCTTTTTTTGATCATATAAGTGTTTGTAAGTTCACAAAGTTGAATAATTTTGAGCCAAATGCAAACTTGCTATTTTTGGAAAAGACTTGTAATGGAAACTTTTCATTTTGGGAAAGATATTCAACCTATTCTTTCATGACCAAAAATGCTTCAAATGAAAATTATTGGGCATGAAAGTTGTAGATTATGTCTTCCCATTTTCAAAAAGTACAAGAACATGTCTTGATTCATCCTAGAACTCAAGATATGGCCTTTCAAAGTTGGCAAAAATCCTATAATTTTCAAGTTCATGCCAACGAGGGATTTTTGCAAATTCAAGTTTCAAGCTATTTCATGACCTCTAATCAACTTCTATGTACTATAACATGTCAAAGCAACTTCAAAACATCAGAATTGGCCCAAGAATGCATGGTTTTCATGGCTTGATTCACAAGAAATCTCAAAATGGCAATTATGCATAAACTTTACAAAAACCATGACAACTCTTGATCCAAGTATGCCAGCTGCATAAACTTCATCCTAGGGTCATCCATGAATCAGGCTGAGGCCAAGACACCCCAAAACCCAACTCTGACTCAGCCCATGCTTATGGTACCATAACTTTTGACTTTTTGCAAATCAAGCCATACCAATCAGCCTGTGCCACAACCACTCTCTGGCCAATCAGCATGACTTATGTGGACATCAAGGAGCCCATTTCATAGAAGCTTGGAGCCTAAATTCTCAAGAACTCAGACATCCCAAAAATTTCCATAACACTTCCTCTCTTCGAAACTCACTCCTCAACCATCAAAACTTAAAATTTCTTTCACCATTCAACTCCACATAACCTAAGGATCAAATTCCACCCATCTCCATGGCCTGAAACAAGCCTAAACATAAAAACGATTTCTGCATACTCAGAACTGAAACTCATGATTCATCCAAATTAAACTCATTTCAAGCATCACAATAGACTCAGGAGGACCAAAGGAGGTGGATTGCACAAAAGAAAGGCCCAGAAAGTTCCATTTCAAAGAACCTCAACTCAGGTATCCTCAATGAACAATTTTTCCAGAAGCTTGTTTTCTTGTTAAAATATGATTATATGTGTTGCACTGATCATGGGGATGTGTTTAGTTTTGAAAATGAGCAAGACCTGAGTATGTATTGATGATCTGAAATTTTGACCTAAAAACTTGTTTGATTCGATTCAGCCATTTGATGCATGATAAATAATTTTTGTTGCTTGATTGTTGTTGTATGATGTTTGTAGAACGTTTCTAGGCAAGAAATTAGGAGTTTAGAAGCTTATTTGAGGTTTTGAAGTTTTTGCTCACCGGAGAAGATGACCGGAGGTTAGCTCCGGTCACCTGAAAATAATTAGGGCTTAAGTGTGATTAGTTGCCCAGATTCATTTGTGGCCTTAGGATCTTGATTAGGGTTAGTGAAGCAATGAACCATATTAGCTCATTAATACTAATTTCAGTTTAATTAAATAAATCATAATTATTAAGCCAAAACACATCCTGACCATTCAATTACGCGTGCAGTCAAACCCCTCCCCTCAAGTTTAAATCTGGAGCGTTGGATCATTTGACTTTCATTTAAATTCATTAATATGATTTCTTGCATTTCTGTTTTAAATATTTTTCTTAATCTAAAAACATTTTTTATTTTATTTTTTGCATGAAAAAAGTATTTTTAAAACATTTAAATGTTATTTTTAATTAATTAATGGATTTTAATTAATTAAAAATGCATTTAGGTTTCTAAAAATCACCAAAAAATTCATGAAGCATTCCAATACATTTAGAAACATTTTCACCATACAAATTTCTTTTTAGGTTTGATCACATTTTCACAATTTTCTTTGAATTAGGGTTCTTAAAAATCACATTTTCTAACCCTAACTTGAAAAATTCATTTCTGCCTAACCATGATGAGTTTGAACTTTATTCTTCTTGCATTGTTTTAAATATTGCATATAGTTTCTAGCTTATTTATATCATGATTTTATCTTGCATTTTAAATTTAATTTGAATTTTCCCTTTAGAAGCACCTAAAAACCCTAGTTAACTTAGAAATTTCATAACTTCCACTAGGTTAAGCTTCTGACTTCCTCCTTTGGGGTGTGATCTCATATGGGATTAGGGTTTGTTTGAGCTTGATTTCAATTTTTTATCATGTTGAATGCTTCTGTTTTGGTCTTATGCATCTCATGTTGTCTTAAAATCCTAATTTCTCATGTTCATTTGCATTCATCTTTGCATATCATCATCATATGAACTTGCCTTACATTGCATAACATCACCACATCATTAACCATTTGTGTTTTTTTCATTCTCAGGGTTTACATACTGTTCCCAAATCCGAATAGATTTCTTGTTCAGAGATGGAGGACTCCAGGAAGAAGAATATTCATTATAAGTTCTTTGACACTAAGATAGATATGATAAACATGATGGTGGGTCTAATAACTCAAGATCATATTGAAGACTTCAGGAAGGTTCATGGGGGTATTCTTAATATGGTTGTAGATCTAGATAATTCTGAGAGAAGTGTTATCCATACTTTGCTTCAATACTATGACCCTCGACTGAGATGCTTTACATTCTATGACTTTCAGTTGGGCCCTTTACTAGAAGAATATGCTTTGATCTTGGGGGTGCCTCTTCAGGATCATATTCCTTTTAACTCATAGATGGCTAGACCTACACATACTGATATTGCCGAGGCTCTTTATTTGAGAACTTTTGTGGTAACTGCAAACCTAAGCACCACCAAAGGGGGAGTATCTGGCTTTTCTCTGGAATTATTGGTGAAGAATGTGGAGGAGCTTGCTGCTGAAGCTCAATGGAAATCTGTTTGTGCCATTCTGGCCCATTCCATTTATGGAATTATTCTATTTGCAAACATCGACAAGTTTGTAGACGTGAATTCTATCCACCTCTTCATACTGAAGAATCCATTGCCTAGTCTTTTGGGAGACCTCTAATACTCAGTGCATTACAAGAACGAGAAGAAACGAGGAGGTTTAGTATGTTTCTGCGCTCCTTTGTTTCATAGATTATTCATGAGGCACTTGCCAATCGCTGAAGCCTTCATTGATCCTGGCCTGATTTGGCCCTAGAGGTTAAGTATCTTATCTTCCAAAGACCTCAAATGGATTACCATGAGATTGAAGGGGTGGAGTTTCATCACTAGTTGTGGGAGTTATCCCAATGTGCCACTCTTAGGAGTAATCGGAGGAAACAATTATAACCTGATTCTCTTAAGAAAGCAGCTAGGGTATGCACTGAAAGATATTCCTAAGAAGTTGGAGTTATCCCAGACCTTCTACTTCCTGGTAAAAGACAACCTTTCACTAGTTAGAAAAGTTGTTGGCTCCTAGAAGCTCATCCGGAGGTGCAAGAGGTGCATGATTTATTGGACTCAAAGGCCATCAACTTCTCCCGTACTCCAAATGTCCTGCAAAATCCCATGCCTCCACATGGAAGAACCGTGGGGGCTATAGATGACAGTAACAGATTGAATTTGGTTTACGATGTTAATTCTTTGAAAACTTCATTACTAGTAGTGAAGAATCTTTTGGCAAAGAGGGGTCTCTTCCCACGCTGTGGGGAGGTTTGCCAAGATAGCGAAGAATCTTCTAATGGATGTAAAAGGTTGAAAATGGGTATTTAGAAAATAAATGATGATGGAAATATTCATTTTTACCGAATTTCCAATGAAGAAAACGAGATCTCTACGGTTACTATCTATTTTACCCCGGTTGAAATTCCGGTGCCAGTAAGAGCAACACCGGTCACTTTTACTACTCCGGGGCCCGTACTATATCAAAAAGAAAGAGCCGTCACATAGCATTATGGGGCAGAAAACAAGATGTGACCACCTCCGGAACAGCTCAACGTCAGATCGAGAATGTAGGGGTCGGAGTGTTTACAAGAAGTGGAAGGTTGTTCGCATCTCAAACACTGAGAAATAGTGGGGTGCCATCAAATGATATTGTAGAAGCCCAGGCTAGGGCCAAAGGCAAGAAAGCTGTGACAAATGACATATATATTCCTAATCCTGACATCACCTTAGATAAAGAAGCTGAGGTGTTCTTAAGGATCATCAAGAAAAGAGATTACAAGATAGTCAACCACCTTCAACCGACTCCTTCTAAGATCTCCATTATAGCTTTGTTGATGTGCTTAGAATCCCACAAAAATGCTTTATTGAGAATTTTGAATAATTCCTATGTTCCACAAGAGATATTTATGAATCAACTCGAGACAGTTGTTGTTAGCGTGAATACCAGTCAAGGGTTAGTGTTTACAAATCTTGATCTAACCATAGAAAGGCGTAATCATAACATGGATTTACACATTTATATGGAATGTAAAGGGGTTGTGATGTCCCATGTACTGTTTGATACAAGATCCTCTTTAAATATGTTTCCGAAGAAGGCCTTGATTAAGCTGGATTATGATGGAGTGGTGCTCAGGCCTAGTGATTTGATAGTCAGGGTATTTGATGGTTCCAAGAGGTCCGTTTTTGGAGAGGTGTGTAAACACCCCAAATTTGCCCTCACCCATTCACACCTTGGCTTGTGATCTTCTCATATGCATAAACACAATCATACCACCTCATATTACATTTTTGATTCACTGCATAGTTTCTAAGTCATCTGCACCTAGGGTTTGTGATCTGAGCAATCCAAGAGCTTTTTGAGCTACTCCAAAGGCCACCAATCACTTCAAAGGGGTCCATGTGTGTTCTTATATCATATTACATCCCCTCAAAGTCAAGAATGCCAAAGAATCACAAGAACTGGGATTGGTATGGAGGCAGAGCCAGGCTTGACTGCACAGTTGACCTAAAATTAGGGTTTTGGTTTCAGAGGCCATAACTCCAATTTTTTTGGTCACTCTTGTTTCCATTGGTCTCTATATGGTATAGGGAGTATGCATATCAATTTTCATGAAGAAATTCCATGGGGAAGTCATCTGATCAAGGGTTGACTTTCTGGACAAGTCAGTGCAAAATCAGGGCATCTGAGGCCCCCAATGACCCAACCAATGGATGATCTTCATCATTTTGAGTGTATATGATCTTTATTTGATCATGGAAGAAGGTTTAAGTTCACAAAATTCAAGAATTTGAAGTTTTTGCAAAGTTGACTTTTTAGGGCATGGTTGACTTTTCAAGAATATGTCATTTTAGGTCATTTTTCAAGCCTTACTTTTTGATCCAAAAATGCTTCAAATGGAAAAACTTTGGTCATGAAAGTTGTAGAATACATTTTTCCCTTTTCAAAAAGTACAAGAACATGATCTAATTCTTCTTGGATCAAAAGTTATGGTGTGACAAAGTTGCCAAAAATCACTTATTTTCAAGATGTGCACCAAATGAGAAATTTGCAAAATCATGAACCAAGGCTGTTTGTAACTTCTAGTTGACATCAAACCAATGTACAAACATCACATAAGTCCTAAAAATCAGATTTGGACCAAAAGATCACATGTTCATGGTTTGTGTAACAAGGCATTTTCATGAAGTTTCCAAAGATGACCAACTTGCAAAACTCATGATCACTCCTCCTACCACTTGCAACATTGGATGCTGAACCATGCTAGCCTCTTACCACACCATGCTGCGCCAGCCCTAGCCATTGTACCAAGCTAGAACCCAAGCCATACCTCTCTTACAAAAAAGTTGACTTTTGGCAAAAGCAAACATCCCAATCACAGCAGGCCAGGTCACATCATCTGGCCAATTGGGATTGTTTATACTTTCCATTTGCTAGCCAAACATAACACCAAGCAAGGCTGAAACAGATCACAACATCACATACACAAAACTCACCCCACTTGCATTTCTCTTCGAAACTCTCTGCCCAGCCCACAAACATTCAAGCAAGTTTCATTAATCATCTCACCATGTTTCATTGAGCCAAAACCAACAATACACAAGCCTGAACCCAGCAAGAGCACCTCATTCCCGTTTTCACTCCAACCTGCAGTTTCCTTCGAAACACCTTTCACAGCTCACAAACATCCAAACAAACTCCACAAACCTTCTCCACTCATCATCTGGACCCCAAAGAACCACTCACATTGGTCTGAAACAGCTTGAATCACCATCACCATTTTCAACTGAGCTTGGACAGGACTTGTTCAAACTCCTTAACCAGCCAACATAAATCTCTTCCAAGCATTCAAGCATCATCAAGGGGTCATAAGGAGTGGATTTCACAAGGAGAGGAGGTCTGAAAGTTACCAGAGTGAAAGCTTCGAAACTCAGGTAGCTCAAGAAATATTTTTCCAGAAATCATTTTTTATGTTCTAAACTTGTTCTCTATGCTTCACTGATTGTTCTGATACCTTTAGTTTTGAAAATGGTGGAGAGATGAGAGTTTAATCAATCTCTGAAACTTTTTTGCCCTAGTTCTTGTTTGCTTCGATTCAGCCTTTCTTGGAAAAATAAATTTGTTTTGAGTGAGGGTTATGATTCGTGGGTGAGTGGGAAACATTTATGTTCAATTAGATTTCATTTTCGTAACGTATGGAGTGAGTTTGAGGTTTGGGGTGAACGGAGAAGATGACCGGAACACTGTTCCGGTCATCTGAAAGTGATTAACGGCGTAATTAGGGTTTAAGCATTAATTAGTCATTTTTGAATTTGGACCGTGAGATCTGGCGCCAAGTCAACTCCCGCCCTGGCCATTTTAAATCTCACGCGTTGGATCTGTTGACTTCTATTTAATTCAGTTTAAATTCATTTTTATTTCATTTTCTTTCATTTTATTTGCATAATTTATTAAAAATAGAAAAACTTGTTTAAAAATTATGAAATTTTTTATCCTGAGTTTCATTAATTTTTATGACACAAAAATATTTTTATTTTTATTTTTAGCATAAAAAAAGTATTTTTAAATATTTAAAAGATTATTTTTAATTGATTAATGAAAATTAATTTATTAAAAATACTTTTAAGTATTTAAAAATCACCAAAAAATTCATGAAATGTTCTAAGACATTTAGAAACATTGTCCAACCTTCAAAACAAATTTCTTTTTTGGTCTTGATACATTTTAAGAATTTCTCATTGAATTAAAATCATTTTTATGCATTAATTTGATCCAAAGTTCCAAAAATCATTTCTGCCTATCCATGAAGATTTGGACATTGATTCTTTTTGCATTGCATTGTGTTTAGCATGTAGTTTCTAAGATTAAGTAGCCATGATTTGATCTTTCATCTCCAATTTGTTTGGCAATTTTCTTGTTTAGGAACCCTAAAAACCCTAGAATCTTGTAAAAATCATAACTTGAGAATGGTTAGGAGTTGAGACTTCTCCTTTGGGCATTGGTTTAGTATAGGATTAGGGGTCCTTTGTGTGGCATTTTCAATTTTTTATCTTAGGGTTTGCTTCTGATTTTGATTTTTGTTTGATGTTTGGTTCATAAACCCTAATTTGGGCTTTCATATGCACCCATCTTGCATTCACTTGCATAACATGACTTGCCATGACATTTCAAGCATCCATTTGATCCATTTGACATCATAAGACATATTGAAAGCATGTTTGATCATTGCATCATGTATTTGCCATGTTGTATGTCATGTGCACTTCATAACTTTTCATGCATGTTCATGGTTCCTAACTTGCTTCATTTGCATTCATGAGCTTGTATGATCATTTCCATGTGCTGCCTCATGCTTGTAGCATCTCATAGCATCATTATCATCATGTGAATGCTTCTGGTTTTGTTTCTCATCATGTCATCTCATCCCATTTTGCATTGTATTGCATTTCTTTTCTAATCTTTCAGGTGGTAAGTGATGTTGAGAAGTGAATTTGCCTTCACTTCTCATAACTTTTCTTTTCATCTCTCTTGCATCCATTGCTGCATTTTTGTTTGTGTTTGAGTTTGAGCTTGCTCATTCTTCTTCTTCCCACTTTCTTTCTTCAAGTGACTTGACTTCTTGAATGAAGCAAGTCACTTTGCTTCTCTTGATCCTGTTCATCTGCTTCCTGGTGGTTCCATTGAAGACTTCTCTTGAAAACCCCATAAACCTTAGGAACAACCAAGCATGACAATGATTAGGGTTTTGATTAGTCTCCCCTATTAGTTTTACCTTTGTGTCTCTTTTGAGTCTTCTCTTCTCATCTCATAATCAGGGACTAAACCCTAAAGGCTTTAAGGCTTTGTGATTAAGCTTATGCATGCATCCTTCTATTAGGATGGAGTGTATAACTTTAATCCTAAGTGTTAAACCCTTAATGTGTTTAACTCCTTTAATCAATTCACTTAATAAGTATTAAGACATCACACTTGTAACTTGGGCCTTGCATTAGGGTTCTAATTCTTCCTTAATTGGTTAAGAAGGACTAACCCTAGTGTTAATGGACAAGTCCCCCTCAAGTTGTCTTACAAATTATAAAATTCACTTCATCATCATACCATTAAATAAAATCCACTTAATCAAAGGCTTGTTTTGTCATGAGTTTAATCCCTAATCATGGATTAAGTTGAGGAGCTTTCCTCAGCTTAAACATTCTCATCTATTATCCTTCTATTAGGATGGTGTAATGAGTCTGTTTAATCCTTGATTATGGCTTAACCTCATTACTTAACACTAAACAAAAACACCAAAAACATCTAAATAATCACAAGTAGGTTAATGATCTTAATCCTACACCAAAGGTGATTAAGTGTGAGAATCTGACTTCACACTTAAGGTATTCTCATTACCCCTAATCAGAGGGAAGATGTGATGAGTTTACTAACCCATTGGTTTAGGCTTAAGCTCATTAACTTATGACAAACTTTCACAAGCAATAAAAGACTGAAAATACAAAAACAAACAACAATCGTCTCCTTCGGGATTCTTTTCTCATCACCTTCACTCATAAACGAGAACTCGCTTCTTCCGTCTAATGCAAGACAGTTAGCACCTGAGCCAGACAGGTCATACATTTGAGCATAGACAAGTAAGCAGTTCACAAGTCAATTCATCTTTCAGTCTCTTTGGGTCGAAATACGGTGTTCTGACTTCCTCATTGCACGAGAGGATACGTAGGCATAACTTAACGGTTATCGAACAAAAGTCTCTGTATATTCCCCCTCTTTCCAGCTTTATCCTTTTAGCCTCATGATCTTGAGCATTCCATTTACTTCTTACACTGACACTATACATATATACACTTCACACTTCTTTTACACTGACACCTGTACATCCTTTTCCAGCTCATTTATACACAGATTGCACTGACACTACCCCTTTAAAACACAAATCTTTTAAGCGTGGATCCCGTCGAGTACGACGGACAATCTGGGTGCTAATACCTTCCCAGGTTGTAACCAACCCCTTTTCTCAGTCTCTCTGGTTCGCAGCCGTCTTATCCATCTTTTTCTAGGTCTATGCAGCATTGCCTTTCCTCCGGGATAAAAATGCCTAGCTGGCGACTCTTTTCTTTTCCAGTGAGTTCACGGCTGTGTGTTCTCATTGTTCTTTTCGCCGACCGTTCGCGTCTGTACCTTTATTTGACCCTGCTTCATTTATCGGGAGCGACAGCTTGGCGACTCTGCTGGGGACACCTTATACTGCAACCAGGGCTTCTGGTTCTTTTTGTGGGTTCCTCCTAGCGCTTGTTTGATTTGTGTTTACTGGGGTGTTATGTGCTTATTTGTGTTTATATTTTTGTATCTATTTTTGCTTTATGTACAGTTGTTTACTGCTTTCTTTACTGCTTTTCATATATCATACTGTCATGCTGCTGGCTGGATCTGTTTTTTTTGTCTTGGTGGGTGGGGTTCTATTGAGAGTTAAGGTCCTATACCTGGGACCTGAGTGACACCTAGGCTAGAGTGAATCATATTCTTTCCCATTCCATCTCGGTCTGGTGCGGGAATATGAAACACGGTTCAGATATGGGTTTCTTCTTGAGAACTCTGTGTTGCAGATTTCCTGCAATGCTAGGGCTATCTGGGAAGCCTGCTAAGTCTGGATGACCTTTTAGTATTGACCTTCAGAAACTGAGGTGAATTAGAGGAGGGACTTTTATGGTTATTGTAAACACTGTACCTCCGGGTTAGAAATGTTTACACTTCTCATAATTGATCCAAGTCTGAGGATCCTTGTTTTAGAACACCACCTGTGAGGGGGTTGGGCTGTTTACAGGTTTGCAGGTACCTTGACCTCAGAATACCCTGTTGCTTTGATTTGATTAAGAATACTCCATGTTGGAACAGTTCTTGTGATTCTAAAACCCTGGACATGTGGCTCTTTATTTGAGCCCCCCACCCTGGTTACTGGATTTATAGACCTCCATCTGGAATTCTTGAACATACTTGGACCTATATCAGGGTATTTGATCAGATCCAGCTCAGTCACAGACCCTTGCATTTCATTTGCATACATAATCATTGCATCATATTGACATTTGCTTATTTGTGTTTCAGGGTATCCATCTTCATTTGGTTTTGGTTTTGACCCCATCTTCAGTACTGACCTTTCTTCATCAACACCTTCTTCAGCTATCACCTGCACCAGCCAATCAGTGGCCCTTTCTTTAGTATCAGCATCAGCACCTGTCTCTGCTCAGTCTCAGCATCATGGCACCTAAAAAGAGCAACATCACCTATCACTTCTTCCAGCCAGAGCTATCTGACATCAGGAGGATTCAGACCCTGATCACTCCAGACCATATACCACTGTTCAGGGAACAATATGGAGACATACTTGATGTGGTTATGGATTTGGACCCTTCACAGAGGAGCCTGATTCATACTTGCCTTCAGTTTTATGATCCCCCACTGAGGTGTTTCACTTTTCAGGACTTTCAGCTGGGCCATTTATTGGAAGAATACTCATCATTGGTTGGTATACCTATCAGGGGTGGAGTCCCTTTCAACCCTGAGATGGTCTTTCCTGGTAATGAAGAGGTAGCAAAGGCATTGCATCTGGAACCAGTTCTGATTAGGCAGCATATGACTACTAAGGCTGGAATCCCTGGCCTGCATCTGGATTTCTTAATCTCTCAAGCAACCCTGAAGGCTTCTTTGGGAGAGTGGAAAGCAGTCTGTGCTTTATTGGCCCTGAGCATATATGGGATCATATTGTTTGCAGATGAGCCTCGATTCATTAGCAAGAATGCAATCCATCTTTTCATCCTGAGGAACCCAGTGCCCACTTTATTGGGGGATTTTTACTACTCAGTGCACCAGAGGAATGAAAAGCAGAGGGGAAGATTAGTGAGGTGTTGTGCTCCTTTGATCCATACTTGGCTTCTCAAGCATTTACCCAGGACAGATGCATTTTTGAACCCTCATCAGCAGAGGAACTGGGCTAGAAGACTCACTGCTCTGACTTCAGCCGATATCAGGTGGTGCACTCAAAGCACAAAGGGCAGGGATATCATCACCAGTTGTGGGCATTTTCCCAATGTGCCCCTGATAGGAGTTAAGGGTAGCATTAATTACAATCCTCTGCTGCTCAAAAGGCAACTGGGCTATGCACCGGTCCACACTCCCAAGGCACAAGACTTGGCTGAGACTCTTTACTGTGAGAACAAGCCCAATCTAGCCATTGTCAGGCAGGCAGCCTGGGCCTGGGAAAATGTTCAAACTAAGGGAGTAACCATTCTGGGGAAGTGCAACAATGTGGCATCAGCACAATATTATGAGTGGTCCCGTGCCAGGGCCCAATTCTCTGGAATGCCCTTTACCATAGAGGACATGCCTGAGTCATCTTCAGCACCACCCCCTGCCACCATCAGTTTGGAGGAGTTTGAGAGCTTGAAAGAAAGAAATGAGAAGTTAACCCAGGCTTTGCAGAAGACCCTCCGGGAAAGGAGTGAGGGTAGGATGGAGATTGAGAGGTTGGAGAAGTTGAGAGTGGAGCACCTGACTAAGATTGAGAAGTCCGGGGATTATATCAAAAAGTCTAAGGCTGGAGAACAAATTCTGAAGAATGCTTGCAAAGAAGCCCAGTTCCAGAGAGCAAGGACAGACTTGTATCTGAAGGAGAGTCAGGCTCGGTGGGTCAGGATCACCGAGGCTCGTACCCTGGAGGACAAGAAAGTTCAAGATAAGATGGAGCAACTGGAGGCTAGTGCAAAAGAACAGCAAGAAGCCCTGGCAGCAGCCCAGAGGGAGATATCAGAGTTGAAGATCAAAGCTGGAGTGAAGAGGTCAAAGGACCAAACTCAGCACAAGAAGCTAACAGCAGCTGTTACCACCCGGAATCTCCTCATCAGGAATCTCACGGAGCGTCCAGCTGATCCTGTGACCGAAACACTTCTCAAGGAAGTTCGTGAGGATGAGTTTGGTCTTGGTGTTTGACCATTTGTTTGTTGTTGCTTTCATTCCATGTACTTTTGTTTTCTTGTAATATATTTTGACCCCTCAGAGGGCTTGTATTTGTAAACAAACTATGTACCATTTTACTTTTGTAATATATGTATTAGTTTGTTCCATCCGAGTTTACTTCGAAAGCAACATCAACAGCATCTTCAAGGGTCTGGAAGGGTCAAAACTGAATGCCAAGCCGGATACCTTGAAAACAAATAAGCATACTGCATTGCATGCTAACCTTTTGTTTGTTTTGTAGGTTTTTGTTTTATTGTTGCTAACTCTGTTGTGATGTTCAGGAACTATTGCTAGGCGCCGGGTATTTCCCCTCAACCGTCCGCACCGTTATCCAACCCGTAACAATCTTCCGGGCATTCAAATGGATCAGGTACAGCAGGACCTTGCAGAGGTTAGAAATCAGATGGCAAACGAAAGATTGGAAATGAGAACGCAGATGACTCAGTTTATGGAAGTGATGAACAACATGGCTCAGAGCCAGGAAAGATTGAGGGCCATGGTGGAAAGGCAAAATCAAGAAGATCCACATATAGGGACTGCCGGCACCAGCAACAATGAAAGGGTTCAACCTCATGTTAATCCCCCTGTATTTGGCCCTCATCTTCACCCAGAGGTCAATATTCCTGCAAATGTTCAAGGGACTGCCACTGCAGCCAGGGTACTACAAGAAGATCCTCAGGAGGACCAATTCACAGTAATGGGTGCTGGGGAAGAAGCTTATGATAGAAGGCTGGATGAGATAGCTGAGAAGTTGAGATCCTTAGAGTCTCAAAACTCTTTGGGCTTTGACGTCATGGACATGGGCTTGGTAGACGGGGTCAGGATTCCCCATAAGTTCAAGCCTCCTTGTTTTGAAAAATACAACGGGACTTCATGCCCCCGGACTCATTTGCAATCGTTTCTGGGAAGGCTGAAGGCCTATACTATGGATGAGAAGCTCTGGATGTTCTATTTCGAGGACAGCTTAACTGGAGCGTCAAGAGAATGGTACTCTCACCTGACAAGGGCAACTATCAGGTGTTGGAAGGACTTGGCAGAAGCCTTTATCAGACAGTATCAGTACAACTTAGATATGGCACCCAACAGGACCCTCCTAATGGGAATGTCACAGTCGTCAAGGGAAAGTTTCCGAGAATATGCCCAGAGATGGAGGCAACTGGCTGCTGCTGTTCAGCCACCTATGTCTGAGAGGGAAATGGCAGATATGTTTATGAACACCCTTCAGGGGACATATATTGACAGGCTGGCCGCTTTCTCTTCCACTAGCTTTGCGGATGTTGTCATAGCTGGGGAGAGAATTGAGAGCCTGTTGAAAATGGGCAAGATTTCTGACAATGGTGCCAGCTCGTCCAGTAGTACAAGAAAGCCTTTTGCAGGCCCAAGAAGAACTGGCGAGACCAATGCCATCCACACCAACAGGGGCAGGCCCCAATATGTCCACAGGTCTGTAGCAGCAGTCACCATTCCTGCTCCGGCTCATCCTCAGCCAGTTTATCAACCTCCGCAACAAAACTATCAGCAACAACCTCAGTACCATCAACAAAATCAGTATCCTCCAAGGAATTACAGCAGCACCAACAACAACAACCAGCAAAGGCCATTTCAGCAGAGGCCATCTCAAGCCAACAGGGTAATCGATCCGATCCCCATGCCATACGCTACATTGCTGCCACAACTCCTGAAACTCAACCTAGTTGAGCTAAGGACGCTGGCACCTCCAGATCCCAACAGTCTACCCAGGAATTATGACTCCAACGCCAGATGTGCCTTCCATTCAAATGCACCTGGCCACAGTACAGAAAAGTGCAGAGCTCTGCACATGAAGGTACAAGACCTGGTAGACTCAAAAGCTCTGAATTTCGCACCACCGCCCAATGTCAATAAAAATCCTATGCCAAACCACGGTGGTCCCAGAATTAACGCTATTGAAGAAGACAAGCCGTCTTATTTAATAACCAGTGTGGGTCAGATCCGGACACCGTTGGTGGAAATTAAGGCTCAACTCCTAGAATGTCAAATGTTCCCGGGGTGTGAGTTGGGGTGTGCTTACTGCAATATCTCGGTAAATGGGTGCGATAATTTGAGGAATGGCATAGATGACCTCATTCGGAGTGGCCAACTTCAGATCACCACATCATTTCCAACAAATCCACCAATCTCATCAGCAACAACTCCAGAACCTCCTACAACTGCAACAACCATGGTTCCTGACAATTCTTCGGTTTCATCAACAAGTACTTCATCTGTCATTTCAACTGACCAGATATCAACAAATGTTCCTTCTACAACTCCAGCACCACTCCATTTTGAAACTCCTACAACAACAACATCCATCCTTCCACCAATGTCTCCTACAACACCAGCAACAAATCATGAAGATGTCTCAACCGTTACCATATTTTATGATCCTGAAAACAACTCTGCCTACAACTCAGAAGGTTCTGCTCCCATCAGAGCACCAGTTACAATCTATTATGATCCACAGACTCACAGTTCCTTCAACAGCTGCAATCAGTCCAGTCACTATCACGGTGCCTGGACCAGTACCTTATGAAAGCAGTAACGCCATCCCCTGGCATTACGGCTCTGACTTGTATTGTGAAGGACAAAGAATCACTTTTGAATCATCAACCCCTGCACCACAAGTAGACAATGTGGGAGGAGGCGGAGGCTTCACTCGAAGCGGACGTCTCTTCGCCCCACAAATTCAGAGACCCACTGCCGAAGCAGAAGCTGCTGCCAAAGCAAAAGGGAAGAGCCCTGTGCAGGAAGATCAAGCTGTTAAAGAAGCTTTGAAAACACCCTTCGATCAAGAGGTTGATGAGTTCATGCGGATCATCAAAAAGAGTGATTATAAAATAGTGGATCAGCTTCATCAGACGCCTTCCAAGATCTCAATCCTATCATTGCTTATGTGCTCCGAAGCCCATCGGAATGCACTACTCAAAGTCTTCCACGCAGCTTACGTGCCTGAAGAGATCACTGTCAATCAGCTGGAAGCTGTGGTTGGAAATGTTAATGCTAGTCACGGACTAGGTTTCACCAATACTGATTTGACAACGGAAGGCCGCAACCATAACAAAGCCTTGCACATAACCATGGAATGTAAAGGTGCTGTCCTTTCACATGTGTTGGTAGACACGGGGTCATCCCTCAATGTCTTACCCAAAAAGGCCCTGGTGAAGCTAGAATATGACGGATTGGCGTTGAGACCCAGCAACCTGGTGGTAAGAGCCTTTGATGGTTCAAAGAGATCGGTTCTGGGAGAGATTGAGTTGCCCGTAACGATTGGCCCGCAGACTTTCACAACGACCTTCTACGTGATGGATATACAGCCTGCCTACAGCTGTCTATTGGGTAGGCCATGGATTCACGCTGCTGGCGCCGTGACCTCTACCCTTCACCAGAAGTTAAAATACGAGTGGGAGGGTCAAATCGTTACAATCTGTGGAGAAGAGGATATTTTTGTCAGCCACCTGGCTACTTATAAGTACATTGAAATGGACGGGGAGATCCATGAAACAATGAGCCAAGGTTTCGAAGCCTTGAACATCAATGAAACATCTGCTGTACCTGGTACTTCAATGTCATCATACCAACAAGCCCGGAAGGTTGTTGAGGAAGGAACTGCCCAAGGCTGGGGCAAGGTTTTAGATGTGGAGGAGAAGAAGGATAAATTTGGGTTGGGTTACAAACCAACTCAACAAGATCAAGCGGCGGCTGCAAAAGAGCCCAACTTTGTGAGTGGGGGAATGCTCACCCCTGATGCAGTCAACTGTCTGGAAGACGAGCTGGAAGAAGAACGCAACCTGGAAAGCTGGATTCGTCCAAAGATCCCGGGGAGCAGTGTCTCAAACTGGTCTTCCCAGGAAATTATAAGAGTTACTCAAGCAGAGTAATTATTATTTCCTGTATTTTTATAGCATGCATCAAAGTCTTGCATCTTGCCCAAGATGACAAGACTCATTTTGTAATCGGGCCATCTGTACTTTTTGTGCAAACAAGATTAATCAATGAAATATCAGACACCTTTTTGCAAACGAGTCTTTTTTCTTTTCCGTTCACTGTTTTTCTATTTTTCTTTTTGTACAAAAAAAAATAAATGGCAGTGTTTTCAAAATGACAACTTTATTTCACTTTTCTAAAACAAGATTAAAATCAAATCACTAAAATGAACAAACTGAACCCTTGCAGAGAGTGCCTTCCAGACAGCACCGACAACAGCACGGCTATGACTTCGTATGACTTTGACAATACAATCAATCAAGCTGATGAAGGGGTTGAAGAAGAATATGAGCTTCCTGAAGAGCTAGCCAGGTTGTTAAGACAAGAGGAAAAGGTTATTACTCCTCACCAGGAGGAGGTTGAAGTGATCAATCTTGGTACAGATGAAGACGTGAAAGAGGTTAAAATTGGGGCCTGCCTGCGAGACTCAGTGAAAAGACAACTGATTGACCTGCTTCGAGAGTATGTGGATGTGTTTGCTTGGTCTTATCAAGATATGCCAGGGTTGGACACCGACATTGTTGTGCACAAGTTGCCTTTGAGAGAAGAATGCCCGCCGGTTAAACAGAAGCTGCGTCGTACTCGTCCAGACATGGCTATGAAAATCAAGGAAGAGGTACAAAAGCAATGGGACGCCGGGTTCCTTGCTGTAACTAGCTATCCACCGTGGGTTGCTAATATAGTACATGTGCCTAAGAAAGGAGGCAAAGTAAGGATGTGTGTTGACTACCGGGATCTGAACAGAGCTAGCCCGAAGGATGACTTCCCATTACCTCACATTGATGTATTGGTCGATAACACGGCTCAGTTCTCGGTATTCTCCTTCATGGATGGATTCTCAGGCTACAACCAGATTAAGATGTCACCTGAAGACATGGAGAAGACAACCTTCATCACACCCTGGGGCACGTTCTGCTACAAGGTAATGCCATTTGGGCTCAAGAATGCCGGTGCGACGTATCAACGGGCTATGGTAACATTATTCCACGATATGATCCATAAAGAAATCGAATGTTACGTGGATGACATGATTGCCAAGTCCCTTACTGAAGAAGATCACCTGGTGAACCTGCTGAAGCTGTTCAAGCGTCTGAGGAAGTACCAACTGAAGTTGAACCCCAACAAGTGCACATTCGGGGTGCGATCCGGTAAGCTGCTGGGATTTATTGTAAGCGAGAAAGGGATTGAGGTTGACCCTGATAAAGTCAAAGCTATTCAAGAGATGCCTGCACCGAAGACTGAGAAAGAAGTTCGAGGGTTCTTAGGACGATTGAACTACATCTCAAGGTTCATATCTCACCTTACAGCAACTTGTGAACCCTTGTTCAAGCTGTTGAGAAAAGAACAGACGGTCAGGTGGAATGAAGACTGCCAAAGGGCTTTTGACAAGATCAAAGAATATTGACAAGAACCTCCAATCCTTATGCCTCCAGTTGAAGGAAGACCTCTGATAATGTACTTGACAGTATTAGAAGAGTCAATGGGATGTGTGTTGGGCCAGCATGACGAGTCTGGTCGAAAAGAGTATGCAATATACTACCTAAGCAAAAAGTTTACCGACTGTGAACAGCGTTATTCACTGCTCGAGAAAACTTGCTGTGCTTTAGCGTGGGCTGCTCGCCGACTAAGGCAGTATATGTTGACCCACACTACCTTGTTGATCTCAAAGATGGACCCAGTCAAGTACATATTTGAGAAGCCAGCTCTTACCGGACGGGTTGCAAGATGGCAAATGATCCTCACAGAATATGACATCCAATACACATCTCAGAAAGCCATCAAGGGCAGTGTATTGTCTGAATATCTTGCTGAGAAACCCATTGATGATTACCAGCCTATGAGGTTTGACTTCCCTGATGAAGACATCATGTTCATAAAAGCAAAAGATCATGAAGAGCCTGTACATACTGAAGGGCCTGACCCGGAAGAAGAATGGACTATGATGTTTGACGGGGCTGTTAATATGAATGGTTGTGGTGTTGGTGCAGTACACATTACGCCTAAAGGAGTTCACATGCCTTTCTCGGCGAAACTCACTTTCAACTGCACTAACAACGAAGCTGAATACGAAGCTTGCATTATGGGTCTTGAGGAAGCCATTGACCTCAGGATCAAGACATTGACCGTGTTCGGAGATTCAGCTCTGGTAATCAATCAAACCAATGGGAAATGGTACACCCACCAGGATCATCTGATACCTTACAGGGATTATACAAGGAGGTTATTGACTTTCTTTACAACTGTCAAGCTCGAGTATATCCCTCGGGACGAGAATCAGTTCGCAGATGCTCTAGCTACTATTTCGTCCATGATCAAAGTTCAGGCTGCCAACTTTGTACCTCAAATCTCAGTGTCCAGACTGGACAGACCAGCATATGTATTTGCAGCAGATGTTGTCAAAGATGATAAGCCTTGGTTCCATGACATTAAGTGCTTCTTGGAGGATCAGACATACCCAACTGGGGCATCTTCCAATGATAAGAAGACTTTGAGAAGGCTTGCTGGTAGTTTCTTTCTGAACACTGATGGGTCTTTATACAAAAGGAACTTTGATATGGTACTCCTCAAATGTGTTGACAAGACAGAAGCAGATTTATTAATGCATGAAGTGCACGAAGGTTCCTTCGGTACCCATGCTGGAGGACATGCAATGGCTAAGAAGTTGTTAAGATCAGGCTATTACTGGATCACAATGGATGCCGACTGTTGTGCCTATGCCAGGAAATGCCACAAATGCCAGATCTATGCGGATAAAGTGCATGTGCCTCCGAATCCTCTGAATGTGATGTCTTCACCCTGGCCCTTTGCTATGTGGGGCATCGATATGATTGGCAAGATTGAGCCAACTGCTTCGAACGGCCACAGATTCATCCTGGTCGCCATTGACTATTTCACCAAGTGGGTTGAAGCAGGCTCATATGCAAACGTTACAAGACAAGTGGTAGCCAGATTTCTGAAAAGAGATATCATCTGTCGGTATGGAGTTCCCGAGCGGATCATTACTGATAATGGTTCCAATCTAAACAACAAAATGATGGCAGAACTATGCCGGGACTTCAAGATCCAACATCACAATTCTTCTCCTTACAGGCCAAAGATGAACGGCGCTGTTGAGGCAGCAAATAAAAATATCAAGAAGATTGTGCAGAAGATGGTAGTCACCTACAAAGACTGGCATGAGATGCTACCGTTTGCCTTGCATGGGTACCGCACGTCAATCAGAACATCCACTGGGGCAACACCGTATCAACTTGTGTATGGTATGGAGGCAGTCCTACCTGTTGAAGTTGAATTACCCTCTCTATGGGTACTGATGGATGTCAAACTGAGTGAAGCAGAATGGGTTCGGGCCCGATACGAGCAACTGAGTCTGATTGAAGAGAAGAGATTGGCTGCAATCTGTCATGGACAGTTGTATCAAAAGAGAATGAAGAAGGCCTTCGATCAGAAAGTCAGGCACCGAGAGTACCAAGTAGGAGATCTTGTGCTGAAAAGAATCCTCCCTCCTCATACAGACCACAGGAGCAAATGGACTCCAAACTATGAAGGACCATTTGTGGTAAAGAAAGTTTTTTCCGGTGGAGCACTGATGCTCAGCACCATGGATGGTGAAGATTTCCCGTCCCCTGTGAATTCAGATGCAGTTAAAAAATACTTCGCATAAAAAAATGACCCGCTGGACATAAAAACAGAATGTAAGTCCAGGCAAAAATAGGGCATCCCGGCGAGTCAGAAACAGAATAAAAGACTCGGGCAAAAATAAGGGAAAATAAACAAAAATGTACACCCGCTGAGCTGAAAATCCGCATTGAACAGCTCAGGCAAAAATGGGTATCCCGATGGATTGAAAACCCGAAAGGGCGATCCATGCAAAATAAGGGAATAAGCGAACAACTGCATTCTGAATTCGTCTGTATCACCTACAACTTGGTAAGCTTCGAAAGGATCAAGTTTCAATCGGAATCAGCATTCTTCAGAAAGCCAGATGAGAAGAACGTCGAAGGTCATACGAGTCATAGCAGGAGAGGAAGCTCCTTAAAGCGTCATCAACATTGCCAGCATTTTGTTTCTCAATTTGTAACAATCTCCTCATTTCAGGGGATTTGTTTCTTCGACTGTATCTCGCCAATTCAGGGCATTTGAATTAATAAAATCAGATTTCTCAGTCATGTCTCGTCTTGTACATTTTTATTTTGCAAAGAAATGTATGATATCTTAAAGAAACATTGATTGCATAAGAATACAGATGTTTATCTTCAAATAAAAACATGCTTGCAGGAAATATGCTTACTCTCAGAAATATTTAAACTCTTATGACGGGATCCAGTAAAGGATACCTCGGGATTATCTCGTGCATTTCTCTATCTTTTTCAGGGTTGCAGGTATCCAGAACGTAACTTGGGGAATGTAAGCTCCATCCCGGCAAGCTGGCAAATCAACACTCAAGTTTAGCACCTCAAGTTCTCTCTCCCCAGCTGAGTTGCCACCTACTACTTGCCCCCATCAGAGTTGCCAGGCATCACAGAAGGCATCTATATCCTCGGCTAAGTCAAGGATCCTTTTCAACAGAATCCCTAGGGAGGTCTCTCAATGATCTCTCTTTCTCCCCAGCCGAGTTGCCATCTCGCCCTCAGCCGAGTACAAAAGTCAGGGAACCATCTCCCCACAGAGTTCCAGCCTCTATCCAGAAGAGCAGTGCATGAAGATCACAACAGAGTGAAGAAAGCTTCTACAAACCCCAGCTGGGTCTCTCATTTATAAAGATAGGTCTATCAATGACCCATATCCCCAAGCAGATATCACCACATGACAGATCTACCAGTGATCTTATCCCCAGCTGGGATGTCTACTCCAAGCAGATCGATCGAAGATCTTCGCAACAACGGGACCCGGATCCCGGTTTTGATATCTTTGCACAATCATAGCATTTGCATCATATTTACCCACAAAGCGTAGCATTCCGTTTTAACACGGAGCATTGCGGCAAAAATCAAACACATAGCATAATCATAAGCCATGCTTTAAATCAACACTTGTGAATAATTACCGTTCATCAACATACAGAAGAAAAATCCCCACCAGAATCCCCAGCAAAAGCAGCTTCCTCACAAATCACAAACACCAGTATATACTCCTTTTGACACCCGTCCGTGTCATACCCCAGCAGAAAGCCAAAGACATTCTCTTTGCACTCACATATACCTATATACACATTCCCGACACCCGTCCGTGTCGTCTCCCCAGCGCAGTCGCTCACACCTTCACAACCTATATACTTGTTAATATTATACTTTTGTTTCTTGACACTCGTCCGTGTCACTCCCCCCAGCAGATAAACATTCATCTATACAATACTCATACTCACTACTCGTGTTACACTCATACAGATACCCGTCCGTATCTTGTATATACCACTCAAATCCCCTCAGATTCAACACTGGTCCATGTTCTCTGTTAACCAGATGGTACTCGTCCGTATCATCATCTCAGAATATGCGTCAAGCGTTTGTTTCTACTTGATACTCGTCCGTATCATAGTCTTAAGGATGCTCGTCCGCATCTCTAATCCATACACTGTGTCAAACACTTTTGTCTTCTTGAATATAGATATTCGCCTGTGTCTACTATTCCCCAGAGGAGTCCCTTCAGATTCAACACTCGTCCGTGTTCTTTGTTAACCAGTTGATATCCGCCCGTATCATCATCTCTGAACACGTGTCAGTAATTGTTTCTACATGATACTCGTCCGTATCATAGTCTTAAGGATGCTCGTCCGCATCTCTAATCTATACACAATACCAAACACTTATACCCTTTGTTTCTTGGATGTAAATACTCGTCCGTGTTTACTATATCCCCAGTAGATCGCCGAGTAAGCAAATCATCTTTTTATCTGACACTCGTCCTGTGTCATGATAAGCTTTGAGAGCAGCCGTACCCTGTTAGGTGGTCGTCCTCCACCTCTTGATGGTCGTCCTCCATCATGCTCGTCCGATGGCCGTCCCCATCGTTGTTTTTTTAGCAGCCGTCCCTTGCTAGGTGGTTGTCCTCCACCCTTTTGATGATCGTCCTTCATCATTTTATCCAATGGCCGTCCCCATTGTTGATTTTGGTTATCTGACATTCGTCCTATGTCATGACAAACCTTGAGAGCAGCCGTCCCCTGCTAGGTGGTCGTCCTCCATCTCTTGATGGTCGTCCTCCATCATGCTCATCCGATGGCCGTCCCCATCATTGACCTTTTATCCGGCATTCGTCCTATGTCGTGATATTTTCGGCAGCCGTACCCTGCCAGGTGGTCGTCCTCCACCTTAGATGACCGTCCCTCATCTTATACCCGACAGAGCAGCCGTCCCCTGCTAGGTGATCGTCCTTCACCTTTGATGACCGTACCTCATCATCTATTTATTTCATTTATTCTTTAACCAGATGGCCGTCCCCATCGTGGTCCCTTTTCTTTTTAGCCCGATGGTCGTCCCCATCGTTGGTTACTTTGCCTTATGAACTTGATGGATGTCCCCGTCATGTTTCATTAATCCCCAGAGAATTTTACAGCTTTATCTTGATGGCCGTCCCTATCATAATCTTATTTTCCCAGCTAGTCGGCCGTCCCCGTCTTAGCTTTACCTTTTATCCCCAGCATGTCGGCCGTCCCCGTCATTGCTATTTACCCAGCGGTCGTCCTCCGTCGCCCGCACTTTACGATATACTTTATTTTCCTTTACAATCTATATCCCTTTTCTTCTTCATTCTGTGAGTGCAAATTTTGGACTGTCTTTGGTATTCAACCACAAGTTATCTTGTTTGCCTGTTAAGCCGTCGCTTACATCCTGCACAGCTAACTCATGTTTGAATAGGGGCAGCTATAAACACCCCAAATTTGCCCTCACCCATTCACACCTTGGCTTGTGATCTTCTCATATGCATAAACACAATCATACCACCTCATATTACATTTTTGATTCACTGCATAGTTTCTAAGTCATCTGCACCTAGGGTTTGTGATCTGAGCAATCCAAGAGCTTTTTGAGCTACTCCAAAGGCCACCAATCACTTCAAATGGGTCCATGTGTGTTCTTATATCATATTACATCCCCTCAAAGTCAAGAATGCCAAAGAATCACAAGAACTGGGATTGGTATGGAGGCAGAGCCAGGCTTGACTGCACAGTTGACCTAAAATTAGGGTTTTGGTTTCAGAGGCCATAACTCCAATTTTTTTGGTCACTCTTGTTTCCATTGGTCTCTATATGGTATAGGGAGTATGCATATCAATTTTCATGAAGAAATTCCATGGGGAAGTCATCTGATCAAGGGTTGACTTTCTGGACAAGTCAGTGCAAAATCAGGGCATCTGAGGCCCCCAATGACCCAACCAATGGATGATCTTCATCATTTTGAGTGTATATGATCTTTATTTGATCATGGAAGAAGGTTGAAGTTCACAAAATTCAAGAATTTGAAGTTTTTGCAAAGTTGACTTTTTAGGGCATGGTTGACTTTTCAAGAATATGTCATTTTAGGTCATTTTTCAAGCCTTACTTTTTGATCCAAAAATGCTTCAAATGGAAAAACTTTGGTCATGAAAGTTGTAGAATACATTTTTCCCTTTTCAAAAAGTACAAGAACATGATCTAATTCTTCTTGGATCAAAAGTTATGGTGTGACAAAGTTGCCAAAAATCACTTATTTTCAAGATGTGCACCAAATGAGAAATTTGCAAAATCATGAACCAAGGCTGTTTGTAACTTCTAGTTGAGATCAAACCAATGTACAAACATCACATAAGTCCTAAAAATCAGATTTGGACCAAAAGATCACATGTTCATGGTTTGTGTAACAAGGCATTTTCATGAAGTTTCCAAAGATGACCAACTTGCAAAACTCATGATCACTCCTCCTACCACTTGCAACATTGGATGCTGAACCATGCTAGCCTCTTACCACACCATGCTGCGCCAGCCCTAGCCATTGTACCAAGCTAGAACCCAAGCCATACCTCTCTTACAAAAAAGTTGACTTTTGGCAAAAGCAAACATCCCAATCACAGCAGGCCAGGTCACATCATCTGGCCAATTGGGATTGTTTATACTTTCCATTTGCTAGCCAAACATAACACCAAGCAAGGCTGAAACAGATCACAACATCACATACACAAAACTCACCCCACTTGCATTTCTCTTCGAAACTCTCTGCCCAGCCCACAAACATTCAAGCAAGTTTCATTAATCATCTCACCATGTTTCATTGAGCCAAAACCAACAATACACAAGCCTGAACCCAGCAAGAGCACCTCATTCCCGTTTTCACTCCAACCTGCAGTTTCCTTCGAAACACCTTTCACAGCTCACAAACATCCAAACAAACTCCACAAACCTTCTCCACTCATCATCTGGACCCCAAAGAACCACTCACATTGGTCTGAAACAGCTTGAATCACCATCACCATTTTCAACTGAGCTTGGACAGGACTTGTTCAAACTCCTTAACCAGCCAACATAAATCTCTTCCAAGCATTCAAGCATCATCAAGGGGTCATAAGGAGTGGATTTCACAAGGAGAGGAGGTCTGAAAGTTACCAGAGTGAAAGCTTCGAAACTCAGGTAGCTCAAGAAATTCCAGAAATCATTTTTTATGTTCTAAACTTGTTCTCTATGCTTCACTGATTGTTCTGATACCTTTAGTTTTGAAAATGGTGGAGAGATGAGAGTTTAATCAATCTCTGAAACTTTTTTGCCCTAGTTCTTGTTTGCTTCGATTCAGCCTTTCCTGGAAAAATAAATTTGTTTTGAGTGAGGGTTATGATTCGTGGGTGAGTGGGAAACATTTCTGTTCAATTAGATTTCATTTTCGTAACGTATGGAGTGAGTTTGAGGTTTGGGGTGAACGGAGAAGATGACCGGAACACTGTTCCGGTCATCTGAAAGTGATTAACGGCGTAATTAGGGTTTAAGCATTAATTAGTCATTTTTGAATTTGGACCGTGAGATCTGGCGCCAAGTCAACTCCCGCCCTGGCCATTTTAAATCTCACGCGTTGGATCTGTTGACTTCTATTTAATTCAGTTTAAATTCATTTTTATTTCATTTTCTTTCATTTTATTTGCAAAATTTATTAAAAATAGCAAAACTTGTTTAAAAATTATGAAATTTTTTATCCTGAGTTTCATTAATTTTTATGACACAAAAATATTTTTATTTTTATTTTTAGCATTAAAAAAGTATTTTTAAATATTTAAAAGATTATTTTTAATTGATTAATGAAAATTAATATATTAAAAATACTTTTAAGTATTTAAAAATCACCAAAAAATTCATGAAATGTTCTAAGACATTTAGAAACATTGTCCAACCTTCAAAACAAATTTCTTTTTTGGTCTTGATGCATTTTAAGAATTTCTCATTGAATTAAAATCATTTTTATGCATTAATTTGATCCAAAGTTCCAAAAATCATTTCTGCCTATCCATGAAGATTTGGACATTGATTCTTTTTGCATTGCATTGTGTTTAGCATGTAGTTTCTAAGATTAAGTAGCCATGATTTGATCTTTCATTTCCAATTTGTTTGGCAATTTTCTTGTTTAGGAACCCTAAAAACCCTAGAATCTTGTAAAAATCATAACTTGAGAATGGTTAGGAGTTGAGACTTCTCCTTTGGGCATTGGTTTAGTATAGGATTAGGGGTCCTTTGTGTGGCATTTTCAATTTTTTATCTTAGGGTTTGCTTCTGATTTTGATTTTTGTTTGATGTTTGGTTCATAAACCCTAATTTGGGCTTTCATATGCACCCATCTTGCATTCACTTGCATAACATGACTTGCCATGACATTTCAAGCATCCATTTGATCCATTTGACATCATAAGACATATTGAAAGCATGTTTGATCATTGCATCATGTATTTGCCATGTTGTATGTCATGTGCACTTCATAACTTTTCATGCATGTTCATGGTTCCTAACTTGCTTCATTTGCATTCATGAGCTTGTATGATCATTTCCATGTGCTGCCTCATGCTTGTAGCATCTCATAGCATCATTATCATCATGTGAATGCTTCTGGTTTTGTTTCTCATCATGTCATCTCATCCCATTTTGCATTGCATTGCATTTCTTTTCTAATCTTTCAGGTGGTAAGTGATGTTGAGAAGTGAATTTGCCTTCACTTCTCATAACTTTTCTTTTCATCTATCTTGCATCCATTGCTGCATTTTTGTTTGTGTTTGAGTTTGAGCTTGCTCATTCTTCTTCTTCCCACTTTCTTTCTTCAAGTGACTTGACTTCTTGAATGAAGCAAGTCACTTTGCTTCTCTTGATCCTGTTCATCTGCTTCCTGGTGGTTCCATTGAAGACTTCTCTTGAAAACCCCATAAACCTTAGGAACAACCAAGCATGACAATGATTAGGGTTTTGATTAGTCTCCCCTATTAGTTTTACCTTTGTGTCTCTTTTGAGTCTTCTCTTCTCGTCTCATAATCAGGGACTAAACCCTAAAGGCTTTAAGGCTTTGTGATTAAGCTTATGCCTGCATCCTTCTATTAGGATGGAGTGTATAACTTTAATCCTAAGTGTTAAACCCTTAATGTGTTTAACTCCTTTAATCAATTCACTTAATAAGTATCAAGACATCACACTTGTAACTTGGGCCTTGCATTAGGGTTCTAATTCTTCCTTAATTGGTTAAGAAGGACTAACCCTAGTGTTAATGGACAAGTCCCCCTCAAGTTGTCTTACAAATTATAAAATTCACTTCATCATCATACCATTAAATAAAATCCACTTAATCAAAGGCTTGTTTTGTCATGAGTTTAATCCCTAATCATGGATTAAGTTGAGGAGCTTTCCTCAGCTTAAACATTCTCATCTATTATCCTTCTATTAGGATGGTGTAATGAGTCTGTTTAATCCTTGATTATGGCTTAACCTCATTACTTAACACTAAACAAAAACACCAAAAACATCTAAATAATCACAAGTAGGTTAATGATCTTAATCCTACACCAAAGGTGATTAAGTGTGAGAATCTGACTTCACACTTAAGGTATTCTCATTACCCCTAATCAGAGGGAAGATGTGATGAGTTTACTAACCCATTGGTTTAGGCTTAAGCTCATTAACTTATGACAAACTTTCACAAGCAATAAAAGACTGAAAATACAAAAATAAACAACAATCGTCTCCTTCGGGATTCTTTTCTCATCACCTTCACTCATAAACGAGAACTCGCTTCTTCCATCTAATGCAAGACAGTTAGCACCTGAGCCAGACAGGTCATACATTTGAGCATAGACAAGTAAGCAGTTCACAAGTCAATTCATCTTTCAGTCTCTTTGGGTCGAACTACGGTGTTCTGACTTCCTCATTGCACGAGAGGATACATAGGCATAACTTAACGGTTATCGAACAAAAGTCTCTGTATATTCCCCCTCTTTCCAGCTTTATCCTTTTAGCCTCATGATCTTGAGCATTCCATTTACTTCTTACACTGACACTATACATATATACACTTCACACTTCTTTTACACTGACACCTGTACATCCTTTTCCAGCTCATTTATACACAGATTGCACTGACACTACCCCTTTAAAACACAAATCTTTTAAGCGTGGATCCCGTCGAGTACGACGGACAATCTGGGTGCTAATACCTTCCCAGGTTGTAACCAACCCCCTTTCTCAGTCTCTCTGGTTCGCAACCGTCTTATCCATCTTTTTCTAGGTCTATGCAGCATTGCCTTTCCTCCGGGATAAAAATGCCTAGCTGGCGACTCTTTTCTTTTCCAGTGAGTTCACGGCTGTGTGTTCTCATTGTTCTTTTCGCCGACCGTTCGCGTCTGTACCTTTATTTGACCCTGCTTCATTTATCGGGAGCGACAAGGTGGAATTAGCCACCTTTTTGAATTCTTCTACCACCCAACCACCCTCATAACTCCCATTAACGTCTCCTTAATCATCCCAACCACTTAGATTCCATTTCCTATTCTATATAAACCCTTTTCTATAACCATTTCTCATCACCACAGAATCTCATTATCCACCATAACCCACTTCTAAATTCTTCTCTATTTTCTCTCAAATTTCATTATGGAAGCCAACCAAGAAGTTGATTACACGGGCATTGAGTTCCCGGAAGGAGAAAACGGTGCAAACATGCGTGAGGATTACTACTGAATATTAAAGAGAGATATCGAAGAAACTAGGTACCCTGACCCAGAAGCGCTTCGTACTTTGGGTCTCATGCCGAGCGTCGCTTGGATGCTGAGAAACATAGGTATGACTCATTTTTGTACTCTTTGCAATGTTAATTTCACTAGGCGTACTTATGAGTTTCTTAGTTCACTTCGATATGTGCATGATATTTCCCGTACTTTCGGGACCATAAACTTTAGGTTGCTTAACCATGACTTTTCAGTTACCCATGAAAAAATTAATGAGATTTTCAAATTTCCATCGGTTTCCGGAGCCGCAACCATTGCACCATTAGAGAGTGAGTGGAAAGGAAATTCCTTCCAATTTTGGAGTGACATCACTGGTCTAACCGCTGACGAGTGTGTCGCTCCCGCTAAAAGACACCCGGTCAGATATGGTACAGACGCGAACGGTTGGCGAGAGGAGAAAATGAGATGAAATGAATAGAGTCTCCAGCTAAGCATTTTTATCCCGAAGGAAAGGTAATGCTGCAAAAACCTAGAAAAGATATGGATAAGACGGTCGCGAACCAGAGAAACTGAGAAAGGGGGTTGGTTATAACCTGGGAAGGTATTAGCACCCAGATTTTCTGTCGTACTCGACGGGATCCACGGTTAAAAGATTGTGTTTAAAGGGGTAGTGTATGTGATATATGTGTGCAAGAGCTGGAAAAGAATATACAAGTGTCAGTGCAAAAGAGAAGTGAAGTGCTCAGAAATGAGGCTTAAAAGGAATGCTGAAAGAGGGGGGAGACACAGAGACTTTTGTTCGATAACTGTTAAGTTATGCCTACGTATCCTCTCGTGTAATGAGGAAGTCAGAACACCGTAGTTCGACTCAAAGAGACTGAAAGATAAATTGACTGATGAACTGCTTACTTGTCTATGCTCAAGTGTTTGACTCGTCTGGCTCGAGTGCTAACTGTCTTGCATTAGACGGAAGAAGCAAGTTCTCGTTTGTGAGTGAAGATGATGAGAAAAGAATCCCGAAGGAGACGATTATTGTTTGTTTTTTGTGTTTTTAATCTTTTATTGCTTTTTTGTGTTTGTCATAAGTTAATGATGGTGTAGTAAACTCATCATATCCTCCCTTTGATTAGGGATAATGAGAATACCTTAAGTATGAGATAAACATCTCAACTTAATTGCCATGATGGTGTAGGATTAAGATCATTAACCTACTTGTGATTATTTAGATGTTTTTTTGAGTTTTTGTTTAGTGTTGAGTAATGTGTTTAAGCCATAATCAAGGATTAGTGAACCCATTACACCATCCTAATAGAAGGATAATAGATCAACACACTTAAGCTGAGGAAGATACCTCAACTTAATCCATGATTAGGGATTAACCTCATTACAAAACAAACCTTTATTGAATGTATTTTAATTAAGGGTAAGATTAAGAAATTAGTTTTATGATTTGTAAGACAACTTGAGGGGGACTTGTCCATTAACCCTAGGGTTAGTCCTTCTTAACCAATAAAGGAAGAATTAGAACCCTAATGCAAGGCCCAAGTTACAAGTTAATGCCTTAGTGATTATTAAGATGGATTAATTAAGAGGTTTAAACAAATTAAGGGTTTAACACTTAGTATTAAAGTTATACACTCCATCCTAAGAGAAGGATGCAGGCATAACCCTAATCACAAAGTCTTAAAACGTTAAAGGTTTAGTCTCTGATTATGAGATGAGAAGAGAGACACAAAGAAGACTCAAAGGTAAAAACTAAGGGGTGTATAATAAAAACCCTAATTATTATCATGCTTGGAAGTTCCTATGGTTTGTAAGGCTTGCAAGAGATCTTCAGAGAAGCCACCAATGGAAGAAGCAGATGAAAGGAGGAGAAGTAGAAGAAACAAGTTACTTACTTCACTGAAGAAGATAAGTAACTTGGAGAAAGAAAGTGAATGTTGAACATGAATGAGCAAGCTCACTCTAAAGCAAAGAAAAATGCAGCAATGATGCATAAGAAGAATGAGAAGAGAAGTGAGAAGTGAAGGCAAATTCACTTCTCAAGTTACTTACCACCTGAAAAGGTTAGCACAAAGGAAAGAAATGAAATGAAAATGAAACATATGCAAAGGTAAAACCAAAACAAGAACCAAACATATGATGCAAATGATGCTATGAGATGATGCAAAGACATGTCAAGTGTTATGAATGTTCATACAAGAGATGGAATGCAAAGGATGCATGTTTTGAAGTTTGAAAGCACATGACAGTTTAATGAAATGAAATGAATGCAAATGATGGCAAATGAATGAATAAATGATCAAGCATGATTCTAATATGTCCTAAGATGTCTAAGATGACATGTGAATGCATGAAATGTCATGGCAAGTTCATGAGTGGATGCATATGCAAGATGTATGCAAATGAACATGAGAAATTAGGGTTTTAAGGCAACATGAGATGCAAAAGTCAAAAACAGAAGCAAAAAATAAGATAAAAAATTGAAAATGAACTCAAAGGAACCCTAACCCCATATGATATCACACCCCAAAGGAGGAGGTCTAACTCTTAACCTAAAGAAAGTTGTAAATTTTCTAAGTTATCTAGGGTTTTAAGGTACTTCAAGAGGGAAAATGCAAATCAAATGGAAAATGCAAGATAAATTTATGACAAAAATATGCTAGGTACTACATGTCATATGAAGAACAATGCAAGTTTGTAATGGATGGTTTGAGAGCTTGCACTCTTGCTGCACCAGAATCGTGTTTTGGTTTTGGGTGTGTTTTGGCTGCAATGAAGGGTGGGAAATGATCCTTTGATGAAGCTGAGTTGATTGATGAAAAGAGTTTGAAGTTTGAGTGAGTGTGCTGTGAGTTTCGAAAGCTTTTGCAAATGGGGTGATTTTTGGGAACTTGATGATTCTAAAGTGTTAGGCTTGTGTAATGTGTGTTATGAGCTGTGTTGTGGCCTATGGTGATTGGTATGGGCTCTTTTGCAAAAAGTCAACAAAACTTGTACTTGAGGTATGGGCTCATGTTGCAGCTGGCTTTTGGCTTGTCCTGGCTCAGAAAAGATCAAGGAGAACCATGGAATTAGTTTTGTGGTGATTCAACAAGTTTATGAGAGGTTTTGTGCCCTTTTGCAAATTTGAAGAGTTTTGGTCACTTTTGAATTTCTTGATGTGCAAGGCATGAAATGAGGTGGTTCTTTGGGCAATTCTGATTTTAGGCAATGTACTATGTTTGTATGATGCATAGAAGTGTATTAGAGGTCACAAAATGGCTTGGCAAGTGGTTTTGCAAAAATCCCTCTTTGGTGTATTCTTGAAAATTATAGGATTTTTGCCAACTTTGAAAGATCATAACTTGAGTTCCATAATGAATTAGAACTTGTTCTTGTGCTTTTTGAAAAGGGAATGATCCAATCTACAACTTTCATGACCAACAATTTTTCATTTGAAACATTTTTGGTTGAGAAAGAGGAGGTTGAAAAACTTTCCCAAAATGGAAAGTTTCCATTACAAGTCATTTCCATTTTTGGCAACTTTCTGTTTAGCCCAATTTCCTTCAATTGTGTGAACTTCCAAGCACTTAAATGATCAAATAAAGATCTTATAACTTCAATTTGATGAAAAATCCACTTTGGTTCCATTGGTAGGGGCCTCAGATGCCCTGATTTTGCTCTGACTTGCTCAAGAAGTTACCCAGTGAACAAATGACTTCCACAATGAATTTCTTCATCAAACTTGGTACACATGATCCTTATAACGTATTGAGACCATTAGAAACAAGAATGACCAAAAATTTTGGAGTTATGGCCTCTGAAACCAAACCCCTAATTTCAGGTCATCTGTGTAGTGAAACCCTAGCTTTGCTTCCATGCTTTCAAAGTTCGTGTGATTTTTGACTTACTTGATCTTTGAGGGATATATTATGATGATGGAACACATATGGACCCTCTTGGAATGATTGGAGACCTTTGGAGTGGCTCAGATGGATCCTTGGATTGCTTAGATCACAAACCCTAGATGCAGATGAACTTGAACTAATGCAGTGAAACAAAAAATGCAATATGATATGATATACATAAACTAATGCAAATATGAAAGATCACAATCCATGGTGTGAACTTAGTGAGGGCAAATTTGGGGTGTTTACAGAGTGAGAAGGACTTAAGGCCACCTCAATTCAAAACCTGACCATTAGAGTTCTTCACAAAATCTCTTCTTCCACCATTTTTGGACGTAGGAACACTGGTAATGTGAATTCCAAAGACCTGTAATTCTTTCATTGTGATCTGAACCAGACCCCTATAGACCTTGTACCATTTTTCCTTTCCCACTTGATTAGTGTGTCTAACAAAGTCGAAGGACCCATTTGCATAGGTAACATAACCACCACCATAGCTGAGGCCTTTAACCTTGAGTATGTAGTGGATGAGAATTGTTTTGAGAGTATCTTTGCTGACCTAGATTAATGGAAGAGTACGCGACTTGTCAAAGGTTTACCTGATGGCAATTATCGCATTATGATTCATGGTCGTGAGCATCGTAGTTTTTCTTTACCTTCCCATGCTCGTATTGATGTGCGCGTGAGCGCTGACTGGTTACTTTCTAATGAGCAAGAAGGTGGGGATGCTATGAGACAGGTTGCCCAACAGACTTGTCATTGTCCTCGTGTTTCTGACGCACCCAATTCCCAGTACTGTACCACACACTAAACTTATTTCTGATGATTTTACAAGTATGCGTGGATTGATGGATCAGATTTTATCCGAGCTCAGGAAGCAGAGAGAGCGGGAGGAGGAGCGTGATAGGGAGTACACAGAGCTTCGTAATAACCAAGTGGAGTTCATGGACCGGTCAGATCTTGCACTGAAAGATCTTACTAGCGAGATGATTGGTCTACGCAGAGAGGTGCATAGTCTTGGAGGCCAGAACCAACCCCAGGATCCAGATGTCAGAGAGGACCACAATCAATGCTGAGGTCGTGCCTGCCGCCACTGATTTCATTCCAGGTTCCATCACTCCTTTCATGTTCACCTTAAATTAAAACATTAAGAACAATGTTTGATTTAAGTGTGGGGGCGGAGTCGTTTACTGTTTTTATTTATTTATTTCTTTATGTTATTTCCTGATTTCTAGGTTAGTTTCCTTTATTTGTTTTGTTATCGAGTCATATGCTTTTTTGAGTCGTTGTTTACCTTATGTTTTCGCTTAGTCTGAAAATTCCCCAAAAATTTAAAAAAAATTCTCAATTCAAAAGGCATGACACACTTAGTATAGGTTGATTTAGGCTAGGTAGATGGACTTGAGAAAGTTTTGGCAACATCAATATCGTTTTTACACCTTAGAGTCCCTAATATGCGATATTAGTTTAGATACATATTATGTTGTCACCTTGTTCCTAGTTTCTTTTATTTTGCCTCTTGATTAGTTTATTTTAGTAGTCAGCACCATCCTTTATGTGAACTAAGTAACGAACTGATGCAAATATGTGTTGATCTCTCAAAAAAGAAAGAAAATAAATATTGTGCTTTCGTAGAAAAATATGAATCAAAGACCTGTTCTTACTAAGTTAGGTGGTCCTCACCCGATCACATATTCCAAAGGATCAGAATCTTGAAATTCATAAGAAAAAAGCAAGAAAGAAAAAGAGAAAAAAAATGACTAAGAGATCACACTAACTGGTTCGATTACCATGTAAGCAAAGGGATAACGGGCTTAATGTGATTGCGCTAGAATGAAAGAGAGGTGAATGAGAAAAAAAAAGTCTGTAGGTCAAGGTATAATATCATGGTTTGAACCGGTATTGCATGGGAAAGAACTTTTTATCCATTTTGTGGAGTCGTGTCATTACGATGCTCTTGTTTTCACCAATCAGTACCTATTTGTTTGCCTTAGCCTAGTGACCTTATGCTTAACTGTGTATGTTGTTCTTATGAGTCGAAAACACCGTGCTTACTGTTTTTATTCACATTAGGAAGTTTGCTTGGGGACAAGCTAAAGTTTTAGTGTGGGGGAGTTTGATGACTCGGTTCTATATAGGTTATTTCGACTCATTTCATTCATGTTTTATCGCATTTTATCGAGTCTTTATTGTTTTCTATACTAATTCACTTATGTTTTATTTTATTTATGTTTTCAGGATCCCAGCAAGTTGGATCAAAGGAAAGAGCAAGAATACATGGCAAACCAACTGAAAAAGGAAGAAAAAATGCACATTCTACCTTCTTTAGGTGAATGGCATTCGCCATTCCCTCAAAGGAAGCAAATGGCGTTTGCCATTTTCCAAAAGTCCCAGAATTTTTATAGCAGTCAAATGGCATTCGCCATTTGCATATGGCGTTCGCCATTGCTCGCGAGAAAAGTTTCTAGAGGCAGTTTTCATAGCAGTTTGGCACGTTTGAATTCAAAAACCCTGACTTGTTTTGGAGCCATTTCCTTCTATAAATAGAAGACCTCAGAGCAGCATTTTACACGACCCGATACCCTACAGAAGCGCTACCAAATTTCTTACAGGACTAGAAAATCACTTAGCCATAGTGTTGATTGCTCATACCGAGTGATTAATACATTGTTTGTATCATTTCTTTTCCGGTTTTCGTGCTGTATTGGATCACATTTACATTAATACAAATTAAATTTTTGTTTATTTCAGGTTATAAATTTATTGCTTTCTTTAATTTCCTGAATTTTACTTTACTGTAATTTTGTATGTTTATGTTCATGTTTATAAGCACTTTTCATAAAAACTCCTAAATCAGAATTTTCTTAAAACCAATTCATTATGTATGTTTCTAAATGCTTTAACTTAAATATGTCGACATTAAAATCAACTATGTTAGGCTAGAATTGTATGAATGACTGAAATTATGGTTTTGTGTTCTAAGTTTAATTTAGGTAGTTTAATCACAACAGTGAGAGGCTGCTTACCAGTATTTAGTCACGACAGTGAAAGATGCACTAAGATGAGTCCAATAGAGCGAAAGTTTGAGGTAATCGTTAGATAGTTGGCACAAGACACTGGAACCTAAACACAACGAGAGCAATTTAGGTATTTCTTTCTATCTTATCCGTCTTCAAAAAGAAGCCCTTTAATTACCGAGCGAGCGAGAGAAAAATCTTGGGGTTGTCGGACGTGGCTTGGTCAGTAGCGCGAGCGAGCAAGAGCAAAATCTTGGGGTTGTCGGATGTTTACATTGACGTTTGAACATCATCTCAGCTGATTAACTCTCTAGAAAATGAAGCAGATTAATCTTGAGACCTAATTGTTTAGAGTTCATTATGTGGATTTTTTCGCTCACCAATAGATTCAGAATTGAAATGTGTAATCATAGTGTAATATCAAGTAAATCTACTGGCCAAATTTGGTAATGGTTATGGTGTATGCATGAGTATCTGTCATGACTTCCTTGTTAGAACAATATTTGGTTCTACATCTATATCTCTATGTTTTGATGATGATAAGTTAGTATTTGTGTGTGAATAATTTTAGTACCCTAACAGTTTGTTACTGTGTGTCTTTAGAAAACATGTTTGATTTTGACTCTTGAACATGAAAAGTTACAAGTTTCTGAATAAATTGATCTAAATCACTTATGCTCAAACTCACAGATGAGAAGCTTCTAAGAAAATTGAATGTTGTTGTTGCAATATTCTCTTGGCTTTTACTTTTGACATGTGACTCTGAATAATCTCAAGTTAGATATTGATGTGATCAAGCTTTTGATTGATGATTGAAGTTTATGACTCAATCAAAATTAATTCTTCTAACTCTTGCTTCAAACAACTATTTATCCAAACGCCACTGAAGAATAGAAGATAAAAAGGAGTTTATACGTGGGAAAAATAGTACATGGTACAAAACAAAATATTCCTTCCACTACGCGGATTTGTGGAGTAAGGAAATTGATACAATACAATTTTTGTCCCCTCTATATCAAATTAACCGTTATTCAAGTCGCCAACTCATTCATGAAGAATACCACATCTGCCCTTCAACAGATATTTTTTCTATTGACTATATAAAGACTTGAATACTTGAAGAATGATTGCTAAGAATTTTTACAAGACTGTTGTCTATGTAAAAATCAAGAAATATTGTGCATAATTTTCTTTAAGTATATTGTGTTTTTAACTTGTTTATACCTGCTTGTGTAGAAGCAACTTGTAAACACAACTTTTACTTAAACTGTTGTTTGTAGTTCCTTATGGGACCAGTTAGGTCAGAATCCTTGTAAACACAACTTTTACTTAAACATAAGAAGACTGAAGAAAAAGAATCTATGCAAATTAAAGATGTCGAAGAATATGTCCTAACAACAAGATGAGATATCATGGACTGTATTGCAGGATTAAAATTAGAAATAAATATGGACGAGATTTGCTTAGGATTTAAGTTCGGGATCAAGACAAAGATAGAAATCCCAAGGAATAAGATTATAAATATGAAGACTTAGACCTAGAACTTATTATGCCTTATGTAACAATTGTAACCTAGTTCCCTTTTGAAAAATAAGAGTTTAGGTTTTGAGAGTCGTTGGCTCTTAGGGTTGTAGTTCCAATCTGCAGTATGGGATGTAGAGAGGACGAAATAGGTGCATGTACACTTCCGGAAGCCTTTAGGTAATGGTTGTTGTATTGTTCTTGGACAAAGCTTTGAAGAAAGTCCAAGATGACTTGTAGGTCAAGAAACCGTGACAGGTTCTGTGATGGCAGAAGACAGATGCAACACAGGTTGTGAAGGATATGAGTGGTCTCTCATATTAAAGTTGTAAGCTGTAGAATTTAACTCTGGTAAGGATGTTCAATAGGGTAGTGATTAGGAGCCAAAGTTGTAAATGGACGAGTTTAACTTTGTGATAATACTACAATATAGTAAACTCTTCGTCCTGGATTGGTATCCCCTAGATGTAGGTTTTTTTACACCGAACTGGGTCAACAGTTTATGTGTTCTTATTATTCTGCAATTTAGAGTCTTTTGTATGTATGTTCTTGACTCAGAAGTCCTAACATGTTGTCTTGACATCTGTTGGTATTTGTGTTGCACTAATTCAAAACAACAATTGTGTTATTCGCTTATTCACTAAAATGTTGTAATCATTGTCTTAACATTAAGATAGGACATTGGAGTATCTGCATAACCAGAATTTCAGGTATAAGGAAAAATCACCTTAGTGGGTGGATTGTATTAAATTTGAGATTTTCAAGTTAACCAGTATAAAAATCGAAGTGTATTTCTCTTTGTTGTTCATTAGCGGTGATTTTTATTTAGTGAGTAAAAAGCTTTTATTTTTGAAAACCCAATTCAACCCCCCCCCTTTCTTGTGTTTTTCTCGCCTTCAATTGGCATCAGAGCTCTGGTTCTGATTGTGATAAATTTTTTCAAACATCGTGTTCAGTACCGATCCAATGTGTGTGGGTGTGTGAAACAATGGTTATCGTCGATGTTCCAAAAGAGAAAGATCACTATAGTGCCAAACCACCATTCTTTAATGGTGACAAGTTTGACTATTGGAAATATAGATTCAAAAGTTTCTTTCTTGGCTACAATATAGATCTTTGGGATCTTGTAGTTGATGGCTATAGTCATCATTATAATGTTGTAGGAGAAATTGTCAATAAGTTCTATGATTGATCAAAAAAAGAAAGATTATAAGAATCATCACAAGGCAAGAACTATACTACTAAATGTTATCTCTTATACTACAAACAGAGATACTGCCAAGTCCTTTTTTTATTCTCTAAAAATGACTCATAAAGGAAACGCTCAAGTTAAGGAGACAAAGGCACTTGCCATAATCCAAAAATATGAGGCATTCAGAATGGAGGATGATAATACACTTGAAAATATGTTTTCAAGATTTCAAATGCTAGTAACTGGACTCAAGGTTCATGACAAAGGATACTCAACTATTGACCATGTTAAAATATCATCAAAAGTGTTCCTAAGAAATGGAGACCTATGGTAATTGCCTTAAAACTATCTAAGGATATGAACATTATCATTCTAGAATAACTTGTTATTTCTTTATGAAGTCATGAGATAGAGCTTGAGGGATATGAACCTCAAAGGAAAGCAAAGTCAGTAGCTTTCAAATCCAACTTTGAAAAGGCAGGGGCTTATCAAGCTGGGGAAATCTCAAAAGATTCTGATGAAGACTCAGAAGATGATGAACTTTCATTAATTTCCAAAAGGGTCAACATACTTTGGAAGCACTAGTAAAATGGCCAAGGAAAGTTCAAAGGTTCTAGAAGGACTGTTGGTCGTTCTGACTCAATATCTGGACAAAAGAAGTCGAGTTATTGAAAATAAGTTATTTGCTATGAATGCAAAGAGCCAGGTCATTACAAGAATGAATGTCCCATGCTCAAGAAAGACAGAAAGCATAAAGAGAATTTTGTCAAAGGCAAGAAAGGACTCATGGATACCTGGGATAACTCTAATTCAGAAGAAGAAGATTCTGAAGAAAAGCAAGCTAATGTTGCATTAATGGCAACAACTTCCGATGCTGAAGTTTTTAGAGAACCCGGAGACAAAGTATCATTAGACTAAGAAGCAAAATTTAATCATAATTCTGAAGATGTATTTTCTTATCTCTCTCGTTTTGATTTAGAATCATGTCTTTATGAAATACTGGAGAAGTATCAAAGTCTTCAAAGCAAAAACAAAGACCTTAAACAAGTCCAAGTAATTGCTTCCAAAACTTGTGAGAAGCGTAAAGATAATATTTCTTCGTTAAATGAAAAAATCTTTTCTTTAGAAGGTACAAACTCTACTTTGAGATGTCAAACTCAAAATTAGAAGAAGAAATAGGTCTAGATGCTTCCAGTACCAACTGTGTATTTGGATATGATAGAGCGTTTCAGCATTTTCTGACTAAAAGCATAGATAGACGCAAAATTGCTTCCTTAATCTATGGAGTTAGTAGAAATGGAAAGAAAGGTTTAGGTTGTACAAATACTTCTAATATTGATGAAAGTGTCGTGGTAAAACCAAAACCTCTCTATAAGCATTTTGTACTTGCTGGTACAAAACCTGTTTATTTTGAGCTTGCACAGAAACCTCTGCCAACACAAAAATCTATTTCTAAACCTAAATATCATACACAAATTCCACTTGATTACCATGTTTCACAAAAACCCAAAGTTTCTAAACACTCTAGGAAAACTAACAAAAGAGGACCCAAGAAGTGGGTACCAAAGGAAAAAATAGTTTATGTTGCATACATCCTTAGAAGCTCAATTGAAACACCAATCATGGTACCTGGATAGTGGTTGATCGTGATACATGACGGGAAGAAGGAATAGTTTCCAAAGTTTGGAACTAAATGTTGGAGGCTTCGTTAGTTTCATAGGAAACCAAAAAGGAAAAATCGGTTGCTCTAGAACTATCGGTAATGGTAAACTTTCCTCTATTACTAGTTTTCTTATGGTTGATGGTTTCATGCATAACTTATTGTATATCAATCATCTTAGTGACAATGGGTATGATATTACCTTTAATCAAAAGTCATGTAAGGCTGTCAGTTAGAAAGATGGATCAATACTTTTTACTAGAAAGAGGAAAAATAACATTTACACGATTAAACTTTCTGATCTCAGCGAACATAATTTCAAATTATTAGTTTCTGTTAATGAAGAGAAATGGGTATGGCATAGACATTTGGGGAATGTTAGAAAAAGGAGGATTTATCAGCTAAATAAGCTTGAACTAGTCAGAGGCTTACCGAATCTGAAGTTTTTTCGGATGCTCTTTGTGAAGCATGTCAGAAAGGCAAGTTTTCAAAAACTTCTTTCAAAGCGAAAAATGTTGTTTCCACCGCTAGACCTATATAACTTCTACACATCGATTAATTTGGACCAGTGAAAAATGTTTCAATCAATGGAAAGAAGTATGGATTAGTTATCATTGATGACTATAGTTATTGGACAGGGGTAAAGTTCTTAAAACACAAGGATAAGCACATTATGTGTTCTCTACCTTTTGCTCTCAAGTGCAAACAAGGAAGGATTGAAAAATAGTCAAAGTCAGAAGTAATCATGATGGAGAATTTGAAAACAAATACTTTGAGGATTTATTTGATTCTCATGGAATTTCCCATGATTTCTCCTATCCTAGAACTCCACAACAAAATGGTTATATACAAGAATAATAGGATTTTGAAATCAATGGCTCGTACCTTGTTCCAAGAAACTGAAAAGGCTAAGCATTTATGGGCAGAGCCATTAAATACAGTGTGTTACATTCATAACAGTGTTTCTATTAGACCTATTAGGGGTAAGACTCTTTATGAATTGTGGAAAAATAGAAAGCCCAACAAATCTTATTTTCATCCATTTGGTTGTACATGTTTTATGTTGAACACTAAGTAAAATCTTGGTAAGTTTGATTCTATGGTTCAAAAGTGTTTGTTGTTGGGATATTCTGAACGCTCAAAAGGCTACAGAATCTATAACACAGAAACACAAATTTTTGAAGACTAAATTCATGTTAGATTCGATGATCAGCTCAACCATGAAAAGTCAAAGCTAGTTGAGAAAATTTCATATTTATAAATCACTTTCTCAGAACCTAAGGATAAAGACTCTAGAGATAAATACACGACTTCTGAAACTAAAGACTTAGAAACAACTCAATCAGAAATTTTTGTTGGTCAATATTGTAAACACCCCAAATTTCCCCTCACCCATTTCACCATGGCTTGTAATCTTTTCATTTGCATAAGTTTAATCATAGCATCTCATACCACATTTTTGATTCACTACATTAATTCAAAGTCATCTGCATCTAGGGTTTGTGATCTGAGCAATCCAAGAGTTACTTGAGCCAACTCCAAAGGTCTTCAATCACTTCAAAGGTGTCCATGTATGTTCTATCATCATATTATATCCTCCCAAGATCAAAGAAGTCAAATAATCACAAGAACTGAGAAAGACATGGAAGCAGAGCCAGGTTTAATTGCACAGATGACCTAAAATTAGGGCTTTTGTTTCAGAGGCCATAACTCCAAATTTTTTTGTCATTCTTGTTTCTATTGGTCTCTATATGATATGAGGACCATGCATATCAATTTTCATGAAGAAATTCAATGGGGAAGGCATCTGATCAAGGGATGACTTCTTAAGCAAGTCAGTGGAAAATCAGGGCATCTGAGGCCCCCAATGACCCAACCAAAGGATGTTCTCCATCATTTTGAATGTATATGATCTTTATTTGATCATAGAAGGTGTTAGAAGTTCACAAAATTGAATAATTTCAAGCCATTTGCAAAGTTGCCTTTTTGGGAAAGTGACTTGTAATGTAAACTTGCTATTTTGGGAAAGTTTTTCAACCTCCTCAAATTGATTCAAAAATGCTTCAAATGAGAAAACTTTGGTCATGAAAGTTGTAGAATGGATCCTCCCATTTTCAAAAAGTACAAGAACTCATTCTAATTCATTTTGGATCAAAAGTTATGGCTTGTCAAAGTTGGACAAAATCACTTAATTCTCACTTTTGTACCAAAGAGGCAAAGTTGCAAAACCTCATGCTAAGACAAAATGTGACTTCAAATGGACTTCTACGCATCACACAAACATAAAACATGACCTAAAAATCAGAATGCACCAAAGAATTGTTCATTTTCATGCTTTGAACTTAAAGAATTTCCAAAAGGACCAAACTTTGTGAAATTTGCAAAACCTCACATAAACTCAAATCCACTTGCTGCATTACCTCAAATTCATTTCCATGGTTCTCCTTGATCACATCTGAGCCAAGCCATGCCCTTGTACCTTGACAGAACCAGCCCATACCTCTTCTTACACAAAAGTTGACTTTATGCAAAATGGCCCATACCAATCCAGCTAGGCCAACAACAACTCTCTGACCTATCCAAACTTGATACATGTACCAAAAGGAACTAAACACATAACATAAGACAACCAAAAACCTCCCACAAGTTAGCATTCTCCAAACTCCCTCTTTGTGCATTTTCTTTCGAAACTCAATACACAAGCCACAAACCTCAAAACAAATTTCATAGAACCACTCACCATGATCCTCTGATCATTTCCCAACCATCATTTGATCCTGAAACCCTCCCAAATAGAAACACGATTTTTCACTTCCCTTGAACAGAACTTCATCAAACTCTTAAACCAGCCACATTAAACTCCAACCAAGCCTCAAAGCTTCCTCAAGAAGATCATTGGAGCCATTTTGAAGCAAAGAAGCAGTCAAAAAGCTCCTGGATTGAAAGCTCCATTTCAGGTGAGCTCAAGAAATTTTTTTCCAGAAACTTGTTTTTAAGTTACTAAATGATTCTTTATGCTTCACTGATCATGCTGATGTGTTTTGTTTTGAAAATGGTTAAGAAATGAGTATGTATTCATGTTCTGAAATTTTTTGACCTAGAACTATTTTGATTTGATTCTCACTTTTGATCTGTTTTAAATGTTGTTTGTTTGGTGATTCTTAATGTATTATGTATGGGGATCATTTCTGGGCAGAGAGATTGGATTTTAGAAGCTTGGGGAGGGAGATAGCAAAATCTCAGGGGAGATGTCGCCGGAGAAGATGACCGGAGGTCATTTCCGGCCACCTGAAAGTCATTAAGGCATTAATTGTGATTAAGGTTTAGTTTGAATGTGGACCATGGATTCAGTTGACCCGTGTTGACTCCCGCGCGTTTGTGTGGCTCAGATCACCCCATTAAGCCCTAATCCACGTCATTAACATAATTAATTAGGTTTTAGTTTTAATCCAGCCAGTTTGAATCTGGGCCACAGGATTTGGCGCCAGTCAACTCCCTCCAAAACCAGTTTAAACCTCAGCCATGGATCTTGCATACTTCTCATAATTTCATTTTTAATTCATTTATTTTGTATTTAACTTCTACGAATTTTTAAAAATAGCAAATCATATTTAAAAATTCTGAATTTTTTTGTCAAGCATTTCATTAATTTTCAGAACCCCAAAATATTTTTATTTTTATTTTTTGCATTAAAAATTATTTTTAAATCATTTAAATGCTTATTTTTAATTAGTTAATGAAAATTAATTAATTAAAAATGCATTTAGGTATTTAAAAATCACCAAAAAATTCACATTGCATTTCAAAACATTTAGAAACATTATCAAACTCTCAAAACAAATTTCTTTTTGGTTTTTGATGCATTTTGACAATTTTTATTGGAATTAAATTCTTTTAAAGGCAATATTTTTGTTCAAACTTGGAAAAATCCATTCTGCCTAACCATTGAGATTTTGGTGATGGTTCTTCTTGCATTGCATCCTTCACATCATGTAGTTTTTAGGATTAAATTGGTTTGAATTCATATTTCATTTTCAATTTGTTTTGTATTTTTCATTGTGAGGTGTCCCAAAACCTTAATTGACTTGAGAAATTCATAACTTGCACTAGGTTATGAGTTAGGTCCCCTCCTTTGGGCAGTGAACTTGTGTAGGGTTAGGGCCCCTTGTTCCCCTTTTCAATTTTTTATCATGTCATTTGCTTCTGGTTTTGAATTTTTGCATTGCATGTTGTATGTAAACCCTAATTTGTGCATTCCTTTGCATCCATCTCTCATTTGCTTGCATTTAAGAACTTGCCATGACATTTTGTGCACCCTCATGATCCATAAGACATCTTAGGACATATTAGAACCATGTTTGATCATTGCATCTTTCATTTGCCATGTTATATGTCCATTCCATTTCATAAACTTTCATGAACTTCTATGGTTTAAAACAAGCTTCATTTGCATCCACACCCTTGTATGATCATCCACAACTCTTGACATGTGTTTGCATCATCTCTTAGCATCATTGAAGTCATGTTTATGCTTCTGACTTTGGTTTGCATCATGGCATTTCATCCCATTCTCATTGCATTTCACTTCTTTTGCTAACTTTTCAGGTGGTAAGTTGTTTGAGAAGTGAATTTGCCTTCACTTCTCACAATCTCTTTTCATCTCTTTCATACCTTCTTTGCTGCATTTTGTATGTGTATTAGAGTGAGCTTGCTCATTCATGTTCTCTCCCACTTTCTTCCTTCAAGCAACTTGTCTTCTTAAGTGAAGCAAGTTGTCTTGCTTCTCTCTGTTTCTTTCTCCTTTCATCTGCTTCTCTCCTTGGTGGCTCTCTGAAGATCTTCTTGCAAGCCTCATTAAGCCTAGGAACAACCAAGCATGATAACAATTAGGGCTTGATTAGTTCCCCATTTAGTTTTACCTTTGTGTCATCTTTGAGTCTTCTCTCCTCATCTCATAATCAAGGACTAAACCTTCAAGGTTTTAAGGCTTTGTGATCAAGCTTATGCCTGCATCCTTCTATTAGGATGGAGTGTATAACTTTAATCCTAAGTGTTAAACCCTTAATGTGTTTAAATCCTTTAATAAATTCACTTAATAATCATCAAGACATCAAGCTTGTGACTTGGGCCTTGCATTAGGGTTCTAATTCTCCCTTAATTGGTTAAGAAGGACTAACCCTAGTGTTAATGGACAAGTCCCCCTCAAGTTGTCTTACAAACCATAAAATCCATTTCTTAATCCTACCATTAACTAAAATCCATTTAATAAAGGCTTTGTTTTGTCATGAGGTTAATCCCTAATCATGGATTAAGTTGAGGAGCCTTCCTCAGCTTAAATGTTCTCATCTATTATCCTTCTATTAGGATGGTGTAATGAGTCCATTAAATCTTTGATTATGGCTTAAAATCATTACTTAACAGCAAACGAAAACAACAAAAACATCTAAATAATTACAAGTAGGTTAATGATCTTAATCCTACATCATGGTGATTAAAGTGTGAGGTGCTTACTTCACACTGAAGGTATTCTCATTACCCCTAATCAGAGGGAGGATGTAATGAGTTTACTAACCCATTGGTTTAGACTTAAGCTCATTTTCCTATAACAAATTTCAAAAATCAATAAAAGACTGAAAACACAAAAAACAAACAACAATCGTCTCCTTCGGGATTCTTTTCTCACCTCATTCACTCACAAACGAGAACTCGCTTCTTCCGTCTAATGCAAGACAGTTTGCACCTGAGTCAGACATGTCATACACTTGAGCATGGGCAAGTAAGCAGTTCACAAGTCAATTTATCTTTCAGTCTCTTTGAGTCGAACTACGGTGTTCTGACTTCCTCATTGCACGAGAGGATACGTAGGCATAACTTAACTGTTATCGAACAAAATGTAGATGTTTAGAATTGGCAGAATTTTTAACCAACAAGAAATATTGAATTCAGTTCAGAATGTCCTATCAGATGTTAGGACATTATTAAACAGAGTATAAGAACTTATTTCAGGATGTCTCACCAGATGTTGGGACATTGTGTAAATGACTTAAGTTTAGTTTTTCAGGATGCCCCAACAGATGTTGAGACATCTCAAACCTGCTACCAGAATTAATTAATGACTAACTGTTCTGAGATATTTAAGGAGAGTTATCTGGAATTAATTATGGATGGATAAAAACAGAACAAGGCGCATCTGTAGGGAGTTTTATTATGAGGATTCAGATTAATCAGAAGAACTAAATCACCTAGAATATAGGAAGTAACAAACCCTAAATTCAAGGTGGAAGCTGCATGCTTTTAGGACTGGATTAACCTACAGAAAGCCCAAATTACAAACACCTATTTAATCAACAAAAACTCACATAATTGAGTACGAATTTCAGAAGACCAAATAGGGTGTCTAGTGTTTTTAATAGCAGGTGTTTTCATTGTACCACTTTATGAGCTTTTAAGCAAAAGTGCATTTGTGACTTGATTGAAACTGTGAAGTAAGATCAAGCTGTATTGTTTGAAGAATGTCTTCAATTTTATTAAACTTGTAAACTTGATCACTGTGTGATTGAGGGTGAGTGAGTTGGTACTCATATCTAAGTTGTGTCTTAGGTAGAAATTGCATTGGGTAGATATTAAGTGAAAGATTAAACTGGGTTGTTTAAGTCTAGAATTAATATTACTTATAGTGGATTTCCTCCTGGCTTGGTAGCCTCCAGATGTAAGTGTGGTTATACACTGAACTGGGTTAACAAACTTCTGTGTTGTTTAATTTTCTTGCATTTTAAGTTTTGGTTAAATCTGTCAAGTGTTGGGACATCTCATAGGACATCTCATACCTGATCACAGAATTTCAATTGGCATCAGAGCAGGCACCCTGCCTGTTTATACTGGGTGAGATCTAGGGAATACAAATTATGGAAACATGGACAGAGATATAGGATCAGTAAATAGACCACCTATACTGGATGGTTCTAATTATGACTACTGGAAGCCAAGAATGATTGCATTCTTAAGATCACTTGACAACAGGGCCTGGAGAGCAGTCAACATTGGATGGGATCATCCTATCCAAGACACCAAAGATGGATCAAAAGTGTTGAAACCTGAAGAAGAATGGAGTAAGGAGGAAGAAGATTCAGCACTAGGCAACTCCAAGGTCTTAAATGCTCTATTCAATGGCATTGATAGGAACATCTTTAGACTTGTGCATCACTGTGAGCTAGCCAATAATGTGTGGGATACTCTCAAAACAACTCATGAAGGAACATCAAAAGTAAAGATGTCAAGACTTCAACTTCTCACCACCAAGTTTGAAAACTTGAGAATGAAGGAAGATGAGACAGTTCATGAATTCTACATGAACATCTTAGAAGTAGCTAATACTTCTGGAGCTTTGGGAGAAAAGATGATGAATCAGAAACTGGTAAAAGCTTATCAGACAACATTGCTATGCTTGGAAGACAATTCAAAAAGATTCTCAGAGGGATGGAAGGCAAATCCAAACCCAGTGGAAGATACACAAACTCTTCTGAGAACAGGAGACCTTATGATGCTAACAGAAGGTCAAATTATGCTGAAAAGACCAGTCAAGAAAAAGGAATCAAATGCCATGAATGTGAAGGATATGGACACATCAAGAATGAATGTCCTACCTACTTAAAAAGGCAAAAGAAAGGACTATCTGTAACTTGGTCTGATGAAGACTCAGGAGGTGATTCAGAAGAAGAATCAGCTAAGCATATCACTGCTTTAGCTGGACTATGTGAATCTGAAAGTGATTCCAGTGATGGGGAGCTTACTGTTGAAGAACTTGAGCAAGCCTACAAAGATCTATACAAAAGAAGTACTGAAATATGCAGTGAGGTTATAAAGCTAAAGAAGCAGAAGGAGGCACTAGAAGATGAAAAAGCAAGTGATCAAGAAATCATTGACACCTTGAAAAGTGAAGTAAGTCTTCTCAACTCCAAATTGGAACACATGTCCAAATCTGTTAGAATGTTGAACAGCAGCTCAAATACACTGGATGTTATTCTCAACAACAATAAGCATTCAGGGGATAAAAGTGGACTGGGATTTAACAGAGTACATAAAGATGAAGCTAGCTCTAGCAAAACTACTTCAAAATCCATACAGTCAAACAAGATGTCCCAACAGATGCTTAAACATCAGGAAAAGAACACAAAGTCAAACATAATGTTCCAACAGATGTCTCAACATTCTGAAAAGAACAAAATGAAGAAGAAGTATCAAAGATGGAGATGTCATCATTGTGGAAGATTTGGACATATCAAACCTCATTGTTATAAGTTGCATGGATATCCAAGTCAGATGTATCAGCAACCTTCTAAGCAGAAAATGGAAGTTACCAAGAAAGTGCTGCATAAACATCAAAGAAATCAGCAACCTCCTAAGCAGAAGACAGAAGTCATCAAGAAGGTATGGAGACCAAAAGCCAGCATTCAGGCTGATCAAAGCTACATACACAAGAACAAGATCAACAATCAATCTTGGAAATCTACTAATGAACAACACACAGGGCAGAGGCATCAAAAGAAATCTCAACTCAAATGGTCAAAGAAAAATGCTGCATATATAGCACATACATCATTAAGAGTATCAGCTAAAGAAGACTGGTACTTTGACAGTGGATGTTCAAGACACATGACTGGATTGAAGAATCTGCTAGTAAACTTAAAGTCACATTCATCCAGGTATGTAACCTTTGGAGATGGAGCTAAAGGAGAAATCAAGGGAGTTGGGACCTTGGACTGTCAAGATGTTCCAAGACTAGATGATGTGCTGATGGTTAAAGGTTTAACTGCTAACCTGATCAGCATAAGTCAATTATGTGATCAAGGGTACAGTGTAAACTTTACTAAAACTGAATGCATAGTGACTAACAAAGAAAAAGAGGTTGTCATGAAAGGAGCCAGATCTAAAGACAACTGTTACATGTGGGAATCTCAAGACTTCAGTCTTAATTCAACTTGCTCCTTAGCTAAAGAAGAAGAAGTGAAACTATGGCACCAAAGGCTAGGTCATCTTCATTTCAGAGGCATAAAGAAGATAATATCTATGGATGATGTAAGAGGTATTCCTAAACTGAAGATTGATGATGGCAAAATATGTGGTGAATGTCAAATAGGCAAGCAAACCAAGATGTCCCATCCAAAGCTCCAACATCTGACAACTTCCAAAGTTTTGGAACTATTGCATATGGATCTTATGGGACCTATGCAGGTTGAAAGCCTTGGTGGTAAGAGGTATGCCTATGTAGTGGTTGATGACTTTTCAAGGTATACATGGATAAATTTTATCAAAGAAAAGTCTGATGTATTTGATGTATTCAAAGACTTATGCCAAAGAATACAAAGGGAAAAATCCAGCTGTGTGATCAGAATAAGAAGTGATCATGGGAAAGAATTTGAGAACCAAAAGTTCTTAGATTTCTGCTCTTCAGAAGGAATCAATCATGAATATTCTTCACCAATCACTCCTCAACAGAATGGGATTGTTGAGAGGAAGAATAGAACTATTCAAGAATCAGCAAGAGCTATGATCCATGCTAAAAAGTTACCTTTGTACTTCTGGGCTGAAGCTATGAACACAGCTTGTTACATCCACAACAGAGTTACTCTAAGAAAAGGAACTTTGTCCACAATCTATGAAGTCTGGAAGGGCAGAAAACCCACAGTTAAGTACTTCCATGTGTTTGGAAGTAACTGTTATATTCTGGCAGATAGGGAGCAAAGGAGAAAAATGGATCCTAAAAGTGATGGAGGGATTTTTCTTGGATACTCTATAAACAGCAGAGCATATAGAGTATTTAATTCTAGAACCAAGGTTATCATGAAGTCTATAAATGTGATAATTGATGATGCTCCTACAGATGTCCCAGAAGATGTTGGAACATCTGCTGCTATCAAGATTGAAGCTGAAGAAAAGAGTGGTCATTATGACTTCACTCAAACTGATGCAAGGACAGAACAATCCAGCAAACCTCCCTCCATCAGAATACAGAAGGATCATCCCAAAGTTTTGATAATTGGTGATCCCAACAGAGGTGTGAGCACTAGATCAAGAGAAGTGATTTCAGGTTCTTGTTTTGTTTCTAAAATAGAACCTAAAAACATCAAGGAAGCTCTTACTGATGAATACTGGATTTGTGCTATGCAAGAGGAATTAGGTCAATTCACAAGGAATGAAGTGTGGAATATTGTTCCTAGACCTGATGACATAAATGTGATTGGAACAAAATGGGTGTATAAGAACAAGTCAAATGAACAAGGAGTTGTTACAAAGAACAAAGCTAGACTTGTAGCTCAAGGATACACACAAATTGAAGGAGTAGACTTTGATGAAACCTTTGCACCAGTAGCAAGGCTTGAATCAATCAGACTACTTTTGGGAATTGCTTGTATCTTAAAGTTCAAGCTATTTCAAATGGATGTGAAAAGTGCTTTTTTAAATGGTTATCTTAATGAAGAGGTATATGTAGAACAGCCTAAAGGATTTGTTGATCCAAGCTGTCCAAATCATGTATACAAACTAAAGAAAGCTCTTTATGGTCTGAAGCAAGCTCCAAGGGCATGGTATGAAAGACTGACTACTTTTCTTATCAAGCAAGGGTATAGGAAAGGTGGAATTGACAAAACCTTGTTTGTTAAAGATGAAGAAGGAAATGTCATGATTGCACAAATATATGTAGATGACATTGTCTTTGGTGGGATGTCTGATAGGATGGTCAAACATTTTGTCAACCAGATGGAATCTGAATTTGAAATGAGCCTAGTAGGAGAGTTAACCTACTTTCTTGGTCTGCAAATAAAGAAAATGGAAGACTCCATGTTCATTTCCCAAAGCAAGTATACCAAGAACATAGTCAAGAAATTTGGAATGGAAAATGCTACTCATAAGAGAACTCCTGCCCCCACACATTTAAAGCTGACTAAAGATGAAAAGGGTGAGAATGTAGATCAAAGCTTATACAGAAGCATGATTGGAAGCTTGTTATACTTGACTGCTAGCAGACCAGACATAGCATTTGCAGTAGGTGTATGTGCAAGATATCAAGCTGATCCAAAAGTCAGTCATTTCAATCAAGTCAAGAGAATTCTTAAATATGTTAATGGTACTTGTGACTATGGCATAATGTACTTTCATGGATGCAAACCAATTCTCACTGGCTTCTGTGATGCTGATTGGGCTGGAAGTGCTGATGACAGAAAAAGCACTTCAGGAGGATGCTTCTTTCTAAGAAACAATTTGATTTCTTGGTTCAGTAAGAAGCAAAATTGTGTATCCCTATCTACAGCTGAAGCTGAATATATAACAGCTGGAAGCAGTTGTTCTCAGTTGGTTTGGATGAAGCAAATGCTCACTGAGTACAATGTCCCAAAAGATGTCATGACATTGTACTGTGACAACTTAAGTGCAATTAACATATCAAAGAATCCTATCCAACATAGCAGGACCAAGCATATTGATATCAGACATCATTTCATCAGAGATCTTGTAGAAGAAAAAGTGATTTCATTGGAACATGTAGCTACAAATCTGTAGTTGGCTGATATCTTTACCAAAGCATTGGATGCTACACAATTTGAGAACTTAAGGGGCAAATTGGGAATCTGTTTATGTGAGATTTAGCAGTTAATGAGATGTGCCAACATGTCATATGACATTGTGTGGCATAAGTACCAGATGGCAACACCAGTCTGGTCAAGAACCTTGGGTATTCCATTCCTAATCATTTTCAATGTAACGGCTACTTATATAATAACAGCTCCCATTCAGCTATCCATATTCTCATCATACTATCAAAAGCGAATTGCATCATCTAGCTGTTCTTCAGAAATCATCAACCCTAAATCTCTTCATCCATCTTCTTTGAAAATGTCTCAAAACCCTAACACTCCTGAAGAAGTTCTCAACAAAGAAGATGTGGTTCATGCAACCCCCATCTCTGTAGTTCCCATGAAGTCTACTCCATTGGACGAAATCAGAGGAAGTGCTCCTCATGCTAAAAAGCCAAGAACTCCAAAAAGAGCAAAAGATCAAGTTTGCAGCAAATCCAAAGGCATTCCTTCACCAGCAAACATGCCTCCAAAATCTTCTGAATATGTGGATGCTTCCATAAAAGAGATAGTTAACAAGATTCTTTTTGAACAAAGAGTGGTTAGTGGCATATCTATCCCTCTGAACACCATGCCAGCTCCACAAGATAATCAACAAACTCAAGCTGCAAAGGACACTCTCTGATCAACAAGATGTCCCAATAGATGTTGAAACATCTGAGGATGAACAAAAGGCTTCATCTGATGCTGCTGTAGAAGAATCTGAGGACCAGAAAAAGGCCTCAAATGAAAGTGATGAAGAAGAATCTGAGGATCAGACCAAAGCCTCAACTGAAGAGCATATCTCTGCTGATCAACCAGCTGAAGAAGAGACTGCTCAATCTCCTCCTGTGGTGAATCTTGAGCAGGATTCTGATACAGAGATCATTGCCTCTGTAAGACCTAGCATAGCCAAAAGGCTCAGGTCTAGGAAAGGAAAGATGCAAGCAGAACATGCAGTTCCTGAGAAGAAGCAAGCTACCCCAAAGAAAGACAAAGCCAAAACTGTCTTTGGTCCTACAAAACAATGGAGTAAAGTCCAAACTCAAAAGAGGAAAGCTGTCACTCCCTCAGACTCAGATGTTGAAGCAGATGTCCCAACATCTCCTCCAAAGAAGAAAACAGCACCCTCTAGGGCTTCAACTGCTGTTCCAGAAGCCCCTTTGGACAACATCTCATTTCATCATGTCTCAAGTGTTAACAGATGGAAGTTTGTGTACCAAAGAAGGGTTGCACTTGAAAGAGAGCTGAGCAGTAATGCACTTGAGTGCACTGAATTAATTGACCTCATATCTGCTGCTGGCCTCTTCAAAACAGTCTCCAATCTCTCTCCCTGCTATGAGCTTCTTGTCAAAGAATTCATAGTCAATCTTCAGGAAGATTGTGCCAATGGTAAGTCTTCTGAATTTAGAAAAGTTTTTGTTAGAGGCAGGTGTGTAGAGTTCTCTCCTCAGATCATCAACCAATACCTTGGAAGAGAGTCTGATGGACCAAATGAGCTAGGGAAGACTGATAACCAGGTCTGCAAGGTTATCACTGCAAATCAGGTCAAGGCTTGGCCAGTGAAAGGAAAGCTCTCAGTGAGCATGCTGACAAGAAAATATGCCATGATGAACAGGATTGGTACAGCAAACTGGGTGCCTACCAATCACACATCTTCAATATCCACTGGTTTGGGAAGGTTTATTTATGCTGTGGGCACTCAGACTAAGCTGGATTATGGTGCCTACATCTTTGATCAGACCTTGAAGCATGCTAGCTCATCTGCAACAAAGCTGCCAATAGCTTTTCCTTCATTGTTGTGTGGTATAGTGCTAAGTCAATACCCTGGAATCCTCACTGAGAAGGACACAGTCTGCAAGAGAGAAAGCCCTCTGGCCTTTCACTACAAACTGTTCCTAAGTCATCATGCAGCAGATGTTGAAGCACCCTCTGGGACATCTGCAGGTCCTTCAACTGCCAAGACTCCAATCTCCAAGGTTGCATTGATTGCTGAACTGAAGACCACTTGCAAAGAACTTGAAGCAAGAAAGCAGAAGCTTGATGAAATCATCCAAAGGCTGGAGAGTGAAGGTGATCAGAAAGTTGCTTCTGATGAAGAAACTGAGGATGGTGAAGAAACTGAAATTGAAGAGTCTGAGTGATTAACTGTATGTGAGGACAAATGTAATGACAGCTGCATTGTAATTTAGATTTAGTCTCTTTGGCCCCAAAATTTGTGTCTAACAAGGGGGAGAACAACACCAACAACAACAATGTGTAATGCTGTTTGATTATGAATGAAAATCTATTTGCTTCTGAACTGAATAAGTGTGTTTTTCTGTTGCAACAAGATTGGATACATATATGTTTGAGGGGGAGTAATCTCAAATTTGATTCAACAGAAAAGTAATGTTATACTCTGATAAAAGATCTTCTGCTGCACTCTGATAACCAGAAAAGATGTTAGCCAAAAATTAGCCAAAGGGGGAGTTTGTAGATGTTTAGAATTGGCAGAATTTTTGACCAACAAGAAATATTGAATTCAGTTCAGAATGTCCTATCAGATGTTGGGACATTATTAAACAGAGTATAAGAACTTATTTCAGGATGTCTCACCAGATGTTGGGACATTGTGTAAATGACTTAAGTTCAGTTTTTCAGGATGTCCCAACAGATGTTGAGACATCTCAAACCTACTACCAGAATTAATTAATGACTAACTGTTCTGAGATATTTAAGGAGAGTTATCTGGAATTAATTATGGATGGATAAAAACAGAACAAGGCGCATCTGTAGGGAGTTTTATTATGAGGATTCAGATTAATCAGAAGAACTAAATCACCTAGAATATAGGAAGTAACAAACCCTAAATTCAAGGTGGAAGCTGCATGCTTTTAGGACTGGATTAACCTACAGAAAGCCCAAATTACAAACACCTATTTAATCAACAAAAACTCACATAATTGAGTACGAATTTCAGAAGACCAAATAGGGTGTCTAGTGTTTTTAATAGCAGGTGTTTTCATTGTACCACTTTATGAGCTTTTAAGCAAAAGTGCATTTGTGACTTGATTGAAACTGTGAAGTAAGATCAAGCTGTATTGTTTGAAGAATGTCTTCAATTTTATTAAACTTGTAAACTTGATCACTGTGTGATTGAGGGTGAGTGAGTTGGTACTCATATCTAAGTTGTGTCTTAGGTAGAAATTGCATTGGGTAGATATTAAGTGAAAGATTAAACTGGGTTGTTTAAGTCTAGAATTAATATTACTTATAGTGGATTTCCTCCTGGCTTGGTAGCCACCAGATGTAAGTGTGGTTATACACTGAACTGGGTTAACAAACTTCTGTGTTGTTTAATTTTCTTGCATTTTAAGTTTTGGTTAAATCTGTCAAGTGTTGGGACATCTCATACCTGATCACATAATTTCACAAAAGTCTCTGTATATTCCCCCTCCTCCAGTATTATTCTTTTAGCCTCATTATCTTGGGTATCTCATTCTTGTTCTTGCACTGACACTTCTCTTATACACTTCATTTCCTCTTACACTGACACTTGTATCCTTTCCAGCTTTGATACACAGATTGCACTGACACTACCCCTTTTAAACACAAATCTTTCAAGCGTGGATCCCGTCGAGTACGACGGACAATCTGGGTGCTAATACCTTCCCAGGTTGTAACCAACCCCCTTTCTCAGTCTCTCTGGTTCGCAACCGTCTTATCCATATCTTCCTAGGTCTATGCAGCATTACCTTTCCTCCGGGATAAAAATGCCTAGCTGGCGACTCTTTTCCTATGAGTTCACCCTTGTGTGTACTCTCCTCTTTCACCGACCGTTCGCGTCTGTACCCCTTCTGACCTTGTGTCATTTTGGTGGGAGCGACAGCTTGGCGACTCTGCTGGGGAACCTTATACTGTAACCAGGGCTTCTGGTTCTTTTAGTGGGTTCCTCCTAGCGCTTGTTTGATTTGTGTTTATTGGGGTGTTATGTGCTATGTATGTTTGTCCATTGCTTTATTTATTGCTTTCTGTACAGCTTTATTTATTGCTTTCTTTATAGTTATATACATCATACTGTCATACTGTCACCTGCTGGATCTGGTTTTCTGTTTTGGTGGGTGGGGATTTCATTGAGAGTTTAAGGTCCTATACCTGGGACCTGAGTGACACCTATGCTAGAGTGGTTCATGTTCTTTCCCATTCCATTTCGGTCTGGTGCGGGAATATGAAACACGGTTCAGATGTGGGTTTCTTCTTGAGAACTCTGTGCTACAGATTTCCTGTAGTGCTAGGGCTATCTGGGAAGCCTGCTAAGTCTGGATGACCTTTATATTGACCTTCAGAAACTGAGGTGAGTTAGAGGAGGACCTTTTATAGTTATTGTAAACACTGTACCTCCGGGTTAGAAGTGTTTACATTTCTCATAACTGATCCAAGTCTGAGGATCCTTGTTTTAGAACACCACCTGTGAGGGGGTTGGGCTGTTTACAGGTATGCAGGTACCCTTGGCCACATCATACCCTGTTTTGTTTTGATTAAGAGTACTCCACTTTGGATAGTTCTTGTGATTAACCCTAGATATGTGACTCTTTATTTGAGTCCCCCACCTTGCTTACTGGATTTCTGGACCTCCATCTGGGCTTCTTGAACATACATGGGCCTTATATCAAGACAGATAATCAGATCCAGCTTGATCACAAACCCTTGCATATTATTTGCATACATCATCATTGCATCATTTAACATTTGTTTATTTGTTTTTCAGGGTATCCACATTATATCTGGCTTGGTTTTGACCCCTTCATCTGCATAGACCTCTGTTTCATCAGTTATCTGCTTCAGCTATCTTCATTAGTTGTCTGCTTCAGTCATCTTCATCATCACCAGCATCAGCCTATCAGTGGCTCGTCTCCAGTGTCAGTCTTGGTCCTCATCAGCACTTGTCTTCAGTTCTTCATCAGCATCCATGGCTACTCCCAGGAAGAGCAAAATTTCATACCATTTCTTTGAGCCTGTGTTGACTGGTATCAGGCAGGTCCAGTCACTTATCACCCCTGACCACATCCCATTATTCAGAGAGCATTATGGAGGCATCCTGGATATGGTTATGGACCTGGACCCTTCTCAGAGGAGCATGATCCACACCTGCCTACAGTTTTATGACCCTCCTTTGAGATGCTTCACATTCCCAGACTTTCAGCTAGGACCTCTACTAGAGGAGTTTTCATCATTGATTGGAGTACCTATCAGGGGTGGTGTCCCCTTCAACCCAGAGATGACTTCTCCCAGCAATGGAGAAGTGGAAAAGGCACTGTACCTGGAGCCTACTTTGATTGAGCAGAACATGACAACAAAGGCTGGAATCCCTGGTCTTCACTTGGACTTCTTGATTTCTCAGGCCATCCTAAATGCCTCCCTGGGAGAGTGGAGGGCAGTCTGTGCACTGTTAGCCCTCAGCATATATGGGGTTATATTGTTTGCAGATGAGCCAAAATTTGTCAGCAAGAATGCCATTCACCTTTTCCTTCTGAGAAACCCAACACCCACATTGCTGGGAGATTTCTATTACTCCATTCATCAGAGGAATGAGAAACAGAGGGGAAAGTTAGTGAGATGTTGTGCTCCTTTGTTCCACACCTGGCTGCTCAGACACCTGCCTAAGACAAATGCCTTCTTGAATCCTCACCAACAGAAAAATTGGGCTAAGAGGCTCATTGCTTTGACTTCAGATGATATTAGGTGGTGCACCCAGAGCACCAAAGGCAAGGACATTATCACTAGCTGTGGGCAATACCCAAATGTGCCTCTGATGGGAGTAAAAGGCTGCATCAACTACAATCCTTTGCTGTTCAGGAGACAACTGGGTTATGCTTTGATTCACCCTCCTAGAGTACAAGATTTGGCTGAGACCCTGTATTGTGAGATAAAGCCTAATCTAGCTACTGTCAGACAAGCATCCTGGGCTTGGGACAACATCCAGACAAAAGGGATGGCTATTCTAGGGAGGTGTAATAAAGTTGCTTCAGCTCAGTACTATGATTGGTCCCGTACTAGAGCTCAGATTACTGTAATGCCTTTCACCATTGAGGATATACCTGGACCATCAACAGTACAGCCAGCAGCCACTGTCAGCCTGGAAGAATTTGAGAAGCTGAAGGAAAGGAATGAGAATTTGTCTCAAGCCTTGAAGAAAACTCTTTGGGAAAGGAGTGATGGTCGTCTGGACATTGAAAGGTTGGAAAAGCTTAAGGTGGAGCATCTGGCTAAGATAGATAAAACAGAGGACTACATCAAGAAAGCAAGGGTTGGGGAACAAATATTGAAGAATGCTTGTAAAGAAGCCAAGTTTCAGCAGGCTAGGACTGAGCTATATCTGCAAGAGAGTCAGGCTAGGTGGGTCAGGATCACTGAAGCCCGGACACAAGAAGACCAGAAAACTCAGGCCAGGATTGAACAGTTGGAGGCCAATGAAAATAAGCAACAGGAAGCTTTGTTGGCAGCCCAGAAGGAGATTTCAGAGTTGAAACTTAGGGCTGGATTGAAGAGATCAAAGGATCAAGACAGGCACAAGAAGCTGACCACTGCCATTGCCACCAGAAACCTCCTCATCAGGACTATTACAGAACATCCAGCTGGTCCAGTGACTGAGGCACTCCTGAAGGAGGTCAAAGAGGATGAGTTTGGACTAGATGTTTGACTTCTTTGCTTGTTTTTCATTTCCATTTGATGTACTTTTCTCTTTCTTTTGTATTTTGACCCTCCAGGGGCATGTGTTGTAAAAACAAACTATGTATTGTTCAGTATTTGTAATATATTTTAGTTTATTTCCATTTTGGGATTTCTTTTTTCAACAAAGTCAAAAGCATCTTCCTCGGGGTCTGGAAAGGTCAAAACCAAGAACCAAGTCGGATACCTTGGAAAACAAATAAGCATACTGCATGGCATGCTAACTTTTGTTTTGTTTTGTAGGTTTTGTCATTATTATGTTTGTTTCTAACTCTGTTGTGCTTCAGGAAATATTGCTCGTCGCCGGGTGTTTCCTGTCAACCGTACGCACCGGTACCCTACTCGCAACAACCTTCCTGGTATCCAAATGGATCAAGTTCAGCAGGACCTGACTGAGGTCAGAACTCAGATGGCTAATGAAAGAGTGGAGATGAGGAACCAAATGGCTCAATTCATGACTGTGATGACTGGCCTGGCCCAGAGTCAGGAAAGGTTAAGGGCATTGGTAGAAAGACAAACCCCCGAGGAACCTCATTGTAAACACCCCAAATTTTCCCTCACCTTTTCACACCATGGCTTGTGATCATTGCATGTGCATAAGTTCAATCATAGCATCTCATATTACATTTTTGATTCACTGCATTGCTTCTAAGTCATCTGCATCTAGGGTTTGTGATCTGAGCAATTCAAGAGCTTTTTGAGCCACTCCAAAGGTCATCAATCACTTCAAATGGGTCCATGTATGTTCAAACATCATATTATATCCTCTCAAAGTCAAGAATGTCAAAGAATCACAAGAACTGAAAATGGCATGGAAGTAGAGCCAGGTTTGATTGCACAAATGACCTAGAATTAGGGTTTTATTTTCAAAGGCCATAACTCCAATTTTTTTGGTCATTCTTGTTTCTATTCGTCTCTATATGGTATAGGGATCATGCATATCAATTTTCATGAAGAAATTCAATGGGGAAGTCATCTGATCAAGGGTTGACTTTCTAAGCAAGTCAGTGCAAAATTAGGGCATCTGGGGCCCTCAATGACCCAACCAAAGGGTGTTCTTCATCATTTTGATTGTTTATGATCTTTATTTGATTATGGAAGATTTTGGAAGTTCACAAAATTGAAGAATTTCAAGTCATTTGCAAAGTTGACTTTTTTGGGAAAGTTGACTTTTAAGGAAAATTGCCATTTTGGGAAACTTTTTCAACCCTTGCTTTTTGATCCAAAAATGCTTCAAATGGAAAAACTTTGGTCATGAAATTTGTAGAATGGGTCATTCCCTTTTCAAAAAGTACAAGAACATGACCTAATTCATTTTGGATCAAAAGTTATGGCTTGTCAAAGTTGGCTAAAATCACAAAATTTGAAGTTTTCTACCAAAGAGACATTTTGCAAAATGGTTTGATCAAGTGTTCTAAAGGCCTCAAATGTGTATCATTTCTTCACAACATGATCATGTGACATCTAAAATTCAGAATGGGCCAAGGGATCACTCATTTTCATGACTTATGGAGCAAGAATTTTCAAAAGAAACTAAAGTGAAGCAAGTTGCAAAAACTCACTCAAGTTTGAATCCACTTGCTTGCTGACTTCATAACCAATCCTAGGGCTCTTCACACTTCTTACTGCGCAGGACACCCCATTTGTCCTTGGCTAGCTAGTAGCCCATGCCTCTCTTACACCAATTTGACATTTTGGCAACTTGAGCCATACCAATCACAACAGCACACATCAACTCATCTGACCAATCCCATTTGTTTATACAAACCAAAAGCAAGACATTTCACATAATACACAAGCCTGAAAGCACCAAGAACACAGCTCTCTCATTTTCCACCCCATTTGCAAAACTCTTCGAAACACTCTCCATAAGCTGCAAACACACAAACAAACTTCACAAACAAACTCAGCACACTTCACTGATCAAAAACCACCCATCACCATAGCCTGAAAGTCATTGAAACAAAAATACGATCACCACCTTCCCTTGAACAGAACTTCTGCCATCTCAAAAACCAGCCATCCTCAAAGCTTTCTAAGCTTCATTTCATCATCAGGGGATTAAAAGGAGTGGACTTGCAGCAAAGGAAAGACCAGAAAGCTCAGAACCAGGAGTTTCTATCTCAGGTAGCCATCTCAAACTTTTTTCCAGAAACTCCATTTTAAGTTCTTAAATGCTTCTATGTACTCCCCTGATCATGGGGATATGATTATTTTTGAAAATGGTTGAGAAACCAGGATGTATGAATGCTCTGAAACTTTTCTGCCCTAGAAATGTCTTGCTTCGATTTGCCTGATTAATGCATGAAAAATGGTTTTTGTTTGGGGGTTTTGATTTAGTTTGGAATGGGGTTTGATTCTGGGCAATTAGATTTCATTTTCATGAAGTTTTGAGGGATTTAGCAACTTTCAGGTGAGGGTCTTGCCGGAGAAGACGACCGGAAGTCTTCTCCGGCCACCTGAAAGTGATTAGGGTTTAATCTGTGTAATTAATGTAGTTTGAATGTGGTGCATTGATCTGTCTGACTTAGTCAACTCCCGCGCGTGTTCAAGGGTCCAGATCCTTTGCTTAGCCCTAATCTCATTTTATTTAAATTAATTAATTCAGATTAGTTTAATTAGGTTAATTTGAATATCAGCCTTTGGATATGGCGCCAGTCAATGCGCGCGTTTCCAAGTTCAAACCTCAGCCATTGATCATGCTTACTTCCATTTAAATTCAGTTTTATTCTTGATGTTTGATTCTGTTTTTGGTTTTTGTTAGATGCATTGATCATAAACCCTAATTTGGGCTTCCTTTTGCATTCATCTTACATTTGCATTCATACCATGACTTGCCATGACATTTTATGCATCCATTTGATTCATTGGGCATATTAAGACATATTAGAAGCATGTTTGATCATTGCATCATGTATATGCCATGTTGTATGTCATTTGCATCTCATAACTTTTCATGTATGTTCATGGTTCTAAACTTGCTCCATTTGCATCCATTTGTTCATGTGATCATCCTCATGCCTTGATTCATGTTTGCATCATCTCATAGCATCATTATCATCTCATATATGCTTCTGGTTTTGATTTGCATCATGCCATTTCATTCCATTTTGCATTGCATTGCATCCCTTTCATTAACTTTTCAGGTGGTAAGTAACTTTGAGAAGTGAATTTGCCTTCACTTCTCACATTTTCTTTTCATCTCTTTTATGCATCTTTGCTGCATTTTGTTATGTGTTTGAGATTGAGCTTGCTCTTTCATCTTCTTCTTCTTACTTTCTTCCTTCAAGTGACTTGTCTTCTTAAATGAAGCAAGTTACTTTGCTTCTCCTGATCCTTTCATCTGCTTCCTGGTGGTTCCATTGAAGATTTCTCTTGTTAACCTCACAAACCTTAGGAACAACCAAGCATGACAATGATTAGGGTTTTGATTAGTCTCCCCATTTAGTTTTTACCTTTGTGTCTCATTGAGTCTTCTCTTCTCATCTCATAACCAAGGGCTAAACCCTAAAGGCTTTAAGGCTTTGTGATTAAGTTTATGCCTGCATCCTTCTATTAGGATGGAGTGCATAACTTTAATCCTAAGTGTTAAACCCTTAATGTGTTTAAATCCTTTAATCAATCCATCTAATAATCATCAAGACACTAAGCTTGTAACTTGGGCCTTGCATTAGGGTTCTAATTCTTCCTTAATTGGTTAAGAAGGACTAACCCTAGTGTTAATGGACAAGTCCCCCTCAAGTTGTCTTACAAACCATAAAAATCACTTCATCACCATATCATTGAATAAAATCCACTTAACAAAAGGTTTGTTTTGTCATGAGTTTAATCCCTAATCATGGATTAAGTTGAGGAGCTTTCCTCAGCTTAAACACTCTCATCTATTATCCTTCTATTAGGATGGTGTAATGAGTCTGTTTAATCCCTGATTATGGCTTAATCTCATTACTTAACACTAAACAAAAACAACAAAAACATCTAAATAATCACAAGTAGGTTAATGATCTTAATCCTACATCATGATGATTAAGTGTGAGATACTGACTTCACACTTAAGGTATTCTCATTACCCCTAATCAGAGGGAAGATGTGATGAGTTTACCAATCCATTGGTTTAGGCTTAAGCTCATTAACTTATGACAAATCTCCAAAAGCAATAAAAGGCTGAAAATACAAAAACAAACAATAATCGTCTCCTCCGGGATTCTTTTCTCATCTCATTCACTCACAGATGAGAACTTGCTTCTCCTGTCTAATGCAAGACAGTTTGCACCTGAGCCAGACAGGTCATACACTTGAGCATAGGCAAGCAAGCAGTTCATAAGTCAATTCATCTTTCAGTCTCTTTGGGTCGAACTACGGTGTTCTGACTTCCTCATTGCACGAGAGGATACGTAGGCATAACTTAATAGTTATCGAACAAAAGTCTCTGTACATTCCCCCTCTTTCCAGCTATTCTTTAAGCCTTATTGATCCTGAGCATTTCATTCTTGTTCTCACACTGACACATCACTTATACACTTCACTTCTCTTACACTGACACCTGTACATCCTTTTCCAGCTCTTTTATGCACAAATTGCACAAATCGCAACCGTCTTATCCATATCTTTCTAGGTCTATGCAGCATTGCCTTTCCTCCGGGATAAAAATGCCTAGCTGGCGACTCTATTCATTCCCTGTGAGTTCACTCCTGTGTGTTCTCATATCCTCTTTTCGCCGACTGTTCGCGTCTGTACCCTATTTGACCCCGGTACATTTGGTGGGAGCGACACTGAGGATAATGAATTCAGCTGGGGAACTGAGCCCCTTAGGATGCTGTTTGGAAGACATGTTGAGGAAGTAATGATTTGACAGATTGCTAGGGAGAAACTTTCATGCCCCATGTCGCACTTTAAATACCTACAATCCTGTTATGACAAAGAAATGCACAAGTATCCCGAGGTATCCCTTACCGGATCCCCTCATATGAGTTTAGACACTCCTGGGAGTAATTATACTTCCTGTAAGCATGTAATTTTTAGAAAAGACGCATCTGTATTTATGCAATCATTATTTTAAGGATATCGGACATTTTTTGCAAAAGAAAATAGAAGGTACGAGACGAAACGTGACTGAAATTTGATTTTATTGATTTATATGCCCTGAATTGGCGAGTACAGTCAAAGAAACAAATCCCTTGAAATGAGGAGATTGTTACAAAATTGAGAAACAAAAAGATGCTGGCAATGTTGATGAAGCTTCAAGGGGCTTCTGTAAACACCCCAAATTTTCCCACACCGATTCACACCATGGCTTGTGATATCCTCATATGCATAAATTCAACCATAGCATCTCATACCACACTTTTGATTCACTGCATTGGTTCTAAGTCATCTGCATCTAGGGTTTGTGATCTGAGCAATCCCAGAGCCACTTGAGCCACTCCAAAGGTCATCAATCACTTCAATGGGGTCCATGTATGTTCAAGCATCATATTATATCCTCTCAAAGTCAAGTATGTCAAAAAAATCACAAGAACTGAGATTGGCATGGAAGTAGAGCCAGGTTTAACTGCATAGATGACCTAAAATTAGGGTTTTGGTTTCAGAGGCCATAACTCCAAGTTTTTTGGTCATTCTTGTTTCTATTGGTCTCTATATGGTATAGGGATCATGCATATAAATTTTCATGAAGAAATTCAATGGGGAAGGCATCTGATCAAGAGTTCACTTTCTGAGCAAGTCAGTGCAAAATCAGGGCATCTGAGGCCCCCAATGACCCAACCAAAGGGTGTTCTTCATCATTTTAATTTTGTATGATCTTTATTTGATCATTGAAGATGTTATAAGTTCACAAAATTGGAGAATTTCAAGCCATTTGCAAAGTTGACTTTTTGGGAAAATGACTTGTAATGGAAACTTGCCATTTTGGGAAACTTTTTCAACCCTTGCTTTTTGATTCAAAAATGATTCAAATGGGAAAACTTTGGTCATGAAAGTTGTAGAATGGATCATTCCCTTTTCAAAAAGTACAAGAACTCATTCTAATTCATTTTGGATCAAAAGTTATGGCTTGTCAAAGTTGGGAAAAATCACATAATTTGAAGTTTTCTACCAAAGAGGCATTTTGCAAAATGGTATGATCAAGTGTTCTAAAGGCTTAAAATATGCACAAACTCTTCACAACATGATCACATGACCTCTAAAGATCAGAATTGGCCCAAGGATATTGCATTTTGATGCCTTGATTCTCATGAATTTCCAAAGGGGCCAAACTTTGTGAAAATTGCAAAACATCTCATAAGCTTTGATCCACTCAGCTGAGCCAAGACAAGCCAAAAGGCTAGCTATACCATTGCCCATACCTCAAGTATAAGTCAAGTTGACATTTTGGCAACTTGCCCATACCAATCACAACAGGCCACCAACAACTCTCTGCCCAATCCAGACTTTACAAACACACCCCAAGGCTTCATTTTCATAAGACACACAAGGCTGAAACCTCCCACAAGACAGGATTCACAAAAACCTCCCTCTTTGCATTTTCATTCGAAACTCATCACATAAGCCACAAACCTTCAAACAAACTCCATAGAACAACTCACCATCACCCTGTGATCATTTCCCAATCATCACCTTGCCCTAAAACACCCCATATGAAAAATACGATTCTGGCCCCTCCATGAACTGAGCTTCAGTAAACTTCCAAAAGAGTCCACAAAAGCTTCATCCAAGCATCCCAGAAGAAAGAGGGAGTCAAAAGAAGGTGGTTTTCCTTAAGAAGAAGGCCCGAGCAGCTCCATTGGCAAAGCTTCATCTCAGGTATCATCCAAGAACATTTTTCCAGAACTTGCATTTTAAGTTATAAACTGATTCTATGTGGTGTGCTGATCATTTTGACCTTTGAACCAGTGAAAATAGTTGTGTGTGTAGGATGTATTTGATCTCTGAAATTTTTGTGTGTTTTCCGTTTTGATTCGTTTCTCATGATTCAGTGGAAATAAATGGATTTTGGGGTGGGGTTTAGGTTTAGTGATGTTTAATGAGTGATTCTGGAGAGATTTGTGAAGTTTCATGGCATATTGAGAGAGATTGAGATTTCACCTTGCCGGAGAAGATGACTGGAACACTGTTCCGGTCATCTGAAAGTAATTAGGGCACTGGATTAGGGCTAAATCATAATTAGCGAAATTTGAATGTGGGTCGTCCATTCGCGCGCCAAGTCAACTCCCGCCCCCTGGAATTTGAATCCTGGCCCTTGGATTTGCATACTTTCTCATTTTTCAGTTTAAATTCAATTTTATTTTCATTTTATTTCATTTCTTTTGTACATTTTATTAAAAATAGTAAAAAAGGTCTAAAAATTCTGAAATTTTTTATTCAAGCTTTTATTAATTTTCAGAACCCAAAAATATTTTTATTTTTATTTTTTGCATTAAAAATTATTTTTAAATCATTTAAAATTTTATATTTAATTAGTTAATGAAAATTAATTAATTAAAAATACTTTTAGGTATTTAAAAATCACAAAAAAATTCAGAAAACATTTAAAAACATTTAGAAACATTGTCCAACTCTCAAACCAAATTTATTTTTGGTTCTTGATGCCTTTTGATCATTTTCAATGGAATTAATTTCATTTCAAGGTAATATTTTGGTTCAATCTTCAAAAATTCACTTCTGCCTAACCATTGAGAGTTGGACAATGAGTCTTTTTGCATTGCATCTTGTATAGCATGTAGTTTGTAGGATAAAATTGGCATGAATTGATCTTGCATTTTCAATTTGTTTTGCATTTTTCTTTTCAAGGTACCTTTAAACCCTAGCAATTTCAGGAAATTCATAACTCTCACTAGGTTAAGAGTTAGATCCCCTCCTTTGGGCAGTGAGTTTGTATAGGTTTAGGGTTCCTTTGATTGCATTTTCAATTTTTTATCATGATGTGTGCTTCTGATTTTGAATTTTGTTTTGAGTGTTGATCATAAACCCTAATTCATGCCTTCCTTTGCATCCATTTTCCATTTGTTTGCATACCATGACTTGCCATGACATTTTGTGCATCCATTTGATTCATAATACATCTTAGGACATATTAGAATCATGTTTGATCATTGCATCTTTCATTTGCCATGTTGTATGACATTTGCATTCCATAACTTTTCATGAACATCCATGGTTCATAACATGCTTCTCTTGCATCCATATGTTTGTATGATCATCCCCATGCCTTGCCTCATGTTTGCATCATCTCATAGCATCATTAACATCATACTTATGCTTCTGGTTTTGGTTTGCATCATTGCATTGCATCTCATTTTGCATTTCATTTCATTTCTTTACTAACTTTTCAGGTGGTAAGTTGTATTGAGAAGTGAATTTGCCTTCACTTCTCATAATCTCTTTTCATCTCTCTTATGCATCATTGCTGCATTTTGTCTTGTGTTTGGATTGACCTTGCTCATTCTTGTTCATCTTACCTTCTTTCTTCAAGCAACTTGTCTTCTTAAGTGAAGCAAGTTGTTTTGCTTCTCTTTGCTCCTTTCATCTGCTTCCTGGTGGTTCCTCTGAAGATTTCTTTCTTAAACCTCACAAACCATAGGAATGACCAAGTATGATAACAATTAGGGTTTGATTAGTCCCCCACTTAGCTTTTACCTTTGTGTCTCTTTGAGTCTTCCCTTCTTATCTCATAATCAGGGACTAAACCCTAAAGGCTTTAAGGCTTTGTGATTAAGCTTATGCCTGCATCCTTCTATTAGGATGGAGTGTATAACTTTAATACTTATTGTTAAACCCTTAATGTGTTTAAATCCTTTAATCAATCCATCTAATAATCATCAAGACATCAAACTTGTAACTTGGGCCTTGCATTAGGGTTCTAATTCTTCCTTAATTGGTTAAGAAGGACTAACCCTAGTGTTAATGGACAAGTCCCCCTCAAGTTGTCTTACAAACCATAAAAATCACTTCTTCATCTTATCATTAACTAAAATCCACTTAATAAAGGCTTTGTTTTGTCATGAGGTTAATCCCTAATCATGGATTAAGTTGAGGAGTCTTCCTCAGCTTAAACATTCTCATCTATTATCCTTCTATTAGGATGGTGTAATGAGTCTGTTTAATCCCTGATTATGGCTTAGTCTCATTACTTAACACTAAACAAAAACAACAAAAACATCTAAATAATCACAAGTAGGTTAATAATCTTAATCCTGCATCAAAGGTGATTAAGTGTGAGAAGCTGACTTCACACTTAAGGTATTCTCATTACCCCTAATCAGAGGGAGGATGTGATGAGTTTACTAACCCATTGGTTTAGGCTTAAGCTCATTAACTTATGACAAACTTCAAAAAGCAATAAAAGACTGAAAACTCAAAAACAAACAATAATCGTCTCCTCCGGGATTCTTTTCTCATCTCATTCACTCACAAACAAGAACTTGCTTCTTCCGTCTAATGCAAGACAGTTTGCACCTGAGCCAGACAGGTCATACACTTGAGCATGGACAAGCAGGCAGTTCACAAGTCAATTTATCTTTCAGTCTCTTTGGGTCGAACTACGGTGTTCTGACTTCCTCATTGCACGAGAGGATACGTAGGCATAACTTAACAGTTATCGAACAAAAGTCTTTGTATTCCCCCTCCTTCCAGCATTATTCCTTTAGCCTCATTATCTTGAGCATTTCACTTTTTCCTTGCACTGACACTTCTCTTATACACTTGACACTTCTTTTACACTGACACCTGTACATCCTTTTCCAGCTCTTTTATACACAAATTGCACTGACACTACCCCTTTAAAACACAAATCTTTTAAGCGTTGATCCCGTCGAGTACGTCGGACAATCTGGGTGCTAATATCTTCCCAGGTTGTAACCAACCCCCTTTCTCAGTCTCTCTGGTTCGCAACCGTCTTATCCATGTCTTCCTAGGTTTATGCAGCAATACCTTTCCTCCGGGATAAAAATGCCTAGCTGGCGACTCTTTTCTTTTCTGAGTTCACTTCTGTGTGTTCTCATTTCTTCTCTTTTCGCCGACCGTTCGCGCTTGTACCGGGATGCAAATCTTCGGGAGCGACAGCTTGGCGACTCTGCTGGGGACCCTTATACTGTAACCAGGGCTTCTGGTTCTTTTTGTGGGTTCCTCCTAGCACTTGTTTGATTTGTGTTTACTGGGGTGTTGTGTGCAAATTGTGTTTGTATATTTGCTTTATTTACTGCTTTATGTACAGTTATTTACTGCTTTCTTTACAGCTTTATATATCATACTGTCATACTGTTATCTGGCTGGATCTGGTTTTTGCTTTGGTGGGTGGGGTTCATTGAGAGTTTAAGGTCCTATACCTGGGACCTGAGTGACACCTAGGCTAGAGTGGTTCATGTTCTTTCCCATTCCATTTCGGTCTGGTGCGGGAATATGAAACACGGTTCAGATATGGGTTTCTTCTTGAGAACTCTGTGCTACAGATTTCCTGTAGTGCTAGGGCTATCTGGGAAGCCTGCTAAGTATGGATGACCTTTATTATGACCTTCAGAAACGTAGGTGAATTAGAGGAGGATCTTTTATGGTTATTGTAAACACTGTACCTCCGGGTTTGAAGTGTTTACACTTCTCATAACTGATCCAAGTCTGAGGATCCTTGTTTTAGAACACCACCTGTGAGGGGGTTGGGCTGTTTACAGGTTTGCAGGAACCCTTGGCCACATCATACCCTGTTACCTATTGTGTTTAAGAATGCTTCACTTTGGACAGTTCTTGTGATTTAACCCAGGACATGTGACTCTTTATTTGAGTCCCCCACCTTGGTTACTGGACTTCTAGACCTCCATCTGGACTTCTTGAACATACATGGACCTTTATATCAAGGCAGTAATCAGATCCAGCTTAATCACAAACCCTTGCATATCATTTGCATACATCATCATTGCATCATTTAACATTTGCTTATTTGTTTTTCAGGGTATCCATATTAAATTTTGGCTTGGTTTTGACCCCTTCATCTGCATAGACCCCTGATCATCAGCTATCTGCTTCAGCACTCTTCATCAGTTGCTTGTTTCAGCTACCTCCATCATCATCCTCAGCCTATCAGTGGCTTATCTCCAGTACCAGTCTTCATCATCAGCACTTGTTTCAGCTCTTCATCAGCAGTCATGGCACCCAAGAAGAGCAACATTTTATATCACTTCTTTGAGCCTATGCTGGCTGGCATCAGGCAGGTCCAGGCACTTATCACTCCAGACCATATCCCATTATTCAGAGAGCATTATGGAGGCATCATTGATATGGTTATGGACTTGGACCCTTCTCAGAGGAGTTTGATTCACACTTGCCTGCAGTTCTATGATCCTCCTTTGAGATGCTTCACTTTCCAGAATTTTCAGTTGGGACCTCTGCTGGAGGAGTTCTCATCATTGATTGGAGTACCTGTCAGGGGTGGTATCCCCTTCAACCCAGAGAAGGCTTTTCCCAGCAATGAGGAAGTGGCAAAGGCACTTTATTTGGAGCCTATTCTGATTGAGCAAAACATGACTACAAAGGCTGGAATTCCTGGCCTACACTTAGACTTTCTAATTTCTCAGGCCATCCTGAAGGCCTCCTTGGGAGAATGGAAGGCAGTTTGTGCATTGTTAGCCCTCAGTATATATGGGGTTATACTCTTTGCAGATGAGCCCAAGTTTATCAGCAAGAATTCCATTCATCTTTTCCTTTTGAGAAACCCAGTACCCACCTTGCTGGGAGACTTCTATTATTCTGTTCACCAAAGGAATGAGAAGCAGAGGGGGAGATTGGTGAGATGTTGTGCTCCTTTATTTCATACTTGGCTGCTTAAACACTTACCCAAAACTGATGCTTTCTTGAATCCTCACTAGCAGAAGAATTGGGCTAGGAGGCTTACTGCTTTAACCTTAGATGACATCAGATGGTGCACCCAGAGCACCAAAGGCAGGGACATAATTACTAGCTGTGGGCAGTTCCCCAATGTACCTCTGGTAGGAGTGAAGGGTTGCATCAATTACAATCCTTTGCTGTTCAAGAGACAACTGGGCTATGCTTTGGTTTACCCTCCTAGAGTGCAAGACTTGGCTGAAACCCTTTATTGTGAGATAAAGACTAATCTAGCTGTTGTCAGACAAGCATCTTGGGCTTGGGACAATATCCAGACCAAAGGGATGGCCATTCTTGGGAGATGCAATAATATGGCTTCAGCTCAGTATTATGAATGGTCTCATGCTAGAGCTCAGATTTCTGGGATGCCTTTCACCATTGAGGATGCACCTGGACCATCCACAGTACCACCTCCAGCCACTGTCAGCCTGGAAGAATTTGAGAAACTGAAGGAAAGGAATGAGAATCTGTCTCAAGCTCTGAAGAAGACCCTCTGGGAGAGGTGTGATGGTCGTCTAGACATTGAGAGGTTAGAAAAGCTTAAGGTGGTGCATCTAGCCAGGATTGAGAAATCAGAGGACTACATCAAGAAATCAAGAGCTGGAGAGAAAATTTTGAAGAATGCCTGTAAAGAGGCCCAGTTTCAGAAGGCTAGGACTGATCTCTATCTGAAAGAAAGTCAAGCTAGGTGGGTCAGGATCACTGAAGCTCGTACTCAAGAAGATAAGAGGACTCAAGCCAGGATTGAGCAGTTGGAGGCCAATGAGAGGAAGCAACAGGAGGCTTTATTGGCAGCCCAGAAGGAAATTTCAGAACTGAAGCTTATGGCTGGTGTGAAGAAGTCCAAGGAACAAGACAAGCACAGGAAGCTGACTGCTGCTATTGCCACCAGGAACCTTCTCATCAGGAACATCACAGAACATCCAGCTGATCCTGTAACTGAAGCACTCTTGAAGGGGGTCAAGGAGGATGAGTTTGGCCTAGATGTTTGATGTCTTTGTTTGTCGATATTTCCATTTGATGTACTTTTCTTTTATGTTGTATTTTGACCCCTCAGGGGCATATGTTGTAAAAACAAACTATGTATGATTCACCATTTGTAATGTATTTGTCAGTATTGTTTCACTGAGTTCTCTTTCTCTCAAGCAAACATCAAAGCATCTTCCTCAGGGTCTGGAAAGGTCAAAACCAAATGCCATGCCGGATACCTTGGAAACAAATAAGCATACTGCATTGCATACTAACTTTTGTTTTGTTTTGTAGGTCTTTGTTTTGTTTGTTACTAACTCTGTTGTGATTCAGGAATTATTGCTCGTCGTCGGGTGTTCCCTCTCAACCGTCCACACAGATATCCTACTCGCAACAATCTTCCTGGTATCCAGATGGACCAAGTACAGCAAGAGCTGACAGAGGTCAGAACCCAGATGGTTAATGAAAGGCTGGAGATGAGAAACCAAATGACCCAGTTCATGGAAGTAATGAATGGCTTGGCTCAAAGCCAAGAAAGGCTGAGGGCATTGGTAGAAAGGCAAACCCCAGAAGAACCTCCCCTGGGAACTGGAGGAACAAGTAACAATGAAAGGGTTCAGCCTCATGTTAATCCACCAGTATATGGGCCTCATCTACATCCGGAAGTCAACATCCCGGGTATTGTGCAAGGAAATACTACTGGGGGAAGAGTCTTAAGAGAAGACCCACAGGAAGAGCAGTTTACTGTGATGGGAGCTGGGGATGAAGTTTATGATAGGAGGCTCGAAGAAATTGCTGAGAAATTGAGATCTCTGGAGTCTCAAAACTCCTTGGGTTTTGATGTCATGGATATGGGGTTGGTAGATGGGGTAAGGATTCCTCACAAATTTAAACCCCCGTGCTTCGAGAAGTACAATGGAACTTCCTGTCCACGAACTCACTTACAGTCCTTTCTGGGGAGACTTAAGGCATACACAATGGATGAGAAACTATGGATGTTTTACTTTGAAGATAGTTTGTCTGGGGCTTCAAGGGAGTGGTACTCTCACTTGACTAGAGCTACTATCAGATGCTGGAAGGACCTAGCTGAGGCTTTCATCAGACAGTACCAATACAATCTAGACATGGCTCCTAACAGAACCCTTCTGATGGGAATGTCTCAGTCCTCCAGAGAAAGCTTCAGGGAATATGCCCAAAGGTGGAGACAGCTTGCTGCTGCTGTCCAGCCACCCATGTCGGAAAGAGAAATGGCCGACATGTTTATGAATACCCTGCAAGGGACATATATTGACAGGCTAACTGCCTTTTCTTCCACCAGCTTCGCTGACGTAGTCATAGCTGGAGAAAGAATTGAAAGCCTTCTAAAGATGGGCAAGATTTCTGACAATGGTGCAAGCTCATCAAGTAATCCCAGGAAGCCTTTTGTGGGACCAAGAAGAACTGATGAGGCAAATGCCATTTATGCCAACAGGGGCAGACCTCAGCATGTCCACAGATCAGTAGCAGCTGTCACTATTCCAGCTCCAATTCCTCAGCAACCAGCATACCAACCACAACAACAACCACACTATCAACAGCAAGTTCAGTATCCGCCACAGAGAAACTACAGCAACAACAACAACAGCAATCAACAACAAAGACCCTTTCAGCAAAGACCATCACAGGAAAATAGGGTGATTGATCCAATCCCTATGCCTTATGCCGCTTTATTGCCACAACTCCTGAAACTCAACCTGGTTGAGCTAAGGACGTTGGCACCACCAGACCCCTCCAGTCTGCCAAGAAATTACGATGTCAACGCCAGATGTGCTTTCCATTCTAATGCACCTGGCCACAATACAGAGAAATGCAGGGCTTTACAAATGAAAGTGCAGGATCTAGTGGATTCCAAAGCCCTCAACTTTGCACCCCCTCCAAATGTCAACAAGAATCCCATGCCCAATCATGGAGGACCAATTAATGCTATTGAGGAAGATAAGCCATCTTTCTTAATCACCAGTGTTGGGCAGATTCGGACACCTCTGGTAGAAATTAAAGCTCAGCTCCTAGGATGCCAGATGTTCCCCGGGTGTGAGCTCGGTTGTGGTTATTGCAACATTTCGGTCAATGGGTGTGATGACTTGAGAAGCGGCATAGATGGTCTTATCAAAAGTGGTATACTTCAGATCACAACATCAGTACCTGCAAATCCAGCAATCCCTTTAACAACAATTCCAGACTCTTCTACAACTGCAACAACAATCATTCCAACCAATTCATCAATATCATCGACAATGGCTCCGTCCATCACTTCAGCAAATCAAATGTCAACAACCATCTCTTCTACAACATCAGCACCCATTTATTCAGCAGGGTCTTCTACAACGCCAACAGACATTGATAAAGATATTTCAGCAGTCACCATTTACTATGACCCATCGTATGTTCCTCCAAACAATAACTTTCAACAACAAGCAGTGGCATCTCCTGCCAGGTCACCAGTCACCATCTACTACGATCCGCACACCATTTCAGTACCCTCCTCTGCAGCAGTCAGTCCATTTACCATCACGGTGCCTGGACCCGTTCCATATGAAAGCAGTAATGCCATACCTTGGCATTATGGCTCTGACCTCTACTGCAACAGGGAGAAAATCACTTTGGATTCTTCAACCTCTTCTCCACAGATTGATAATGTTGGGGGAGGCGGAGGCTTCACCAGAAGCGGACGCTTTTTTGCCTCACAATTACAAAGACCTAACGCCGAAGCAGAAGCTGCTGCTAAAGCAAAAGGAAAGAGTGTGGTAGTTGAAGAACCAACTGTCAAAGAAACTCAGAATACATCTTTTGAGCAAGATGTAGACGAGTTTATGAGAATTATAAAGAGAAGTGATTACAAGGTGGTGGATCAGCTTCACCAAACTCCCTCAAAGATCTCCATATTATCCCTGTTAATGTGTTCTGAGGCTCACAGGAATGCATTACTGAAAGTCTTGCACGCAACATATGTGCCAGAAGAGATCACTGTTAATCAGCTGGAAACCGTGGTAGCAAATGTCAACAACAGTCATGGACTGGGCTTTACCAATGTTGATTTAACAGCTGAGGGACGTAACCACAACAAGGCTTTACACATCACTCTAGAATGTAAGGGTGCTGTTCTATCCCATGTACTGGTGGACACTGGGTCTTCACTCAATGTTCTACCAAAGAAAGCCTTAGTGAAGCTGGAGTATGATGGCTTGGCATTACGTCCGAGTAATTTGGTGGTAAGAGCATTCGATGGCTCTAAAAGATCAGTGCTAGGGGAGATTGATCTGCCTGTGATGATTGGCCCGCAGACTTTTAAGATTACCTTCTATGTGATGGACATTCATCCGGCCTACAGCTGTTTGTTGGGTAGACCTTGGATCCATGCCGCTGGCGCAGTTACGTCTACCCTTCACCAGAAGCTGAAATTCGAGTGGGAAGGCCAGATCATCACCATCTGTGGTGAAGAGGACATCTTTGTTAGCCATCTGGCTACGTACAAGTATATCGAGATGGAAGAAATCCATGAAACCATGAGCCAGGGATTTGAGGCCCTGAACATTAATGAAGCATCTGCTGTACTGGGAACCTCCATGACATCTTATCAACAAGCCAGGAAGGTTGTTGAAGAGGGTACTGCCCAAGGCTGGGGCAAGCTGTTGCCTGTGGAGAAGAAGGAGGACCAATTTGGGTTGGGTTACAAACCAACTCAACAAAATCAATCAGAGGCTGCCAAGAAGCCCAACTTTGTCAGCGGGGGAATGCTCACCCCGGATGCAGTGAACAACTTGGAAGATGAGTCGGAAGATGAGCGCAACCTGGAGAGCTGGATACGTCCAAGGATCTCGGGGAGCCGTATCTCAAACTGGTCTTCCCAGGAAATCATAAGGGTTACTCCTGCAGAGTAATTATTATTTCCTGTATATTTTAAGCATGCATCAAGTCTTGCATCTTGCCCAAGATGTCAAGACTCATTTTGTAATCGGGCCATATTGTAATTTTGTGCAAACAGATCAATCAATGAATATCGGACATCTTTTGCAAATGAGTCTTTTTCTTTTCCGCTCACTGTTTTTCATTTTTTCTTTTTGTACAAAAATAAAAATGGCGATGTTTTCAAAATGATAACTTTACTTCACTTTTTTCTAAACAAAGATTAAATTAGATCACTAAAATGAACAATCTAAACCCTTGCAGAGAGTGCCTTTCAGACTGCACCGACAACAGCACAGCTATGGCTTCGTATGACTTTGACAATCCAATCAATCAAGCTGATGAAGGGGTTGAAGAAGATTATGAGCTTCCTGAAGAGCTAGCCAGGTTGTTAAGGAAAGAGGAGAAGGTTATCACTCCTCATCAGGAGGAGGTCGAAACGATTAATCTTGGTACGAATGAAGATGTGAAAGAGGTTAAGATCGGGGCCTACTTACAAGACTCAGTGAAAGAACAACTGATTGACCTGCTTCGTGAATATATGGATGTGTTTGCTTGGTCTTATCAGGATATGCCAGGGTTGGACACCGACATTGTCATGCACAAGCTGCCTTTAAAAGAAGACTGCCCGCCAGTAAAACAGAAACTGCGCCGTACTCGCCCAGATATGGCAATGAAAATCAAAGAAGAGGTACAAAAGCAGTGGGATGCCGGGTTCCTTGCTGTGACTAGCTATCCACCGTGGGTTGGTAATATTGTACCTGTGCCTAAGAAAGACGGCAAAGTGAGAATGTGTGTGGATTACCTGGATCTGAACAGAGCCAGCCCGAAAGATGACTTCCCTTTACGTCACATTGATGTATTGGTTGATAATACGGCTCAGTTCTCGGTGTTCTCCTTCATGGACAGATTTTCAGGATACAATCAGATCAAGATGTCACCTGAAGACATGGAGAAGACAACTTTTATCACACCCTGGGGCATGTTCTATTACAAGGTGATGCCATTCGGACTGAAGAATGCTGGTGCAACATATCAACGGGCTATGGTAACATTATTCCATGACATGATCCATAAAGAAATTGAATGTTATGTGGATGACATGATTGCCAAGTCCCTCACAGAAGAAGATCACCTGGTGAATCTGCTGAAGTTATTCAAGCGTCTGAGGAAGTAGCAACTGAAGCTGAACCCCAACAAGTGCACATTCGGGGTGCGATCTGGTAAGTTGCTGGGATTTATTGTAAGTGAGAAAGGGATTAAAGTTGACCCTGATAAAGTCAAAGCCATTCAAGAAATGTCTGCGCCGAAGTCTGAAAAAGAAGTTCGAGGGTTTCTAGGTAGATTGAACTACATTTCAAGGTTCATATCTCACCTCACAGCAACCTGTGAGCCTTTGTTCAAACTGTTAAGAAAAGAACAAACGGTCAAGTGGAACAAAGACTGCCAAAGGGCCTTTGACAAAATCAAGGAATACTTGCAAGAACCTCAAATCCTTATGCCTCCAGTTGAAGGAAGACCTCTAATCATGTACTTGACAGTATTAGAAGAGTCAATGGGGTGTGTGTTGGGCCAGCATGACGAGTCTGGTCGAAAAGAGTATGCAATATACTACCTGAGCAAAAAGTTTACCGACTGTGAACAACGTTATTCACTGCTCGAGAAAACTTGTTGTGCTTTAGCGTGGGCTGCTCGCCAACTAAGGCAGTATATGTTGACCCACACTACTTTATTGATATCAAAGATGGACCCAGTTAAGTACATTTTTGAGAAGCCAGCACTTACCGGACGGGTTGCAAGATGGCCAATGATCCTCACAGAATATGACATTCAGTACACATCTCAGAAAGCCATCAAGGTCAGTGTACTGTCTGATTATCTTGCTGAGCAACATATTGATGATTACCAGCCTATGAGATTTGACTTCCCTGATGAAGATATCATGTTCATAAAAGCAAAAGATCATGAAGAGCCCGTTCACACTGAAGGGCCTGACCCAGAGGAAGAATGGACTATGATGTTTGACGGGGCTGTTAATATGAATGGTCGTGGTGTTGGTGCAGTACTCATTACACCTAAGGGAGTTCACATGCCTTTCTCGGCAAAACTCACCTTTAACTGCACTAACAACGAAGCTGAATATGAAGCTTGTATTATGGGTCTTGAGGAAGCCATTGACCTCAGGATCAAGACTTTGACTGTATTCGGAGATTCAGCTTTGGTAATCAATCAAACCAACGGCAAATGGTACACCCACCAAGACCATCTGATACCTTACAGGGATTATACAAGGAGGTTATTGACTTTCTTTACAACAGTCAAGCTTGAGTATATCCCTCGAGATGAAAATCAGTTTGCAGATGCTCTTGCTACCATTTCGTCCATGATCAAAGTTCAAACTGCCAACTTTGTGCCTAGGATTTCCGTGTCCAGACTTGACAGACCAGCATATGTATTTGCAGCAGACATTGTCAAAGATGATAAGCCTTGGTTCCATGATATTAAATGCTTCTTGGAGGATCAGACATACCCACCTGGGGCATCTTCCAACGATAAGAAGACATTAAGAAGGCTAGCTGGCAGTTTCTTCCTGAATACTGATGGTTCTCTCTACAAGAGAAACTTTGATATGGTACTCCTCAGATGCGTCGATAGAACAGAAGCAGACTTGTTGATGCACGAGGTGCACGAAGGATCCTTTGGTACCCATGCAGGAGGGCATGCCATGGCAAAGAAGTTGCTAAGATCAGGCTATTACTGGATCACAATGGATGCCGACTGTTGTGCTTATGCCAGAAAATGTCATAAATGCCAGATTTACGCGGATAAAGTACATGTGCCTCCTAATCCTTTAAATGTGATGTCTTCACCCTGGCCCTTTGCCATGTGGGGCATTGACATGATTGGCAAGATTGAACCAACTGCTTCAAACGGTCACAAATTTATCCTTGTTGCCATAGACTATTTTACCAAGTGGGTCGAGGCAGCTTCATATGCAAATGTTACGAGGCAAGTGGTAGCCCGATTTCTGAAGAGAGATATCATCTGCCGGTATGGAGTTCCCGAGCGAATCATTACTGATAATGGTTCCAACTTAAACAACAAAATGATGGCAGAACTGTGCCAGGACTTCAAGATACAACACCACAACTCTTCTCCTTACAGGCCAAAGATGAATGGCGTTGTTGAGGCAGCTAATAAGAATATCAAGAAGATTGGGCAGAAGATGGTGGTTACCTACAAAGACTGGCATGAAATGATACCATTTGCCTTGCATGGGTACCGTACGTCAATCAGAACATCCACTGGGGCAACACCGTATCAACTTGTGTATGGTAAGGAGGCATTCCTACCTGTTGAAGTTGAACTACCCTCATTGCAGGTACTAATGGATGTTAAGCTGAACGAAGCGGAGTGGGTCCGGTCCCGATATGAACAACTGAGTCTGATTGAAGAAAAGAGATTAGCTGCAATCTGTCACGGGCAGCTGTATCAGAAAAGAATGAAGAAAGCCTTCGATTAGAAAGTCAGGCTCCGAGAGTACCAAGTAGGAGATCTTGTGCTGAAAAGACTCCTCCCTCCTCATACAGACCACAAGGGCAAGTGGACTCCGAACTACGAAGGACCATTCGTAGTAAAGAAAGTTTTCTCCGGTGGAGCACTCATGCTCAGTACTATGGATGGCGAAGACTTCTCGTCCCCTGTGAATTCAGATGCAGTTAAAAAATACTTCGCATAAAACGACCCGCTGGACATAAAAACAGAATGTAAGTCCAGGCAAAAATAGGGCATCCCGGCGAGCCTAAAACATAATAGAAGACTCGGGCGAAAATAAACAAAAAATGTACACCCGCTGAGTTGAAAAGCCGCATTGGACAACTCAGGCAAAAATGGGTATCCCGATGGATTGAAAACCCGAAAGGGCGATCCATGCAAAATAAGGGAATAAGCGAACAACTGTACTCTGAATTCATCTGTATCACTCACAACTTGGTAAGCTTCGAAAGGATCAAGCGTCAATCAGAATCGACCTTCTTCAGAAAGCAAGACGAGAAGAATGTCAAAAGTCATACGAGTCATAGCCAAAGGGAAGCTCCCCGAAGCGTCGTCAACATTGCCAATACCTTTATTCCTCAATTTGTAACAATCTCCTCATTTTAGGGGATTTGTTTCTTTGACTGTATTTGCCAATTCAGGGCACATGAATTAATAAAATCAGATTTTCAGTCATGTTTTGTCTTATACGTTCCATTTTCGTTTGCAAAATGTCCGATGTCTCTAAAATACTGATTGCATAAATACAGATGCTTCTCTCCTAAAAATACGTGCTTGCAGGAAATATACTTACTCCCGGGAGTGTCTAAACTCCTATGACGGAATCCGGTAAGGGACACCTCGGGATTACTTGTGCGTTTCTCTGTCTTTCCAGGATCGCGGGAATTCAAAGCACAACATGGGGCATGAAAGCCTCACCCCAGCAAGCTGGAAAATCATTACCTACTCAATCTTGGCACCGGAGATGGTTTCTCCCCAGCTGAGTTGTCAAGTATCATCCTCAGCAGGATCCCCACAGAAATATCTAGGAAGATCTTTCAGTGATCTTTCTTCTTCCCCAGCCGAGTTGCCAGTCATCATTCCTCCTCAACCAAGTGCAAAGATCAGGGAACCATCTCCCCGCAGAGTTTCAAGCCTCTATCCAGAAGAGCAACGCCTGAAAATCTCACAACAGAGTGAAGATAGCTTCTACAAACCCCAGTTGGGTCCCTCATTACCAAAGATAGGTCTACCAGTGACCTATATCACCAAGCAGAATCCCACATGTCAGATCTGCCAACAATCTCATCCCCAGCTGGGATGTCCACTTCAAGCAGATCAACCAGAGATCTCCGCAGCAATGGGATCCGAATCCCGGATCGGTGTCTTTGCATAATCATAGCATCTGCATCATATTCTCCCCACAGAGCGTAGCATTCCGTCTAAAACGGAGCATTACGGCAAAAATCAAACATATTGCATAATCATAAGCCATGGTCTGAATCAAACACTTGTAAATACTGACAATCCGTCAAGATATACAGAAAACTCCCCAAAATTCCCCACCAGAGAGCCAAGGCACTTTCCCTAAAGATACGGATACGTCCTGACACCCGTCCGTGTCATATCCCCAGCGGAGAGCTAAAGCTAAGGCATTTACCTTACACTCATAAATACAAATACACACTCTTTTTGGCACTCGTCCGTGTCATCATCCCCCAGTAAAGTCACCCGAGCACTCTTTACAAACAGACACTTATATATTACAGATACTTCCTGGCACCCGTCCGTGTCATATCCCCAGCAAAAAGCCAAAGCGTCCCCTTTGCACTCACAGATACACATCTTTTCCCTGACACCCGTCCGTGTCGTTTTCCCCAGCACAGTTGCCTAAACATTTTGTAAACCATACACTTGTTTATATTACACTTTTCTCTTTTTGACACTCGTCCGTGTCACTCTCCCTAGCAAGTTAGACACTTGTCGGTGTTTCACCCATACTTATTTCACTCATACAGGTACCCGTCCGTATCTGGTATATATAACCCAAATCCCTTCAGATTCGACACTTGTCCCTGTTCTTTGTTAACCAGTTGATACTCGTCTGTATCATCATCTCAGAACATGCGTCAGGCGTTTGTTTCTACCTGATACTCGTCCGTATCATAGTCTTAGGGATGCTCGTCCGCATCTTTAATCCATACACGTGTCAAACACTCATGTCTTCTTGAATTTAGACACTCGTCTGTGTCTACTATTCCCCAGAAGAGTCCCCTCAGATTCGACACTCGTCCGTGTTCTTTGTTAACCAGTTGGTACTCGTCCGTATCATCATCTCAGAACTTGCGTCAGTGTTTGTTTTTACTGATACTCGTCCGTATCACGGTCTTAGGGATGCTCGTCCGCATCTTTAATCTATACACAACGTCAAAACACTTATACCTTTTATTTCTTGGATGTAAACACTCGTCCGTGTTTACTATTCCCTAGTAGGTCGCCAGCAAAGCAAAACTTCTTTTCTATCTGACATTCGTCCTATGTCATGATACCCGGTGATCGTCCCTCATCCTTTCCCCAACGGAGTCTCTATTTCATTAGAACCCCTTTTCTATCCGGCATTCGTCTTATGTCGTGATATCTTCAGCAGCCGTCCCCTACTAGGTGATCATCCTTCACCTTTTGATGATCGTCCTTCATCATTTTATCCGATGGCCGTCCTTATCGTTGATCTTTCTATCCGACATTCGTCCTATGTCGTGATATTTTTAGCAGCCGTCCCCTACTAGGTGATCGTCCTTCACCTCTTGATGATCGTCCTTCATCATTTTATCCGATGGTCGTCCCCATCGTTGATCTTGTTATCTGACATTCTTCCTATGTCATGATAAACCTTGAGAGCAGCCGTCCCCTGCTAGGTGATCGTCCTTCACCTCTTGATGATCGTCCTTCATCATGCTCATCTGATGGCCGTCCCCATCGTCGACCTTTTATCCGGCATTCGTCCTATGTCGCGATACTTTCGGCAGCCGTACCCTGCCAGGTGATCGTCCTTCACCTTAGATGACCGTCCCTCATCTTATCCCCAACAGAGCAGCTGTCCCCTGCTAGGTGATCGTCCTTCACCTTTGATGACCGTCCCTCATCATTATTTCATTTATTCTTTAACCCGATGGCCGTCCCCGTCGTGGTCCCTTTTCCTTTTCCTGGTGATTGTCCTTCACCTTTGATGACCGTCCCTCATCATTATTTCATTAATTCTTTAACCCGATGGCCGTCCCCGTCGTGGTCCCCTTTTCCTTTTCCTGATGATCGTCCTTCATCAGTTTAGCCCGATGGTCGTCCCCATCGTTGTTTACATTACTTTATGAACCTGTGATGACCGTACCTCATCATTTATTTTTACCTATAATCCCCAGAGAATCTTATAGCTTTATTTTGATGTCCGTCCCCATCACAATCTCTCATATCCCCAGCTTGTCGGTCGTCCCCGTCATTGCTTTATTTCCCGCATCTTCCCCAGCGTGTCGGTCGTCCCCGTCATTGCTCTTTCCCCAGCAGTCGTCCTCTGCTCGACGGTCATCCTCCGTCGCCCGCACTTTATAATATACTTTATTTTCTTTTACAATCTATATCTCTTTTCTTCTTCATTCTGTGAGTGCAAATTTTGGACTGTCTTTGGTATTCAAACCACAAGTTATCTTGTTTGCCTGTTAAGCCGTTGCTTACATTCTGCACAGCTAACTCATGTTTGAATAGGGGCAGCTGTAAACACCCCAAATTTGCCCACACCCATTCACATCATGGCTTGTGATATCCTCATATGCATAAATTCAACCATAGCATCTCATACCACACTTTTGATTCACTGCATTGGTTCTAAGTCATCTGCATCTAGGGTTTGTGATCTGAGCAATCCCAGAGCCACTTGAGCCACTCCAAAGGTCATCAATCACTTCAATGGGGTCCATGTATGTTCAAGAATCATATTATATCATCTCAAAGTCAAGTATGTCAAAAAATCACAAGAACTGATATTGGCATGGAAGCAGAGCCAGGTTTAACTACACAGATGACCTAAAATTAGGGTTTTGGTTTCAGAGGCCATAACTCCAAGTTTTTTGGTCATTCTTGTTTCTATTGGTCTCTATATGGTATAGGGATCATACATATCAATTTTCATGAAGAAATTCAATGGGGAAGGCATCTGATCAAGAGTTGACTTTCTGAGCAAGTCAGTGCAAAATCAGGGCATCTGAGGCCCCCAATGACCCAACCAAAGGGTGTTCTTCATCATTTTAATTGTGTATGATCTTTATTTGATCATTGAAGATGTTATAAGTTCACAAAATTGGAGAATTTCAAGCCATTTGCAAAGTTGACTTTTTGGGAAAATGACTTGTAATGGAAACTTGCCATTTTGGGAAACTTTTTCAAACCTTGCTTTTTGATTCAAAAATGCTTCAAATGGGAAAACTTTGGTCATGAAATTTGTAGAATGGATCATTCCCTTTTCAAAAAGTACAAGAACTCATTCTAATTCATTTTGGATCAAAAGTTATGGCTTGTCAAAGTTGGGAAAAATCACATAATTTGAAGTTTTCTACCAAAGAGGCATTTTGCAAAATGGTATGATCAAGTGTTCTAAAGGCTTCAAATATGCACAAACTCTTCACAACATGATCACATGACTTCTAAAGATCAGAATTGGCCCAAGGATATTGCATTTTGATGCCTTGATTCTCATGAATTTCCAAAGGGGCCAAACTTTGTGAAAATTGCAAAACATCTCATAAGCTTTGATCCACTTGCTGATTTGTCTCATAAACAATTCCATGGACATCCTTAATCTCAGCTGAGCCAAGACAAGCCAAAAGGCTAGCTATACCATTGCCCATACCTCAAGTACAAGTCAAGTTGACATTTTGGCAACTTGCCCATACCAATCACAACAGGCCACCAACAACTCTCTGCCCAATCCAGACTTTACAAACACACCCCAAGGCTTCATTTTCATAAGACACACAAGGCTGAAACCTCCCACAAGACAGGATTCACAAAAACCTCCCTCTTTGCATTTTCATTCGAAACTCATCACATAAGCCACAAACCTTCAAACAAACTCCATAGAACAACTCACCATCACCCTCTGACCATTTCCCAATCATCACCTTGCCCTAAAACACCCCATATGAAAAATACGATTCTGGCCCCTCCATGAACTGAGCTTCAGTAAACTTCCAAAAGAGTCCACAAAAGCTTCAGCCAAGCATCCCAGAAGAAAGAGGGAGTCAAAAGAAGGTGGTTTTCCTTAAGAAGAAGGCCCAGGCAGCTCCATTGGCAAAGCTTCATCTCAGGTATCATCCAAGAACATTTTTCCAGAACTTGCGTTTTAAGTTATAAACTGATTCTATGTGGTGTGCTGATCATTTTGAGCTTTGAACCAGTGAAAATGGTTGCGTGTGTAGGATGTATTTGATCTCTGAAATTTTTGTGTGTTTTCCGTTTTGATTCGTTTCTCATGATTCAGTGGAAATAAATGGATTTTGGGGTGGGGTTTAGGTTTAGTGATGTTTAATGAGTGATTCTGGAGAGATTTGTGAAGTTTCATGGCATATTGAGAGAGATTGAGATTTCACCTTGCCGGAGAAGATGACCGGAACAATGTTCCGGTCATCTGAAAGTAATTAGGGCACTGGATTAGGGCTAAATCATAATTAGCGAAATTTGAATGTGGGCCGTCCATTCGCGCGCCAAGTCAACTCCCGCCCCCTGGAATTTGAATCCTGGCCCTTGGATTTGCATACTTTCTCATTTTTCAGTTTAAATTCAATTTTATTTTCATTTTATTTCATTTCTTTTGTACATTTTATTAAAAATAGTAAAAAAGGTCTAAAAATTCTGAAATTTTTTATTCAAGCTTTTATTAATTTTCAGAACCCAAAAATATTTTTATTTTTATTTTTTGCATTAAAAATTATTTTTAAATCATTTAAAAGTTTATTTTTAATTAGTTAATGAAAATTAATTAATTAAAAATACTTTTAGGTATTTAAAAATCACAAAAAAATTCAGAAAACATTTAAAAACATTTAGAAACATTGTCCAACTCATAAACCAAATTTATTTTTGGTTCTTGATGCCTTTTGATCATTTTCAATGGAATTAATTTCATTTCAAGGTAATATTTTGGTTCAATCTTCAAAAATTCACTTCTGCCTAACCATTGAGAGTTGGACAATGAGTCTTTTTGCATTGCATCTTGTATAGCATGTAGTTTGTAGGATAAAATTGGCATGAATTGATCTTGCATTTTCATTTTGTTTTGCATTTTTCTTGTCAAGGTACCTTAAAACCCTAGCAATCTCAGGAAATTCATAACTCTCACTAGGTTAAGAGTTAGATCCCCTCCTTTGGGCAGTGAGTTTGTATAGGATTAGGGTTCCTTTGATTGCATTTTCAATTTTTTATCATGATGTGTGCTTCTGATTTTGAATTTTGTTTTGAGTGTTGATCATAAACCCTAATTCATGCCTTCCTTTGCATCCATTTTCCATTTGTTTGCATACCATGACTTGCCATGACATTTTGTGCATCCATTTGATTCATAATACATCTTAGGACATATTAGAATCATGTTTGATCATTGCATCTTTCATTTGCCATGTTGTATGACATTTGCATTCCATAACTTTTCATGAACATCCATGGTTCATAACATGCTTCTCTTGCATCCATATGTTTGTATGATCATCCCCATGCCTTGCCTCATGTTTGCATCATCTCATAGCATCATTAACATCATACTTATGCTTCTAGTTTTGGTTTGCATCATTGCATTGCATCTCATTTTGCATTTCATTTCATTTCTTTACTAACTTTTCAGGTGGTAAGTTGTATTGAGAAGTGAATTTGCCTTCACTTCTCATAATCTCTTTTCATCTCTCTTATGCATCATTGCTGCATTTTGTCTTGTGTTTGGATTGAGCTTGCTCATTCTTGTTCATCTTACCTTCTTTCTTCAAGCAACTTGTCTTCTTAAGTGAAGCAAGTTGTTTTGCTTCTCTTTGCTCCTTTCATCTGCTTCCTGGTGGTTCCTCTGAATATTTCTTTCTTAAACCTCACAAACCCTAGGAATGACCAAGTATGATAACAATTAGGGTTTGATTAGTCCCCCACTTAGCTTTTAACTTTGTGTCTCTTTGAGTCTTCCCTTCTTATCTCATAATCAGGGACTAAACCCTAAAGGCTTTAAGGCTTTGTGATTAAGCTTATGCCTGCATCCTTCTATTAGGATGGAGTGTATAACTTTAACCCTAAGTGTTAAACCCTTAATGTGTTTAAATACTTTAATCAATCCATCTAATAATCATCAAGACATCAAACTTGTAACTTGGGCCTTGCATTAGGGTTCTAATTCTTCCTTAATTGGTTAAGAAGGACTAACCCTAGTGTTAATGGACAAGTCCCCCTCAAGTTGTCTTACAAACCATAAAAATCACTTCTTCATCTTATCATTAACTAAAATCCACTTAATAAAGGCTTTGTTTTGTCATGAGGTTAATCCCTAATCATGGATTAAGTTGAGGAGTCTTCCTCAGCTTAAACATTCTCATCTATTATCCTTCTATTAGGATGGTGTAATGAGTCTGTTTAATCCCTGATTATGGCTTAGTCTCATTACTTAACACTAAAAAAAAACAACAAAAACATCTAAATAATCACAAGTAGGTTAATGATCTTAATCCTGCATCAAAGGTGATTAAGTGTGAGAAGCTGACTTCACACTTAAGGTATTCTCATTACCCCTAATCAGAGGGAGGATGTGATGAGTTTACTAACCCATTGGTTTAGGCTTAAGCTCATTAACTTATGACAAACTTCAAAAAGCAATAAAAGACTGAAAACTCAAAAACAAACAATAATCGTCTCCTTCGGGATTCTTTTCTCATCTCATTCACTCACAAACGAGAACTTGCTTCTTCCGTCTAATGCAAGACAGTTTGCACCTGAGCCAGACAGGTCATACACTTGAGCATGGACAAGCAGGCAGTTCACAAGTCAATTTATCTTTCAGTCTCTTTGGGTCGAACTACGGTGTTCTGACTTTCTCATTGCACGAGAGGATACGTAGGCATAACTTAACAGTTATCGAACAAAAGTCTTTGTATTCCCCCTCCTTCCAGCATTATTCTTTTAGCCTCATTATCTTGAGCATTTCACTTTTTCCTTGCACTGACACTTCTCTTATACACTTCACACTTCTTTTACACTGACACCTGTACATCCTTTTCCAGCTCTTTTATACACAAATTGCACTGACACTACCCCTTTAAAACACAAATCTTTTAAGCGTGGATCCCGTCGAGTACGGCGGACAATCTGGGTGCTAATACCTTCCCAGGTTGTAACCAACCCCCTTTCTCAGTCTCTCTGGTTCGCAACCGTCTTATCCATGTCTTCCTAGGTTTATGCAGCATTACCTTTCCTTCGGGATAAAAATGCCTAGCTGGAAACTCTTTTCTTTTCTGAGTTCACTTCTGTGTGTTCTCATTTCTTCTCTTTTCGCAGACCGTTCGCGCTTGTACCGGGATGCAAATCTTCGGGAGCGACAGCTTCCCTTTTGCTATGACTTGTATGACATTGACGTTCTTCTCATCCTGATTTTGAAGAAGGCTGATTCTGACCGAAGCTTGAACCCTTCGAAGCTTACCACGTTGTAAGTGATACATACGAATTCTGAATGCAGTTGTTCGCTTATTCCCTTATTTTGCGTGGATCACCCTTTCGAGTTTTCAATCCACCGGGATACCCATTTTTGCCTGAGTTGTCCAGTGTGTCTTTTCAACTCAGCGGGTGTACATCTTTTATTTATTTTCCCTTATTTTTGCCCGAGTCCTTTATTCTGTTTTTGACTCGCCGGGATGCCCTATTTTTGCCTGGACTCACATTCTGTTTTTATGTCCAGCAGGTCATTTTTATGCGAAGTATTTTTTAACTGCATCTGAATTCACAGGGGACAGGAAGTCTTCACCATCCATAGTACTGAGCATCAGTGCTCCACCGGAGAAATCTTTCTTTACTATGAACGGGCCATCATAATTCGGAGTCCATTTGCCCCTGTGGTCTGTATGAGGAGGAAGAAGTCTTTTCTGCAAAAGATCTCCTACTTGGTATTCCCGAAGCCTGACTTTCTGATCGAAGGCTTTCTTCATTCTTTTCTGATACAGCTGCCCATGGCAGATTGCAGCTAATCTCTTTTCTTCAATCAGACTCAGTTGTTCGTATCGGGATCGGACCCATTCTGCCTCGTTTAGCTTAACATCCATTAGTACCCGCAAGGAGGGTAATTCAACTTCAACAGGTAGGACTACCTCCATACCATAAACAAGCTGATACGGTGTTGCCCCGGTGGATGTTCTGATTGACGTACGGTACCCATGCAAAGCAAAAGGTAGCATTTCATGCCAGTCTTTGTAGGTGACCACCATCTTTTGCACAATCTTCTTGATATTCTTGTTAGCTGCTTCCACAGCGCCATTCATCTTTGGCCTGTAAGGAGAAGAATTGTGGTGTTGGATCTTGAAGTCCTGGCACAGCTCTGCCATCATTTTGTTGTTCAAGTTGGAACCATTATCAGTAATGATTCGCTCGGGCACTCCATACCGACAGATGATGTCTCTTTTCAGGAATCGGGCTACCACTTGTCTTGTAACATTTGCATAAGAAGCTGCTTCGACCCACTTGGTGAAATAGTCAATGGCTACCAGGATGAATCTGTGGCCATTTGAAGCAGTCGGTTCAATATTGCCAATCATATCAATGCCCCACATGGCAAAGGGCCAGGGTGAAGACATTACATTTAAAGGATTTGGAGGCACATGCACTTTGTCCGCATAAATCTGGCATTTATGGCATTTCCTGGCATAAGCAAAACATTCTGCGTCCATGTGATCCAGTAATAGCCTGATCTCAACAACTTTTTAGCCATAGCATGCCCTCCAGCATGGGTACCAAAAGATCCTTCGTGCACCTCGTGCATTAACAAGTCTGCTTCTGCCCTATCAACACATCTGAGAAGTACCATATCAAAGTTTCTCTTATACAGGGAACCATCAGTATTCAGGAAGAAACTACCAGCCAGCCTTCTAAATGTCTTCTTATCATTGGAAGATGCCCCAGGTGGGTATGTTTGATCCTCCAAGAAGCACTTAATATCATGAAACCAAGGTTTGACATCTTTAGCAAGGTCTGCTGAGAATACATATGCCGGTCTGTCAAGTCTGGATACTGAAATTTGCGGCACAAAGTTGGCGGCTTGAACTTTGATCATGGATGAAATGGTAGCCAGAGCATCTGCAAACTGATTTTCATCTCGAGGGATATACTCAAGCTTGACTGTTGTGAAGAAAGTCAACAACCTCCTTGTATAATCCCGGTAGGGTATCAGATGATCTTGGTGGGTGTACCATTTGCCAATGGTTTGATTAATTACCAGAGCTGAATCTCCGAACACAGTCAAAGTCTTGATCCTGAGGTCAATGGCTTCCTCAAGACCCATAATACAAGCTTCGTATTCAGCTTCGTTGTTAGTGCAGTTGAAGGTGAGTTTTGCCGAGAAAGGCATGTGGACTTCCTTAGGTGTAATGAGCACTACACCAACACCACGACCATTCATATTAACAGCCCCATCAAACATCATAGTCCATTCTTCTTCCGGGTCATGCCCTTCAGTGTAAATAGGCTCTTCATGATCTTTTGCTTTTATGAACATGATGTCTTCATCGGGGAAGTAAAATCTCATAGGCTGGTAATCGTTAATGGGTTGCTCAGCGAGATAATCGGACAATACACTGCCTTTGATGGCTTTCAGAGATGTGTACTGAATATCATACTCTGTGAGGATCATTTTCCATCTTGCAACCCGTCCGGTAAGTGTTGGCTTCTCAAAAATGTACTTAACCGGGTCCATTTTTGAGATCAATAAAGTGGTGTGGGTCAACATATACTGCCTTAGTCGGCGAGAAGCCCACGCTAAAGCACAGCAAGTTTTCTCGAGCAGTGAATAACGTTGTTCACAGTCGGTAAACTTTTTGCTTAGGTAGTAAATTGCATACTCTTTTCGACCAGACTCGTCATGCTGGCCCAGCACACACCCCATTGACTCTTCTAATACAGTCAAGTACATGATTAGAGGTCTTCCTTCAACTGGAGGCATAAGGATTTGAGGCTCTTGTAAGTATTCCTTGATTTTGTCAAAAGCACTCTGACAATCTTCGTTCCACCTGACCGTTTGTTCTTTTCTTAACAGCTTGAATAAGGGTTCACATGTTGCAGTGAGATGAGATATGAACCTTGAAATGTAGTTCAATCTACCTAAGAACCCCCGAACTTCTTTTTCAGTCTTCGGTGCAGGCATTTCTTGAATGGCTTTGACTTTATCAGGGTCAACTTCAATCCCTTTCTCACTTACAATAAATCCCAACAGCTTACCGGATCGCACCCCGAATGTGCATTTGTTGGGGTTTAGCTTCAATTGGTATTTCCTCAGACGCTTGAATAACTTCAACAGATTCACCAGGTGGTCTTCTTCTGTGAGGGACTTGGCAATCATGTCATCCACATAACATTCAATTTCCTTGTAGATCATGTCATGGAATAATGTTACCATAGCCCGTTGATAAGTGGCACCCGCATTCTTCAGTCCGAATGGCATCACCTTATAACAGAATGTGCCCCAGGGTGTGATGAAAGTTGTCTTCTCCATGTCTTCAGGCGACATTTTGATCTGATTGTATCCTGAAAATCCATCCATGAAGGAAAACACCGAGAACTGAGCCGTATTGTCGACCAATACATCAATGTGAGGTAAAGGGAAGTCATCTTTCGGGCTGGCTCTGTTCAGGTCCCGGTAATCCACACACATTCTCACCTTTCCATCTTTCTTAGGCATAGGTACAATATTAGCAACCCACAACGGATAGCTAGTCACAGCAAGGAAACCGGCGTCCCACTGCTTTTGTACCTCTTCTTTTATCTTCATTGCCATATCTGGGCGAGTACGGCGCAACTTCTGTTTTACCGGTGGGCAGTCTTCTTTCAGCGCTAGTTTGTGCATGACAATGTCGGTGTCCAACCCTGGCATATCCTGATAAGACCAAGCAAAAACATCCACATACTCCCAAAGCATGTCAATCAGTTGCTCTTTCACTGAATCTTGCAGGCAGGCCCCGATCTTGACTTCTTTCAAGTCTTCTTCTGTACCGAGATTAACCGTTTCGACCTCCTCCTGATGAGGAGTGATAACCTTCTCCTCTTGTCTTAACAACCTGGCTAGCTCTTCAGGTAGCTCATAATCTTCTTCAACCCCTTCATCGGCTTGATTGATTGGATTGTCAAAGTCATACGAAGTCATAGCAGTGTTGTTGTCGGTGCAGTCTGGAGGGCACTTTCTGCAAGGGTTTAGATTTGTTCATTTTAGTTATCAGTTTTATCTTATTTAGAAAAAGTGAAAATGAAGTTATTTATTTTGAAAAAGCATTGCCATTTTATTTTTGTACAAAAAGTTAAAAATGAAAAACAGTGAGCGGAAAAGAAAAGACTCATTTGCAAAAGATGTCCTGATATTCATTAATTGATCTTTGCACAAAATACAAGATGGCCCGATTACAAAATGGGTCCTGACATCTTGGGCAAGATGCAGGACTTGATGCATGCTTTAAGATACATGAAATAATAATTACTCTGCAGGAGTAACCCTTATAATTTCCTGGGAAGACCAGTTTGAGACATGGTTCCCCGGGATCCTTGGACGTATCTAGCTTTCCAGGTTGCGCTCGTCTTCTGACTCATCTTCCAAGCTATTCACAGCATCCGGGGTGAGCATCCCCCCGCTAATAAACTTGGGCTCCTTTGCAGCCGCTGGTTGATCTTGTCGAGTTGGTCTGTAACCCAACCCAAATCGGTCTTCTTTCTTCTCTACGGGCAGCAACTTGCCTCAGCCTTGGGCGGTACCTTCCTCAACAACCTTCCGGGCTTGCTGATATGATGTGATGGAGGTCCCAAGTACAGCAGATGTTTCATTAATATTAAGGGCCTCAAACCCTTGTCTCATGGTTTCATGGATCTCTCCATCCATTTCAATGTATTTGAAGGTGGCCAGCTGGCTAACAAAAATATCCTCTTCCCCACAAATAGTAATGACTTGGCCTTCCCACTCGAATTTTAACTTCTGGTGAAGGGTTGACGTTACAGCGCCGGCGGCGTGTATCCATGGTCTACCCAATAGACAGCTGTAGGCAGGCTGTATATCCATCACAAAGAAGGTCGTTTTGAAAACCTGTGGGCCAATCATTATTGGTAATTCTATCTCTCCCAGAACTGATCTTTTAGAACCGTCAAAGGCTCTTACTACCAAGTTACTTGGGCATAATGCCAATCCATCGTACTCCAGCTTCACAAGGGCTTTCTTGGGCAGGACATTGAGGGATGACCCTGTGTCCACCAATACATGAGAGAGCACTGCACCCTTAGACTCCAAGGTAATGGGCAAAGCCTTGTTGTGATTGCGACCTTCCGTTGTTAAATAAGTGTTGGTAAATCCTAGCCCATTACTAGCGTTGACATTTCCAACCACAACCTCTAACTGATTAACAGTAATCTCCTCCGGCACATAAGCTGCGTGCAAGACTTTTAATAGTGCGTTCCGATGGGCTTCGGAGCACATCAGCAATGATAGTATGGAGATTTTGGAAGGTGTCTGGTGAAGCTGGTCTACCACCTTGTAATCACTTTTCTTTATGATTCTCATGAATTCATCAACCTCTTGATCAAAAGGAGTTTTCAAAGCTTCTTTGACAACTTGTTCTTCTTGCACCATACTCTTCCCTTTTGCCTTGGCAGCAGCTTCTGCTTCAGCAATGGGTCTTGGAATTTGCGGGGCAAAGAGACGTCCGCTTCGAGTGAAGCCTCCGCCTCCCCCCACATTGTCTATCTGAGGTGAAGAAGTTGATGATTCTAAAGTGATTTTCTGCCCCTCGCAGTATAGATCTGAGCCATAATGCCAAGGGATAGCATTATTGCTTTCGTAAGGAACTGGCCCAGGCACTGTGATAGTGACTAGACTGATAGCAGCTGCAGAAGGGACCATAATGGTGTGTGGATCATAGTATATGGTAATTGGTGCTCTGGAAGGAGTAGCATTTTGTGAGTTGTTGGTAGGAATATTTGCAGGGTCATAGTATATGGTAACCGTTGAGACGCTTTCATCAATTGTTGCTGATGTTGTAGAAGACACTATTGACTGGATGGGTGTTGAAGTTGTAGCAGGAATGGTGACTGAACTTGTATCCGTTGAAGTGATTGATTGAGCAGTTGTTGGAGTTGTAGTAGAATCCGTTGGAACAATGGTTGCTGATGTTGTAGGAGTATTTGTGAATGCCGGTGAAGGAATGGTTGGATTTGTAGGCACCGTTGTCGTAATCTGAAGGATACCATCCTTAATAAGACCATCTATGTCGTCTCTCAACCTTTCACACCCATTGACTGCAATATTGCAATATCCGCAGCCGAGTTCACATCCGGGAAACACTTGGCATTCTAAAGGCTGAGCTTTGATTTCAACCAAAGGTGTTCGAATTTGTGCAACACTGGTGATCAAGGTGGATGGTTTGCCTTCCTCAATAGCATTAATCCTAGGCCCATTGTGACTAGGAATTGGATTCCTTGTGACATTCGGAGGAGGTGCAAAGTTGAGAGCTTTTGAGTCCACTAGGTCTTGGACTTTCATTTGTAAGGCCCTGCATTTTTCAGTATTATGCCCCGGTGCGTTTGAATGGAATGCACACCTGGCATTGGCATCATAGTTCTTTGGGAGATTGATGGGATCTGGAGGTGCCAATGTCCTTAACTCAACCAGGTTGAGCTTCAGGAGTTGTGGCAAGAGTGCAGCATACGGCATTGGGATTGGGTCAATTACCTTGTTTGCTTGTGATGGCATTTGCTGGAAAGGACGCTGTTGTTGGTTGTTGTTGTTGTAGGTTCTCTGTTGCGGATACTGAACTTGTTGTTGATATTGTGGTTGTTGTTGTTGAGGATATGTTGATTGTTGAGGAATCGGAGCTGGAATGGTAACAGCTGCTACTGACCGGTGCACATACTGAGGTCTGCCCCTGCTTGCATGAATGGAATTTGTCTCACCAGCCCTTCGGGGTCCCACAAAAGGCTTTCTGGGATTGCTAGATGAACTTGCACCACTGTCGGAGATTTTGCCCATCTTTAAAAGGCTTTCAATTCTTTCACCAGCTATGACTACATCGGCAAAACTGGTAGAGGAAAAAGCAGCCAGTCTATCAATATAGGTCCCTTGCAATGTATTCATGAACATGTCAGCCATTTTGTAGGATCAAGCGCTTACCACTGCACTAAAAGCAATTGTTGTTAGTGAAGGCGCAACTTTATTTCCTTATAGTATAGAGTCTTTCAAGGGCCTGCGCCTATTAAGCGCCATAGGTTGGGATGTTAAGCCCATCGAATCCCTAAGGGTGACGCTGAATTAATAAATCCAACAATCTCCCCCCCAGTGTCAGCCGGGGGGATTCGAACCCATGACCTGGCTCTGATACCACTTGTAGGATCAAGCGCTTACCACTGCACTAAAAGCAATTGCTGTTAGTGAAGGCGCAACTTTATTTCCTTATAGTATAGAGTCTTTCAAGGGGCTGCGCCTATTAAGCGCCATGGGTTGGGATGTTAAGCCCATCGAATCCCTAAGGGTGACGCTGAATTAATAAATCCAACACATTTCCCTTTCTGACATGGGTGGTTGGACAACAGCAGCAAGCTGTCTCCACCTTTGGGCATATTCCCTGAAGCTCTCTCTAGAAGATTGAGACATTCCCATCAGAAGGGTCCTGTTAGGAGCCATGTCCAGAATGTATTGATATTGTCGGATGAAAGCCTCAGCCAAATCCTTCCAACATCTTATGGTGGCTCTAGACAAATGTGAATACCACTCTCTTGAAGCCCCAGTCAGATTGTCTTCAAAGTAGAACATCTACAGCTTTTCATCCATAGTATAAGCTTTAAGTCTTCCTAGGAAAGATTGCAAGTGAGTTCGTGGGCAGGAGGTACCATTGTACTTTTCAAAGCATGGGGGTTTGAATTTGTGGGGAATTCTCACCCCATCCACTAGCCCCATGTCCATCACATCGAAGCCCAAAGAATTCTGAGACTCCAAAGATCTCAACTTCTCAGCAATTTCGTCCAATCTCCTGTCATATACTTCATCCCCAGCTCCCATAACAGTAAACTGTTCCTCTTGGGGATCCTCTTGCAAGACTCTCCCCCCAGCAGTATTACCTTGCACATTCCTCGGGATGTTAGCTTCTGGATCCAGATGAGGTCCAAATACTGGTGGATCAATACGAGGCTGACCCCGTTCATTGTTACTAGTCCCTCCTGTTCCAAGATGAGGCTCTTCAGGAGTTTGTCTTTCCACCAGCTCTCTTAACCTTTCCTGACTCAGGGCCAAGCCAGTCATCACAGCCCTGAATTGAGACATCTGATTTCTCATCTCCACTCTCTCATTAGCCATCTGATTTCTGACTTCAGTCAGATCCTGCTGTACTTGTTCCATTTGAATACCGGGAAGGTTGTTGCGAGTCGGGTACCGGTGCGTGCGGTTGACAGGGAACACTCGGCGACGAGCAATGTTTCCTGAGATCACAACAAAGTTAGAAACAAAAATAATAAAACCTACAAAACAAAACAAAAGTTAGTATGCAATGCAGTATGCTTATTTGTTTTCCAAGGTATCCGGTTTGGTTCTTGGTTTTGACCTTTCCAGACCTCGAGGAAGATGCTTGATGTTGTTGAGAGAAAACCCAAATGAAAACAAACTGAAATATATTACAAATGGTGAACAATACATAGTCTGTTTTACAACATATGCCCATGGAGGGTCAAAATACATCAAAAAAGAAAAAAGTACATCAGATGGAAATAACAACAAACAAAGAATCAGACATCCAACCCAAACTCATCTTCTCTGACCTCCTTCAGGAGTGCCTCAGTCACTGGACCAGCTGGGTGCTCTGTAATGGTCCTAATGAGGAGGTTCCTGGTAGCAATGGTAGTGGTCAGCTTCTTATGCCTGTCCTGGTCCTTTGATCTTTTCAAACCTGCTCTGAGTTTCAACTCTGAAATCTCCTTCTGGGATGCCAACAATGCTTCCTGCTGCTTCTTCTCATTGGCCTCTAACTGTTCAATCTTGGCTTGAGTTCTCTGGTCTTCTTGTGTACGGGCCTCAGTGATTCTGACCCACCTAGCATGACTCTCTTAAAGATAGAGCTCAGTCCTAGCCTTCTGAATCTTGGCTTCTTTACAGGCATTCTTCAATATTTGTTCCCCAGCCCTTGCTTTCCTTATGTAATCCTCTGTCTTCTCAATTTTGGCAAGATGCTCCACCCTGAGCTTCTCCAATCTCTCAATGTCCAGACGACCATCACTCCATTCCCAAAGAGTCTTCTTTAAAGCTTGAGATAGGTTCTCATTTCTTTCCTTCAGCTTCTCAAATTCTTCTAGGCCGATAGTTGCTGCAGGTTGTACTGTAGATGGGCCAGGTATGTCTTCCAAGGTGAAAGGAATTCCAGTAATCTGGGCTCTAGTACGGGACCAGTCATAGTACTGAGCTGAGGCAACATTATTACACCTTCCAAGAATGGCAATCCCTTTTGTCTGGATGTTGTCCCAAGCCCAGGATGCTTGTCTGACAGCAGCTGAATTAGGTTTTACTTCACAATACAAGGTCTCACCATCTAAAACAGTAAAGGATTGTAGTTGATGCAACCCTTTACTCCTATAAGAGGCACATTTGGGTATTGTCCACAGCTGATGATAATGTCCTTGCCTTTGGTGCTCTAGGTGCACCATCTAATATCATCTGAAGTCAAGGCAATGAGCCTCTTGGCCCAATTCTTCTGTTGGTGAGGGTTCAGGAAGGCATCTGACTTAGGCAGGTGTTTGAGCAGCCAGGTGTGAAACAAAGGAGCACAACATCTCACTAACTTCCCCCTTTGTTTCTCGTTCCTCTGATGAATGGAGTAATAGAAGTCCCCTAGCAATGTGGGCACTGGGTTCTTCAGAAGAAACAAATGGATGGAATTCTTGCTGACAAATTTGGGCTCATCTGCAAACAGTATAGCCCCATATATGCTGAGGGCTAACAGTGCACAGACTTCCCTCCACTCCCACAATGAAACCTTCAGGATGGCCCGAGAAATCAAGAAGTCCAAGTGCAAACCAGGGATCCCAGCTTTTGTTTTCATACTTTGCTCAATCAAGGCAGGCTCCAGGTACAATGCCTTTGCTATCTCTTCATTTCTGGGAGCTGGCATTTCTGGGTTGAAAGGGATTCCACCCCTGATAGGTACTCCAATCAATGAGGAAAACTCTTCTAGCAGAGGCCCTAGCTGAAAGTCTGGAAAGGTGAAGCATCTCAATGGAGGGTCATAAAACTGCAAGCAGGTGTGGATCATGCTCCTCTGAGAGGGATCAAGGTCCATAACCATATCCAGGATACCTCCATAATGTTCTCTAAACAGAGGGATATGATCAGGTGTGATAAGTGATTGGACCTGCCTGATACCAGTCAACACAGGCTCAAAGAAATGGTAGGATATGTTGCTCTTCCTGGGAGTAGTCATGAATGCTACTGAAGAAACTGAAGATTGGTATATCATAGACTGATGCTGGAAATGAGCCACTGACAGGCTGATGCTGGTGATGATGAGGATAGCTGAAGCAGATAACTGATGAAGCAGAGGTCTATGCAGAAGAAGGAGTCAAAACCAAACCAGATATGATGTGGATACCCTTAAAAACAAATAAACAAATGTTAAATGATGCAATGATGATATATGCAAATGATATGCAAGGGTTTGTGATCAAGCTGGATCTGATTATCTGTCTTGATATAAGTCCATGTATGTTCAAAGAAGGTCCAGATAGAGGTTCAGAGATCCAGTAACCAAGGTGGGGGACTCAAATAAAGAGTCACATGTCCCGGGTTAATCACGAGAACTGTCCAAAATGAGGTACTCTTAAACAATAGCAACTGGGTATGATGTGGCTAAAGGGTTCCTGCAAACCTGTAAACAGCCCAACCCCCTCACAGGTAATGTTCTAAAACAAGGATCCTCAGACTTGGATCAGTTATGAGAAGTGTAAACACTTCTAACTCGGAGGTACAGTGTTTACAATAACCACAAAAGATCCTCCTCTAATTCACCTCAGTTTCTGAAGGTCATAATAAAGGTCATCCAGACTTAGCAGGCTTCCCAGATAGCCCTAGCACTACAGGAAATCTGTAGCACAGAGTTCTCAAGAAGAAACCCACATCTGAATCGTGTTTCATATTCCCGCACCAGACCGAAATGGAATGGGAAAGAACATGAACCACTCTAGCCTAGGTGTCACTCAGGTCCCAGGTATAGGACCTCAAACTCTCAATGGAACCCCCACCCACCAAAACAGAAGCCAGATCCAGCAATGATAATGACAGTATGAAACATGAAAAACTGTAAAGGAAAGCAATAAATAAGGCTGTACATAAAGCAATAAATGAAGCAAAATAAATAAACACACATAGCATACAACACCCCAGTAAACACAAATCAAACAAACGCTAGGAGGAACTCACAAAAAGAACCAGAAGCTCTGGTTGCAGTATAAGGGTCCCCAGCAGAGTCGCCAAGCTGTCGCTCCCACCAAATGACACCTAGGTCAAGAGGGGGTACAGACGCGAACGGTCGGCGAAGAGGAGAGAACACACAAGGGTGAACTGAAAAGAAAAGAGTCGCCAGCTAGGCATTTTTATCCCGAAGGAAAGGTAATGTTGTATAAACCTAAGAAAAGATGGATAAGATGGTTGCGAACCAGAGAAACTGAGAAAGGGGGTTGGTTACAACCTGGGAAGGTATTAGCACCCAGATTGTCCGCCGTACTCGACGGGATCCACGCTTGAAAGATTTGTGTTTAAAGGGGTAGTTTCAGTGCAATTTGTGTGCAAAAGCTGGAAAAGAATGCAAGTGTCAGTGTAAAAGGAATGTGAAGTGAAATAAAGGAGTGTCAGTGTAAGGAAAGAGTACAAAGCTCAAGACTATGAGGCTTAGAAAATAATGTTGGAAGAAGGGGAATATACAGAGACTTTTATTCGATAACTGTTAAGTTATGCCTACGTATCCTCTCGTGCAATGAGGAAGTCAGAACACCGTAGTTCGACTCAAAGAGACTGAAAGATAAATTGACTTGTGAACTGCTTACTTGCCTATGCTCAAGTGTATGACCTGTCTGGCTCAGGTGCAAAATGTCTTGCATTAGACGGAAGAAGCGAGTTCTCGTTTGTGAGTGAATGAGGTGAGAAAAGAATCCCGGAGGAGACGATTATTGTTTGTTTTTTGTGTTTTCAATCTTTTATTGCTTTTTGAAGTTTGTCATAAGAAAATGAGCTTAAGCCTAAACCAAGGGTTAGTAGACTCATCACATCCTCCCTCTGATTAGGGGTAATGAGAATACCTTAAGTATGAAGTAAGCACCTCACACTTAATCACCATGATGTAGGATTAAGATCATTAACCTACTTGTGATTATTTAGATGTTTTTGGAGTTTTTGTTTAGTGTTAAGTAATGAGTTTAAGCCATAATCAAAGATTTAATGGACCCATTACACCATCCTAATAGAAGGATGATAAATGAGAACATTTAAGCTGAGAAAGGCTCCTCAACTTAATCCATGATTAGGAATTAACCTCATGACAAAACAAATCCTTTATTAAAGTGGATTTTAATTAAGGGTAAGGTGAAGAAATGGATTTTATGATTTGTAAGATGTAAACACCCCAAATTTTCCCTCACCCATTCACCATGGCTTGTGATCATTTCATATGCATAAACTCAATCATACCATCTCATATCACATTTTGATTCACTACATAGATTCAAAGTCATCTGCATCTAGGGTTTGTGATCTAAGCAATCCAAGAGCCTCCTGAGCCACTCCAGAGGCCATCAATCACTTCAAAGGGGTCCATGTGTGTTCAAACATCATATTATATCCTCTCAAAGTCAATAATGTCAAAGAATCACAAGAACTGAGAATGGCATGGAAGCAGAGCCAGGTTTGACTGCACAGATGACCTAGAATTAGGGTTTTGGTTTCAGAGGCCATAACTCCAAATTTTTTGGTCATTCTTGTTTCTATTGGTCTCTATATGGTATGGGGAGTATGCATATCAATTTTCATGAAGAAATTCCATGGGGAAGTCATCTGATCAAGAGTTGACTTTTCAAGCAAGTCAGTGCAAAATCAGGGCATCTGAGGCCCCCAATAACCCAACCAAAGGGCATTCTTAATCATTTTGATTGTATATGATCTTTATTTGATCATAGAAGATGTTGGAAGTTTACAAAATTCAAGAATTTCAAGTTTTTGCAAAGTTGACTTTTTGGGCAAGTTTGACTTTTAATGAAATTGCCATTTTAGGCAACTTTTTCAACCTTTACTTTTTGGTTCAAAAAAAGCTTCAAATGGAAAAACTTTGGTCATGAAAGTTGTAGAATAGATCATTCCCTTTTCAAAAAGTACAAGAACATGACCTAATTCATTTTGGATCAAAAGTTATGGTTTGTCAAAGTTGGCAAAAATCACTAAATTTCAAGTCATGCACCAAAGAGGCAAAGTTGCAAATTCACTTCTCAAGGCCAATTAAGTCATCAAATGGACTTCTAAACTTCACCACATGATCATACAAGTCCTAAAAGTCAGATTGCACCCAAAGAATCACATGTTTTATGGCCCATGGATCAAGTTTCTTTCATAAGAACCAAAGGCAAGGCAAGTTGCAAAACTCATCATAGCTTCTCATCCACTTGCTGGCTAGCTTGCTGATCAATCCTAGGCCCTTCCTCACATCATGCTACGCAGCACACCCTCCTTGTACTTAGCTAGCAAGTAGCCCATGCCCTTCTTACACAACTTTGACATTTTGGCAAAAGCACCCATGCCAATCAATAAAGCACATGTCACTTCATCTGACCAATGGCAATTGTTTATACTGATCAAATGCAAGCCAAACATAACAAGAGCCAGGCCTGAAGCAACACAGAACTCAGCATTCTCATTTTCCACCCTTTGTGCAAAAGCTTTCGAAACTCATCACACAAGTGACAAACACACAAACTAACTTCACAGATCAACTCAACACATCTTCCTGGTCACAAAGCACACATCACCATTGCCTTAAACTCCCAGAATCACAAATACGATTCTCACCTCACCTTGAGCAGAACCTCTGCCATCTTCCAAACCAGCCACCATAAACTTCTTCTAAGCATCAAGACTTCATCAGGGGCCTAAGAGGAGTGGTTTGCGCAAAGAGAGGGGGTCAGAAAGTTGCAAACAGAGAAAGCTCAAAGCTCAGGTATACCAAGAACTTTTTTTCCAGAAATGGATTTTTAAGTTTCTAAGTTGTTCTTCATGTCTTGCTGATCACTCTGGTGCTTTTATTTTCTGAAATGGTTGAGAAATGAGTATTTAATCTTGTTCTGAAACTTTTGCCCTAAAAAATGTTTTGTTTCGATTCAGCTGATTGATGAAAGATAAATGAGATTTGAGTGGGGGTTTTGATTCAGTGGGATGTGGGGATGATTTCTGGGCTTTTAGTTTTCGTTTTAGTGAAGTTTTGAGGATTTTGGAGATTTTCAGGTGGGGTTCCCACCGGAGAAGACGACCGGAGGTCTTCTCCGGCCACCTGAAAATAATTAGGGCTAATCCCTGTGTTTAATGAAGTTTGAATATTGCCCCTTGGATGTGTTGACTCGCGCGCATTTGGATGCCCAGGATCACTCTATTTTGCCCTAATCATAGTTGACTTTATTAATCTGGATTAATTAATTCATAAATAGGATTTAACTCAGTTTGAATGTCAGCCTTTAGATTGCGCACACAGTCAACTTTTTATTTCCCAGATTCAATCCTGGCTCTCCATTGCGTTTACTTTTCATTTTCTTTAATTTTAATTCATTTATTTTGTATTTCTTTTCTCCATTTATTTTAAAATAGCAAAATCATTTTAAAAATTCTGAAAATTTTTGTACACACTTTTATTAATTTTCAGAAACCAAAAACATTTTTATTTTTATTTTTTGCATTAAAAAATATTTTTAAATCATTTAAAAGTTTATTTTTAATTAATTAATGAGAATTAATTAATTAAAAATACTTTTAGGTATTTAAAAATCACCAAAAAATTCATGAAACCTTCATAATCATTTAGAAACATTGTCCAACCCTCAAACCAAATTTCTTTTTTGATCTTGATGTCTTTTGAGAATTTTTCATGGAATTAAAATCATTTCAAGGCATTATTTTGATCCAAACTTCAAAAAATCATTTCTGCCTAACCATTAAGAGTTGGACTTTGATTCTTTTTGCATTGCATTGTGTTTAGAATGTAGTTTGTGAGATTAAGTTGGCATGATTTGATCTTTCATTTTCAATTTGTTTGGCATTTTTCTTGTTAAGGTACCCTAAAACCCTAGGAAACTTAGGAAATTCATAACTTACATTAGGTTAAGAGTTAGAACCCCTCCTTTGGGCAGTGAGTTTGTATAGGATTAGGTTTCCTTTGAGTGCATTTTCAATTTTTTATCTTGATGTTTGCTTCTGATTTTGGTTTTTGTTTGATGCATTGATCATAAACCCTAATTTGGGCTTCCTTTTGCATTCATCTTGCATTTGCATTCATGCCTTGACTTGCCATGGCATTTTGTGCATCCATTTGATTCATTGAACATCTTAAGACATATTAGAAGCATGCTTGATCATTGCATCTTGCATTTGCCATGTTGTATGTCATTTGCATTTCATAACTTTTCATGTATGTTCATGGTTCTAAACTTGCTCCATTTGCATCCATTTGTTCATGTGATCATCCCCATGCCTTGTTTCATGTTTGCATCATCTCATAGCATCATTATCATCTCATATATGATTCTGGTTTTGATTTGCATCATGCCATTTCATTCCATTTTGCATTGCATTGCATCTTTCTCACTAACTTTTCAGGTGGTAAGCAACTTTGAGAAGTGAATTTGCCTTCACTTCTCACCATTCCTTTTCATCTCCTCTTATGCATCATTGCTGCATTTTGTCTTGTGCTTGAGATTGATCTTGCTCATTCTTGTTATTCTTACTTTCTTTCTTCAAGTGACTTGTCTTCTTAAATGAAGCAAGTTACTTTGCTTCTCTTTGCTCCTTTCATCTGCTTCCTGGTGTTTCCTTTGAAGATTTCTTTCTTAAACCTCACAAACCTTAGGAACAACCAAGCATGACAATGATTAGGGTTTTGATTAGTCCCCCACTTAGTTTTTTACCTTTGTGTCTCATTGAGTCTTCTCTTCTCATCTCATAATCAGGGACTAAACCCTAAAGGCTTTAAGGCTTTGTGATTAAGCTTATGCCTGCATCCTTCTATTAGGATGGAGTGTATAACTTTAATACTAAGTGTTAAACCCTTAATGTGTTTAAATCTCTTAATCAATTCACTTAATAATCATCAAGACATCACACTTGTAACTTGGGCCTTGCATTAGGGTTCTAAATCTTCCTTAATTGGTTAAGAAGGACTAACCCTAGTGTTAATGGACAAGTCCCCCTCAAGTTGTCTTACAAATCATAAAAATCATTTCTTCATCTTATCATTAACTAAAATCCATTTAATAAAGGCTTTGTTTTGTCATGGGTTTAATCCCTAATCATGGATTAAGTTGAGGAGCCTTCCTCAGCTTAAACATTCTCATCTATTATCCTTCTATTAGGATGGTGTAATGAGTCTGTTTAATCCCTGATTATGGCTTAATCTCATTACTTAACACTAAACAAAAACTCCAAAAACATCTAAATAATCACAAGTAGGTTAATGATCTTAACCCTACATCAAAGGTGATTAAGTGTGAGAAGCTGACTTCACACTTAAGGTATTCTCATTACCCCTAATCAGAGGGATGATGTGATGAGTTTACTAAATCCATTGGTTTAGGCTTAAACTCATTAATTTATGACACATTTTCAAAAGCAATAAAAGATTGAAAACACAAAAAAAAACAATAATCGTCTCCTCCGGGATTCTTTTCTCATCTCATTCACTCATAAACGAGAACTTGCTTCTTCCGTCTAATGCAAGACAGTTTGCACCTGAGCCAGACAGGTCATACACTTGAGCATTGACAAGCAAGCAGTTCACAGGTCAATTCATCTTTTAGTCCCTTTGGGTCGAACTACGGTGTTCTGACTTCCTCATTGCACGAGAGGATACGTAGGCATAACTTAACAGTTATCGAACAAAAGTCTTTGTATATTCCCCCTCCTTCCAGTTTCATTCTTTTAAAGCCTCATAGTCATGAGCATTTCACTCTTATCCTTACACTGACACTGTATATATCACACTTTACACTTCTTTTACACTAACACCTGTACATTTTCTTCCAGCCTCCTTATGCACAAATTGCACTGACACTACCCCTTTAAAACACAAATCTTTTAAGCGTGGATCCCGTCGAGTACGACGGACAATCTGGGTGCTAATACCTTCCCAGGTTGTAACCAACCCCCTTTCTCAGTCTCTCTGGTTCGCAACCGTCTTATCCATATCTTTCTAGGTCTATGCAGCATTGCCTTTCCTCCGGGATAAAAATGCCTAGCTGGCGACTCTTTTCATTCCCTGTGAGTTCACTCCTGTGTGTCCTCACACCCTCCTCTCGCCAACCGTTCGCGTCTGTACCTTATTTGAGCCCGGTCTCATCTTTTGGGAGCGACATAAGACAACTTGAGGGGGACTTGTCCATTAACACTAGGGTTAGTCCTTCTTAACCAATTAAGGAAGAATTAGAACCCTAATGCAATGCCCAAGTTACAAGTTTGATGTCTTAGTTATTATTAGGTGATTGATTAAAGGATTTAAACACATTAAGGGTTTAACACTTAGGATTAAAGTTATACACTCCATCCTAATAGAAGGATGCAGGCATAACCTTAATCACAAAGCCTTAAAACCTTTAAGGTTTAGTCCTTGATTAAGAGATGAGAAGAGAGGACTCAAAGATGACACAAAGGTAAAACTAATGGGGGACTAATCAAACCCTAATTGTGATCATGCTTGGGGGTTCCTAGGGTTTATGAGGCTTGCAAAAGATCTTCAAGAGAAAAGCCACCAAGGAAGAAGCAGGATGGAAGGAGGAGAAGCAGAAAGAAGCAAGACAACTTACTTCACTTAAGAAGATAAGTTGTTTGAAGAAAGAAAGTGAGGAGGGAACATGAATGAGGAAGCTCACTCTAATTCACAAGTAAAATGCAGAAATGATGCATAATAAAGATGAGAAGAGATTATGAGAAGTGAAGGCAAATTCACTTCTCAATGACTTACCACCTGAAAAGTTAGTAACAAGAAATGAAATATAATGAAAATGAGATGAAATGCAATGATGCAAACCAAAATCAGAAGCATGAACATGATGTTAATGATGCTAAGAGATAAAGCCAATACATGTCAAGAGTTGTGGATGATCATACAAGGATGAGGATGCAAATGAAGCATGTTTTGAACCATGAAAGTTCATGAAAGCTTATGAAATGGAATGAATGCATAACATGGAAAATGAATGATGCAATGATCAAACATGATTCTAATGTGTCCTAATATGTCTTAGAGGTCATGTGAATGCACAAAATGTCATGGCAAGTTCATGCATACAAGCATATGGAAGATGGATGCAAGTGAAGGCAAAAATTAGGGTTTATACATAACATGCAATACAAAAAATCAAAATCAGAAGCAAATGACATGATAAAAAATTGAAAATTGGATCAAAGGGACCCGAATCCTACATAAGTTCACTTCCCAAAGGAGGGGACCTAACTCTTAACCTAATGGAAGTTATGATTTTCTTAAGTTTGCTAGGGTTTTGGGATACCTCACAATGAAAAATGCAAAACAAATTGAAAATGAAAGATAAATTCAAACCAATTTTACCCTAGAAACTACATGATATGAGGAATGCAATGCAAAAAGAACCAACACCAAACTCTTCATGGTTAGGCAGAATGAATTTTTCTAATTTGGAACAAAAATATTGCCTTTTAAGAACTTTAATTCCAAGGAAAAATGTCAAAATAGGTCAAGAACCAAAAACAAATTTGTTTGAAGAGCTTGATAATGTTTCTAAATGTATTAAAATGCAATGTGAATTTTTTTTGTGATTTTTAGAAACCTAAATGCTATTTTAATTAATTAATTCTCATTAACTAATTAAAATATACATTTAAATATTTTTAAAATACGAAAATTATGCAAAAAATAAAAAAAAAATTATTTTCAGAAAGAGAAAAATATTTTAATGTGTGATGCAAAAAATGAGATTTTTTAGAAATGATTTGCTATTTTAAATAAAATGTGCAAAACAAATGAATAAAAGAGAAAATAAAATTGAATTAAAGGAGAAGTATGCTGATCTGAGGGCCAGGATTCAAACCTAGGGGGCGGGAGTTGACTATGCGCGTGATCTAGTGGCTATAATTCAAACTGAGTAAATCTTATTTAAATAATTAATTAATCCTGATTAACTTAATTAATTGGAAATTAGGGTTAAGTGGGACAATCTGGGACACACACGCGCGCGGGTAAATCAAATCCAAAGGCCAGTATTCAAACGGAACCCTAAACCTATTTAAGACACTTAATTACTCTCGGGTGGCCGGAAATGACCTCCGGTCATCTTCTCCGGCCACACTCTCCCCTGAAAAACTCTATCTCACTCCCTAAGCATCTAACACAAGATCTATCTGGCCAGAAATGAACCCCACACATCACTGAACCAAAATCCCCAAACAAAAACCATTTTTCATTCATCAACAAGGAAAATCGAAACAAAACAATTTTAGGTCAGAAACTTTCAGACAATCCATACATACTCAATATTCCACCATTTTGAAAAATAAATATATCAGAATCATCAGCACATCATAAGGATTCGATTAAGAACTTAAAAACAAGGTTCTTAGAAAAAAGTTCTTGAGCTATACCTGAGATGGAACCTTCTGGTTCTGGGCTTTCTGGGTCCTCCCTTGATGCAAGCCCACTCCTATGAACCTCCTGAAGATGATATGAAGCTTAGAAAACTTTGAGGATGGCTGGTTCTGAAGTTCCAGTTCTGGTGTAGCAGGTTTTGAGGTTTTTGTATGTGATGTATTTGGCTGTTTTGAGGGTTGATTCTTGTTTTATGGATAATATGTGACTTGTTGGTGAAGAAAAATTTGAGGTTTGATGGCTGAGGGAGGAGTTTCGAAGAGATGAAGGTTTTTGCAAGTTTTATGAATTCTGGTTGTGTGTGTCTTCTGAGCTTGTCTCCAACTTGTTTTATGATCCATATCATATCCCTAAACTATTGGAAGAGGTCTGAGGAAGTGACATGCACTGTGGGAATGGCATGGGGCAATTGGCCAAAAAGTCAATGTTAGGTGTACTTCAAGCATGGGCCATGGCATAAGCTATCTTAGGGCTGCACTGAGTTCAACTGCCTTCAAGGAGAGCCATGGGATGTTCTGAGGTGATCTGAAATGGATGGAGGGTGAGATGTCACATGTTTTGCCTTTTTTGCAACTTGTTGCATTTTGAAGTTTTGGTCATGGATATGTGACATCCCTTGGGCAATATGCAGCAAAATGTACCATATAATGCTGTTATGACACTTTGAGATTGATTAGAGATCAAACAAAACCCTAAGAACCATTCTTGCAAGATTTCCCTCTTTGTGACTTTTATGATAAATGGCTTATGACACTTGGAATCTAAGGCATGAAAGTGAGAAATTCTTTGGGAAAATCTGAATTATGGACCATGAATTATGTTTGTGTGATGATTAGAAGTTAATTTGAAGTCACATTTGGTTTTGGCAAGTGTTTTTGCAAGTTTCCTCTTTGGCACAAAAGTGAAAAATAAGTGATTTTGTCCAACTTTGCAAGGCCATAACTTTTGTTCTAAAATGAATTAGAATGAGTTCTTGTACTTTTTGAAAATGGGAGGATCCAATCTACAACTTTCATGACCAAGAATTTTTCATTTGAAGCATTTTTGAATCAAAAAGAGGAGGTTGAATAACTTTCCCAAAATGGCAAGTTTACATTACAAGTCACTTTCCCAAAATGGCAACTTTGCAAATGGCTTGAAATTCTTCAATTTTGTGAACTTCTAACATCTTCTAAGATCAAATAAAGATCATACACATTCAAAATGGTGGAGAAGACCCTTTGGTTGGATGATTGGGGGTCTCAGATGCCCTGATTTTGCACTGACTTGCTCAAGAAGTCATCTTTTGATCAGATGCCTTCCCCTTTGAATTTCTTCATGAAAATTGGTATGCATGATCCTTATACCATATAGAGACTAATAGAAACAAGAATGACCAAAAAATTTGGAGTTATGGCCTCTAAAACCAAAACCCTAATTTTAGGTCATTTGTGCAGTTAAGCTTGGCTCTGCTTCCATGCCTTCCTCAATCCTTGTGATTTTCTGACTTCCTTGATCTTGGGAGGATGTAATATGATGATTGAACATACATGGGACCTTTTGAAATGATTGAACCCCTTTGGAGTGGCTCAGATGACCCTTGGATTGCTCAGATCACAAACCCTAGATGCAGATGACTTTGAACCAATGCAATGTAACAAAAATGCAATATGAGATGGTATGATTAAACTTATGCAAATGAAAAGAATCACAAGCCATAGAGAGATCATGATGGGGACAGCCATCAAGTAGAGAGACAAGACTCTCTGGGGATTTAAAGATTAAGTTAATGACAGGGACGACCATCAAGTTCAAATAAATGATGAGGGACGGTCATCTAAGGTGAAGGACGATCACCTGGCAGGGTACGGCTGCCGGAAATATCGCGACATAGGACGAATGTCGGATAGAAAAGGTCGACGATGGGGACGGCCATCGGATAAACATGATGAAGGACGATCATCAAGAGGTGAAAGACGATCACCTAGCAGGGTACGGCTGCTCTCGGAGTTTATCATGACATAAGACGAATGCCAGATAACAAAATCAACGATGGGGACGACCATCAGATAACATGATGAAGGACGATCATCAAAAGGGGAAGGATGATCACCTGGCAGGGTACGGCTGCCGGAAGTATCGCGACATAGGGAGAATGTCAGATAAAAATAGGTAATTTATCGGGATTTTCCGGGGACTCTTCTGGGGAATGGTAGACACAGACGAGTGTCTAGATTCAAGAAAGGAAAGGTATAAGTGTTCGTCATTGTGTATAGATTAAAGATGCGGATGAGCATCCTTAAGACTTTGATACGGACGAGTATCAGTAGAAACAAACACTGACGCATGCTCAGAGATGATGATACGGACGAGTATCAACTGGTTAACAAAGAACACGGACGAGTGTTGAATCTGAGAAAGATAAGTGGTGTAAACAAGATACGGACGAGTATCTGAAATAAGTAATCATGAGTGAGACACATATGAGTATTCAACTTGCCGGGGTGGGCAGGATGTGCCATTTTATCTTTCAAAACATAGAGGTTTGAACTTGTGAGGAATTCTAACCCCCTCCACCAAACCCATGTCCATGACATCAAAACCCAGAGAGTTTTGGGATTCAAGAGACCTCAGCTTCTCTGCAATTTCGTCCAACCGACGGTCGTAAACTTCGTCTCCAGCCCCAACCACAGTAAACTGTTCTTCTTGAGGATCCTCCTGTAAGACCCTTCCTCCAGTAGTGTTACCCTGGGTATTTCTTATGGCATTGATTTCTGGGTTCAGATGCGGTCCAAACTCTGGTGGATCGGTGCGAGGTTGCACGTGATCGTTGTTATTGGTACCTCTTGTACCTGGATGGTGTTCCTCAGGAGTTTGTCGCTCAACCAATTCCCTCAGTCTTTCCTGGCTCTGAGCTAGACCAGTCATCACTGTCATAAATTGAGTCATCTGATTTCTCATCTCAACCCTCTTATTGGCCATTTGGGTCCTCACTTCATTCAAGTCTTATTGAACTTGATCCATCTATAGCCCCGGAAGGTTGTTTCTTGTCGGGTACCGGTGTATTCTGTTGACAGGGAACACTCTTCTGCGAGCAATGTTTCCTGAAACCACAACAAAATGAGAAACAACAATAAACAAAACCCTACAAAACAAAGAAAATGTTAGTATGCAATGCAGGATGCCTATTTGTCTTCCAAGGGTATCTGGTTTGGTTCTTTGGTTTTGACCCTTCTAGACCTCGAGGAGATGTTGATGATATTGCAGAGAGAGATAAAGCCCACCAAAAATAATACAAACCTTATATATTACATAGAGTGAAGATACATAGTTTGATTACAACAACATTCCCATGGTGGGTTAAAAATACATCAACAAAAGGAAAACACAATCAAAATGAAGTACAAACAAAAATAGTCAAACATCCAATCCAAATTCATCTTCTCTGACTTCCTTCAGGAGGGCCTCGGTCATTGGACCAACCGGGTGCTCTGTGATAGTCCTGATGAGGAGGTTCCTGGTAGCAATGGCATTGGTCAACTTCTTATGCTTATCCTGATCCTTTGACCTCTTCAACCCCGCCCGGAGTTTCAATTCAGAGATCTCCTTTTGTGCTGCTAATAATGCCTCCTGATGCTTCTTCTCACTGGCCTCCAGTTGCTCTATCTTAGCTTGAGTCCTTTGATCTTCTAGTGCACTGGCTTCAGTGATCCTGATCCACCTAGTCTGGCTCTCCTCTAGATAATGCTTTGCCCTAGCCTTCTGAGTCTTTGCTTCCTTGCAAGCATTCTTCAGCACTAACTCTCCTGCCCTAGTCTTTCTGATGTAGTCGTCCTTCTTCTCAATCTTGGTTAAGTGCTCAATCTGGAGCTTCTCTAACCTCTCATTATCTAAACGACTGTCATTCCTCTCCCAGAGGGTCTTCTTCAAGGCTTTAGAGAGTTGAGTATTTCGTTCTTTCAGTCTCTCAAACTCTTCCAAACTGACAGTAGCTGCAGGTTGCACTGTTGAAGGTCCAGGTACATCTTCTAAAGTGAATGGCATCCGGGTGATCTGTTCCCTGGTACAAGACCAATCAAGATACTGGGATGAATCTATGTTGTTGCATTTTCCAAGGATGGTTGTTCCCTTAGTCTGAATGTTGTCCCAAGCCCAGGCAGCTTGTCTGACAACAGCAGAGTTGTGCTGGATTTCACAATAGAGGGTCTCAGTCAAATCTTTCCCCCTTGGAGGATGAACCAAAGCATACCCTAATTGTCTCTTAAAAATCAAGGGGTTATAGTTGATGCAACCTTTTACTCTAATCAAAGGCACATTAGGATACTGACCACAGCTAGTAATGATGTCTTTGCCCTTGGTACTCTGAGTTCACCATCTGATGTCTTCTGATGTCAAGGCAATCAATCTCGTAGCCCAGTTCTTTGGCTGATGAGGGTTCAGGAAAGTGTCTGACTTTGGCAAATGTCTTAACAACCAAGAGTAATAGAGGGGAGCATAACATCTGACCAATCTCCCTCTTTGCTTCTCATTCCTTTGGTGCACTGAATAATAGAAGTCTCCAAGCAAGGTAGGAACTGGGTTCCACAGTAAGAACAGGTGAATAGCATTCTTGCTTACAAACTTTGGCTCGTCTGCAAACAAGATAATCCCATATATGCTGAGGGCTAAGAGTGCACAAACAGCATCCCACTTTCCTATTGCAGCATGCAGGGTGGCTTGGGAGATCAGGAAATCTAGGTAGAGGCCTGGAACCCCAGCCTTAGTGGTCATGCTCTGATCAATGAGCGCAGGCTCCAAATGCAATGCCCTAGCTATATCTTCATTCTTGGGAGCAACCATCTCAGGGTTGAAAGGGATTCCTCTCCTGATAGGAACTCCTAACAACATGGAAAATTCTTCTAGCAGAGGTCCCAACTGAAAATCAGGGAATGTGAAGCATATAAGAGGAGGATCATAAAACTGGAGACAGGTGTGAATCATGCTCCTCTGGGATGCATCCAGGTCCATGATCATGTCCAATATGCCTCCATAATGTTCCCATAATAATGGGACATGATCAGGGGTAATGAGAGACTGGATCTGTCTGATGCCAGTAAGGGTGGGCTCAAAGAAATGGTATGTGATATTGCTCTTCCTGGAAGTGTCCATGCTGATAATGGATGCTGGTGAAGAAACTGAAGAGAAGCCCTGATGAAGGTTACTGAAGAAAATGCTGGAGAAGTGTCTCTGATGAAGATAGCTGATGGAGAGAACTGGGAAGAGCCTCTTACAAACTGATGAAGGTACTGGAGAAAATAACTTGAAGAAGTATGAGCAGCAGAATGGGTCAAAACCAAACAAAAGATGAGAAGGTGGATACCCTGCAAAACAAATAGGCAAATGTTAAATGATGCAAAAATGATGTATGCAGAATGATATGCAAAGGGTTTGTGATCAAGTGTTGGATCCGTTATCTGCCTTGATAGGGTTCATATGTGTTCATAAGTCCGGATGGAGGCTTAGAAATCCACTAACCAGGTGGGGGACTCAAATAAAGAGTCACAAGTCTAGGGTTTCACAAGAACTATCCAAAGTGATGCATTCTTAAAACAACACTAGTAACAGGGTATGATGAGGCCAAGGGTTCCTGCAAACCTGTAAACATCTCAACTCCCTCACATGTATTGTTCTAGAACAAGGATCCTCAGACTTGGATCAGTTATGAGAAGTGTAAACACTTCTAACCCGGAGGTATAGTATTTACAATAACTATAAAAGATCCTCCTCTAATTCACCTCAGATACTGAAGGTCATAATAGGTCATTCAGACTTAGCAGGCTTCCCAGATAGCCCTAGTACTACAGGAAATTCGTAGCACAGAGTTCTCAAGAAGAAACCCATGTCTGAACCGTGTTTCATATTCCCGCACCAGACCGAAATGGAATGGGAAAGAATATGAAGCCACTCTAGCCTATGTGTCACTCAGGTCCCCGGTATAGGACCTTACTCACTCAATGATCCCCCACCCACCAAGGAAACAGCAGATCCAACACCAATGATAATGACAGTATGAAGTGCATAAAAACTGTAAATGAAAGCAATAAATAAACCTGTATAGAAAGCAATAAATAAAGGAATAAATAGGCACAAGTAGCACATAATACCCCCGTAAACACAAATAAAACAAGCGCTAGGAGGAACCAACAAAAAGAACCAGAAGCCCTGGTTGCAATATAAGTTTCCCCTGCAGAGTCGCCAAGCTGTCGCTCCCCCGAAAAGACACCCGGGTCAGATAGGGTACAGACGCGAACGGTCGGCGAAAGGAGAAATGAAATGAAGATGAATAGAGTCGCCAGCTAGGCATTTTTATCCCGAAGGAAAGGTAATGCTGCATAAACCTAGAAAGATATGGATAAGACGGTCGCGAACCAAAGAAACTGAGAAAGGGGGTTGGTTACAACCTGGGAAGGTATTAGCACCCAGATTGTCCGCCGTACTCGACGGGATCCACGCTTAAAAGTTTGTGTTTAAAAGGGGTGGTGTGTGTGCTATCTGTGTGCAAAAGTTGGAAAAGAATATACAAGTGTCAGTGCAAAAGGTGAATGCTTAGAGACTGAGGCTTAAAAGAGAATGCTGAAAGAGGGGGAAGACACAGAGACTTTTGTTCGATAATTGTTAAGTTATGCCTACGTATCCACGCGTGCAATGAGGAAGTCAGAACACCGTAGTTCGACCCAAAGAGACTGAAAGATAAATTGACTGTGAACTGCTTGTTTGTCTATGCTCAAATGTATGACTCGTCTGACTTGAGTGCTAACTGTCTTGCATTAGATGGAAGAAGCAAGTTCCCGCTTATGAATGAGTGTGATGAGAAAAAAGTCCCGAAGGAGACGATTATTGTTTTTTTTGTGTTTTCATTTTTGTTATTATTTTTGGTGTTTTGCATAAGTTAATGAGCTTAAGCCTAAATCAAGGGCTTGTAAACTCATTATATCCTCCCTGATTAGGGATAATGAGCCTATTTAAGTATGAGATAAGCATCTCAACTTAATTGCCATGATGATGTAGGATTAATATCATTAACCTACTTGTGATTAATTAGATGTTTTTGGATTTTTGTTTAGTGTTAAGTAATGAGTTTAAGCCATAATCAAGGATTAGTGAACTCATTACACCATCATAATAGAAGGATAATAGATGAGAACACTTAAGCTGAGGAAGATACCTCAACTTAATCCATGATTAGGGATTAAAGTCATTAGATGACAAGCCTTTATTAAAGTGGATTTTAATTAAGAGTGAGATTAAGAAGTGAGTTTTAGGGTTAGTAAGACAACCTGAGGGGGACTTGTCCATTAAACACTAGGGTTAGTCCTTCTTAACCATAAAGGAAGAATTAGAACCCTAATGTAAGGCCCAAGTTACAAGTTAATGTCTTAGTGATTATTAAGTGGATTAATTAAGAGGTCTAAACAAATTAAGGGTTTAACACTTAGGGTTAAAGTTATACACTTCGTCCTAAGAGAAGGATGCAGGCATAACCCTAAATCCTAAGTCATATGGCCTTAAGGGTTTAGTCTCTAATGATGAGATGAGAAGAGAGACACAAAGAAGACTCAAAGGTAAAAACTAAGGGGGACTAATCACAACCCTAATTATTATCATGCTTGGATGTTCCTATGGTTTGTAAGGCTTGAGAAAGATCTTCAAGGAGGCCACCAATGGAAGAAGCTGATGAAAGGAGGAAGAAGCAGAAGAAATAAGTTACTTACTTCATTGAAGAAGATAAGTAACTTAAAGAAGGAAAGTGAGAGAGAAAGGACACAAGTGAACAAATTCACTTCAAAACCAGCAAGATGCATATGAAAGAGATGAAGAGAAATGAGAAGTGAAGGCAAATCCACTTCTCAAATTAACTTACCACTTGAAAATGTTAACACAAGATGCATAAGAAAGAAATGAAATGAAATTATGCATATGCAAAGGCAAAGACCAAAATCAGAAGCATACACATGATGCAAGTGATGCTATGACATGATGCAAAAGAATACAAAGTGAAATGAATGATCATACAAAGAATGAATGCAAATGAAGCATGCTTTGAAGTTTGAAAGTTCATGAGAGTTAATGAATGGAAATGAATGCAAATTATGGCAAATGAATGAAGAAATGATCAAGCATGATTCTAACATGTCCTAATATGTCTAAGATGACATGTGAATGCATGAAATGTCATGGCAAGTTCGTGTATGGATACATATGCAAGATGAATGCAAGTAAAGATGCAAACTTAGGGTTTTATGAAAGGATGAGATGAAAATGGAAAAGACAGAAGCAAATGACATGATAAAAATTTGAAATCACACTCAAACAAACCCTAAACCTATACTAGGTTACCATCCAAAGGGGGAGGTCAGAAGCTAAATCTAAAAGGAGTTATGAATTTCCTAAGTTTCTAGGGTTTTTTGGGTGATCTTTAATGTAAAATGCTAAACAAATTGAAAATGAAATATAAATTCATGCCAAAAATATCTTAGAAACTACATGATATGCACAAAACAATGCAAAAAGAATAATCCTCAAAATCTTCTTGGTTAGGCAGAAAAGATTTTTCTAAGTTAGGGTTCAAAAATAGGATTTAAATGACCCTTAATTCAAACAAAATTCTCAAATGATCATCAAACCTAAAAAGAAATTTGTATGAAGAGTTTGAAAATGTTTCTAAATGCAAAGGGATGACTCATGATTTTTTTGGTGATTTTTAGAAACTTAAATGGTATTTTAATTAATTAAATTCAATTAATTAATTAAAATAAACATTTAAATATTTTAAAAAATACAGTTTTTATGCAAAAAATAAAATAAAAATCATTTTCTGATTAAGAAAAATATTTGGAATAAAAATGCAAAAGGAAATATTTTTGGGATTTTTCTAAGTATTTTAAATAAATTCGTAAAATAAAATACAAATAAAAATCAAATAAAAGTAAAAGTATGCTAAATGAAAGGTTGAGATTGCAAGCTGGATGATCCAGGGTCAGGAATCAAAGTCCACGTGACTTATGGTAATAAGGCTATGACTTAAGCTGGATAATTAAATGAGATCCAACGGCCATTGTTTTAAACTGACCTAATTAAATAAATTAAAACTAATTAATTAGGATTAGGGTTAATGAAGTGATCTGGTCCATTGAAAACGCGCGCCAACACAAGATCCTAAGGTCAGAATTTAAACCTAGCTAATTACACGTCATTAGGACAAAACAAATTCAGATGACCGGAACAGTGCTCCGGTCATCTTCTCCGGCGAGTCAATCATGCCAACTATTTCCCTAGGCTACCCCAGGCCCCCTAAAGCTCCAGATTACATCATCTAACAACTCTAAACACGAATCAAGCATTAAAACACATTTATCAAGCATGAACAACATGAATCGAATCAAACAAGTTTTAGGTCAGAAGTTTCAGAAGCTTCATACATACTCAATACTTAACCATTTGCAAAAATAATCATATCAACATGATTAGCACATCACATAGATTCATTTAGGAACTTAAAAACAAGTTTCTGGAAAAATAGTTCTTGAGGTTACCTGAGTTGAAGCTTTCGAAACTGGAACTTTCTGGGCTCTTCTTTGGTGCTTTTCCACTCCCCTTGATCCCCTTATGCCTCTGGAATGCTTGAAAGGAGTTTATATGGAGTGTTTTGAAGGTTTCAGTTCAGAGGTTCAAGAAATCGTGTTTTGGTTTGAGAGGTTTTCAGGCCATTGTGAAGGGTGGTTTGTGTTCCTTGAGTGATTTTGAGATGAATGGTGAAGAGAGTTGTGAGTTTTTGTGCTTGTGTGATGAAATTCGAAGAGGTGAAGGTATGAGGTGATTTTTGCAATCTGAGGCTATGGTTGTGTTTCAGGCTTGTGTGTTGTATGAAATGAGTTGCTTTTGATTTGTATAATGTATTGTGATTGGTCAGAAAGTTGGTAATGTCACAGCTTGATTGGTATGGCTTATTTTGCCAAAAAGTCAAAAGTTTGTATCATAAACATGGGCTCGGGCCAGAGGAAATCTAAAGGGTGGATTGGCCTTAGTTGAGTTTGTGGAGGTCCCTTGGATCAGATTTCATGAGCTGTGGTGATTGAATGGTGAGATTGAAGAGGTTTTGCAATTTTCCCTCTTTGGTGTATCTTGTGATGCAAGGCATGAAATGTTGTGATTCCTTGGGCAATTCTGAGCAAAATGAGTCATGTGATGTTGTTATGATGTTTATAATTCAATTAGAGGTCACTTAGAAGCTTGGCAAGTGAATTTGCAAAAATCCCTCTTTGGCATGAATGTGAAAATTATGTGATTTTTGCCAACTTTGAAGGATCATAACTTGAGTTCCATAATGAATTAGAACATGTTCTTGTACTTTTTGAAAAGGGAAAGACCTAATCTACAACTTTCATGACCAACAATTTTTCATTTGAAGCATTTTTGGTTGAGAAAGAGGGGGTTGAAAAACTTTCCCAAAATGGAAAGTTTCCATTACAAGTCATTTCCATTTTTGGCAACTTTTGGTTTAGCTCAAATTTCTTCAATTTTGTGAACTTCCAAGCACTTAAATGATCAAATAAAGATCATATAACTTCAATTTGATGAAAATATCACTTTGGTTCCATTGTTGGGGGCCTCAGATGCCCTGATTTTGCTCTGACTTGCTCAAGAAGTTACCTAATGAACAGATGACTTCCACAATGAATTTCTTCATCAAACTTGGTACATATGATCCTTATAACATATTAAGAACATTAGAAACAAATATGGCCCAAAAATTTGGAGTTGAGGCCTCTGAAACAAAAACCCTAATTTTGGTCATCCGTGTAGTGAAAACCCTAGCTCTGCTTCCATGCCTTGCCAGTTCTTGTGATTTCTTGACTTCTTTGAACTTTGAGAGACATAATATGATGATAGAGCACACATGGACCCTCTTGGAACACTTGGAAACCTTTGGAGTGGCTCAGATGGATCCTTGGATTGCTCAGGTCACAAACCCTAGATGCAGATGAACTTGAACTATGCAGATGAAACAAATATGCAATATGAGGTATAATGCTTATGTTTATGCAAAAATGAAAGATCACAAGCCATGGTGTGAAATTAGTGAGGGCAAATTTGGGGTGTTTACACCTTTCCCCTACATAACCGACTTCCGAACCCAGGCAATGGTTCCGACGACCTTGTCTTTATCCTTTCTTCCCGGGTTTTATCTATATTTTCCCTTTCCCTATTTTTGGGAATAAATCAAAATTAGGTGGCGACTCTCAAGTCAACCCAGCCGCGACCGCATTCGCGAGGATCATATTTTCCGAGGTACGACAGTGACCATGTTCAGAAATTTATGCATTAGCGCTTTCATTATGTCAAGCCTCTAATTCATCTGAAGATCCATATTGCTTCATTTTCTCATGATTAAATCAAAGTTTTTGGAATTTGCTTTTAGTGCGATCTTTGGATTCAATTCAAGATTCATTCACAATTAGCCTCATTTCTCAAGGGTTGATCCAATGTGGTTTCAAATGGAATTTTTGTGTGGTTTCAATCCAATTATTTCCAATCAAAAGTCAAAGAATTTTTCCGTAGTCTATTTCAGAGATTATTTGAGGTTTGAGACGTTATCTAGATACAAGTTAATCCCATTTAGCTTCTCCATTCATCACCATTACCATGACAATCATAACTCAAATTCAAGTAGGTGAAAATATCACAAGAAATACGAAACCAAAAGTCCACCCAATTAACCATTTTCATTAGTCATGTCCAATCAAACCAATATCAATTTGCATGTTAAAGCTTAATCTCTCTGTCTAAAGTCCATTTTATCACAATATTTGTCCACTAGAAATTTTTAGAAGGTTGCAACATTGTTTTTGAATTCTATCTCAACCTTTACAACCTATGAACTTTTTTTCCATATGACACATTTATATTTTACACCGTTTTGACAAGCATCATAACACTGGATAAAGTTTCCTTAAAAGCAAAAGGTATTACACGAGGGAGAGGCGAACTGCGTCGACTCTGATTCTCATATCCCATGAGATACGTAGGCAGTGGGGTAGGGCTCATTCGAGCACACTCTTTATTTTGCTTACATTTTTTCACATACCTTTTTGTTCTCTTTTTCCAGTTCCCTTTCTCATTCAAGTTCCAGTAGCGTTTTTATTCAGCAGCAGTTTTATTCTTACCCTTTGAAACAGACTAACAAGCGTGGATCCCGTCGGGTACAGCGGACGATCTGGGGTACTAATACCTTCCCAGTTCGTAACCGACTCCCGAACCCAGTTTTTTGGTTCGCAGAACCTTGTCCTTTCCTTTTCCCTTAGGTTTGTGCAGCATAACTTTTCCCATTCATTCGGGATAAAAATGTCTGGCTGGCGACCTACATTTTCCGCGCCACTTTCGCGTTTGAACTAGGATGAAATTCCGGGAGCGACAATGAGCAACTTTAAGAGGAATATCGTTGCGATCATTTGGCTTATAAAAGTTTGGAGCATTTGGTTGGTGCGCAATGATATCATTTTTAAGGGGACGATTTTCATATTTTATTACTGTATGTCGGCTATTTTCTTAAGGTCGTGGATTTGGTTATGCTCTATTTGTAAACCGATCGATAATTGTAATTTTTTCGGTTTGCAATACCCTTCCTCTCCTATGTCTTAACTGATTAAAACAAAATATGTATCTCTTTAGTTGAAGATCCATTAACCTACACACTGCGAGAATACACAATCAAGTAATATTCTCAAACTAATTTTCTCTCCATTTATATTTTTTTTACTTATATTTTACCTAGATCATTTTCTTTGGTTGGATAAATTACCTGTAATTCTTGAAAGTAACCTAAAACATATTTTTTTCCAACTCTTTTATCTCTCTCCTCAAATAAACTCACCCATCTTGTTAAATTAATGTAACAAATTAACTTTACACTATAACAAATTCAATGTGCACATCTCTACAAAACATACAAGCAACTCTTATCAATTAGATCAAGAGCTATCTAATTAATCATGTTACAAACCCTTCATTAATTAAGTACAAATATATATGAGGCAAAAAACAACCAAAAAAACAACCTACTATACAGTTATGCAGATCACCACAGAACCACCTAGCTAACTAGCTAGCCAACAACCTGATGATCATTGATGACACATATGGCTACGGTTTCTCAAACCCTATTCCCTTCCATTAAATGCAAATTAAAGAAGAAGGAACATCCATCATAGAGAAACCAAAAAAAAACATTTTCTTTTGATAGTATATAATAATCATAAATAATATGTATTATTATTATGATAATTATGTAATAATAATAATAATAATAATAATATAGAGATAAGAAGTTGAAATGAAAATTAAATGCCTCCAAAGTCTGTAAGAGAGAAAGTAGTTTTGTCAGGCAAATTTCCGGCGTGACGTAGCCCTAAAGTGAGTGACACGTCACCAGAGGTAGTGGTCCCAAATCTGATAATATTGTCAGAAGAAGAAGCAGAAGTGGTCCCATATTCAGCTGTAACAAAGCTGCCATGTCGACACGTGTCATCAATGGCCATAGAATCGGAGATAGGTGGCGCAACTTGAGAGACGGTGGTTTTGGTGGTTGATTGTTGTTGTAACAATATTGCTTGGTTTTCCGAGAAGCCTTGTCTATTTATTATTGGTGTAAGTGATGGGTCGTTTTCAATATTGGCATTCATAATATTGGATCTCTTATTATTGTTGTTGTTGCTTGTAGGTTGTGGTGTTGTTGTTGTTGGAGATGCTGTTGTTGTTGAAGGTGTTGGAGTTTGTGCAATTGTTGTTGTAGTAGATATGTGACCACTAGTGTTGTTGTTGGTGTTGGTGTTGCTTGTACTGCTTTGATTCTTGTTTTCTCTATCTTCTTCACCTTCTGAGGATCCTTCTGCTTCTTTAAGTTCTTGTTGGTACATGTCTTCTACCATGGGTTTCCACAATCGAACCCTGGCATTAATGAACCAGTTTGATACCTGAAATTTCATTCACACGTTTAATGTACAATTAATTTTTATGCACCTAGCACAGTAAAACTCTACACCTCATTAACTTCCACAAATTTTAAATAATTGTCCTGGGCGGGGAAAAGTTTTTGAGATTTTACTTATTGCAATCTTTGTGGTGGAAATTAATCACATTTTTCCATCATAAAAACCGTGAATAAGATAAAAGATTAAAGATAGTATATTGTCTTTATAAAATAATTTTACACAATCATTCAATAGAATTTTACATATTCAACCATCTTATGTTAGTATTTTAAAATTAAAAGCGTGATTTATCGAGATACGCATATTTTATTAATTGACAGTGTAAGAATATTTTATACACTTATTACATTTATTTTCATAACAATATCAATATTGACATCTTCTGATACCATTTTATAGTGATCGATAACGTGGTAACTAACCGATTTATAAAACCTTGAATTTTCCTATGAGTTTTAGTAGTATATATATATATATATATATATATATATATATATATATATATATATATATATATATATATATATATATATATATATATATATATTATGTTAAGTTATTTTATGGTGTAGTTTATTTTGTAAAATTAATGTGATTTGTCAAAATTGAAAAAAAAAAAAACTATTATAATATCAAACATGTACTTCAAATAAGAAAGTATATAGTAAAAAATATAATAGAAGTTTCACAAATGAAAAAAAAAATAGAAATATGCATAAGCTTTGACACTTCTAGAGTTATTGATATAAAAGGAGACAATTTTAGATACTCATTAGAAAATATACACATCGGTGTACTATTACTAAGGTAAAATTTATCTGGAAATTAAATCTAAATATTATGCAAAAAATGTCTAAAAATTTAATGTCACGTGAAATAATTGGATATTGTATATTATAGTTATAGAAACTTTAGGCTATGATAGCATAGTTGTCACTTCTAATATATTGGCACAAATTTGGCATGCAAAACTCGAGCTATGCAAATGATATGTACCTCCATTTTTTTATTTTCATCAAACTTAGAAAGTACTTCCAATAATTCAATTGTGTTGTCTTCTTTAGAAAAAATGGAAACAAAAAGACTGCTTTCTTTCAATTCTGTTTGTCCCTCTATCATATATATATATATATATATATATATATATATATATATATATATATATATATATATATATATATATATATATATATATATATATATATATATATATTCATTAAAAAAAATACATAATTTCCTTTAAAAGTTGTAAAACCTTAATATTAATCTAAAATCTTCATATTATCAATATTCTAAAATTTTCTAAAATTTTGTGAAATTTCAATCATTGTGAATGTAAAAAAGGTTTGTGTACTTCTGACAAAAAAATTTATGTGCAAGAGAAGACATTAATTAATAATTCAGATAGAAAAGATTACTGCCATATATGTGAAAGTGAAATCTAACTAAAAAGAAAAAAAAGATACTGTAATAAGGAAGTTGCATGAATATGTAAGATTGCATTAATTAGGTGACTAGAGAGAGTATAAACATGAAAGGAATTTACCACGATGAGACAATGATATCTAGAAAAGATCATTTATTTTCTTTATTTATGGTCCCTATTGTGTAGTTGAGGAGAAATCAAGCCAATTGATATGAAAGAGAAAGTGTTTGTAAGATAAAAAATAACAAAACTCAAAATTTAATTTATCTTATTATTATTATTTTTATTACTGGTTTACTAGATCAACTAATCTGATTTGAGGTCAGTTATAACATATCCTCCTCCTGATTTGTATCTATTGAACCAACTTAGCCGATTCGGTTTCAATCCGTATTGATTTGAGTTGTGGGGATAATTTATTTAGTGTAGGTAAGAAAAGATGAAGAAAAAGAAGAAACATAATAATAAATAAAGGGGATTTTGGTTTTTGTGTTTGTTGTATGAAAGGAAGAGAATTAAAGAAAACAAAACACAAAACAATGTAAGTTTCAGCTGGTCCCTATATATTTTCATACATCTTAGTTACTTTTTTCATCTTGTTACTATTATTCATTCATATGTGGTCCTTGCATGTAATTAAATTAAGAAACAATAATTGTCTTATTCTTGCTTCTCTAAGCTAAGAGTGGAGGGGACGAACCTGATTTCTGGAAAGGCCAGTCTGTCTTGCTAAGAGATGCTTATCTGCATCACTTGGGTACCTGAGAAAGAGACCAGAAAATGACATCACACTCTTTGCCTTTAACTGTATAAACACCATATTCACCTTTCTCTAATGCTATTACCAATATCAATTATATCATTTCATACCCTTTCTTTCTGTCTGTCTCCTTGGCGTGACAATCTATGAAGAATCTAGCTATCAATGTTATGTTATTTACCATGAATTCATTGTTGTTAAAAACAGGTGAAGATTTTATTAATCACTTATTTTACGGCTTTTTTATTCTCTCTTTAGAGTGGGGCTTTTCTCTCTGCGGTTCCTTTTTTCATTTAGTTAATTAACGAAAGCTGTCTTACTTTACTTTTTTGTACATGTATTGATCACGGTATCTTTCTATTTCGTACTGTGTCTTATGATGCTTTAATGCAGTTTTAAAATTAATAAAGGAGGATCATCTTATGTCACGTTATGTGTAAATATAGATAGATAGATACCTCTCATTTGCAATCATTAATAAGTGCTTTTTCTGATCTTTTATCAAATCTATAATAAACCACAATTATTGAGTTTTAAGTGTTGGATTCCACTCCATGCAAGTTATCTTACCCTAACTATTAAAACTTCTAACTAACTATCTCACACTCGATTAATTATAAGAAATGGATCTTTTACGATTGTTTTAGAACAATTCGTAGAAGATCCAAATATTTAAGTTAAAAACTAAAATTGAACTTTAACTTTAGATTTATCTATTTCCCATTTCTCGATTATGGTATCATATGAGTTGTTAGATATGAACGGAAATAAATCTTATAATAAAATATAAGACCGTTAAGGCAATTATTATAATTTGTGTGCGGTATCAAAGTAAATATCATAAGTTCTATGGTAGCCGCACCAATGAAGCTTACCAATGTTATGAATGCCTTGCTCTAAGGTTTTAAATTGTGATCAAAACATCAATTGCATCGATCACAATACTTGATAATATTGGTTATATAGTCTTCCGTGTTTTAAAAATGGTTGTGGTTGCGTTGCGGTCAAGTTAAGGCTTTCGTAATTGTGATTCGTATAGATATCACTAGCACTGATTGGGGTCGTCATGGTGTGAGTTAACTACAATATTTTTTTAATACATAAAATGGTGATAATAGTATCATTTTCACAGTCACAGATAGGTTTTTAAAACTCTATTAGGCTTAGTTACTAATATATTATGAATGACATGGAGAGATATAAAAAATGTTTATTGTAGGTTTAAAATGCAAGACCTCTTTTCAAACCTCTTATCTTATCCAAATTAATATTGAATCTTAAATAATTTAAAAATAAAATGAAGATACCTAAGAGGGTGAATAAAGAGAAAATGTGTATGTAAATGTATAGTAAAAAACAATAATGAGAGTGAGAGAGAAAAAAACGTACGGATGAAGAAAATGTTCAAAAAGCCAGGCTCTCAAAATGTTGACAGATCGTTCAGGCAATCCTCTCTGTGGTCTCCAAGCTTCCTGTTCCATCATCCCCATCTGATGAAACGCTCTTTGCTGTCTCAAGCTTTGTTCAAGCAGCTTAAGCCTTGGTGTCTCTCCTTTTGTCAAACCAGATGACCCCACACCATCTTTCTCTCCCAATAACTCACAACTATGTTTCAACTGTGCTGTTATTGCATCCTTTAAACACCTAAAATGTCGCGACATCGCTTTCTGAGCGAGCGCAGTGTATGGAACTGCCGCGCCAAATCCCATCACTAAATCGAACGAATTCACCACCATTTGCATTTGTTCGCAGTAATGACTGTATCTTCTATCCACCTGTAAAAATGTTCACTCATATGGTTATGCTATAATTTAATTATTACATGATGTATTGTTGAAAAAGGTATGTTGTAACAGGTGGAAGATAGATTCATTCGGCGCATGCACGTTCTCATTTACTTCTCATACTTCGTGTGGTTTGTAATAAACCTCTAACCTACTTATTAATTCATTATTTAACTACAGAAAAGACATTTCATCATTTATTTCCCAAGTTAGTACTGACATGAGATATTAAGAATGAAAATTACCTATATAACTGCAAATATTACTATAGATTATAGAAGATTATAGAAGATGAAAATGCAATTCTAACAACTTTGAAATTTGCTACGTAGTTTATATGATTGGAGTAAGAAGAAACGTCGCTTCAGGATTGACGTATTCTCTTATATAGATTAGATGGTATGGTGTCTCATTTTTAAGACTTTCACCAAACTAGTTTTCTTTTTCAACTTTTTTATGAAAATAAAAAAACTCAAAATGGTACTAAATATAGTAATAGTAGTACTATAAAATGAAATCTTCTCACCAATAGAATCTTAGGATTAAAATAAGAATTTTGATTAAATTAAGGATTGAATCCTAAGTTGTGGAACCCTACTATATAGAAGCCGGCTTTTGCCTTTCTGAAATTCAAGATACTCACTACAGAAGTATATAGTACTATATGTTTTATTTTAAAATAATGGAATAAATAATTTTATTAAAAGCTTGACTCTTGACGAATGAGAGAAGGTGAAAAAAAGTTTAGAGAGAGAGAGAGAATACATGCCTCGTCAAGCATGGTTAGAAGTTTGACCTTCCTTCTCTGATGCTCAATCCTATCAGCAGGTGATAAAGGTGAAACATCTTTTGAGGATGATGAAGAAGCACCACCACCAATACTACCACCACCTTGATTTGAATTAGGGTTTGATAACTGTCTGCTAAATTTATTCTTCTTGAATTGACCCCTTCCGACGCTACAAAATTCTTCAAGTAATTCTTGAGCTGCTTTAACATACTTTGAATTTCTTAAGACATTAACAACACCTAAAGAAGAAGAAGAAGAACCGAATCCGATATGTCCTTGATGAATATGAGTAATTTGTCCTAATCCGCCTCCTTGTAAATGGTGATGATGCTGAAGATTCTTGTAAGATGGTCCTGGTCCTGGTCCGGGTCCTCCTTGATTGTAATATAGATATCCAGCAGCATCGCCCATTCGTAATTCGTCGGAGTGGTGTTGTTGTAAGGATGAAGATAGAGACAATGAAAGACCTTGTCCTTCAACAACACTTCCAATCTCAGGTTGGTTGTTGTTGAGTTGGTGATGACTTGTTGTTGCTCCTCCTTCTTGAGTACTTCCATGTCCCCATGTGAATTGACCGAAAGACCCTCCGGCTGCGGAATTAAAGCCTTGGAGATTAGTAGTTGAAGGATTGGGAAGTAACATATGGAGAGTGGATGAATTTGTAGATGAAGGATGATGAGGTTGAGGTGGAGGAGGAGATGGAGATCTGGTGGTTTGAGGATTCATGAGAAAAAGCTGCATGGCTGCTGCTGACTCAGCATTAATGTTTGATATCTGATGATTCTGATGATGAAATATGCTGCTGCTGCTACTGTCACGGTTATTATGAAGATGGTTTTTCGAATCTGTTAAAAGCGTTTGTCTGTTTCCGTACCAGTCACTGGAATTGGCTATTCCATGTGGTGTTGGCGGTGGTGGTGTTCTTGATGACGAACGGAACGACGCAGTCGACGCCATTTGTTGTTGCTGCTCTAATAATTCAGCTGCAGGAGAGGCGCCGTGAGGGAAATTGAACATTTCCGACAACATTCCGGTTGTTTCGTAAACCGGGAGAGCTTCTTGTTCTTCCTCTATGTTGTCTATTAGCGACGACGGTGGTGGTTGGAGCGGTGGTTGTTGTGAGTCGAAGCCTTGGAGCCTCACTTTGTCTCTTTGAATTTGTTGTTGGTGGTGGTGGTGCGGACTGTTGTTTTCTACCGGAGTGTTTGATCTCTCGAATCCGTTCGAGAAACCAAAGATTCCTTGCTGGTGGTGGCTCTGGTGGTGGTGATGCTGGTGCTGGTAATCTTGTGACATAGAATTGGTTGAGTTTTGAGACTTTTTTAAGATTGAATGGAAATTTGGTGTGTTTGATGAATTTGAGAAAGTTGAAGTTGTTGCTATCTCCATCTCAACATCTTCAGGATCATCATCTTCACCATTTTCGTCTTTGCTTTCAATTGATCAATAACAAGGATCAATCCTCATCGGAGGAACCAAATCTGAAAAATTAAACACTAAACATCATATGATAAAATATAATTGATTCAAAAGAAAGAAGAATAGTGATTTTCATTTCATCATTTTCACCTTTAGTTTTATAATCTCATGTAGATATATATACACACACAAACACAACACACATGTAATATTGAACCTGTAAAAGATGAAGAGTTTTCAAACATCGTTATCAGCTCAGAGCAATTGAAGGCTTGTTCTTGAATTCGTTCTCTCTCACACACAAGGCACACTCACATATGCACACTCAATGGTCTCTTTCACTCCTTTTTCTTTCTCTTTGTTGCTCTTTGCAGTTAGTGTACCACTGTCTTTGCAAATTGCAATCACCTTATGGAAAAAGAAAGATGTTTAAAATGGTGAATTAGGAGGGGACTCATATATCTCTCTCAAATAAACGCAGTGAGAGAGAAAGAGAGAGAAAGAGAAGAAGAAGAAAGAGAAGCGGTCGTTGTTCTCCCTCTTCTTTGATCTTCACCACCTCCTTTAGTATTTTTCTATCCCACCAATAATGTCTTTTTATATTTTCATTTCTTCCAATTCTTCACTATCACACAATATTATTACTATACATTGCAAACCAATAACTAAATATTAAGCTATAATTACCATATTAGCCTTGCAAATATATATATTCTATTATTTTAATGAATAAAATATTGTGCGTAATGAGATATTCTATAAATATGAATAATATTATATTCATTTTTTATATTTAATTTTTTTAAAATTAATTTAAATTTAAAATTAATATTACTATAATATGGACATATTCAAATTCTAGAATATCTAAAAATTCTTTAAAATTCAAAATGCCTAAAATGAAATTAAAATAATCCTTTATTTATTTATATTTATATGAATTTTTAAATTTAAATTTAAATTTATATAATTTCATTTATATGCTTGACAGCCAATATAATATGAATGGAATATTAGAATAATGCTAAAAGAAAAAAAAATGAAGATTAAAAATACGATGCCATTGGAAGAGTTGGATTTTATTGTCATTTGAATCCGTCCTTTGGAAACCAACAGAAAATTAAGCGGAATAAAATAAAGATAAGGTCAGTACAAAGTCATCTCAATGATCCAAACTTCTCCATATTTTTTATTATGACAAAATTACAACAATGTCCTAGAAATCATTGGAGATGAGTATAATAAATTCAACAAGAGCGAGGATATTTTGGTCATTTAAGTTACTGCAAAAATAATTTAATAATTAATAAATAGGTGAAGTGAGATAGGAGAAGGGGAAATGAATATTGATAAATGAGGAAGGGTAAATGAAATTGAAGGATGGCACGTGCCATTGGATGGGTAAAATAGACAAGTTAGGTTTAATTGTGTGGGAGACATAGTTTCTGAAAAGAACCCATAACCGCTTTAAGGTTTGGCGCTGTCACTGATGGTCATGTTCATTTTCCATTTTGGTGAAGCCTTTGATTTTTACAGGTGTTTTTTATGTTTCGCCTTCTTTAACTTGCATTAATTATCATCTTGGATGGGTGTTAACTGTTAAATTTAACTTCTAATCATTCATTACTTTGGATAATGTTTGTATTTTACATATTTTGTGTCACTTCATTAAAAAGTTAGTAGCTATAACAAAGTTGCACCCAAAGTTTGTGACATTTATGCACTTTAGGTTATTTTAAATTATTAAAAAAATATAATTAAATTAAAGAATGCCACACTTTTATAGATATATTCTTATTAACCAATGTCTATATAAATACTTAAAATAATAATTTATAATAAACACTAGAGTTTATATTTTTAAATGTTTTATTAATATTATATATTTGTGTTAAAAAAATTATAAAGAATGTTTTAAACAAAGTTTTAAATAAAAAAATTAATTTACATAATTTTTCATAAATTGTTATTTTAGCCGTTTCATTATTTATATCATTTTGAAAATTTATGCAATTTTGACTAAATTTTAGTTTTCAATAATATATATTTATGTTATTGAGGTTAAAATTAATCTTTTTATTTATAATATGAGTTTAAAAAAAAATTACTATTTTTATTTTTTCTTTAAAAAAGATACTTTGAAAAATATTAAAAATATTAAATGTTTAAGAACTAAAATAAACAGACTCAATTTTAGTTTAGAGATATATATGTTCCTGTATAAACACCAGGGGTTGATTGCTTGAGCTCGTGGCGAGGGCTTTAAGCTTTGATGTTGATGATTTTTTTTTCTTTTTTTTATTGAGTTTCTCCTTCTGTTCATTTGACTATTCCAATTTCTCCTCCTTGATTGGAAACCCTAATCTTATTTCTCCTTCTAATTTGCCAATCAATCGTTCTTGTTTCTCCTTCTAATCCAGAAAAATGAGTTTCCTAATCTCTTTTAACTCTAGCATTTCCTCAAACGGCATAATAACTCCTAAATGCGGTCATAATATGTCCATGAAGATGTTTGTTTCAAAATTAGTTGCAAATCCTGACAGAAAGTACTTGAAGTGTAAGTTTTGTGGTAAAGAAGATGATTGTAACTTATTTCAGTGGGATGATGAGTTTTTTTGGTTAAAGAGAAACAACATACTCGGACAGAGAAGTCGTAGATATGATGAGTAAAATGTAGAAAGGTTTTACCAAGAAGATGGAAGAAATGAAGAAAAAGGTTGACGGTTTAAGGAAGAAGATGAATTTTGTGATAGTTGTACTTATTGCTACATGATTTTTTTCTTCTTCTTGGTTCATGTAACAGATAGGTTCATAGGTTTATGTATCAGCTTATATGTTAATGAATTTTTGTCATTGTGTATGTTGTACAAGGTTGTAATATTTTGTTGTTGAATTAATGAAGTTGTTGTGTTTGTTATATAAGTTTAGCATATCTTGAAATGTTTTAGTGTTATATATTTACTGCATAATGTGCATAACAAGAACATAAACAATGACTTTGAATTGAAAGCAATCTAATTGTAAATTGTCGTTAAATTGGTGCATATTGTGCATAACAAGAACATAAACAATCACTTTGGATTGAAATAAATTTAATTGAAAACTGACATTAAATTGGATTGACGGCATAACAAAATACAACATATTTTTTATTAGCATTACAACCAAACTTAGAAGTTATTAAAGTAAGCCTTACAAAAGAAGTTACAAAATGGAACATTATGTGCTTAATAAAAGTTGGCAAATAATGGCATAATAGGATTGTTTTGATAATCAAAATGACACCTCATGGTTTCACTCCTTCCACTTATCAGAGTTTTGCCCTTGTACAATGGTTTCACTTTCCCCCTATAAAACATGTACTTTTCTTGCACAAAGTTTGCCCCATGGTGAAATATGACACACACAAAAACCCCATTTCAGCAAATACACAAACCCCATGCGGGGCCTCATAAGAATGACATAAACTGTGCATTAGGACCACATAAACCATCGGTGAGAGGGTTGGAGGAAAATCTTTGCCTTGTAGATGCCATGGTAATAACGGTAGAATGGTGTAACAATATTGTGATCGCGATACAAACTATCATCGACACGATGGTACTTTTTCCTAGCACAAAACTACAGTGTTAAAAGGAGTTTTTGTTACTTTTTGAGGAGTTCTAAATCCTAGGAAAGAAAGTGATGACAAGGTGTATTTTGTGAAGATTTTGTAGAGCTTTGGAGTAATAGGAGACATTATTTCACTTGGTTTTTATTGTTTCTTCTCATCAACTCATGGTAATTCTATATTTTACTATGAGTACCTAAGCTAGTATTGATTAGGTCTTTAAAGATGAATTTTATTGTACTCTGTTGGATCATATGTATGTTTAAGATTATTTAAATACCTTTTTTTATAACTATTATTGATTTTTTCTTGTTTTTACTACTCTTTATGTGTTGATTAACGTGCGAAGTGATTTTAGATGACTAAGGATTATTAACCTTAAGTTTACCAATGTGAATTATAAAAATTGTTCAACTTAGTGATTAACCATGGATAGGTAATCACAAGTTGTGGCTAAAGAAATAACGAATATATAACACCTAATTTTACTTTGAATTTGCCTAAGGAATTAGGGATTTATAGTCTTAGTTATTGAGATGTACACCAAGAAATTGGATGCAGTGGTAGTGTTAATTCTTCGTATGATGATAGAGCAATTTTCATTCAAGTGATACACACTCATCAACATGTATAATTAGGGAATTTGAATAAATATTGAACCACTCTTCGTTATCGAAACTTTAATCCAAATTATTCTCGTACTTATTTTCTATACCAATCATAATTGAAAACCCCCTTATTTTAGTTAAATCACATTAGTATCACCTTACTTAAATTCTCAATCCCTGTGAAGACGAATTGTTTTATTATGTCTACCACATAATTACACATGCTAAGAAAGTCATCATATAACTTTATTTAATATACGCTAAGGCTTCAGTAAAGCTGCAAAACATCCTTGCAAAATATACATGGCTTTCACCTTTGGCACCCGAATTTTCTTGGGTCAATGTGTGTTAGAAGTTCAAAAAAATCTAGAGTTACTACCTTTAGACCTACTTAATTTATTTAAAAAGGATTTAAATAGCCAAATTTGTCGTTGGGAAAACATTTATAAACAGGTAAATTCACTTTGATCTATGTGTTCTACTAGACTTCAACCCTGATCTAGTCTTATTTGAGGAAGGAAATGTAGAATCAAGTTAAGGTTTTCTTTCACCTTGGTAAATTTACCCAGGGTTTCATACAAGTCAGTTACTTCTATTTTCATTGAGATACAAGTCTCACATGCTCCATATAAGTTTCTAATATTAGTTATTTCACGCTTAAGCGTCTTCTTACTCTCTTTTCTAGAAACTCAAGATAATTCTTAAATTCTAAGTTACACTTTTTAATATAATCATTTTCCTTGATTAACTTAGCACTTAATTTAAACAAATTCTTATATGATAGATTTGTTACATCATCGCCATCTTCTTCATTAGATATTTTTCAAACAAACTTCTTCTTCATCATTAGATGAAGATTCTTCCAAGGTTCTTCCCAATGTTGACTCTTCAAGGTTCCTCCTTGATGTTAAAGTGTTATACATAGATGCCTTATTTCTTCACCCAAAAATTCCACTGAATGAAACTTCCTTTTCACATCCTCTTCTAGATGACGTTGAATCTTTCAAGGATTGTTCAACTATTAAGTTTGTTCTTTGATAGGAGATTACTAGAGTTGATTAATTAAAGTTTGTTGATGAAGTTAATATAAATTATTTTAGACTTGAGCTTATGTATTCATCCTTTAGTAGTTGAATTACTTCATTCAACTTCTTGAGTATTTCCTCCTTCTTGGTTTTTCCTAAATTTCATAAACATTCTCATCTCTCGACTTTGGATTAGATTTTTTATCTCACTTATTAATTCTTACATATTTGCTAGCAACGAAAGTTCCAACATTATTCCAACATTTCTAATTTTAGAGAGGAATTTGTAAATAAAATATTCATCTTTTTCTCCACATGCGTTCATTCTCTCTTGTTCGATACTAAGAGAAACTCCATATATTATTAGTGTCCCATATTTCTTTGACAGAATTTCAATGATCAACATAGAAAAGTTGAATATCAACTATTGACATAACTAAGAAATTCTTTATATTTAAATTAACTTCAAACTTTATTTTTTCCTCTATGGTCCAAAGAAAATCAGTTTTATCAACAACTTTTCTTTTTATGTGATGAGTAGGGATAAACGAACCATTAATTATAGTTTTTCATAACTAAAAATCAACACTTTGGATGAAAATTTTAAATCTAGATTTCCATAGTTAAAACTTATCACCATTAAACAATAGAGTTATGTTTAAGAAAGATCTCTTATTAAAAATATGTTGGAAGTCATCCTGTTCTTGAGACGATTAGTTGTTAAACAGGAGTTAGACTCCGACGCAACTTGTTGAATACTTGACTCCCCATACAAATGAGGGGTGAATTGTGGTAGTTTGAAACAAAATTATTTTCTAAATTAGAGTTTAAAAAAAATTTCCAGAAAAAACTTTTGGATATGTAGCTGAAAATTAAGATAAAGAAAATATGAGAAAAGTAAAATATTAAGGGAATAGAGAAAACAACAATGATTAATAAAGGTTTGGACTAAATGAAGTGACCAACTTCTATCCTCAATAATTATCTTGAGAGTATCCAATAATGCTTGAGAGATTTTATAAGATTAAGCCCATAAACCCATTTTATAAGGTTAAGCCCATAAACCCCCTTATACAAGAAAAAATGAAGTTTTAGGTTTACTTCCAACCAAACAGTGAACAGTGGAATGAAACGATTAGTTTTCAGGCCAAACAATTAACAAATCTTTGAGCAGTTAATCTCTAATCAAAACTTACATTTTGTACGGACTTATCTCGAACCAATGTGGAGTTTTGAGTTGTCTATCCTCCAAAACAAACTAAGGTTTACATGGGATGACCAATGTAACGCCCAAATTATTTAATTATTTATTTAATTAAATATTGTCGTACGTTAGCTGTTGGTTTTCGTTAAGTTGCTAAGTTGGTTTCAATAAAGTTGAATAAGTCGATTTAAGTTGATTTAAGTTACATTGTTGTTATTTGGACTAAGTTGAATTAATTAAGTTGTGGGTTATTATTCAATCAATCATTCTAATTTGTTCTTCTAATTTGTCAATCAATCGTCCTTGTTTCTCCTTCTAATCCAGAAAAATGAGTTTCCCAATCTATTTTAACTCTAGCTTTCCTCAAACGGCATAATAACTCCTAAATGCGGTCATAATATGTCCATGAAGATGTTTGTTTCAAAATTAGTTGTAAATCCTGGCAGAAAGTACTTGAAGTGTAAGTTTTGTGGTAAAATAGATGATTGTAACTTATTTCAGTGGGATGATGAGTTTTTTTTGGTGAAAGAGAAACAACATACTCGGATGGAGAAGTCGTAGATATGATGAGTAAAATGTAGAAAGGTTTTACCAAGAAGATGGAAGAAATGAAGAAAAAGGTTGACGGTTTAAGGAAGAAAATGAATTTTGTGATAGTTGTACTTATTGCTACATGAAATTTTCTTCTTCTTGGTTCATGTAACATATAGGTTCATAGGTTTATGTATCAACTAATATGTTAATGAATTTTGTCATTGTGTATGTTGTACAAGGTTGTAATATTTTGTTGTTGAATTAATTAAGTTGTTGGGTTTGTTATATAAGTTTAGCATATCTTGAAATGTTTTAGTGTTATATATTTACAACACATTATGCATAATGTGCATAACAAGAACATAAACAATGACTTTGAATTGAAAGCAATCTAATTGTAAATTGTCATTAAATTGGTGCATATTGTGCATAACAAGAACATGAGCAATCACTTTGGATTGAAAAAAATTTAATTGTAAACTGACATTAAATTGAATTGACGGCATAACAAAATACAACATATTTTTTATTAGCATTACAACCAAACTTAGAAGTTATTAAAGTAAGCCTTACAAAAGAAGTTACAAAATGGAACATTATATGCTTAATAAAAGTTGGTAAATAAAAGCATAATAGGATTGTTTTGATAACCAAAATGACACCTCATGGTTTCACTCCCTCCACTTATCAGAGTTTTGCCCTTGTACAATGGTTTCACTCCCCCTATAAAACATGTACTTGTCTTGCACAAAGTTTGCCCCATAGTGAAATATGACACATAAAAAAAAACCATTTCTGCAAATACACAAATACGCAGAAATTAAAATTCACAGACAAGAAAGGAAGATGCAGGGCCTCATAAGAATGACATAAAGTGGGCATTAGGACCATATAAATCATCAGTGAGAGGGTTGGAGAAAAATATTTTCCTTGTATGTGCCATGGTGATGATGGTAGAATGGTGCAACAATATCGTGATCGTGATACAAACTAACATGGGCGCGATAGTACTTTTTCCTAGCACAAAATTGCAGCTTTAAAAGGATATTTTTGTTACTTTTTGAGGGGTTCTGAATCCTAGGAAAGAAAGTGATGACAAAGAGTATTTTGTGAAGATTTTTTAGAGCTTTGGAGTAATATGAGAAATTATTTCCATTGGTTTTTATTGTTTCTTCTCATCAACGCATTGTAATTCTATGTTTTACTATGAGTAGCTAAGCTAGTTTTGATTAGGTCTTTAAAGATGAACTTAATTGTACTTTGTTGGATCATATGTATGTTCAAGATTTTTTAAATACCTTTAATTTATAATTATTATTGAATTTTTCTTATTTTTACTACTCTTTATGTGTTGATGAACGTGCAAAGTGATTTTAGATGACTAGAGATTATTAACCTTAAGTTTACCGATGTGAATTACAATAATTGTTCAACTTAGTGCTTAACCAGGGATAGGTAATCACAAGTTGTGGCTAAAGAAATAACGAATATAGAACACCTAATTTTACTTTGAATTTGCCTAAGGAATTAGGGATTTATAGTCTTAGTTATTGAGATGTACACCAAGAAATTGGGTGCAGTGGTCGTGTTAATTCTTCATATGATGATAGAGAAATTGTCATTCAAGTGATACACATTCATCAACATTTATAATTATAGAATTTGAATAAAGATCTAACTACTCTTTGTTATCGAAACTTTAATCCAAATTATTCTCGTACTTATTTTCTATACCAATCATAATTGAAAACCCCCTTATTTTAGTTAAATCACATTAGTATCACCTTATTTAAATTCGTAATCCCCGTGAAGACAAATTGTTTTATTACGTCTACCATATAAGTACACATGCTAATAAAGTCATCACATAACTTTAATTAATATACGCTAAGGCTTCAGTAAAGCTGCAAAGCATCCTTGCAAAATATACCTGGCTTTCACTTTTGGCACCCGAATTTCCTTGCAAAATATACATGGTTTTCACTTTCACCCTGGCTTCCTCCTTGATGTTAAACTATTATTCATATAGGCCTCATTTCTTCTCCCAAACATTCCACTGAATGAAACTTCCTTTTCACATCCTCTTCTAGACGATGTTGAATCTTTCGAGGATTGTTCAACTATTAAGTTTGTTCTTTGATAGGAGATTACTAGAGTTTATTTATAAAAGTTTGTTGATGATGTTACTATAGATTCTTTTAGACTTGAGATTATGTATTCATCCTTTAGTATTTGAATTACTTCATTCAATTTCTTGAGGATTTCCTCCTTGGATTTTCCTAAATTTCATAAACATTCTCATCTCTCGACTTTGGATTAGATTTTTTATCCCACTTATTAATTCTTACATATTTGCTAGCAACGAAATTTCCAACATTTCTAATTTAAGAGAGGAATATTTAAATAAAATATTCATCTTTTTCTCCTCATGTGTTCATTCGCTCTTGTTCGATACTAAGAGAAACTCCATATATAATTAGTGTCCCATATTCCTTTGACAGAATTTCATTGATCAACATAGAAAATTTGAAGATCAACTATTGACATAACTAAGAAATCCTTTATATTTAAATTAACTTCAAACTTTCTCTTTTTCTCTATGGTCCAAAGAAAATCAGTTTTATGAACTACTTTTCTTCTTATGTGATGGGTAGGGATAAACGAACCATCAAAACTTTGGATGAAAATTTTAAATCTAATTTTCCATAGTTAAAACGTATAACCATTAAACGATAGAGTTATGTATAAAAAAATCTCTTATTAAAAATATGTTGGAAGTCATCCTCTTCTGGAGACATTAGTCGTTAAACATGAGTTAGACTCCGGCGCCACTTGTTGAATACTTGACTCCCCATACAAATGGGAGGTGAATTGTGGTAGTTTGAAACAAAATTATTTTCTAAATTAGAGTTTAAAAACATTTTCCAAAAAAACTTTTGGATATGTAGCTGAAAATTAAGATAAAGAAAATATGCGGAAAGTAAAATATTAAGGGAAGAGAGATGACACCATTGATTAATAAAGGTTTGTAATAAATGAAGTGATCAACTCCTCTCCCCAATAATTTATCGTGAGAATATCCAATAATAATTAAGAGATTTTATAAGGTTAAGCCCATAAAACAATTTAATAAGGTTAAGCCCATAAACCCCCCCTATACAAGCAAAAATGAAGTTTCGGGTTTACTTCCAACCAAACAGCGACCAGTGGAATGAAACGATTATTTTTCAGGCCAAACAATTAACGAATCTTTGAGCAGTTAATCTCTAATCCAAACTTAGATTTTGTATGGACTTATCCCGAACCAATGTGTAGTTTTGAGTTGCCTATCCTCCAAAACAATCTAAGGTTTTACTTGGGATGACCACAAACTAATCTGATATTTTTACTAGGTTTTTCTCGAATTTATTGAGCTTTTACCCGGGCTGAAATCAGAAACTAAGAGAGAATTTATACCGGGATTATCTAAAACTATTTTGAAGATTTATCTCTGGTTATTCCTCCTGAACCCAAATGGATAGCTTTTCCTTATGTGGTTGAACCCACGAACCAAACAGGGACTTAATATTAAATCCCAAAAAAGATCTTTTAACGAGTTTAGCTCCAAATCCAATAAACACTTACCATGGAAGAATAATTCACTCAAGAGGAAAAATAACTCTGGAAGAATTTAAAATAATGTCCATTTCTAGAACAACTTTCTCACTAAACTTAAGAACTTTTTCTGAAAGAGCTATGGCTAAAATATGATAGAAAATGAGAAAATATTTTAATGAGAGAAAGAGAGAGGAAGGTGAGATATCTCACATTTCAAGATGTAAAAAAGTGTAAGGGTAGACTTTTATTTATAGGTCAAAGGATGATTCAAAAAATGGAAACGATCCATTGGAAAATTGATTACATAATTGATTAGATCCTTAGTATTGTTACATCTAATTAGCGTCATTTTATACGCAACATGTGGAGAAAGATGCCATGATAATATGTGAGACATTCTATCTCTATGAGTTCACACCTAGAAGCATCATGTGGATCATAATTTTGTGAGTCATTTTTCTAACCTGGACGATATTGAGTGCTAAATAAATCTCGCACCTGATTGATGATTTATTTCTATGTATGTCCAATCTTGTTTAAATTTTTTATGCAGTTTTTGGACAATGCAAGTTTTCCCTAAATATCTCACCAAGATTTAAAAGGAACAAATCAAATACGATGAAGATTCATCAAGTCAATTATTGCAATTCATCTTAATGAGGAATTATTTCTTCCACTTGTGGGATTAATTCATCCGCATTTAAAGATAAAAATCCTAATGGACTTTGTTGTTGGGTCATGTTGCAATTTAAGGAGGATCTCTCCTTTGTAAGAACTCAAACGTTGAGAATTAAGAAAAGGGTGTTTATTTTTTGTGACATTTGTTTTGGTTTTGCATTGTTATACTCTATATGTAAGTCATATTCATATGTTCTAGAACCTACCGTGACTAACTACACAACAACATGTCGTGACCTCCTTGAGCGGTTAACCACCGTGACTAACTGCACAACAGACGTTGCAACTTCCTTGCACGGCCAACCACAATGAATAACTACACAACAACTTGCTATGACTTCAGGCTCCATAACACATAGTTCTGAGCAACACTAGAACCTTAGCCCCAAAGCAATTCACTAGAACAAATAGTTCTGAGAACACACTAACTACTAAGTTCTGAGCCTCCTAAAGTCCTGACGTTCACTCAATCCTTTAGGGGAGAGGGTAATGTTTACAATTGTTTTCTTCTTACATAAGCATGAGTAAACAACAGTTTGAGTACATCAAAAGATCCTAAAACACACTAAGAATATTACATTTAAATCTTGCTCAGTTGTGTGGTCTTCTTTTTTTTCAAGTTGCTTCTTCATAGACAATAACCCTTGAGAACTTGAATTGTTGAAGTATTCTTCTTCAAAATATTTTCAAGCTTTGTTGATCTCCATTTGAACGCGAGAATGACTTTTTCATCTTGATTCACTTAAGAACATTCTGGACAGCAGCCCTTGTTCTCATTTAATCCAGTGATCACTTCAGATACATAACAATATTGTTTTGGATTTTTAATTGGAGCTTCCATGATCATCTTCTTGTCTTCTGCAACTTTGACAGCTTGTTGCAACATATGAAGTTAAGCACATGTGAATCTAAGATCTCTCTGCATAAGCAGATTGTTGTCAAAGAGTAATCAACTTGTGAGTTGCATATTCAATTAATACTATTTATGGTTTGTTCCATAGTTATCTTTGTTAATCATCAACCTTATGTAATTGTATGACAACATCAAAAACATGGTTCAAAGACCATCTTGAAAACTTGGTTGTATGTGTGTCTGAACCTTTATGGTTATATCAATTAACACCAACTCATAAACCAATGTTTGTATACCAGCAACAACTAGTCATATCTTTGACTGCTCTTTGTCTATGGTGTTCAACAACAACATCAACAACTAGTTGTATATCATAGCAACAACTACGATCTCAACTTTATCAGACAACATGTGTTGCTTTGCTTATATAGCCAAGCATAAAAAAGCTGTTACAACACAACTGGCTACAGAGGAATGACGTTACACAAGGATGAAAATAGTACAACCACATATTGTCCTTTTCCACAATTTAAGCTTAGTTTAGAGGTAGTGGGATAAAACATTATCATACTAAGTACTATCCTTGTTATAAGTAACATTGTCTTATTAAGTTCAGAGGCTTCTGATTGCAGATGATTGAATAAGGCATGACTTAGAAATGATGATACTTGGGTCTTCAAAGAACCTAATGTAAACACCCCAAATTTTCCCTCACTCATTTCACCATGGCTTGTGATCTTTCATGTTTTCATAAGCATAAACATACCACATCATATTGCATATTTGTTTCATCTGCATAGTTCAAGTTCATCTACATCTAGGGTTTGTGATTTGAGCAATCCAAAGATTCATCTGAGCCACTCTAAAGGCCTCTAATCATTCCAAGAGGGTCAATGTATGTTCAAACATCATTTTATATCCCTCAAAGATCAAGGAAGTCAGAAAATCACAAGAACTGAGAAAGCATGGAAGCAGAGCTAGGGTTTCACTGCACAGATGACCTGAAATTAGGGTTTTGGTTTCTGAGGCCATAACTCCAAATTTTTTTGTCATTCTTGTTCTAATGGTCTCAATATGTTATAAGGATCATGTGTACCAAGTTTGATGAATAAATTCATTGTGGAAGTCATCTGTTCACTGGGTAACTTCTTGAGCAAGTCAGAGCAAAATCAGGGCATCTGAGGCCCCCATCCATGGAACCAAAGTGGATTTTTCATCAAATTAAATTTATATGATCTTTATTTTATCATTGAAGTTCTTGGAAGTTCACAAAATTGAAGAAAAGTGAGCTAAACCAAAAGTTGCCAAAAATGGAAATGACTTGTAATGTAAACTTTCCATTTTAGGAAAGTTTTTCAACCTCCTCTTTCTCAACCAAAAATGCTTCAAATGAAAAAATTTTGGTCATGAAAGTTGTAGATTGGATCATTCCATTTTCAAAAAGTACAAGAACAAGTTCTAATTCATTATGGAACTCAAGTTATGGCTTGACAAAGTTGGCAAAAATCACATAATTTTCAAGAATGCACCAAAGAGGGATTTTTGCAAAACCACTTGTCAAGCTATTTCGTGACTTCAAACACACTTATAAGCATCACAGAAACATAGCACATTGCCTAAAAGTCAGAATTGGCCAAAGAATCTCAAGTTTTCATGTCTTGCACATCAAGAATTTAAAAAGGGGCCAAAACTTCATAAAAATGCAAAAGGGCACATAACCTCTCATCAACTTGCTGAATTTCCTCAAAATGCATTCCATGGACATCCTTGATCTATGCTGAACCAGACATGCCCTTGTACCACTTCTATCCCAGCCCATACCTCAAGGACAAAAACTTTTGACTTTTTTGCAAGAAGCCCATACCAATCAGTTGCAGCCACCACCCACTCTCTGGCCTATCACAACTTGTTATGTGGATCAAACCCAAGCCATAACATACAACAAGCCATCCTGAAACCCAAGATTGCTCAAGTTCTCAAAAATCACCTCTTTTGCAAAAGTCTTTGAAACTCTCAGCACACTTAACCAAACTTCAAACTTTTTTCACAAAACAACTCAGCATCACAAGAGGACCATTTCCCACCCTTCAAACAAGCCTCAAAGCACCCATATCCAAAACACGATTTCTGACCAGCAAGAGTTCAAGCTCTCATTTCAGCGATTACAAGCTTCTTCCAAGCATCAAAGCTTCATCAGGAGGTCAAGGGGAGTGGTTTTGCACAAGAGAAGTGGCCAGAAGCTTCAAACTGAGAAAGCTTCACTTCAGGTAACCCCAAGAACAAATTTTCCAGAAATGAAAATTTAAGTTCTTAGATTGTTCCTTATGCCTTGCCGATGATCCTGATGTATTTAGTTTTGAAAATGATCAAGTATTGAGCATGTATTGAATGTCTGAAATTTCTGCGTATTTTTCCGTTTGCCTTTTGTCGCTCCCACCAAATGACACCCGATCAGAAGGGGTACATATGCGAACGGTCGGCGAAAGGAGAAGGAAATGAATAGAGTCGCCAGCTAGGCATTTTTATCCCGAAGGAAAGGTAATGCTGCATAAACCTGAAGAAAGATAGATAAGACGGTTACGAACCAGAGAGACTGAGAAAGGGGGTTGGTTACAACCTGGGAAGGTATTAGAACCCAGATTGTCCGTCGTACTCGACGGGATCCACGCTTAAAAGATTTGTGTTTTAAAGGGGTAGTGTCAGTGCAATTTGTGTATCAAAGCTGGAAAGAATGCAAGTGTCAGTGTAAAAGAAGTGTGAAGTGTATAAGAGAAGTGTCAGTGTAAGAACAAAAGTATAAAGCTCAAGATTATGAGTCTTAAAGAATGATGCTGGAAAGAGGGGGAATATACAGAGACTTTTGTTCGATAACTGTTAAGTCATGCCTACGTATCCTCTCGTGCAATGAGGAAGTCAGAACACCGTAGTTCGACCCAAAGAGACTGAAAGATAAATTGACTTGTGAACTGCTTACTTGTCTATGCTCAAGTGTATGACCTGTCTGGCTCAGGTGCTAACTGTCTTGCATTAGACGGAAGAAGCGAGTTCTCGTTTGTGAGTGAAGATGATGAGAAAAGAATCCCGAAGAAGATGGTTATTGTTTGTTTTTGTGTTTTCAGTTTTGTTATTGCTTTTGGAGTTTGCCATAAGAAAATGAGCTTAAGCCTAAACCAAAGGGTTAGTAAACTCATCACATCCTCCCTCTGATTAGGGTTGATGAGGATACCTTAAGTATGGAGTAAGCACCTCACACTTAATCACCATGGTGTAGGATTAAGATCATTAACCTACTTGCATTTATTTAGATGTTTTTGTTGTTTTTGTTTAGTGTTAAGTAATGAGCCTAAGCCATAATCAGGGATTTAATGGACTTATTACACTATCCTAATAGAAGGATAATAGATGAGAACATTTAAGCTGAGAAAGACTCCTCAACTTAATCCATGATTAGGGATTAACCTCATGACAAAACAAAACCTTTGTTAAATGGATTTTAGTTAATGGTAAGATGAAGAAGTGATTTTTATGGTTTGTAAGACAACTTGAGGGGGACTTGTCCATTAACACTAGGGTTAGTCCTTCTTAACCAATTAAGGAAGAATTAGAACCCTAATGCAAGGCCTAAGTTACAAGCTTGATGTCTTGATGATTATTAAGTGAATTGATTAAAGGATTTAAACACATTAAGGGTTTAACACTTAGGATTAAAGTTATACACTCCATCCTAATAGAAGGATGCAGGCATAAGCTTAATCACAAAGCCTTAAAGCCTTTAGGGTTTAGTCCCTGATTATGAGATGAGAAGAGAAGACTCAAAGATGACACAAAGGTAAAACTAAATGGGGGACTAATCAAAACCCTAATTGTTATCATGCTTAGGTATTCCTAGGGTTAATGAGGTTTGCAAGAAAATCTTCAGAGAAACCACCAGGAAGGAAGCAAATGAAAGGAGCAAGAGGCAAAGAGAAGCAAAACAACTTGCTTCATTTAAGAGGACAAGTTGCTTGAAGGAAGAAAGTAAGAGATGAACATGAATGAGCAAGCTCACTCAAATACACAAGATAAATGCAGCAAAGATGCAAGAGAGATAAGAAGAGATTGTGAGAAGTGAAGGCATATTCACTTCTCAAAACAACTTACCACCTGAAAAGTTAGCAAAAGAAATGAAATGCAAATGCAAATGGGATGAAATGTCATGATGCAAACCTAAGTCAGAAGCATTTATTTGATGTTAGTGATGCTAAGATATGATACAAACATGAGGCAAGACATGAGAATGATCAAACAAGCATAAGGATACAAATGAAGCATGCATTGAACCATGAATGTACATGAAAAGTTATGAAATGCAATGGACATATAACATGGCAAATGAAAGATGCAATGATAAAACATGATTCTAATATGTTTTAAGATGTATCATGAATCATGTGGATGCACAAAATGTCATGGCAAGTCATTGGATGCAAGCAAATGAGAAATGAATGCAAAGGAAGGCACAGATTATGGTTACATGTATCATGCAAAGCAAAAACTCAAAACCAGAAGCAAATGACATGATAAAAATTTGAAAATTCAATCAAAGATACCCTAAACCTATACAAGCTCACTGCCCAAAGGAGGGGATCCAACTCTTAACCTAGTGTAAGTTATGAATTTCCTAAGATTGCTAGGGTTTTGGGGTACCTCGTTAAGAAAAATGCTAAACAAATTGAAAATTCAAGATCAAATCAAACCAAATTTATCCTATAAACTACATGCAATGAAGAATGCAATGCAAGAAGAATCATCATCCAACTCTCAATAGTTAGGCAGAATGAAATTTTTAAAGATTGAACCAAAATATTGCCTTAAAATGAAATTAATTCTAATGAAAATGATCAAAAGGCATCAAGAACAAAAAAGAAATTTGGTTTGAGAGTTGGACAATGTTTCTAAATGTTTCTAAGTGCAATGTGAATTTTTTTGTGATTTTTAAATACCTAAATGCATTTTTAATTAATTAATTTTCATCAACTAATTAAAAATAAACATTTAAATGATTTAAAAATATTTTTCAGTGCAAAAAATAAAAATAAAAATATTTTTGGGTTTTAAAAATTAATGAAATCTTTGACAAAAATTTTCATAATTTTTAAATGATTTTTGCTATTTTAAATAAAATGTAAGATATAAATCAAATTAAATGAAATTAAAAATTAAAATAAATGAAAGTATGCAGAGGGAAGGGCCAGGATGCAATCTGGGTTTGGACTGGTTGACTGCGCGCCTGATCCAAAGGCCCACTTTCAAACTGACTAAATTAAGTTTTATAATTTAATTAATCTGGATTTAATTAATTAATCAGGGATTAGGGTTTAATGGCAAGATCCTGGCCACACACACGCGCGAGAGTCAACCCCAGTCCACCCTATCTACGGTCCAAATTCAAACTCTCATTAATGACACAATTAGGGCTAAACAAATTCAGGCGACCGGAACAGTGTTCCGGTCGTCTTCTCCGGCGAAACCAAAAACCTAGCTTTCACTACAGGCCACCCCAACCTAAATTAATTGCCCAGAAACATTCTCTTATCCAAACTAAACTCAAATCCATCATCAAACATCATTTATCACGCATGAACAAAGAGAATCGAAGCAAAACATTTTCACGGGCAAAAATTCAGAACAAGCATACATGGTCATTTTTCACTCATTTTCAAAATAAATCACATCATGATAATCAGTGAAGCATAAGGAAGCATTTAGAAACTAAAAATGGGATTTCTGGAAAAATAAATGCCATGGCTACCTGAGCTTGAGCTTTCGAAACAGGGACTTTCTGGCCAGCTCTTTGCTTCAAACAAGCTCCAATGATCCTCCTCAGAAGCTTTTGACACTTAGCTGGAGTTTATATGGCCTCCAGAGGAAGTTTGCAGAAGCTCAGGTCAAGGGAGTGTTGAAATCGTGTTTTTGATTGTGGTGGTTTCAGGGACAAGTGAGGGGTGGGAAATGATCAGTGGGTCATGTTTAGTTGAATGGTGAAAGAATTTTTAAGTTTGAGTTGCTGAGTTGAGAGATTCCATAGAAAATGCAAAAGGAGGGATTTTTGTGTATGCTGACTTGTGGGGTGTTTTAGGCTCCAAGATGTTATGAAATGGCTTGCTTGAAGTGTGTTTGTAAAGTCTTGATTGGTCAGAATAGTTGGTGTGGCACTGTGGGATTGGTATGGGGGTTTTTGCAAAAAGTCAAGTCTAGGTGTAAGAGAGGTATGGGCTATGGCAGTGAAGGTACAAAGCATGGCTTGGCTGCAGCTTGAATCAGGGAGAACCATGGGAATGGATTAGAGGCAATGCAGCAAGTGGATTAGGGTTTGTGAGGTGTTTTGCAACTTTGTCCAACTTTGCCCCTTTAGGAAATTCATGAAGTTCAAGGCACCAAAATGCATAATTCTTGGGCCAATTCTGATTTTTAGAAGTCACATGAGCATGTTGTGAAGAGTTTGTGCACATTTGAAGTTCTTAGAATTCTTGATCATACCATTTTGCAAAATGCCTCTTTGGTACAAAACTTGAAATTATGTGATTTTTCCCACTTTTGACAAGCCATAACTTTTGATCCAAAATGAATTAGGACAAGTTCTTGTACTTTTTGAAAAGGGAATGATACATTATACAACTTTCATGACCAAAGTTTTCCCATTTGAAGCATTTTTGAATCAAAAAGAAAGGGTTGAAAAACTTTCCCAAAATGGCAAGTTTCCATTACAAGTCATTTTCCCAAAAAGGCAACTTTGCAAATGGCTTGAAATTCTTCAATTTTGTGAACTTCTAACATCTTCTATGATCAAATAAAGATCATACACATTCAAAATGATGAAGAACACCTTTTGGTTGGGTCATTGGGGGCCTCAGATGCCCTGATTTTACACTGACTTGCTCAAGAAGTCAACTCTTGATTAGATGCCTTCCTCATGGAATTTCTTCATGAAAATTGATATGCATGATCCTTATACCATATAGAGACCAATAGAAACAAGAATGACCAAAAAAAATTGGAGTTATGGCCTTTGAAACCAAAACCCTAATTCTAGGTCATCTGTGGAGTTAAACCTGGCTCTGCTTCCATGCCTTTCTCAGTTCTTGTGATTCTTTGACCTCCTTGACTTTGTGAGGATATAATATGATGCTTGAACACACATGGACCCCTTTGAAGTGATTGATGACCTTTGGAGTGGCTCAAATGGCTCTTGGATTGCTCAGATCACAAACCCTAGATGCAGATGACTTAGAAGCAATGCAGTGAATCAAAAAAATGTGGTATGAGATGCTATGATTGAATTCAAGCATATGAAAAGGTCACAAGCCATGGTGTGAATGGGTGAGGGAAAATTTGGGGTGTTTACAGCTGCCCCTATTCAAGCATGAGTTAGTTGTGCAGGATGTAAGCAACGGCTTAACAGGCAAACAAGATAACTTGTGGTTGAATACCAAAGACAGTCCAAAATTTGCACTCACAGAATGAAGAAGAAAAGGGATATAGATTGTAAAAGAAAATAAAGTATAATTATAAAGTGCGGGCGACGGAGGACGACCGTCGAGCAGAGGACGGCTGCTGGGGATAGTTGTAATGACGGGGACGGCCACCATGCTGGGGAAAATGCGGGCAATGAAGCAAAGACGGGAACGACCGACAAGCTGGGAATATGAGAGATAGTGACGGGGACGGCCATCAAGTAAAGCTATAAGATTCTCTGAGGATTATAGGTAAACGAAATAAAATGATGATGTACGGTCATCAAAGGTGAAGGACGATCACCTAGCAAGGGACGGCTGCTCTGTTGGGGATGAGATGAGGGACAGTCATCTAAGGTGAAGGACGATCACCGGGCAGAGTACGGCTGCCGAATGTACCACGACATAGGACGAATGTCGGGTAGCAAGGTCGATGATGGGGAAGACCATCAGATAAGCATGATGAAGGACGATCATCAAGAGGTGAAGGACGATCACCTAGCAGGGTACGGCTGCTCTCGGGGTTTATCACGACATAGGACGAATGTCAGATAAAAGAAACGACGATGGGGACGACCATCAGATACAAATGATGAAGGACGATCATCAAGAGGTGAAGGACGGTCACCTAGCAGGGGACGGCTGCTAAAAATATCACGACATAGGACGAATGTCGGATAGGAAGGGGTTCCCATGAATAAAGACTCCACTGGAGGTGATGAAGGACGACCATCAAAGAGGTGAAGGACGATCACCTGGCAGGGTACGACTGCCGCAAAGGTATCATGACATAGGACGAATGCCAGATAGAAAGGAAATATTTTAACAAGTTTTGTTGGGGACTTTGCTGGGGACAAGTAAACACGGACGAGTGTCTACATCCAAGAAATGAGAGGCATAAGTGTTTGGGTATTGTGTATAGACTAAAGATGTGGACGAGCATCCTTAAGACTATGATACGGACGAGTATCAGGTAGAAACAAATGCTGACACAGGTTCAGAGATGATGATACGGACGAGTATCAACTAATTAACAAAGAACACGGACGAGTATTGATTCTGCGGGGACTCTTTTGGGGAATAATAGACGCAGACGAGTGTCTAAACTTTAAAAAGAGGTAAAAGTATCTGATATTGTGTATGAATTAAAGATGCGAACGAGCATCCTTAAGACCATGATACGGACGAGTATCAGTAGAAACAAACGCTGACGCATGTTCAGAGATGATGATACGGACGACTACCAACTGGTTAACAAAGAACACGGACGAGTGTCGAATCTGAAGGGATATAAGTGGTGTATACAAGACACGGACGAGTATCTGTATGAGTAACACAGTAGTAACAAATATGAGTGGTGTACAGATGAGTGTTTAACTTGCTGGGGAGAGTGACACGGACGAGTGTCAAAAGAGAAAAGTGTAATATAAACAAGTGTATGTGTACCAAGGAAGTTGTGTACAAGTATCTGTGAGTGCAAAGGGGGCGCTTTGGCTTTTTACTGGGGATATGACACGGACGGGTGTCAGGAAGCATTTTTAATGTATAAGTATCTGTTTGTAGAGAACGCTCGGGCGACTTTACTGGGGAATGATGACACGGACGAGTGCCAAAAGGAGTATGGATCCGTATCTTTAGGGAAAGTGCCTTGGCTCTCTGCCGGGGAGTCTGGGGAATATTCTACATATTGTTGATGGATTGTCAGTATTTATAAGTGTTTGATTCAGAACATGGCTTATGTTCATGCAATATGTTTGATTTTTGCCGTAATGCTCCGTATTAGACGGAATGCTACACTCTGTAGGGAAAATATGATGCGAATGCTATGATTATGCAAAGATACCGATCCAAGATTCGGATCCCGTTGTTGTGGAGATCTCTGGCTGATCTGCTTGAAGGATATCCCAGCTGAGGATGAGATCATTGGTAGATCTGGCATATGTGACTCTGCTTGGGGATATAGGTCACTGATAGACCTATCTTGGTAATGAGGGACCCAACTGGGTTTGTAGAAGCTTTCGTCACTCTGTTGTGAGATCTTCAGGTGTTGCTTTGCTGGATAGAGGTTAAGACTCTGTGGGGAAGTAGTTCTCTGTCTAGCATTTGGCTGGGGAAGAAAGAAAGATCACTGAAAGACCTTCCCAGAGATCTCTATGGGGGATCCTGCTGAGGATGATACTCGACAACTCAGCTGGGGATATGGACACCCCCCTGGTGCTTCTCTGAAGGAAGTGTTGGAGAAGTGGTGCTTAGCAACTCTGACGGGGGGAAGGCATCCTTGGTACTGTTTGGAAAGTGTGCTGAGGAAAAAATGATTTGGCAGCCTACTGGGGAGAAGCTTCCATGCCCCATGTTGCGTTTTGAATACCTGCAGTCCTGAAAAGACAGAGAAACGCACAAGTATCCCGAGGTATCCTTTACTGGATTCCATCATAGGAGTTTAGACACTCCCGGGAGTAAACATATTTCCTGCAAGCATGCAGTTTAGGAAAGACGCATCTGTACTCATGCAATTAACAAGATAATGACATCGGACATTTTTGCAAATGAAAGAGTACGAGACAATGTGTGACTGAAAATCTGATTTTATTAATTCGTGTACCCTGAATTGGCAAGATACAGTCAAAGAAACAAATTCCCTGAAATGAGGAGATTGTTACAAATTGAGAAACAAAAGATGTTGGCAATGTTGATGACGCTTTAAGGAGCTTCCCTTTTGCTATGACACGTATGACATTTGACGTTCTTCTCATCTTGCTTTCTGAAGAAGGCTGATTCTGAACGAAGCTTGCCCTTCGGAATTTGCCAGGTTGTAAGTGATACAAATGAACTCAGAATGCAATTGTTCGCTTATTCCCTTATTTTGCGTGGATCGCCCTTTCGGGTTTTCAATTCACCGGGATACCCATTTTTTCCTGAGTTGTCCAATGTGGCTTTTCAACTCAGCGGGTGTACAGATTTTTTTATTTTTTTCCCCTTATTTTTGCCCGAGTCTTTTATTCTGTTTTTGACTCGCCGGGATGCCCTATTTTTGCCTGGACTTACATTCTGTTTTTATGCCCAGCGGGTCATTTTATGCGAAGTATTTTTTAACTGCATCTGAATTCACAGGGGACGGGAAGTCTTCGCCATCCATAGTACTGAGCATGAGTGCTCCACCGGAGAAAACTCTCTTTACTATGAATGGTCCTTCATAATTTGGAGTCCACTTGCCCCTGTGGTCTGTATGAGGAGGGAGGAGTCTTTTCAGCACGAGATCTCCTACTTGGTACTCTTGGAGCCTGACTTTCTGATCGAAGGCTTTCTTCATTCTTTTCTGATACAGCTGCCCATGACAAATGGCAGCCAACCTCTTCTCTTCAATCAGATTCAGTTGTTCGTATCGGGACCGGACCCATTCTGCTTCATTCAGCTTAACATCCATTAGTACTCGCAGGGAAGGTAACTCAACTTCAACAGGTAGGACTGCCTCCATACCATAAAAAAGATGATACGGTGTTACCCCAGTGGATGTTCTGATTGACGTACGGTACCCATGCAAGGCAAATGGTAGCATTTCATGCCAGTCTTTATAGGTAACTACCATCTTCTGCACAATCTTCTTGATATTCTTGTTAGCTTCCTCAACAGCGCCATTCATCTTTGGCCTGTAAGGAGAAGAATTGTGGTGTTGGATCTTGAAGTCCCGGCATAGTTCTGCCATCATCTTGTTGTTTAGATTGGAACCATTATCAGTAATGATTCGCTCGGGAACTCCGTACCGATAGATGATGTCTCTTTTCAGGAATCGGGCTACCACTTGCCTTGTAACATTTGCATAAGAAGCCGCTTCAACCCACTTGGTAAAATAGTCAATAGCAACCAGGATGAATCTGTGGCCGTTTGAAGCAGTTGGTTCAATCTTGCCAATCATATCAATGCCCCACATGGAAAAGGGCCAGGGTGAAGACATCACATTCAAAGGATTCGGAGGCACATGCACTTTATCCGCATAAATCTGGCATTTATGACATTTTCTGGCGTAAGCACAATAGTCTGCATCCATTGTGATCCAATAGTAGCCTGATCTTAACAACTTTTTAGCCATCGCATGCCCTCCAGCATGGGTACCAAAGGATCCTTCGTGCACCTCGTGCATTAATAAGTCCGTTTCTGCCCTATCAACGCATCTGAGGAGTACCATATCAAAGTTTCTCTTGTAAAGGGAACCATCAGTATTCAGGACGAAACTACCAGCTAGCCTCCTTAACGTCTTCTTATCATTGGAAGATGCCCCAGATGGGTATGTCTGATCCTCCAAGAAGCACTTAATGTCATGGAACCAAGGCTTATCATCTTTAACAACATCTGCTGAGAACACGTATGCTGGCCTGTCAAGTCTGGATACTGATATCCGAGGCACAAAGTTGGCAGCTTGAACTTTGATCATGGATGAAATGGTAGCCAGAGCATCTGCAAACTAATTTTCATCCCGAGGGATATACTCAAGCTTGATTGTTGTGAAGAAAGTCAATAACCTTCTTGTATAGTCCCTATAAGGTATCAGATGATCCTGGTGGGTGTACCATTTGCCGTTGGTTTGATTGATCACCAGAGCTGAATCTCCAAACACAGTCAAAGTCTTGATCCTGAGGTCAATGGCTTCCTCAAGACCCATAATACAAGCTTCGTATTCAGCTTCGTTGTTAGTGCAGTTAAAGGTGAGTTTTGCCGAGAAAGGCATGTGAACTCCTTTAGGTGTAATAAGTACTGCACCAACACCACGACCATTCATATTAACAGCCCCGTCAAACATCATAGTCCATTCTTCTTCTGGGTTAGGCCCTTCAGTGTGAACGGGCTCTTCATGATCTTTTGCTTTTATGAACATGATGTCTTCATCAGGGAAGTCAAATCTCATAGGCTGGTAATCATCAATAGGTTGCTGAGCAAGATAATCAGATAATACACTGCCTTTGGTGGCTTTTTGAGATGTGTACTGAATGTCATATTCTGTGAGGATCATTTGCCATCTTGCAACCCGTCCGGTAAGTGCTGGCTTCTCAAATATGTACTTAACTGGGTCCATCTTTGAAATCAACAAGGTAGTGTGGGTCAACATATACTGCCTTAGTCGGCGAGCAGCCCACGCTAAAGCACAACAAGTTTTCTCGAGCAGTGAATAACGTTGTTCACAATCGGTAAACTTTTTGCTTAGGTATTATATTGCATACTCTTTTCGACCAGACTCGTCATGCTGGCCCAGCACACACCCCATTGACTCCTCTAATACTGTCAAGTACATGATTAGAGGTCTTCCTTCAACTGGAGGCATAAGGATAGGAGGCTCTTGTAAGTATTCCTTGATTTTGTCAAAAGCCCTCTGGCAGTCTTCGTTCCACCTGACCGTTTGTTCTTTTCTTAACAGCTTGAACAAGGGTTCACAGGTTGCAGTAAGGTGAGACATGAACCGTGAAATGTAGTTCAATCTACCTAGAAACCCTCGAACTTCTTTTCCAGATTTTGGTGCAGGCATTTCCTGAATGGCTTTGACTTTATCAGGGTCAACTTCAATTCCTTTCTCACTTACAATAAATCCCAGCAGCTTACCGGATCGCACCCCGAATGTGCATTTGTTGGGGTTTAACTTCAGTTGGTATTTCCTCAGACGCTTGAATAATTTCAGTAGGTTTACCAGGTGGTCTTCTTCTGTGAGGGACTTGGCAATCATGTCATCCACATAACATTCAATTTCTTTGTGGATCATGTCATGGAATAATGTTACCATAGCCCGTTGATAAGTTGCCCCAGCATTCTTCAGTCCGAATGGCATCACCTTATAGCAGAACGTGCCCCAGGGTGTGATGAAAGTTGTCTTCTCCATGTCTTCAGGTGACATTTTGATCTGATTGTATCCTGAAAATCCGTCCATGAAGGAGAATACCGAGAACTGAGTCGTATTATCAACCAATACATCAATGTGAGGTAATGGGAAGTCATCTTTCGGGCTGGCTCTGTTCAGATCTCGGTAATCCACACACATCCTTACCTTGCCATATTTCTTTGGCACAGGTACAATATTAGCAACCCACGGCGGATAGCTAGTCACAGCAAGGAAACCGGTGTCCCACTGCTTTTGTACCTCCTCTTTTATCTTCATTGCCATATCTGGGCGAGTACGGCACAATTTCTGCTTTACCGGTGGGCAGTCTTCTTTTAAAGGCAGCTTGTGCATGACAATATCGGTGTCCAACCCTGGCATATCCTGATAAGACCAAGCAAACACATCCACATATTCTCGAAGCATATCAATCAGCTGTTCCTTTACTGAATCTTATAAGCAGGCTCCGATCTTAACCTCTTTCACATCTTCTTCCGTACCAAGATTAACCGTTTCAACCTCCTCTTGATGAGGAGTGATAACCTTCTCCTCTTGCCTTAACAACCTGGCTAGCTCTTCAGGTAGCTCATAATCTTTTTCAACCCCTTCATTGGCTTGATTGATTGGATTGTCAAAGTCATACGAAGCCATAGCTGTGTTGTTGTCGGTGCAGTCTGAAAGGCACTCTCTGCAAAGGTTTAGATTGTTCATTTTAGTGATCGATTTTAATCTTGTTTAGAAAAAGTGAAATGAAGTTATCATTTTGGAAAACATTGCCATTTTATTTTTGTACAAAAAGAAAAATGAAAAACAGTGAGCGGAAAAGGAAAAAACTCATTTGCAAAAGATGTCCGATATTCATTGATTGATCTGTTTGCACAAAATTACAAGATGGCCCGATTACAAAATGAGTCTTGTCATCTTGGGCAAGATGCAAGACTTGATGCATGCTTAAAAATACAGGAAATAATAATTACTTTGCAGGAGTAACCCTTATAATTTCCTGGGAAGACCAGTTAAGGACTTGGCTCCCCGGGATCCTTGGACGTATCCAACTCTCCAGGTTGTGGTCGCTTTCTTCCTCGTCTTCCAAGTTGTTCACAGCATCCGGGGTGAGCATTCCCCCGCTGACAAAATTAGGCTTCTTGGCAGCCTCTGATTGATCTTGTTGAGTTGGTCTGTAACCCAACCCAAATCTGTCTTCTTTCTTTTCCACGGGCAACAGCTTGCCCCAGCCTTGGGCAGTACCCTCTTCAACAACCTTCCGGGCTTGCTGATAAGATGTTATGGAGGTTCCCAGTACAGCAGATGCTTCATTAATGTTCAGGGCCTCAAACCCCTGGCTCATGGTTTCATGGATCTCTCCATCCATCTCAATGTACTTATACGTAGCCAGATGGCTAACAAAGATGTCTTCCTCCCCACAGATGGTGATGATCTGGCCTTCCCATTCGAATTTCAGCTTCTGGTGAAGGGTAGACGTAACAGCGCCAGCGGCATGGATCCAGGGTCTACCCAACAAACAACTGTAGGCCGGCTGAATGTTCATCACATAGAAGGTAATTTTGAAGGTCTGCGGGCCAATCATCACAGGCAGATCAATCTCCCCAAGCACTGATCGTTTAGAGCCATCGAATGCTCTTACCACCAAATTACTGGGACGCAGTGCCAAGCCATCATACTCCAGCTTCACTAAGGCTTTCTTTGGTAGAACATTGAGTGACGACCCAATGTCCACCAGTACATGAGATAAAACAACACCCTTGCATTCTAGAGTGATGTGTAAAGCCTTGTTGTGGTTACGTCCCTCAGTTGTTAAGTCAGCATTGGTAAAGCCTAGTCCATGACTGGTATTGACATTTGCTACCACAGTTTCTAGCTGATTAACAGTGATCTCTTCTGGCACGTATGCTGCGTGCAAGACTTTCAGTAATGCATTCCTGTGAGCTTCAGAACACATTAACAGGGATAATATGGAGATCTTTGAGGGAGTTTGGTGAAGCTGATCCACTACCTTGTAATCACTTCTCTTTATGATTCTCATAAACTCGTCTACATCTTGTTCGAAAGATGTCTTCTAAGTTTCCTTGATAGCTGGCTCTTCAAATACCACACTCTTTCCCTTTGCTTTGGCAGCAGCTTCTGCTTCGGCATTAGGTCTCTGAGTTTGTGAGGCAAAAAGGCGTCCGCTCCTGGTGAAGCCTCCGCCTCCCCCAACATTATCAATTTGTGGAGAAGAGGTTGAAGAATCCAAAGTGATTTTCTCCCTGTTGTAGTAAAGATCAGAGCCATAATGCCAAGGTATGGCATTACTGCTTTCATATGGAACGGGTCCAGGCACCGTAATAGTAACTAGACTGACTGCAGCAGAGGAGGGTATTGAAATGGTGTGCGGATCGTAGTAAATGGTGACTGGCAACCTGGCAGGAGGTGCCACTGTTTGTTGTTAAAAGTTGTTTTTTTGAGGAACACTTGATGGATCATAGTAGATGGTGACTGCTGAGATATCCTCAATAAGTCTTGCTGGTGTTGTAGAAGATTCTGCTGAATAAATGGATGCTGATGTTGTAGAAGAAAGGGTTGTTGTCATTTGATTTGTTGAAGTGATAGACGGAGCCATTGTTGATGATATTGATGAATCAGTAGGAATGATTGTTGCTGCAGTTGTAGGAGACTCAGGAATTGTTGAATTGCTGGATTTGTAGGCGCCGTTGTTGAGATCTGAAGTATACCACTTTTGATAAGACCATCTATGTCGCTTCTCAAATTATCACACCCGTTGACTGCAATGTTGCAATACCCACAACCGAGCTCGCACCCGGGGAACATCTGGTACTCTAGAAGCTGAGCTTTAATTTCGACCAGAGGTGTTCGAATCTGTCCAACACTGGTTATCAAGAAAGATGGCTTGTCTTCCTCAATGGCATTAACTCTTGGCCTTCCATGATTGGGCATGGGATTCTTGTTGACATTTGGAGGGTGTGCAAAGTTGAGGGCTTTAGAATCCACCAGATCTTGTACTTTCATTTGTAAAGCCCTACATTTCTCGGTATTGTGGCCAGGTGCATTGGAGTGGAAAGCACATCTGGCGTTGACATCATAATTCCTTGGCAGATTGGAGGGGTCCGGTGGTGCCAATGTCCTTAATTCAACCAAGTTGAGTTTCAGGAGTTGTGGCAATAAGGCAGCATAAGGCATAGGGATAGGGTCAATCACCCTATTTGCCTGTGATGGTCTTTGCTGAAAAGGTCTTTGTTGTTGATTGCTGTTGTTGTTGTTGTAGGTTCTTTGCGGCGGGTACTGAACTTGTTGTTGATAATGTGGTTGTTGTTGTGGTTGATATGCTGGTTGTTAAGGAATCAGAGCTGGAATAGTGACAGCTGCCATTGATCTATGGACATACTGAGGTCTGCCCCTGGTGGCATGAATGGCATTCGTCTCACCGGTTCTTCTAGGTCCCACAAAAGGCTTCCTGGGATTACTGGACGAACTTGCACCATTATCAGAGATCTTACCCATCTTCAAAAGGCTTTCAATCCTTTCCCCAGCTATGACTACGTCAGCGAAACTGGTGGAAGAAAAGGCAGCTAGCCTATCAATATATGTTCCTTGCAGAGTATTCATGAACATGTCGGCCATCTCTCTTTCCGACATGGGTGGCTGGACAGCAGCAACAAGCTGTCTCCACCTTTGGGCATATTCCCTGAAGCTTTCTCTGGAGGACTGAGACATTCCCATCAGAAGGGTTCTGTTAGGAGCCATGTCCAGATTATATTGGTACTGTCTGATGAAAGCTTCAGCTAGGTCCTTCCAGCACCTGATAGTAGCTCTGTTCAAGTGAGAGTACCACTCCCTTGAAGCCCCAGTCAAAATGTCTTCAAAGTAAAACATCCACAGTTTTTCATCCATGGTGTATGCTTTAAGTCTTCCCAGAAAATACTGTAAGTGAGTTCGTGGACAGGAAGTTCCATTGTACTTCTCGAAGCACGGGGGCTTAAACTTGTGGGGAATCCTTACCCCATCCACTAACCCCATATCCATAACATCGAAGTCTAAGGAATTTTGAGACTCCAGAGATCTCAACTTCTCAGCAATTTCATCAAACCTCCTATCATAAACTTCATCTCCAACTCCCATTACAGTAAACTGCTCCTCTTGAGGATCTTCTTGCAAGATCCTGCCTGTAGCAGTATTGCCCGGTACATTCCATGGGATGTTGGCATCTGGATCTAGATGAGGTCCAAATACTGGTGGGTTAACATGAGGCTGACCTCCCTCATTGTTGCTGGTTCCTCCAGTGCCAGGATGATGTTCTTCGGGGGTCTGTCTTTCTACCAATGCCCTTAACCTATCTTGACTTTGAGCCAGGTTAGTCATCACAGTCATGAACTGGGCCATTTGGTTCCTCATCTCCACCCTTTCGTTAGCCATCTGAGTTCTGACCTCTGTCAGGTCCTGTTGTACTTGATCCATTTGGATACCAGGAAGATTGTTGCGAGTAGGATACCGGTGCAGACGGTTGAGAGGAAACACCCGGCGACGAGCAATAATTCCTGAGCCACAATAGAGTTAGTAACAAACAAACCAATAACAAAAACCTACAAAACAACACAAAAGTTAGTATGCAATGAAGTATGCTTATTTGCTTTCCAAGGTATCCGGCTTGGCTCTTGGTTTCGACCTTTCCAGACCCTGAGGAGTGTGCTTTGTTGTTGCTTGAAAAAAGAAACTTATTAAAACAAACCAACAAATACATTACAAATGGTGGATCATACATAGTTTGTTTTTACCACATGTGCCCCTGAAGGGCCAAAATACAACATAAAAAGAAAAGTACATTAAATGGAAATAACAACAAGAAAAGAAGTCAAACATCTAATCCAAACTCATCCTCCTTAACCTCCTTCAAAAGTGCTTCAGTTAAAGGACCAACCGGATGCTCTGTAATAGTTCTGATAAGAAGGTTTCTAGTGGCAACAGCAGTGGTCAGCTTCTTGTGCCTGTCCTGGTCCTTTGACCTCTTCAAACCAGCCCTAAGCTTCAACTCTGAAATCTCCTTCTGGGCTGCCAGCAAAGCTTCCTGTTGCTTCTTTTCAATGGCCTCTAACTGCTCAATCCTGGCTTGAGTTTTCTGGTCCTCCTGTGTACGAGCTTCAATGATTCTGACCCACCTAGCTTGACTTTCTTGTAGATAGAGATCAGTCCTAGCCTTCTGAAACTGGGCCTCTTTATAGGCATTCTTCAATATTTGTTCTCCAGCTCTTGATTTCTTGATGTAGTCTTCTGCTTTCTCGATCTTGGCCAGATGTTCCACCTTAAGCTTCTCCAACCTCTCAATGTCTAGACGACCATCACTCCTCTCCTAGAGGGTCTTCTTTAGAGCTTGAGACAGATTCTCATTCCTTTCCTTCAGCTTCTCGAATTCTTCCAGGCTGACAGTGGCTGGTGGATGTACTGTGGATGGTCCAGGTGTATCCTCAATGGTGAAGGGCATCCCAGAAATCTGAGCTCTAGCATGAGACCATTCATAGTACTGAGCTGAAGCCACGTTATTGCACTTTCCAAGAATGGCCATCCCTTTGGTCTGGATGTTGTCCCAAGCCCAGGATGCTTGTTTGACAACAGCTAGATTAGGCTTTATCTCACAATACAGGGTTTCAGCTAAATCTTGCACTCTAGGAGGGTGGACCAAAGCATAGCCCAATTGTCTCTTAAACAGCAAAGGATTGTAGTTGATGCAACCCTTCACTCCTACTAGGGGTACATTGGGGTACTGCCCACAGCTAGTGATTATGTCCCTGCCCTTGGTGCTCTGGGTGCACCATCTGATGTCATCTGAAGTCAAAGCAATAAGTCTCTTAGCCCAATTCTTCTGTTGGTGGGGATTCAGGAAGGCATCAGCCCTGGGTAAGTGTTTGAGTAACCAAGTGTGAAATAGAGGAGCACAACATCTCACCAACTTTCCTCTTTGCTTGTCATTCCTCTGATGAATGGAATAATAGAAATCTCCCAGCAAGGTGGGGACTGGGATCCTCAGAAGGAAAAGATGAATGGCATTCTTGCTGAAGAACTTGGGCTCATCTGCAAATAGTATAACCCTATATATACTGAGGGCTAACAATGCACAAACTGCCCTCCATTCTCCCAAGGAGGCCTTCAGGATAGCCTGAGAAGTCAGAAAGTCTAAATGCAAACCAGGGATCCCAGCCTTTGTTGTCATGTTCTGTTCAATCAATGTAGGCTCCAGGTACAGTGCCTTTGCCACTTCTCCATTGCTGGGAGAAGTCATCTCTGGGTTGAAAGGGACACCACCCCTGACAGGTACTCCAATCAATGATGAGAACTCCTCCAGCAGAGGTCCTAACTGAAAGTTCTGGAAAGTGAAGCATCTCAAAGGAGGGTCATAAAACTGTAGGCAGGTGTGGATCATACTCCTCTGAGAAGGGTCCAGGTCCATAACCATATCAAGGATGCCTCCATAATGCTCTCTGAATAATGGGATGTGGTCTGGAGTGATAAGTGCCTGGACCTGCCTGATGCCAGTCAGCACAGGCTCAAAGAAATGATATGAAATGTTGCTCTTCCTGGGTGCCATGACAGCTAATGAAGAACTGAAGACAAGTGTTGATGAAGATCAAAACTGGTACTGGAGATGAGCCACTGATAAACTGATGATGAAGGTAACTGAAGCAAACAACTGATGAAGATAGCTGAAGTAGATAGGTCTAAGCAGATGAAGGGGTCAAAACCAAGCCAGATATAATGTGGATACCGTGAAAAACAAATAAACAAATGTTAAAATGATGCAATGATGAGTATGCAAATGATATGCAAGGGTCTGTGATCAAGCTGGATCTGATTAACTGTCCTGATATAAGTCCATGTATGTTCAAGAAGTCCAGATGGAGGTTCAGAAATCCAGTAACCAAGGTGGGGGGGCTCAAATAAAGAGCCACATGTCCAGGGCTAAATCATAAGAACTATCCAAGGTGAAGCATTCTTAAACAAAACAAATATCAGGGTATGATGTGGCCAAGGGTACCTGCAAACCTGTAAACAGCCTAACCCCCCTCACAGGTGGTGTTCTAGAACAAGGATCCTCAGACTTGGATCAGTCATGAGAAGTGTAAACACTTCTAACCCAAAGGTACAGTGTTTACAATAACCATAAATGATCCTCCTCTAATTCACCTCAGTTTCTGAAGGTCATAATAAAGGTCATCCAGACTTAGCAGGCTTCCCAGATAGCCCTAGCACTACAGGAAATCTGTAGCACAGAGTTCTCAAGAAGAAACCCACATCTGAACCGTGTTTCATATTCCTGCACCATACCGAAATGGAATGGGAAAGAATATGAACCACTTTAGCCTAGGTGTCACTTAGATCCCAGGTATAGGACCTTAAACTCTCAGTAGAACCCCACCCACCAAAACAAAAACCAGAACCAGCCAGATGACAGTATGACAGTATGATGTATAAAGTTGTAAAGAAAGCCATAAATAACTGTACATAAAGCAATACATAAAGCAAATATATAAACACAATTAGCACATAACACCCCAGTAAACACAAATCAAACAAGCGCTAGGAGGAACCCACAAAAAGAACCAGAAGCCCTGGTTACAGTATAAGGTTCCCCAGCAGAGTCGCCAAGCTGTCGCTCCCACCAAATGACACCCGGTCAGAAGGGGTACATACGCGAACGGTCGGCGAAAGGAGAAGGAAATGAATAGAGTCGCCAGCTAGGCATTTTTATCCCGAAGGAAAGGTAATGCTGCATAAACCTGAAGAAAGATAGGTAAGACGATTGCGAACCAGAGAGACTGATAAAGGGGGTTGGTTACAACCTGGGAAGGTATTAGCACCCAGATTGTCCGTCGTACTCGACGGGATCCACGCTTAAAAGATTTGTGTTTTAAAGGGGTAGTGTCAGTGCAATTTGTGTATCAAAGCTGGAAAGAATGCAAATGTCAGTGTAAAAGAAGTGTGAAGTGTATAAGAGAAGTGTTAGTGTAAGAACAAGAGTATAAAGCTCAAGATTATGAGTCTTAAAGAATGATGCTGGAAAGAGGGGGAATATACAGAGACTTTTGTTCGATAACTGTTAAGTCATGCCTATGTATCCTCTCGTGCAATGAGGAAGTCAGAACACCGTAGTTCGACCCAAAGAGACTGAAAGATAAATTGACTTGTGAACTGCTTACTTGTCTATGCTCAAGTGTATGACCTGTCTGGCTCAGGTGCTAACTGTCTTGCATTAGACGGAAGAAGCGAGTTCTCGTTTGTGAGTGAAGATGATGAGAAAAGAATCCCGAAGGAGACGGTTATTGTTTGTTTTTGTGTTTTCATTTTTGTTATTGCTTTTGGAGTTTGCCATAAGAAAATGAGCTTAAGCCTAAACCAAAGGGTTAGTAAACTCATCACATCCTCCCTCTGATTAGGGGTAATGAGGATACCTTAAGTATGGAGTAAGCACCTCACACTTAATCATCATGGTGTAGGATTAAGATCATTAACCTACTTGCTTTTATTTAGATGTTTTTGTTGTTTTTGTTTAGTGTTAAGTAATGAGCCTAAGCCATAATCAGGGATTTAATGGACTCATTACACTATCCTAATAGAAGGATAATAGATGAGAACATTTAAGCTGAGAAAGACTCCTTAACTTAATCCATGATTAGGGATTAACCTCATGACAAAACAAAACCTTTGTTAAATGGATTTTAGTTAATGGTAAGATGAAGAAGTGATTTTTATGGTTTGTAAGAAAACTTGAGGGGGACTTGTCCATTAACACTAGGGTTAGTCCTTCTTAACCAATTAAGGAAGAATTAGAACCCTAATGCAAGGCCCAAGTTACAAGCTTGATGTCTTGATGATTATTGAGTGAATTGATTAAAGGATTTAAACACATTAAGGGTTTAACACTTAGGATTAAAGTTATACACTCCATCCTAATAGAAGGATGCATGCATAAGCTTAATCACAAAGCCTTAAAGCCTTTAGGGTTTAGTCCCTGATTATGAGATGAGAAGAGAAGACTCAAAGATGACACAAAGGTAAGACTAAATGGGGGACTAATCAAAACCCTAATTGTTATCATGCTTAGGTATTCCTAGGGTTAATGAGGTTTGCAAGAAAATCTTCAGAGAAACCACCAGGAAGGAAGCAGATGAAAGGAGCAAGAGGCAAAGAGAAGCAAAACAACTTGCTTCACTTAAGAGGACAAGTTGCTTGAAGGAAGAAAGTAAGAGATGAACATGAATGAGCAAGCTCACTCAAATACACAAGATAAATGCAGCAAAGATGTAAGAGAGATAAGAAGAGATTGTGAGAAGTGAAGGCAAATTCACTTCTCAAAACAACTTACCACCTGAAAAGTTAGCAAAAGAAATGAAATGCAAATGCAAATGGGATGAAATATCATGATGAAAACCAAAGTCAGAAGCATTTACTTGATGTTAGTGATGCTAAGAGATGATACAAACATGAGGCAAGACATGAGAATGATCAAACAACCATAAGGATACAAATGAAGCATGCATTGAACCATGAATGTACATGAAAAGTTATGAAATGAAATGGACATATAACATGGCAAATGAAAGATGCAATGATAAAACATGATTCTAATATGTCTTAAGATGTATCATGAATCATGTTGATGCACAAAATGTCATGGCAAGTCATTGGATGCAAGCAAATGAGAAATGAATGCAAAGGAAGGCACAAATTAGGGTTACATGTATCATGCAAAGCAAAAACTCAAAACCAGAAGCAAATGACATGATAATTATTTGAAAATTCAATCAAAGATACCCTAAACCTATACAAGCTCACTGCCCAAAGGAGGGGATCCAACTCTTAACCTAGTGTAAGTTATGAATTTCCTAAGATTGCTAGGGTTTTGGGGTACCTCATCAAGAAAAATGCTAAACAAATTGAAAATGTAAGATCAAATCAAACCAAATTTATCCTATAAACTACATGCTATGAAGAATGCAATGCAAGAAGAATCATCATCCAACTCTCAATGGTTAGGCAGAATGAATTTTTTAAAGATTGAACCAAAATAGTGCCTTAAAATGAAATTAATTCTAATGAAAATGATCAAAAGGCATCAAGAACAAAAAAGAAATTTGGTTTGAGAGTTGGACAATGTTTCTAAATGTTTCTAAGTGCAATGTGAATTTTTTTGTGATTTTTAAATACCTAAATGCATTTTTAATTAATTAATTTTCATCAACTAATTAAAAATAAACATTTAAATGATTTAAAAATATTTTTCAGTGCAAAAAATAAAAATAAAAATATTTTTGGGTTTTAAAAATTAATGAAATCTTTGACAAAAATTTTCATAATTTTTAAATGATTTTTGCTATTTTAAATAAAATGTAAAAGATAAATCAAATTAAATGAAATAAAAAATTAAAATAAATGGAAGTATGCAGAGGGAAGGGCCAGGATGTAATCTGGGTTTGGACTGGTTGACTGCGCGCCAGATCCAAAGGCCCACATTCAAACTGACTAAATTAAGTTTTATAATTTAATTAAACTGGATTTAATTAATTAATCAGGGATTAGGGTTTAATGGCAAGATCCTGGCCACACACACGCGCGAGAGTCAACCCCAGTCCACCCCATCTACAGTCCAAATTCAAACTCTCATTAATGACACAATTAGGGCTAAACAAATTCAGGCGACCGGAACAGTGTTCCGGTCGTCTTCTCCGGCGAAACCAAAAACCTAGCTTTCACTACAGGCCACCCCAACCTAAATTAATTTCCCAGAAACATTCTCTTATCCAAACTAAACTCAAATCCATCATCAAACATCATTTATCACGCATGAACAAAGAGAATCGAAGCAAAACATTTTCACGGGCAAAAATTCAGAACAAGCATACATGGTCATTTTTCACTCATTTTCAAAATAAATCACATCATGATAATCAGTGAAGCATAAGGAAGCATTTAGAAACTAAAAATGGGATTTCTGGAAAAATAAATGCCATGGCTACCTGAGCTTGAGCTTTCGAAACAGGGACTTTCTGGCCAGCTCTTTGCTTCAAACAAGCTCCAATGATCCTCCTCAGAAGCTTTTGACACTTAGCTGGAGTTTATATGGCCTCCAGAGGAAGTTTGCAGAAGCTCAGGTCAAGGGAGTGTTGAAATCGTGTTTTTGATTGTGGTGGTTTCAGGGACAAGTGAGGGGTGGGAAATGATCAGTGGGTCATGGTGAGTTGAATGGTGAAAGAATTTTTAAGTTTGAGTTGCTGAGTTGAGAGATTCGATAGAAAATGCAAAAGGAGGGATTTTTGTGTATGCTGACTTGTGGGGTGTTTTAGGCTCCAAGATGTTATGAAATGGCTTGCTTGAAGTGTGTTTGTAAAGTCTTGATTGGTCAGAATAGTTGGTGTGGCACTGTGGGATTGGTATGGGGGTTTTTGCAAAAAGTCAAGTCTAGGTGTAAGAGAGGTATGGGCTATGGCAGTGAAGGTACAAAGCATGGCTTGGCTGCAGCTTGAATCAGGGAGAACCATGGAAATGGATTAGAGGCAATGCAGCAAGTGGATTAGGGTTTGTGAGGTGTTTTGCAACTTTGTCCAACTTTGCCCCTTTTGGAAATTCATGAAGTTCAAGGCACCAAAATGCATAATTCTTGGGCCAATTCTGATTTTTAGAAGTCACATGAGCATGTTGTGAAGAGTTTGTTCACATTTGAAGTCCTTAGAATGCTTCATCATACCATTTTGCAAAATGCCTCTTTGGTACAAAACTTGAAATTATGTGATTTTTCCCAACTTTGACAAGCCATAACTTTTGATCCAAAATGAATTAGGACAAGTTCTTGTACTTTTTGAAAAGGGAATAATCCATTCTACAACTTTCATGACCAAAGTTTTCCCATTTGAAGCATTTTTTAATCAAAAAGAAAGGGTTGAAAAACTTTCCCAAAATGGCAAGTTTCCATTACAAGTCATTTTCCCAAAAAGGCAACTTTGCAAATGGCTTGAAATTCTTCAATTTTGTGAACTTCTAACATCTTCTATGATCAAATAAAGATCATACACATTCAAAATGATGAAGAACACCTTTTGGTTGGGTCATTGGGGGCCTCAGATGCCCTGATTTTACACTGACTTGCTCAAGAAGTCAACTCTTGATTAGATGCCTTCCTCATGGAATTTCTTCATGAAAATTGATATGCATGATCCTTATACCATATAGAGACCAATAGAAACAAGAATGACCAAAAAAATTGGAGTTATGGCCTTTGAAACCAAAACCCTAATTCTAGGTCATCTGTGGAGTTAAACCTGGCTCTGCTTCCATGCCTTTCTCAGTTCTTGTGATTCTTTGACCTCCTTGACTTCGTGAGGATATAATATGATGCTTGAACACACATGGACCCCTTTGAAGTGATTGATGACCTTTGGAGTGGCTCAAATGGCTCTTGGATTGCTCAGATCACAAACCCTAGATGCAGATGACTTAGAAGCAATGCAGTGAACCAAAAAATGTGGTATGAGATGCTATGATTGAATTCAGGCATATGAAAAGATCACAAGCCATGGTGTGAATGGGTGAGGGCAAATTTGGGGTGTTTACACCTTTGATTCTTGATTTTGAGTGAAAAGAAATGGATTTTGATGGCTGAATCTTATTTAGAGTTGTTAGAGGAGTGTTTCTGGAGAGTTTGGTGAGGTTTCATTGCGTATTGAGAGAGATAGGGTGAGGAGCTGGCCGGAGAAGATGACCGAAGGTCTTCTCCGGCCACCTGAAAGTGATTAGGGCAAAACTTCATTAATTAGGCTAGTTTAAATATCAGCCATTGGATTTGTGTTTGGCGCGTGTTTTAGAGGGCTGAGATCTTTTCATTAACCCTAATTCTGATTTAATTAAGTTTAATTATTTAATTAATGAAAATTAACCCAGAGTGAATCCTGTCCATTCATTTTAGCACTGGTCAACACAAATTTCCCCAGTTCAAATCCTGACCTTCAGATCATCCTACTTTTATTTAATTCAATTTTTAATTCATTTTTTCTCATTTGTTTTGCATATTTTATTTAAAATACCTAGAAAATCCTAAAAATATTTTCCTTTTTCATTTTCATTTCAAATATTTTTCTCAACCAGAAAACATTTTTATTTTTATTTTTTGCATTAAAAAAATAATTTTAAAATATTTAAATGTTTATTTTAATTAATTAATGAAAATTAATTAATTAAAATATCATTTAGGTTTCTAAAAATCCCAAAAAAATTCACATTGCATCTTAGGACATTTAGAAACATTGTCAAACCATTCATACAAATTTCTTTTTGGTTTTGAATCATCTTTGACATTTTTCTTGAATTTAGGGTTCATAAAAATCCTATTTTTGAACCCTAACTTCAAGAATTCTCTTCTGCCTAACCATGAATGGTATGACATTGATTCTTTTTGCATTGATCTTCATATAGCATGTAGTATCTAGCGTAATTTTGTCACAAATTTATCTTGCATTTTTTATTTGATTTGCATTTTTCCCCTTTAGGTACCTTAAAACCCTAGATAACTTAGAAAATTCACAACTTTATTTAGGTTAAGAGTTAGGTCTTCTCCTTTGGGGTGTGATATCATATGGGGTTAGGGTTCCTTTAAGATCATTTTCAATTTTTTATCTTGTGTTTTGCTTCTGTTTTTGACTTTTGCATCTCATGTTGCATTAAAACCCTAATTTCTCATGTACATTTGCATACATCTTGCATATGCATCCATTCATGAACTTTCCATGACATTTCTTTCATTCAAATGACATCTAAGACATCATAGGACACATTAGAACCATGCTTGATCATTTCCTCATCCATTTGCCATGTTATGCATTCATTACATTCCATGAACTTTCATGTGTTTTCATACTTCCTACATGCTTCATTTGCATTCTCATCTCTTGTATGAACATTCATATCACTTGACAAGTCTTTGCATCATCTCATAGCATTATTTACATCATGTTTATGCTTCTGGTTTTGGTTTGCATATTTGCATACATTTCATTTTCACTTCATTCCTTTCTTTTTGCTAACCATTCCAGGTGGTAAGTACTTTGAGAAGTGAATTTGCATTCACTTCTCATTTCTCTTCATCTCTTTCTTATGCATCCTTGCTTCATTTTCTTTTGCTTTAGAGTGAGCTTGCTCATTCATGTTCTTCATTCACTTTCTTTCTTCAAGTAACTTATCTTCTTCAATGAAGTAAGTTAACTTGTTTCTTCTGCTTCTCCTCCTTTCATTTGCTTCTTCCATTGGTGGCTTCTTTGTGAAGGTGCGTAAAACACAAGGAAGGGGGGTTGGAATTGGGTTTTCTTAACAACTTAAAATTAACTTCTATAACAAGTTGATTTATCCTGGTTCATTTGAACTCAAACTATATCCAGTCCACCCGCCAAGGTGATTTTTCCTCTATCACTGAGGTCTTAATCCACTATTCAATAATTGAATACACACACTGACCTACAGTCAATGTCCTCTTGAGTCTTCTGACTGAAACTAGTCACTCAAGGGATTTAACTTAACTTTTACAATAATAATAATATAATAACTATTTTGCTTCTAATAAAGCTATAATCACTAAGTGAATTGTTACAAGAGTTTTTAGCACAAATGAATAATTCTTTTCTCGTGGAAGCAGTATCTCAAATCTTCAATTTGATTCCTTTATATACTGTTTGAATATTGTAGCCGTTGGAGACATCTTGAGCTAATTTTGGATATAATTTAATACCATAAACTCCTTCCATAACAAGAGATACTTGTCTTTACCATTAATTAATATATTCTTTAATAAATGCCTTTATTATGAGAATCATCATCTTCTAGACATAAATCAGAGAGAATAAATTCTTGATACGCAGCTATTAAATCATGTCTTTAAATTATGGATTCTTCAATAAATGTATCTTCTATATAAGGCACAGTGTATCTTCTAATGAATCACGTCTTCTTTAAATAACTTCCTCTTCTACACATATAACAAAAAGAGTTATTAGAACTTCTATTCTTGCATAATAATAATTGTTATCATCAAAACTCTTAGAGGTTTAGAACCATAATTGTTCTAACAATCTCCCCCTTTTTGATGATGACAAAAAATTTATTTAGATTTTAAGAATAGAGTTTAATAGGATTAGAAGATCTCCCTTTGATTAATTTAAATAAGATATTTCTATTAGAGGTTCCTTCAGAAGTTTTATCCTTCAGAAGTTTTATCAGCCTTAGCTCCCCCTGAGTTGGTTACTTGACCTGTTTCTATTTTAGAATCACAACTCAAACAATTTTATTAGAATATATATGTTAGAGGTAAATCTTGATAACTGCTATAGATCAAGATCTTCTACATTTCTCCCCCTTTTTGTCATAATCAAAAAGTAAAAATGCAAAAAAAAAATGCAAGAGTGAAGAAGCAAAATAAGTTTTCATTAAACAGAATCAAAGTCAACAAGAAAACAACCAGTAGAACTTAAACAGATATGATAAACAGAAGATAAAACAGAAAATCAGGGAATGGGATTCATCTTAGTAACTAATGCTTCCAGAAGAGACTTGATTTCAGAGGAAGATTCCACTTGCTTTCCAATCATAGTCTTCAGTTCAACATTAGTTTCATCCTGTTTATCTAGCCTTTGCTTGACCATCTCATTTTCCTTTTTCAATTCTTCTAAGGTCTTCAGCACAAGAGAGGTTGGCAGAGGTTCTTCAGCTTCTGTAGCAGCTTGATTTTCAGAATATTCTTCAGTTGCTGGTGGTGGAGTAGAGTCAACATCCTGAGCTTCACCAGAAGGAACTAAAACCATCTGAAGTCCAAAGTTTGATTCCAGAGGTTCTGATTCTGTCCAGGGTTTGTTGTCCAGAAGAAATGGTTTATTCTTTTCAATGTTTGAGACAACTGCTTTGAGGTACTCACAGAAGTTCTGATGAGCAATGTCATAGAAGATATCTTTTAGCTTTTTGGTCTCAACATTGAACCATTTTCTGAATGTGGCCCAAAGAAAATCAGAAGCTGCTGGATCAGGAAGCTCTGAGCAAGCAGCCTTCAGATCCTCTATCCTGATTTTCATTTCTGCTTCAAAAGAAAGCAGCAGTGCAACAATGTCTGTTTTCGTGGGTTTTGGTTTTGGTGCTGGTATGTCAGTTTTATTTGAGACAAAGGATAGTTTATGGAGAGCTTCTATATTGATGGATGTTCTGAGAGGATTTTCTTGTTCAGATTCTCCTGGGGGTGTGTCTGGGATGGTTATGAATGTTGGTGAGTTAGGTGGGGTTGATTCATAGGAAGACATGGAGCTTTCTCTAATTGGTGAAAGGTTAAAAACTAGGCCATTAACATTTAGTGGATGAAAACTGCTAGGTGGGTTTGTTTCAAAAGTTTGAGAAGATGGAATTTGTTGGGATTCAGGGGGTTGGAAGTCATCAATATCACAAAGAACATGTTGAAGGGCAGTGTGTGTTTCAGCGAATGGGGAACGGTCTATATCAGATAGAGGTGTTGTATCAATGGGGATATCAAAGTCAGACAGAGTTTGTGGTTGATGGGTTTCATGTTCTGGTTGATATAGTGAAGATAATATGGAGGAGACAGCAGAAGTTGTAGGTATGACAGAGGGAATAGGGTCAGAAGGTGGAACGGGTTCAGAAGATGGGGTTGGTTTAGAGGTAGTTGGGTCAGAAGGAGTTGGATCAAAAGGTATTGTGTCAGAAGGTGCTTCAGACATTTCTATTGTTACTGCTTCTACCACAAAAATGAAATCAGAGGTAGAGGAATAAGTGTTACCTGTTTTTCTGGTAGTTTTAGGAGCCTTCTGAGAAGTTCCTTCTCCAGCTTTCCTTTTCTTGCTCCTTGCTGATGCAGCATCTGGAGTTGGTTGAGTAAGTTCTGCTGCTTTGAACATTGGATCCACACCATCTTGCTTACAGGAGTCCAAGTATCTGACCACAACCTCTGGAGGTGTGTCAGCAGAAAATAGTGGGAAGTTCTGTAGAGGAATCTTCCTTGTGGTTATAACCTCTCTGGAGTAGAGGATATGGTCTTTCTTGATAGAGGTTATAAACTTCATCTTCTTCAGATTCTTAGCATTGAGAGGCTTTCCAACATCAGGTTCTAGAAGTTCTATCTGCTTGGCTTCAATCAGATAATCCACCAATTTATTCTCATTGAGGATATCAGAAATTAAGCGTCCTAGAGGTATCCAGTCCCTCTTGGTCTTCTCTCCTTCTCTTGTTTCTTTCACACTGTTTTTCAGATGATTAAATAAAGAGTGGGCTAGGTTAACCTTCTTCTGCTTAGCAATGAAGTAAAGCAAGAACTGCTGATCCATGTTGATGTAATCAGGGGAGTTGGTTGCTTTTCTGTGGCAGATGCTTCCAAGGATGATCTTAGCCCAGATTCTAAGATGATTCTTCAGATCCTTGATCTTGTTAGAAGGTTGCCCATTAGTGAAGATTTCTTTTGCTATCAGTTTGGTGTCTGATAGTTTGTCCATTTCACTGCACTTGATCCCATTTCCATCAGATTCAATGAGTCTAGCAATGTGGTCTTCTGAAATAATGATTCTCTTCCCAAAAACATATGAAGTAACATGAGTGTTGGAAGCACTTGCAAACACCCAGAATTCTTTAACCAATTTGGGGAAAACTGGTCCCATGAGACGATCAAAATATTTCTCCCAGCCTTGAGCTTTGACAGCGGGAAGCAAGTCAAAACCATTGTCTTTCAAGCTATCAAAATCCACAAATAGTTCACACAGGACTTCAAGTTTGTCAGTTGGTGTGAGAAGAGTCTTCACAGGTGAAACATAGAGCACATATGATGAGTCCTTTTGTTGTTGGGAGGTGGAAGACATTGTTACTAAGATGATTTTTTAGGGTTTAGGGTTTCAAAAAAAAATTCAGAGAAGAAGAATACGTGAAGGTAAAAAGTTTGACAGTAAAATGGCAATGAAGGTAAACGAGAGAAGTGAGGTTAAAAAGGTGTTTATACAGAAAAAAAATATCATTTAATATTACGAGAAATTAGTGGGAAAAACAATTAATTTAAAAACATAATGATGGAATGTAATAAATGCAGCAGACAAAGGGGAAGGCGTAAAGATCTTGGAACAATTACCAAAAAGATATTTGCCTTTATTGTGTCAAGTCAGCCGTTTCAGTTTCCCAGAATTTTAACAGATGTCCTTCTGTAGAGGACAGTTGTCCAATTGCATGTTCTGTCACTCTTCAGAATTTGGACACTTGTTCTGATTCTGATAGGATTCCTTAGAACTTTGTTGACACGTGTTGATGTAAAGATCTGCATGTTATTCTTTTGAACAGAAGTTCTCAGAATTAAACAGTCAGAAAAAAATATCTTCTGAAAGAATAAAACAGAGGATTAAGTTCAGAACTTCTGAGAGTTAAAGACATACAATTAAAGCATTTTCATTCTGGACATAATTTCATACTAAGGTTGGTTATAATGAAATTAAATCTATCTCCAGGAAGGGGTTTTGTAAAAATATCAGCCCATTGATGATTTGTGTCTATGAATTTTAACATTAAGATTCCCTTCTGAGTATAGTCCCTAATGAAATGATGTTTAACTTCTATGTGTTTAGCTCTAGAATGTAAAATTGGATTTTTAGAGAGACAAATAGCAGAAGTATTATCACAGAGGATGGGAATGTTACTCTCATAAATGTTGAAATCCTCAAGCTGATTTTTCATCCAGAGCATCTGAGTACTGCATCCAGCTGCTGCAATGTATTCAGCTTCTGCAGTTGATAATGCTATGGTTGATTGCATTTTGCTAGACCAAGAAATTATATTATCTCCCAGAAATTGACAACTTCCAGAAGTACTTTTTCTTTTTGTTCTGTCTCCAGCAAAATCAGCATCACAGTATCCTACAAGTTTGTAATCTTTGGATCTTTTGTAGTATAAACCAAGATTAGTAGTACCTATCAGATACCTAAAAAATCTCTTAACTGCTGTTAAGTGAGTTTCTCTAGGATCTGATTGGAATCTAGCACATAAACATACACTGTATAGAATATCTAGTCTAGAAGCAGTTAGATAGAGGAGAGAGCCAATCATACCTCTGTAGATTTTCTGATCTACTTTCTTACTTACCTCTTCTTTCTCCAGAATACATGTAGGATGCATAGGAGTTTTAGAGATGGTACTTTCTGATAAATCAAATTTCTTCAGAAGTTCTTTGACATATTTGCTTTGATGAATATATGTTCCTTCTGATGTTTGATTGATTTGGATTCCCAGAAAGAACTTTAATTCTCCCATCATGCTCATTTCAAATTCTGCCTGCATAGACTTAGCAAACTCCTTTCCCAAAGCACTTTTAGTAGAGCCAAATATTATATCGCCTACATAAATTTGGCATATCAGAATGTCATTTTTAATGTTTTTACTGAAGAGTGTTGTATCCACTTTCCCTCTGATGAAATCATTTTCCAGAAGAAAATTGCATAGTCTTTCATACCAAGCTCTGGGAGCTTGCTTCAGACCATATAAATATTTTTTGAGTTTGAAAACATGTTCTGGAAATTTTGTATTTTCAAAACCAGGGGGTTGGTGTACATACACTTCTTCATCAATATAACCATTTAAAAATGCACTCTTGAGATCCATTTGATATAGAATGATATCATGGTTTACAACAAATGAAATTAGAAGTCTAATAGATTCTAACCTGGCGACTGGGGCATAAGTTTCTGTGTAGTCAATTCCTTCCTGTTGACTATAACCTTGTGCAACCAGTCGTGCTTTGTTTCTGACAACTTCTCCTTGCTCATTTAGCTTGTTTCTGAATACCCACTTGGTGCAAATGATGTTGAATCCTCTGGGCCTAGGAACTAGATCCCATACATCATTTCTGGTGAATTGATTAAGTTCATCTTGCATAGCCAGAATCCAATCATTTTCTGAGAGAGCTTCTTCTACATGAGTTGGTTCAATCAGGGAGACTAGTCCCATTAGAGGTTCTTCAGAGTTTCTGAATGATGATCTTGTTCTGATTGGTTCATCCTTCTTTCCCAAGATTTTGTCTTCTGGATGATTCAGCTTGCTTCTGGATAGTTTCTTCTGAGTGGGTTCTTCAGAGCTTGTAGGAGCGATTGTCTTATTTTGTTCTGTAGGTGATTGTTCTTCAGATGTTCTGTTTGTAGAGATTTCAACTTCTATATCTGCAAGAGATTCATTCTGCTTTGGTTTTTCAGAACCAAGCTTATCATCAAATCTGACATAAATAGACTCTATGACTATACGTGTTTCTGTGTTGTATACTCTGTATCCCTTTGAACATTCAGAGTATCCTAACATATAACACTTTTGTGCCTTAGAGTCAAATTTATTCAGAGGATCATTAGTATTCAGAATAAAACACTTGCACCCAAAGGGATGAAAATATGAAATGTTGGGCTTTCCGTTCTTCCACAATTCATAAGGAGTCTTTTCAAGAATAGGTCTTATGGAGATTCTATTTTGAATATAGCATGCTGTATTTACTGCTTCTGCCCAAAAATATTTAGCTATGTTAGTCTCATTGATCATGGTTCTGGCCATCTCTTGCAATGTTCTATTCTTACGTTCTACAACCCCATTTTGTTATGGAGTTCTAGGACAAGAAAAATAATGAGAGATGCCATTTTCATTAAAAAATGATTCTAATTTTTTGTTTTCAAATTCTCCACCATGATCACTACTGACTTTAATAATTTTAAATTCTTTTTCATTTTGAACTTGTTTGCAGAAGTTAGAGAATACAACAATTGACTTATCCTTGTGTCTAAGGAACTTTACCCATGTCCATCTGCTGAAGTCATCTACGATCACCAATCCATACTTCTTGCCACTAACTGAAGCAGTTTTCACTGGTCCAAACAAGTCAATATGCAGAAGTTCTAGTGGTCTAGAGGAAGATACAACATTTTTAGCTTTAAAGGCAGGTTTTGAAAATTTGCCTTTCTGACATGCTTCACATAGAGCTTTTGAGTTGAACTTCAAGTTTGGAAGTCCTCTGACCAGATTGAGTTTGTTAAGTTGAGATAATCTTCTCATATTAACATGTCCCAATCTTCTGTGCCAGACCCATTGCTCAGTTTCCACAGACATTAGACATTTTACATTCTGATTTTTTAATTCAGAAAGTTTTATTTTATATATGTTGTTCTTTCTCTTTCCACTGAAGAGGATTGTTCCATCTTTCTGACTAACAACTTTATAGAACTTTTGATTAAAGATTATGTCATAGCCATTATCACTTAATTGACTTATGGATAATAGATTATGCATTAATCCTTCTACCAATAGAACATTAGAGATAGAGGGAATATTTCCATTACCAATAGTTCCAGAGCCAATTATTTTTCCTTTTTGGTTGCCTCCAAAACCTACGTGGCCTCCATCTTTTAATTCAAGACTTTGGAACATATGCTTTCTTCCCGTCATGTGTCGTGAGCATCCAGAGTCCAGGTACCATGATTGGTGTTTCAGTTTTGTTGTTAAAGACATCTCTTCTGTATCTGAGTCTGATTCTGACTCTGATGAGTGATCATCTTCTGGTATTTTTGCCATTAGTGCAATGTTAGCATGTTCATCTTCTGAATCTGACTCTGCTTCAGATGATTCAGAATCATCCCATGTTGCCATGAGACTCTTTTTCTTTTCTCTGTTGAATTTGTTTCTGGGTTTCTCTTTCTGGAGTTTTGGACATTCACTTTTGTAATGTCCTGGTTCTTTGCATTCATAGCACACAACTTATTTGCTTCTGGGTTTCCTGTGACCAGATGTTGCTTCAGAGTGATTGCTTGTTCTTCTGGTATTTCTGAACTTCTTCTGACGATGCTTCCAGAGTTGTTGGACTCTTCTGGATAGAAGAGATAATTCATCTTCTTCTGATGAGCATCCAAAACTTTCTTCTTCTTCTGCCTGTAAAGCTTTAGAAACAAATTTGTTAGATTTAAGAGCTACAAACTTACCTTTCATCTGGGGTTCATCTTCTTCTAGTTCTATCTCATGACTTCTCAGGGAGCTGATCAGTTCTTCTAAAGATATTTCGTTCAGATTTTTTGATAGCTTTAGAGCAGTGACCATGGGCCTCCAAGCCTTTGGCAAGCTTCTGATGATCTTCTTTACATGATCTGTTGTTGAGTAGCCTTTGTCCAGAACTTTCAGTCCAGCTACCAGAATTTGGAACCTTGAGAACATTTTTTCAATTGTCTCATCTTCTTCCATTTTGAATGCTTCATACTTCTGGATGAGAGCCAGAGCTTTTGTTTCCTTGACTTGAGTGTTGCCTTCATGTGTCATCATCAGGGAATCAAACATGTGTTTGGTTGAGTCTCTGTTTGTAATTTTCTCATATTCTGTATATGAGATAGCACTCAAAAGTATGGTTCTAGCTTTGTGATGATTTCTGAATTCCTTCTTCTGTTGAGCTGTCATATTTTTTCTTTCAATCTTTCGACCATCTGCTCCAACAGGATGAGTGTATCCATCTGTCACCATGTCCCAAAGATCTCCATCCAGAGCTAGAAAGAAACTTTCCTGAACATCCTTCCAGTAGTCAAAGTTGTCACCATTGAACACTGGAGGTTTTGCATTGATCTTGTCATTTTGGTAGTCATTGTTGTTGTTGCCAGCGTCTGCCATGTGTTTTAACTTCTGGATCTTTTACTGACACGATTAAGTGTATTTCTCAGAACCTAGCGCTCTGATGCTAATTGAAGGTGCGTAAAACATAAGGAAGGGGGGGGGGGTTGGAATTGGGTTATCTTAACATCTTAATATTAACTTCTATGACAAGTTGATTTATCCTGGTTCGTTTGAACTCAAACTACATCCAGTCCACCCGCCAAGGTGATTTTTCCTCTATCACTGAGGTCTTAATCCACTATTCAATAATTGAATACACACACTGACCTACAGTCAATGTCCTCTTGAGTCTTCTGACTGAAACTAGTCACTCAAGGGATTTAACTTAACTTTTACAATAATAATAATATAATAACTATTTTGCTTCTAATAAAGCTATAATCACTAAGTGAATTGTTACAAGAGTTTTTAGCACAAATGAATAATTCTTTTCTCGTGGAAGCAGTATCTCAAATCTTCAATTTGATTCCTTTATATACTGTTTGAATATTGTAGCCGTTGGAGACATCTTGAGCTAATTTTGGATATAAGTTAATACCATAAACTCCTTCTATATCAAGAGATACTTGTCTTTACCATTAATTAATATATTCTTTAATAAATGCCTTTATTATGAGAATCATCATCTTCTAGACATAAATCAGAGAGAATAAATTCTTGATACGCAGCTATTAAATCATGTCTTTAAATTATGGATTCTTCAATAAATGTATCTTCTATATAAGGCACAGTGTATCTTCTAATGAATCACGTCTTCTTTAAATAACTTCCTCTTCTACACATATAACAAAGAGAGTTATTAGAACTTCTATTCTCGCATAATAATAATTGTTATCATCAAAACTCTTAGAGGTTTAGAACTATAATTGTTCTAACACTTTGAAGATCTCTTGCAAGCCTTACAAACCATAGGAACACCCAAGCATGACAATAATTAGGGTTTTGATTAGTCCCCCCCTTTAGTTTTACCTTTGTGTCTTCTTTGTGTCTCTCTTCTCATCTCATAATCAGAGACTAAACCTTTAAGGTTTTAAGACTTTGTGATTAGGGTTATGCCTGCATCCTTCTCTTAGGATGGAGTGTATAACTTTAATCCTAAGTGTTAAACCCTTAATTTGTTTGAATCTCTTAATCAATCCATCTTAATAATCACTAAGACAATTGCTTGTAACTTGGGCCTTGCATTAGGGTTCTAATTCTTTCTTAATTGGTTAAGAAGGACTAACCCTAGTGTTAATGGACAAGTCCCCCTCAAGTTGTCTTACCAATTATAAAATTACCTTCTTAATCTTATCATTAACTAAAAACCACTTTAATAAAGGCTTTGTTTTGTCATGAGGTTAATCCCTAATCATGGATTAAGTTGAGGTATCTTCCTCAGCTTAAATGTTCTCATCTATTATCCTTCTATTAGGATGGTGTAATGGGTCCATTAAATCCTTGATTATGGCTTAAACTCATTACTTAACATTAAATAAAAACTCCAAGAACATCTAAATAATCACAAGTAGGTTAATGATCTTAATCCTACATCATGGTAATTAAGTTTGAGGTGTTTACTTCATACTTAAATTATTCTCATTACCCCTAATCAAAGGGAGGATGTGATGAAATCACTAACCCTTGGTCATACACTTGAGCATAGACAAGCAAGCAGTTCATCAGTCAATTTATCTTTCAGTCTCTTTGAGTCGAACTACGGTGTTCTGACTTCCTCATTGCACAAGAGGATACGTAGGCATAACTTAACTATTATCGAACAAAAGTCTCTGTCTCTTTCCCCCTCTTCCAGCATTATTCTTTTAAGCCTCATTCCTGAGCATTTCACTTCACATCTCTTTTGCACTGACACCTGTACATTCTTTTCCAGCTCTTTGCACACATATAGCACTGACACTACCCCTTTAAACACAATCTTTCAAGCGTGGATCCCATCGAGTACGACGGACAATTTGGGTGCTAATACCTTCCCAGGTTGTAACCAACCCCCTTTCTCAGTTTCTCTGGTTCACAACCGTCTTATCCATATCTTTCTAGGTTTATGGAGCATTACCTTTCCTTCGGGATAAAAATGCCTAGTTGGCGACTCTATTCATCTTCATCTTCATTTCTTCTCCTTTCACCGGCCGTTCGCGTCTGTAACCTATCTGACCTGTTGTCACTTAGCGGGAGCGACAGAAGCCACCAATGGAAGAAGCAGATGAAAGGAGGAGGAAGCAGAAGAATAAGTTACTTACTTCATTTAAGAAGATAAGTAACTTAGAGAAAGAAAGTGAGAAATAAATAACACTAGTGAACAAGTTCACTTCAAAAAAACCAGCAAGATGCAAATGAAAGAGATAAAGAAGAATGAGAAGTGAAGGCAAATTCACTTCTCAAAATAACTTACCACCTGAAAATGTTAGCATGAATGCATAAGATATAAAGCATGAAGAAATGAATTGAAATGAGATGAGATATAGGATTTTTGCCAACTTTGAAAGATCATAACTTGAGTTCTATAATGAATTAGAAGGAGTTCTTGTACTTTTTGAAAATGGGAAGACCTAATCTACAACTTTCATGACCAATAATTTTTCATTTGAAGCATTTTTGGTTGAGAAAGAGGAGGTTGAAAAACTTTCATAAAATGGAAAGTTTCCATTACAAGTCATTTCCATTTTTGGCAACTTTGCAAATGGCTCAAAATTCTTCAATCTTGTGAACTTCCAACCACTTATAAGATCAAATAGAGATCATAGAACTTCAATTTGATGAAAATACCCCTTTGGTTCCATTGTTGGGGGCCTCAGATGCCCTGATTTTGACTTAACTTGCTCAAGAAGTTACCCAGTGAACAGATGACTTCCACAATGAATTTCCTCATCATACTTGGTACACATGATCCTTATAACATCTTAAGAACATTAGAAACAAGAATGGCCCAAAAATTTGGAGTTGAGGCCTCTGAAACCAAAACCCTAATTTTGGTCATCTGTGTATTGAAAACCCTAGCCATGCTTCCATGCTTTGCCAGTTCTTGTGATTTCTTGGCTTCCTTGAACTTTGAGGAACACAATATGATGGTAGAACACACATGGACCCTCTTGGAATGCTTTGAGACCTTTGGGATGGCTCAGATGGAATCTTGGATTGCTCATATCACAAACCCTAGATGCAGATGAACTTAAACTATGCAGATGAAACAAATATGCAAGGTGAGATTGTATGCCTATGTTAATGCAAACATGAAAGATCACAAGCCATTGTGTGATATGAGTGAGGGAAAATTTGGGGTGTTTACAATATGCACTAATCAATCTGTTCTTATCCATACTTTTATTTTTTTTCGATTTCGCATATACCATTTTTTTTAATTATGTTTGATGATTGATTATTGTTTCTAAGGGTGCAAGGAAAGTTTCTGGGTGATTATCTTGAAGGTTCATAGCCTAAGTCGTCCCCCACCATTTTTAGGGTTCAAAGCTTCAAAATAAGGATTCTTAATTTGATGAATCTAAACAAATTTTGAGGATGCAATTGGATTATATACGATGTGGGGATTGTTTTTATATGTTTAATTTGACAAATCTTGCAGGTGGTGTGATGTTTGAAAGGACGAATGTTTCTTACAAAAAATTATTCGCAGCAAGTTTCCTAGGTAAATTCGCAGGAAATCCCGTAGGAAAACCTGCGAATTTGGAAGAATGAGATGAAGTTAGGGCGCCAAAACCCTGAATTTAAAAACGTTTTATTATATATATTTGTTTTTGTTGTAATTGTCAAATGGCGTAGATGGCGTGGTGGTGAAGAAGTACGCGTGGGAACCAAAAGACCTGGGTTCGATCCCCAAGTTCTGACCTTTTTTTTTAACGTTTCTTTTTTTACAGGTTTATTATTAATTTGATTATGCTCATTCAAATATCACCACGCGCGCGCAACCTTGTTGGTCAGCGTATGAGTCTAGTAATGGGGAGGTCCTGGGTTCAAATCCAGGCCTCCCCCATTCTTTGTTTTATGTTTTTTTTTTTTTTTTTTTTTTTGTTTTCTTAAAACAAAATTTATTAATTAAACCTATAGTTTTCTTAATAATTCATTTAATCTTTCAATAATTTTGTATATAATTAATATTTATTATTTTTGTAAATTAATTAAAATTTAATTATTAATTGAAATTCTTATGAATATTTCTCAAAAAATAAGAATAGTTTTATTTTCCTTTAATGTAAGATATTTTTTTTATTTAATTTATAAATTAACAATAATTAGTAATTAAACCTTATTTTTTTATAAAATCTAAATTTTATTTGAAAACTCTAACATTTATTTCTAACCCTAATTTTCTAAAATCAACCCTAATTATTATTTTTTTCATTTGCTTTATTATTATTATTTTATTTAATTTTGATTTATTATTCTATTTATTTATATTTAATTTTTTGCTTTATTTATCTTATTAGAAAAATTGTATAGGTATTATTTATTGTAATTTATTTTTGTCATCCGATTATCTTGTATCTGCCCCTAAGCCATGTAATAGTAAGGATTTTACCTTTATTTTTATTTTCGTAAATATAAATTGTGTTGTTAGTAAATAGGGAGTGGAAAGAATTAATTGTAATTAATACGGACTTAGAGAATTAATTAAAAGAATAAATATTTAAAATAATCACTCACACACGTAAGTCGATCTATGATCGCTATCTGCACCTCCTAGGGTATTCCTCTTGGTTGCCTTCAATACAACGGTCAAGTCCCTCGAAAGTGGGGTGTCTTAAGCAAAACCCTAATAATAAGAAATCATCTTGCCCCTCCCTCGGTTAAAAGATCAAGTCCCTACGATGTTGCATACAATGTTGCCTAATTGATCTTGTCCCTTCAGATTAAAAGATGATAGTCCCTCCCAATTGCTAAGGACATCCCCCAGTTGCCTTCATTGACCGTACGATGACCCTACTCCCTCCCCTAAAAATCCAAGGTAATGACTACCTATTCCTTAATAATAGGGTTAGTCTTACCCTTGAAAGAATATAAAAGAACATGAATGACTTAGTCTAGGGTAGGTACCTCATAGTTACTTGCTCACACTTTAAAGATACTTTTCACACCTCACTCTTTTCAAAAATATTCAAAAACATGGCTTTGTATACATCCATACGAGGATCATTACAAAGTACTTAGAAAATTTTCTAAACACACACGACACTTTCCTTTTTCAAAATAATTAAGTGGGCTAAGTAACTAAGAGCCCATGGATAACCATGGATATAAAGGGTGCTAACACCTTCCCTTTATATAACCTACCCCTCGAACTCAAGTCTTTTAAAAATAGATCTTTCATGTTCTTTTATGTCCCTTCCTTATGGATAAAATAAAAGTCGGTGGCGACTCTTGCTATCCTCAACATGACTAAAAAGTCAGTTCTCCCACCGTGTTACAGTCACCTTGGGTGATTTCAAAGAATGGATGTTTTAGTAGTATCTGAATTTTCAAAAACTCTTTGATGAATTCAGTGAAAATGAAGTTCAGTTGGCTGAGAAGCGTTTACAAGATCAGCGAGAAGCAGAAGAGGTTGCTAGAATAGCGGATGAAAAAGAAAATGCTGAAAAGGAAAAAAGCTTTAAATGATTCTGAAAAGGTGGGTCCATCCTCTCCCAGTACTGCTCATCAAACTCTGAAAGAAATTCAATCTCGTCAAGACATAACCGACACTCAAATGGCCAAACATATGGCAGACATTGATTTTCTTAAGAGTGATATGTATGAGCTTCTTAGGAGGATTCCACCTCCCAAAGATCCTTAGGCACTACTAGGCTAAATTCTTAGGATGTTATATTTAAGAAGTATATGTTCTGTTATATTTTGTCATGAATGAATTCATTTTGATATGCATGTATTAATTGTTATATGTTTCTATGCATAAATCATGAATCATTATCATATTGATATGCTTTAAAATTCTAAATGCTCTAACTTTTTAATGATGTCAAAAAGGGGGAGAAATTTAAATATGATTTTGATATAACCTAAAATAATGCAAACTCAAACAAGTAATAAAATGATATAAAATTGCTTTATCTCTAACGTTTGATTGTTTGATGTTTAACTGAGGAACTTTGAAAAAGTTAACAAGGCATTCTTAGAACATGTTAAATTTAAGAACTCTATCAAGTTCCTAAGAACTTATGTTCATATAATCAAAGTTATACACTTCGTGAACATATGTTCATAATCAGATAAACCCAGTACTATTCAGAAGTTGAGAACTTTCTGAAAGTCAAAGTTATCATGATTTTGGTATCATAATGTTCAGAAGTTGTAAGCTGTCTTAGAATATGATATTCAGAACATATGAATCTGAATCAAAAGTATTCCTAAAAGCGATCAAGACAAAGTATACAATCAAAGATGTTTTTTCAGAACAACGTGCTAATCAGAAGTCTTAAGACTGTCTAAAGATCTGGATATGAAGATCCAAGAAAAAGAAGTTATGTCAAGACAAACTCTGATGCTCTAGAAGTATAGTGTTTTGTTCTTGAAGAACCAAATGAAATTCTGATTGAATAAGTAGTGATTTGCAATTTGTATCAGCCTCAGAATCAAACTTTGATAATCTTTGATCAATCATAGAGTTATGATAGTAAAAAGGTTATGAGATGAAGGCTTGTGTTCTAGTCAGACTCTGATAAGTTAATATGGGGAAGCAATCCTTCTCTATTCTATGTTATGACTACTCAAAATTTGTATTTTGTGAGTCTTGGGATCAGGGGGGACTCTGGACAAGCATTATAAAATTTTGGGAATAACACATTCAAGGGGAGTTGTTGCTCGAAAACTTTGAATGTGTTCTCATTGGTGACTACCTAGTGATTACCCTGTTACGTTTGGTGACTATCCTATATAAAATGTTCTATCAAAATACATGGTTTTGTCATCATCAAAAAAGGGGATATTGTAAAAACAAGAGTTGTCTCTGCATTTCATCTCTAAGTTTTGATGTTAACAAGGAAGTATTTGTGAAATAACTATTTTATGTTTTGATGTTTGTTATGTGAAGATCAAAGATATTTAATATATCAGATCAAACAAACATTATGAAAATGTATGCAAATGATAATATTCGAAGTTACTATGTGTTACACTAGTTGCAAGCATGCTGAAGAAGCAAGTGTGCTTCTGTATCTGAACACAATCAGAAAGATCCAAGGATGCATGATGTTGTTGTTGCAATGCTCTTGTGGATTCTATTCTGAGAGTGGTTCTTATCAGAAAGCGAGTGAAGCTTATGATATGTTAATCTTCTGAAGAATTGAGTTCTAAAGACTCTGATGACTTGAAGTTCTGAAGACTAGACTTTTGAACACCAAGTGCAGAAAGACTCTGAAGACTTAAGGGTTCTGAAGATTAAAGTTCTGAAGAACCAATTGCTAAAGAATATGAAGACAATGTTCTATGCGAACAAGGTTCTGAAGATTCTAAAGAATTGAAGTTTTGAAGACCATGGGTTTCAAGTCAAGTGCTAAAGTTCTCTAGAACAAAGTTCTATGTGAACAAGTTCTAAGGACTGGAGACTTAGGTGTCGCTCCCGAAGATTTGCATCTCGGTACAAGCGCGAACGGTCGGCGAAAGGAGAGATGAAGATGAAGTGAATAGATTCGCCAGCTAGGAATTTTTATCCCGAAGGAAAGGTAATGTTGTATAAACCTAGAAAGATATGGATAAGACGGTCGCGAACCAGAGAAACTGGGAAAGGGGGTTGGTTACAACCTGGGAAGGTATTAGCACCCAGATTGTTCGTCGTACTCGACGGGATCCACGCTTGAAAGTTTGTGTTTAAAGGGGTAGTTTCTGTGTTATCTGTGTGCAAAAGGTGGAAAAGAATATACAGGTGTCAGTGCAAAAGAGATGTGAAGTGAAATGCTCAGGAATGAGGCTTAAAGAATAATGTTGGAAGAGGGGGGAGAGAAAGAGACTTTTGTTCGATAACAGTTAAGTTATGCCTACGTATCCTTTCGTGCAATGAGGGAGTCAGAACACCGTAGTTCGACTCAAAGAGACTAAAAGATAAATTGACTGATGAACTGCTTACTTGTCTATGCTCAAGTGTATGACCTGTCTGGCTTAGGTGCTAACTGTCTTGCATTAGACGGAAGAAGCGAGTTCTCGTTTGTGAGTGAAGATGATGAGAAAATAATCTCGGAGGAGACGATTATTTCTTTTATTTCTTTTTCGTGTTTTCCATAAGTTAATGAGTTTAAGCCTAAACCAAGGGTTAGTAAACTCATCACATCCTCCCTTTGATTAGGGGTAATGAGAATACCTTAAGTATGAAGTAAACACCTCAAACTTAATTACCATGATGTAGGATTAAGATCATTAACCTACTTGTGATTATTTAGATGTTCTTGGAGTTTTTATTTAATGTTAAGTAATGAGTTTAAGCCATAATCAAGGATTTAATGGACCCATTACACCATCCTAATAGAAGGATAATAGATGAGAACATTTAAGCTGAGGAAGATACCTCAACTTAATCCATGATTAGGGATTAACCTCATGACAAAACAAAGCCTTTATTAAAGTAGATTTTAGTTAATGATAAGATTATGAAGTTAATTTTATAATTGGTAAGACAACTTGAGGGGGACTTGTCCATTAACACTAGGGTTAGTCCTTCTTAACCAATTAAGAAAGAATTAGAACCCTAATGCAAGGCCCAAGTTACAAGCTATTGTCTTAGTGATTATTAAGATGGATTGATTAAGAGATTTAAACACATTAAGGGTTTAACACTTAGGATTAAAGTTATACACTCCATCCTAAGAGAAGGATGCAGGCATAACCTCAATCACAAAGCCTTAAAACCTTAAAGGTTTAGTCTCTGATTATGAGATGAGAAGAGAGACACAAAAGAAGACACAAAGGTAAAACTAAGGGGGACTAATCAAAACCCTAATTATTTTCATGCTTGGATGTTCCTATGGTTTGTAAGGCTTAAGAGAAAAGATCTTCAAGGCCACCAATGGAAGAAGCAGATGAAAGGAGGAGAAGCAGAAGAAACTAGTTAACTTACTTCACTTAAGAAGATAAGTTACTTGAAGAAAGAAAGTGAAAGATGAACATGAATGAGCAAGCTCACTCTAAAGCAAAGACAAAATGCAGCAAGGATGAATAAAAGAGATGAGAAGAGAAATGAGAAGTGAAGGCAAATTCACTTCTCAAAGTACTTACCACCTGAAATGGTTAGCATAAAGGAAGGAATGAAGTGAAAATGAAGCAAATGCAAAGATGAAAACCAAAACTAGAAGCATAAACATGATGTAAATGATGCTAAGAGATGATGCAAAGGCATGTCAAGATTTGTGGATGATCATAAAAGAGATGAGAATGCAAATGAAGCATGAAAGAAGCATGAAAGCACATGAAAGTTCATGGAATGAAATGAATGCATAACATGGAAAATGGATGAAGAAATGATCAAGCATGAAGAAATGTCATGGCAAGTTCTTGAATGAATGCATATGCAAGAAGTATGCAAATGAACATGAGAAATTAGGGTTTTCATGCAACATGAGATGCAAAAGTCAAAAACAGAAGCAAATCACAAGATATAAAATTGAAAATGAACTAAAAGGAACCCTATCCCCATATGATATCACACTCCAAAGAAGGAGACCTAACTCTTAACCTAAAGGAAGTTATGATTTTTCTAAGTTATCTAGGGTTTTAAGGTACCTAAAGAGAAAAAATGAAAATCAAATAAAAAATGCAAGATAAATTTGTGACAAAAATATGCTAGATACTACATTCTATATGAAGATCATTGCAAAAAGAATCAATGTCATACCATTCATGGTTAGGCAGAAAAGAATTCTTGAAGTTAGGGTTCAAAAATAGGATTTTTATGAACCCTAAATTCAAGAAAAATGTCAAAGATGATTCAAAACCAAAAAGAAATTTGTATGAATGGCATGACAATGTTTCTAAATGTCCTAAGATGCAATGTGAATTTTTTTTGGGTATTTTTAGAAACCTAAATGATTTTTTAATTAATTAGTTTCCATTAATTAATTAAAATAAACATTTAAATGTTTTAAAAATGATTTTTTAATGCAAAAAATAAAAATAAAAATGTTTTCTGGTTGAGAAAAATATTTGGATTAAAAATGCAAAAGGAAAATATTTTTAGGATTTTTAACTTTTTTTAATAAATGATGCAAAATAAATGAATCAAAAATGAATTAAAACATAAGTAATCTAATCTGATGGCTCACATTCAAAGCTGAGGGATTTATGTTGACCTGGCGCGCAATCTAATGGCTGAAATTCAAACTCAGTTGATTTTAATTAAAAAATTAATTAATCATAATTAAATGGGATTAGGGTTTAAACACTCAATCCAGGCCATTCAAACGCGCGGGGAACAAAGATCCTACGACCAAAATTTAAACTAACCCTAATTACACTAATTATGCCCTAATTACACTCAGGTGGCCGGAGAAGACCTCCGGTCATCTTCTCCGGCCAGACCCCCTCCCTGAACCTCTCAAAACCCCACAAAAACTCACCACAAGCTCCAGAAATGATCCTTAACTATCAACAAACTCAAATCCAGCAACAAAAACACTTAATCATGCTTGAATGAAGAGAATCGAAGAAGAACAAAAATTAGGTCAAAGTTTCAGAGGTTCAGTTCATGCTTGTTTCTTGCTCATTTTCGAAAATAAACACATCCCCATGACCAGGGCAACATGTAGAACAATATTTTCACAAGAAAACAAGGTTTTGGAAAAATGTTCATCATGTTACCTGAGATGGAGCTTCCTGGTTCTGAGCTTTCAAGCCTTCTCTTTGATGCAAAAAGTCTCCAATGATCCTCCTAGTGATGTTGCAATGCCTATAACAAACTGAAATTAGCTGGTTTGAGAGAATGAAGCCTTGCTGCACCAGAATCGTGTTTTGGTTGTGGGGGGTTTTGGCTGTTTTAATGGTTGTTTTGTGTTCTATAGATGATTTTGAGATGAATGGTGGAAAAAGTTTGAAGATTGAGTGTGTGTGTAGAGAGTTTCGAATGCTTTTGCAAAATGGAGTGATTTTGGGAACTTGAGGATTCTGAGGTTTTAGGCTGGCTTCTTATGTGTTATGGCTTGGGTTTGATCCACAAACAAGTTGTGATATGTCAGAGAAGTGGTTGTGGCCTATGGTGATTGGTATGGGGCAAGTTGCAAAAAGTCACCAACTTGTGTACTTGAGGTATGGGCTCTTGTGCAACTGGCTTTTTGGCTTGTCTTGGTGCAACTGAGATCAAGGAGGTCCATAGAATTGGTTTTGAGGCAATTCAACAAGTGTATGAAAGGTTGTGTATCATTTTGCAATTTCATGAAGTTTTGGTCCCTTTGAGATTTCTTCATGGGCAAGGCATGAAAACTTGAAATTCTTGGGCCAATTATGAGTTTTAGGCAATGCACTATGATGTTATGATGCTTAGAAGTGTGTTTGAAGTCACAAAATGAATTGGCAAAAGGTTTTGCAAAAATCCCTCTTTGGTGCATTCTTGAAAATTATGTGATTTTTGCCAACTTTGACAAGCCATAACTTGAGTTCCATAATGAATTAGAACTTGTTCTTGTACTTTTTAAAAAGGGAATGATCCAATCTACAACTTTTATGACCAACAATTTTTCATTTGAAGCATTTTTGTTGAGAAAGAGGAGGTTGAAAAACTTCCCCAAAATGGAAAGTTTACATTACAAGTCATTTCCATTTTTGGCAACTTTTGGTTTAGCTCACTTTTCTTCAATTTTGTGAACTTCCAAGCACTTAAATGATAAAATAAAGATCATATAACTTCAATTTGATGAAAAATCCACTTTGGTTCCATGGATGGAGGCCTCAGATGCCCTGATTTTGCTCTGACTTGCTCAAGAAGTTACCCAGTGAACAGATGACTTCCACAATGAATTTCTTCATAAAACTTGGTACACATGATCCTTATAACATATTGAGACCATTAGAAACAAAAATGACCAAAAAATTTGGAGTTATGGCCTCTGAAACCAAAACCCTAATTTCAGGTCATCTATGTAGTGAAACCCTAGCTCAGCTTCCATGCTTTCAAGTTCTTGTGATTTCTTGACTTCCTTGATCTTTTAGGGATATAAAATGATGATTGAACATACATGGACCCTCTTGGAGTGATTTAAGACCTTTGGAGTGGCTCAGATGGATCCTGGATTGATCAGATCATAAACCCTAGATGCAGATGAACTTGAACTAATGGAGTGAAACAAAAATTCAATATGAGATGTATATTGCTCAGATCACAGACCTATGAAGATCTTTATCAAACCTTACAAACCATAGGAACATCCAATCATGATAACTTTAGGGTTGTATATAGTCCCCCTTTAGTCTTTTACCTTTGAGTCTTCTTTGAGTCTCTCTTCTCATCTCTTAATCAGAGACTAAACTCTTAAAGTTTTAGGACTTTGGAATTAGGTTTATGCCTTTATCCTTCTATTAGGATGGAGTGTATAACTTTAATCCTAAGTATTAAACCTTTAATTTGTTTAAACTTATTAATCAAATCATCTTAATAATCACTAAGACTTCATCTTGTAACTTGGGCCTTACATTAGGGTTCTAATTCTTCCTTTATGGTTAAGAAGGACTAACCCTAGTGTTTAATGGACAAGTCCCCCTCAAATTGTCTTACAAACTTAAAATCCACTTCTTAATCTCATCCCTTAATTAAAATCCACTTAATAAAGGCTTTGTTATATAATGAATTTAATCCCTAACCATGGATTGAGTTGAGGTATCTTCCTCAGCTTAAGTGTTCTAATCTATTAACCTTCTATTAGGATGGTGTAATGAGCCCACTAATCTGTGATTAGAGATTAAACTCATTACTTAACACTAAACAAAAATAAAAAACATCAAAATAATCACAAGTAGGTTAATGATCTTAATCCTACATCATCATGGTAATTAAGTTGAGATGCTTATCTCACACTTAAGCAGGCTCATTATCCCTAATCAAGGAGGATATAATGAGTTTGCAACCTTTGATTAAGGCTTAAGCTCATTATCCTATGCAAACCACCAAAAACAATAATAAGACTGAAAACACAAAAACAAACAATAATCGTCTCCTTCGGGATTCTTTTCTCATCACACTCACTCATAAACGAGAACTTGCTTCTTTCGTCTAATGCAAGACAGTTAGCACTCGAGCCAGACGAGTCATACACTTGAGCATAGGCAAGCAAGCTGTTCATAGTCAATTTATTCTTCAGTCTCTTTGAGTCGAACTACTGTGTTCTGACTTCCTCATTGCACGAGAGGATACGTAGGCATAACTCAACAGTTATCGAACAAAAGTCTTTGTGTCTTCCCCCTATTTCAGCATTCATTAAAAGCCTCAGTTCCTGAGCATTCACCCTTTTGCACTGACACTTGTATATTTCTTTTCTTAGCTTTTGCACACTGATAGCACGTACACTTACCCCTTTTAAACACAATCTTTTAAGCATGGATCCCGTCGAGTATGACGGACAATCTGGGTGCTAATACCTTCCCAGGTTGCAACCAACCCCCTTTCTCAGTTTCTCTGGTTCGCAACCGTCTTATCCATCTTTTTCTAGGTTTATGCAGCATTACCTTTCCTCCTGGATAAAAATGCCTAGCTGACGACTCTATTCATCTTCACTTTCATCTTCTCCTTTCACCGACCATTCGCGTTTGGGATGCAAATCTTTAGGAGCGACACATATGAGTATGGTTTGGGCGATGCAAATAGTGTGAGTTCGTTCAAAGAGCATCCATGAAGATGTTGCAACCTTCAATTTGCTTTAAAAGTGCTTCTGGGTTCTAAACCAAATTTTACTTTTAGGAGGAATTTTTGAAGTTGGAAGAATGGTTTGACCTGCAGCAAAATCGTGCCCGTTGCTTTGGTTATGTTCTATACTTATATTAGAATCAAATTAGGTTAAAAATTTGATGGATTGTATGGACTTTTGGTTAACTTGATGGTGAAGATTTTCCAAGTTTCAAATATTTGAAATTTCCATCAATTCTTGCTATATTTGATTAAATTTGATTTCATATAGTTTCTAAACCTTGTAATGTACTTTCCATGATCTCCAATCAAATATTTCACACATTATTTGACTTTTTATATTTTATATACATTTAAATTGAATTTTAATGATTAAAATACAAATAAATAATAAATAAATTATAAAAATCAGAAATAATTGGAATTGGGTTGTGGTTGATGTTATTGTGAAGATTGAATTGCAATTTCATGAGCCCATTTGGAGAAAATTGAATTTGAGACCCTTTTTGCTCAATGCACCCTTTGAAAATTTCCCAACTTTGCCAATGAACAAATCCCTCAATTTTAAGGCCATGAAGATGAACTTGGACTTTTTAGAAAGCTTAAAGAGTCCTCTAACAAACCTCTTTGGTCTCATGTCTATATCTTTTACCATTTTCAAATTATGATCTTTGGAAAAAGTTGACTTTTTGTTGACTTTTGAAAGGACCTATAATGTCTTAGCTCATACCTTCCAAATGAAGCATTTTTTAGGTTTGGCTTGTGAGCCAAAAAGATGTATAGAATTAAATTTCCTTTAAAATGAGCTTTGGATGGGAAATATTTGATGAAGCATGTGAAAGTTATGGCTGTTCAAAGTTTAGTTGACTTTTCCTATGAAAACCCTAATTTAGAAACTTCTGATTCTTGATGATCTGAAATCTCATTGATGAATCATGATCAACCCTTGATAAAATGATGAATTTTACTTCATGATATTGATTTTGGAAAAAAATCTTGAAGTTTGACTTTATTTTGACCACAATTGACCTCAGTTTGACTTTTTAACCACTTTGACTGATTTTTGCATATCTGATCATCTGACTGGTCAAACTTATTGGGAAAGCTCTGAAACATGACATAGGGATTCTTGAAGTAATGTGGGATGTTGAAGCTCATTTAAGGCCTTGGAAGTCCATTTATCTTGGAGAAAATCAAAACACTAGTTATGGATCCTTTGCCTAGGAGGAGGCTTTGTCAGAGGGAACTCTCAAACTTTCTGACCAATTGTGAACTTTGTGAACCTTGTGAACCTTGAGAGAACTCTTGGGACACATTGATTTGATTTTGGGAGGGAAAATTTTGGGGTACAACAGCTTCCCCTGTTCAATTTTCTGAAACATGAGGAGTTAGATTGGCATGCACGCCATACGTGACTGGAAGGTTGAAGGGGATTGAACACAAAAGCCCAAAAATTTGCAGTCGCAGGTGCGTAGAATGATATTGTTGGTTGGGTGTATTGCTTGAATGTGCTTAAAGATACCATTAGAAGAAAATATTGTATTTCTTGAATGTGCTTAAATATGCCATTCGGAGAAAAGATTGTATTGCTTGAATGGGCTTAAAGATGTCAATCGGAGAAAAGTTCCTCAAATATACTTCTTGGAGAATGAAATAGTCCAAATTATGAAGACATAGCTTTTGGGAAGATAACACAAACCAGGGTGTGATAATATAACTTTTGGGAAGATAAAACAACCAAAGGTATGATGATATGTCTTTTGGGAAGATAAACAACGACCCAAGGTGTGATGATATAGCTTTTGGGAAGATAAACAACGGCCCAAGGTGTGATGATATAGCTTTTGGGAAGATAAACTACGGCCCAAGGTATGATGATATAGATTTTGGGAATATAAACAACGACCCAAGGTAATGATATGGCTTTTGGGAAGATAAAGAACGACCCAAGGTGTGATGATATAACTTTTGGGAAGCTAAACAACGACCCAAGGTAAGATGATATAGATTTTGGGAAGATAAAAAATGACCCAAGGTGGGATGATATAGCTTTTGGGAAGATAAACAACGGCCCAAGGTATGATGATATAGCTTTCGGGAGGATAAAGCAACCCGAGGTATAAGTTGTTGATGACGTTTGTCTGCTGGAGAATTAACTTGAAAAACAAAGTTAGTTCTATGCAAATATCATGATGTATATAACATTTTGCAAGATAATATCTCATGATAATGTTGTATGCGTATGACATGATATGATATGATGATGTATGTATGAATTATGTAGTTGAAGCGCATGAGTAGCTTCGTAGAATAACTGTTGGCTGGGGAAATTAAATCCCGATTCGTTATTGAGGAATCTGAAGACTTTGTTCCCATCTTGTTTCAGAATATCGTATTTAGAACCTCCCGTTTTCGTTCGTCGTAATTCTTATTGAAGGATTAAGCTTCTAAATATCCTGACTGAGGATAAAAGAGATGGACATAGATTCGGGAGACATATCCGGTTAAGTATCAATTTTTCGGAGGATATGAAACTGCTTGAAGACTTCGTAGATTTGGAAGTACAAGATGTTACTTGAAGTATTTCGTAAGAATATCCGTAAAGATTAATCTGTGGGGATGAACCGGCGAAGATTCATTGAATTCTTACCTCCGTTTGTTCTTAGTAAATGCTATTATTATATTTTATGCATTTATGGTAAACATAAATAATATTCAAAAACATATACTCATTCAAACATAATCAACATATGTTTTTTGCTTTAGTAAAAGGGGAAAAGTAAACCTGATTAAAGAGGGAAAAGTAAACCTGAATAAAAAAAATGGAATTTTATTTACTTAGAAAGTGGCCTATAAACAGGCGGGTTTTAACACGGAAATGGAAATCCTAGTAAGAGGACTTCGTCGAAGATTTTTTTTAAAAGAATACAAAAACAAGGAAAGATAGCTATGTGTAACTAATCCTATTGAATTTCAATTCTGCTATTGCAATTATCTTCAAGTATCTCATCTTCAGCTGTCAAAAAAGAAACGATTAGACTGATCGGTATCTGTTGAATTTGACATAGATAACACAACTAGTAGAGGTTACATGAGTGATCCAACGAGACATAGTCATACGCTTTAATCCTTAACTTTTGCCTGGATTTCCTTTTCAGGTTTTCAATCCACCGGGATACCCTTTTTTGCCCAAGCCGCCTTTTGGGGTTTTTGACTTCCCGGGTGTACATTTTTTTTATATATATCCCTAATTTTTTCCCGAACCCTTTTGGTTCGCCGGGATGCCCTTATTTTTGCCTAGGCCAGTCAACTCAGCGGGTCTCTTTTTATGCGTAGTATTTTTTAACTATGTCTGCATTCACAGGCTGTGGGAAATCTTCACCATCCATAGTGGTAAGCATCATGGCACCTCCAGAAAATACTCTCTTAACTACAAATGGTACTTCATAGGTGGGGGTCCATTTGCCTCTGGGATCACCCTGTGGTAATATAATACGCTTGATCACCAAATCACCAGCCTAATATACTTGCTGTTTAACTTTCTTATTGAAGGCTTTGATCATACGTTTCTGATACATCTGACCATGACAAACAACTGCTAACCTTTTCTCATCAATCTAGTTTATCTGGTCAATTCGAGTCTGAATCCATTCATCTTCATCTAAGCCTGCATCCTTCATAATTCTCAAGGAAGGGATCTGAACTTCAAAGGGGTAAAACTGCTTCCATACTGTAGACAAGGGAGAATGGGGTTGCCCCTGTTGAAGTACGTATTGTGGTACGATAACCATGAAGATCAAATGGTAACATCTCATGCCAATCCTTATATGTAACTGTCATCTTTTGCAAGATCTTCTTAATATTCTTATTGGCGGCTTCCATTGCGCCATTCATCTTTGGAAGATATGGAGAATAATTATGATGCTTAATCTTGAAATGCATGCAGAGGTCAGTAATCATAGTATTGTTCAAGTTAGTACCATTATCTGTGATAATCCTTTCAGGGATGACATACCTACATATAAGATTATACTTTATGAATCGGCCACAATATTCTTGGTAACAGAAGCAAATGAAGCTACTTCTACCCACTTTGTGAAGTAATCAATAACAACAAGGATGAAACGATGTCCATTGGAAGCAGTAGGTTTGATCTCACTAATCATATCAATGCCCCACATGGCAAAAGACCAAGGAACAGTCAGAACATTCAACGGAACTGGAGGCACATGAACTTTATCAACATAAATCTGACATTTGTGACAAGTTTTGGAGTGCTGATAGCAATCAGCTTCCATGGTAGACCAATAATAACCTGCTCTCAAAATCTTCTTAGCCATAGTATGTCCACTAGAATGAGTACCAAAGATCCCATCATGCATGTCCTCTATAATCTCTACTGCTTCTTTCTTATCCACACATCGAAGCAAAGTTGAATCATGATTGCGCTTGTACAAAATTCCAATACTCAGGAAAAACTTAGCAGAAAATCTCCTCAGAAACTTCTTATCATTGATAGATGCCCCTTCAGGGAATTCTTGAGCTTCAAGATACTTTTTCACTTCATAGAACCAAGGCTTTTCCTCTACTCCTTTAGTACCCACCTCATTGCAATATGCAGGTTCATCAAATCGATCAATAGTAATTCTGGGAGCTTCATCATCCCAACTAATTTCAAACATAGATGCCATGGTGGTTAATGCATCTGCCAACTGGTTCTCTTCTCGTTGAATATGTCCAAAAGTGATCTCTTCAAATTACGGGATTAAAGACAACACATGCTCTCTGTAAGGGATGAAATTAGGATGCTTGGTGTCCCAATCTCCTTTAACTTGACTAACTACCAGTGTTGAATCTCCATACACATTCAAAAACTGAATCTTCATCTCAATGTAAGCCTTGATACCCATGATACATGCTTCATACTCAGCCATATTATTAGTACAATCAAAACAAAGTCTTGCAGTAATTGGTGTATAACAACTTTTAGGAGTGATAATCACAACACCAACACCATTACCAAGCGCATTAGAAGCTCCATCAAAAACCATAGTCCATCGGGATCCTTGTCCAGGTCCTTCATATTGTCTAGGTTCTTTAGTAACAATCATAATATCCTCATCTGGAAACTCAAAATTCATAGACTGATAATCATCCACTGCTTGATGAGCCAAATGATCAGCTACTACACTTCCTTTAATTGCTTTCTGAGTAGTATATTGTATTTCATATTCTGTCAAGATCATTTTCCATCATGCTATTCGTCCGGAGAGAGCAGGTTTCTCAAATATGTACTTGATTGGATCCATCTTTGAAATCAATAAAGTGGTATGAGTCAACATATACTGTCTTAGTCGGCGAGCATCCCATGCCAAAGCGTAACAAGTTTTCTTGAGCAGTGAGTATCTTGTTTCACAGTCGGTAAACTTTTTGCTAAGGTAGTATATTGCCTGCTCTTTTCGACCAGACTCATCATGTTGCACCAACACACATCCCATTGAGTTATCCAATACTATCAGGTACATAATCAAGGGTCTTCCGTCAACTGGTGGTATCAATATAGGAGGTTCTTGTAGGTACTTCTTGATCTCATCAAAAGATACCTGGCATTCGTCATTCCATTCCATTACTTGATCTTTCTTCAACAACTTGAAGATTGGTTCAGAAGTAGCAGTTAACTGGAAAATAAATCTTGCAATGTAATTCAGTCGTCCCAAGAAACCTCTAACTTCTTTCTCAATACGGGGAGCAGGCATCTCTTGTATAGCTTTTACCTTTGCAATATCAACTTCAATACCTTTACCATTGACAATA